>PVHT020000140.1:10532392-10607500 GCA_004024745.2 Catagonus wagneri | reverse complement strand
TTGCCATGAGCTGTGGTGTAGGTCGCAGACACGGCTCGGATCCCACGTTGCTGTGGCTGTGGCGAAGGCCGGCAGTTTCAGCTCTGGTTAGACCCCTAGCCTGGGAACCTCCATGTGCCGTGGGTGCGGCCCTGAAACAACAAGACCGAAGGGAAAAAAAAAAAAACAACTAATCTCACTGCAGCGTCTCAGGTCGCTGTGGGTTTGATCCCCAGCCCTGCACAGCGTGTTAAAGGATCCAGCATTGCATAGCTGTGGCGTAGGTCACAGCTGTGGCTTAGATCTAGTCCCTGGCCCAGGAACTTCCATATGCCGTGGGTGCAGCCCTACAATTTAAAAAAAAAAAAGGAAGAAAAAATCAGGCATCAGCAAAGGACAAGTTAGAAAATATTCCAGTAACAAAATATTAAAACTTACCTCCCCCCAAACTGCCTTGTCTTTCCTTGCTGTTCTATAAGTGTGAACACCGCGGCCCAGAGTATCCCATGGTCAGGCTGACTCAGGACACAGCTGACCTCAGGCCCGGGACAGGGTTTGGTTCCCAGATGGTCAGGGTGACTCTAAGGAGCAGAGTCCCCTCCACTGGGGGCTGGAGACGAGAGGCAGGCTTCCGTGCTGCTCTGTTTTAGTCTTATTGCCTACTTGGCACTGGTGGCTGTGTCAGTGACTACACCTGCCGCCGCGTCCCCTCCTGCACACTCCACACGCGTGTGCCGGGCACCACACTGGGCACCAGCCTCCCCAACCAGAACATCAAACTCTCGGGCCTTCCTCAGCCGCGAGGGTGGCACCTGCCTGCGCTGTGTCCCCCTGTGAGAGCAGGCGCTGCCACCACGGTGCCCAGCCGGGCATAGAGCAGTCTCCCCAACCCGACCGTAGGCACCTGAAGGAAGAAACTGCTGTTGTGAATATCTGCCTCTCTACCTCTAGGCCGGCGGGCGTTACACCCTCCCTAAATGTGTATGAATGAAAGGAACCCATATTTGTTTGCATTTTGTTTTATCTTGTTTTCAGCTGCACCTGCGGCATACGGAAGTTCCCAGGCTAGGGTTCGAATTGGAGTTACCCCTGCCGGTCTACACCACAGCCATAGCAATGCCTGATCCGAGAAGCATCGGTGACCCACGCCAAAGCTCACGACAATGCTGGATTCTTAACCCACTGAGCGAGGCCAGGGATCCAGTCTGCATCCTTACGGCCACTATGTCAGGTTCTTAACCCACTGAGACACAACGGGAATTCCGGAACCCATATTTGAAAGAAAATTCTAATGTCACGGTAGTTGTTGCTCAGACAGAGTTGGGGGGGGACATTCACCCTGAATTACAAGGAGACACTCCTCAGTGTCATTCATCCAAGCAGGAATTTTCTTATCGCTGTGAGATTATTTCTCTGGTGGCCAACAGCTAAGAGGCTAAAAGCAGCCAAGGAGGATTCAATTAATAGAGACTCATGCCTGTCACAGCATCTGCCTGGCCCCGGGGCACCCCCGCTCTGGCCGGGCGTCGGCCCCCAGGGCCTTCTGCACACCTGGAGTTGGGGGTGGGGGGAGAGCACCAGGAAGGGGTGATTTCAGGCCTCTCCCCAGGGTGGGGACTGTGAGTGGGAACAGCCGCCTTATCCAGGGCTGTCATCCTGAGTCTGATGACAAAAGCCAGGAGGAGGGTGACAGGCCTGGGCTCGGTGGGGAGAAAGTCCCCCCTCCACAGGGCCTGGGGCCCCAGCGAGGCCGGCTCTCCTCCGACTCCGCCTCTGCAGAGCATGTGGGTTCTGGCCTTATCTGCCAGATGGCTCCCGGAGGGAATGATTTATTAGGTGCAGAAAGCTCGCTGATAAATTTTACTGCAAGTCCCCGGCAAAAGACTGGGGGTTGCAACAGCCCAGCGCAGGCAGCTCTAATGGAAAGTGCCGTCACCAAAGAGCAAAGCATTATTTATGACTGTCTGTAATGCCGTTTGGGGGACATTCATCATCTCCTCCCTGCTCGCAGGCAGGACAGCAGCGCTGGGGGAGGGGGATCCAGGACAGGTGGGGCACAGTTAGCGCGGCTCTGGGAAGCCGCCAGTAGACAGCAAAGCCATATTTGCCCTGAGTGACCCAGCTCCCCCTGCCAAGCACTGACCTACGAGGCCCCTCGCCGTCCCTCCACCGCTGCTATCCCCAACCCCCACGCCCCTGCACCCACCAAAACAGAGAAGAGAGCAAAAGAAGCATTTTCTCCTTCTCTGTGTGGACTGCAGATGCTTATCTATCTGCGCAGGTGAGGACCGTTCCTTTCAGGAGCAGAGGTCTGGACCAACTGATCACTCTCGCGCCCCACAAGTTCAGAGCAAGAAGGGGTGTGGGGGGCTTCTCCTATTTGGAGTTCCTGTTGTGGCTCAGCGGTAGTGAACCCGGCTAGTATCCATGAGGACACAAGTTCGACTCCTGGCCTCACTCAGCGATTTGAGGATCGGGTGTTGCCACAAGCTTCAGCGTAGTTCGCAAATCCAGCTCAGATCCTGCGTTCCTGTGGCTGTGGCGTAGGCCGGCAGCTGCAGCTCCATTTCAGCCCCTAGCCTGGGCACCTCCATATGCTGTGGGTGCAGCTGTAAAAAGGAAAAAAAAAGAGAGAGGGAAGAAATGAGGTGTAGAACAGGACAGTGACCCAGCTACGGTCACTCAGCCACAGGAGCCAATGCGCTCACGGGCTGGCATCTCTGGCAGGCCCTGATGACCTTTCACTGTGACACACGGCATGGCCCTGTGTCGAGTCTCTCCACCCAGGTCCTGTGCCTTCAGCTGGACAGAGATATTTGGGGGTGACCCCGTCCTAGCCCCGCCCCCTCCCACCATGTCAACCAGTGAGGTCCCCATCCTTGTACTTCCTCCTGTATATATAGAATATCATAGTCATGGATGACTACCTGCTTCACATCTGAATTATTTATGCCTAAGTCTGTCACTAGGCTCCTTGAGGGCAGGGCCTGCATCCTCTTCAATTTTAGAATCGTCGCAGCAGGAAGCAGAGCCCCTCGCACAGTGCAGCCTTAATAAATGCTTGATGATAAGATGACCCTGGCCGACTTCGGATCTACTGCGGATGGTGGCCTCATGTGTTCCCATGCATCTGTCACCACACTGGTATTCATAGCATCCAAAGACGCCTGGCCCCGCCCGCGCGTCCTCAGGCATGGTATCATGGAAAGAGCACTGGATTAGGAGTCAGGAGGGATGGGCAGCAATGCCAAACATTCTTTGAGTGCATCACACCCGCCAAGGCAGATTTTACCACGAGCACAAGGATTCAGCGGGGGGCGGCTCGGCTTACTTGTGCACCACTTGGTGAGCCGGGGAATAAAGACTAATAAAGTCTAAAACACGGGGCTTCTGTGAGGACGTGAGGATGACAGGCAGCAGAGGATCTGAGTTCTCGGAAGGGAGAGAACAATTTGTAGCACGTGGAAGTTCCCAGGCTAAAGGGTCGAACTGGAGCTGCAGCTGCCAGCCTAAGCCACAGCCACAGCAACACCAGACCTGAGCTGCATCTGCAACCTACACTGCACCTTGTGGCAACACTGGATCCTTAACCCACTGAGCAAACCTGTATCCTTATGGATGTTAGTCAGGTTCTTAACACGGTGAGCCACAACAGGAACTCTTTTTTCTTCATTTTTTAAAGGTTTACTGACGTCTCGTTGATTTACATTGTGATCATTTCTACTGCATAGCAAAGTGATTCAGTTATACATGTTCATTCTTTCTCAGATTCCTTTCCCGTACAGATTATCACAGAATATTGGGTAGGGTTCCCTGTGCTATACAGCAGGTCTCCATTGGCCAGTCATCCCATCCCCCTCAGTGTGCACAGGCCAATCCCAAACCCCTAGTCCATCCCTCCCCCCACCACCTGTCCCTTTCTGTAACCATAAGTTTATTTTCAAAGTCTGTGAGTCTATTTCTGTTCTGCAAAGAAGCTCATTTGTATCCTTTTATTTTTAAGATTCCATATACAAGTGATGTCATATGATGTTTGTCTCTCACCGTCCATCAGATGGTCCTTTAGGCCAAGAACTCTAACCAGGTGCTTTGGATGTGTTAGCTTATTTCAGTGCCTTCACACCAGCCCTGTGGGGTCACTGTCATTCTGATACTTATAGTATAAATCTGAAAACGTGGTATCAACTCCCTCTTGAGGCCCTCGGTCTCATCTGGGAAGTAAGGGAGCTGGACTCAGTGTCCAATAAGTTCTCTTCAGCTTCAGATTCCTCTAAATCATATAAGCATGCTGCCACCCAAGCAGCCTGGGCACTTCTAACCCACTGGAAATAAGGGATGTGAATGGTGCTTCCAGGCACAAGAAATTACGTATGACGAGGACTACTGAAATTTTCGCTTCAAGACCCAGGCTTTAAATTCACCCCAGCAGGACATAGTGAAGAATATGGCACTGGGACCCACCAGGGCTGTCTCAGGAGGAGAAAAGAGAGTGGCAGCTTCAGGCCCAGGAAGGAGCTGGCCGGAGGAGGACTGGAGAAAAAGCCGGAGACTGGTCCCCAGGCTTGTCCCCCTCTGCCCATCCCAGCCTGACGAGGACGGTGATGATGCCACCCCTGCCAGCCTCTTTGCCAGCCGCCTGAGGACACTTTCTCCAGAGCACGGTGTTTTAGATCAAGAAGAGAGCTAGGTTCCCAGGCAGTACAGGTTAACAAAAGAGAGAGCACTTAGGATGGATAAACAACAGCATCCACCTGTAGAGCACATTATCCTTGATAAGCCATAATGGGAAGAATATGAAAAAGAGTGTATATGGGGGGGGGGGACTGAGTCACTTTGCTGTACAGCAGAAATTAGCACTGTAAATCAACTATACTTCAATAAAGTTTTTTAAAAAGAAGAGATCTTTATAGGCTTCAGTCCAACAGATTTGCATGCGAACTGAGGAGCAGCGGTCAAATGACCAGCCTAAGGTAACCAAGCCACAGGTAAAGCAAACCTCTTGACTGCTGGTCAGTCTCTTCTGTACCCTGCGTCATAGGTCTGTCCACTGGGCACCAGGCATGTCCTTTCTAAGCGCACATCCCAGAATATACTCCAGAGGCACCCAGGTTGTTCCATGGAAAGTCACATGTGTAAGAATCACAGTGGAGGTTTTTAAAAATGTAATAGTATTAAGGAATCACCTTTTTTTTTTTTAAACTGCCGCACATGCGGCATATGGAAGTTCCCGGGCTAGGGGGCCGAGCTACAGCTGCCGACCTATGCCACAGCTGCAGCAACAGCGGATCCTTAATCCACTGAGCAAGGCCAGGGATTGAACCTGACTCAGGGAGACAATGTCGGGTCCTTAACCCACTGAGCCACAATGGGAACTCTAGGAATAGCTTTTTAACTTTTCATAAAAATGAATTTGGGGCAGAAGAACAATCCTTAAATGGCTCAACAGACTTTATTCATGCGAAAGGAGACAGATAAAAGACCTAGTACTAAACTTGATGACTTTTGATCAAACCAATAAGAATTCCAGAGTTTAACAGACCACTGCTATTGGATTCAGTAAGAGCCTGTCTCAGTTCTGACCGGAGGTTCTTGGTTTGGGTTTCAGCAATCTCACAGAACAGGATATTTCCTGGAAACAGCAGGTGGAACATAATAAATAAGGATAAAAGACTTGGGGCTAGCCTTAGTGTGAAGATTCACACCCATGTCCTGCATTACTCAAGGCAAGTGGCTTAACTTTTCTGAACCTCAGATTCCTCTTTGGGGAACAGTAATAACTTCTTCATAGCAGTGTATATTACAGTCCTAATAAAGAACCCCGTGCAGAATAGGTGCACAACGTATGGTATTTCTTTTGATTGTAACATTCAGATAGTCAAGTAAGTAGATTCAAATAGTGGCCACATAACCAGAAATTTCAAGATGATCTGTCTGTCTTCTTGGTCACCATAAATTACTTTTTTCTCTTTCAGTTTCCTCTTAAAACCAAGCCCAAATGATAATATGGATACATAATAATTCAGATACATCTTAAAAATTGATCTGCTTTATTAAAGTAGCTCATCCATGCTCATCCAAATGACCGATCCCTGTGGAAATTGACACTTCATTTCCATTTTCCAATTGACTACCATTTTTGTACCTGGAATGTTGTGGAATTTAAGTTTGCTCAGCCATGGGAAATGAATACGGCTTTTTTTTTTTTTTTTTTTTGCCAACCACCTAAAGACATAGACGAGGCAAAAATTCCTGAGTTAAGTGTATAGGTCCCAAACCTAGTTCTGTGGGCTGATCTCAGGTGTCCTATAGAAGAATTACTTAGAATGTTTGGTAGGCATGCTGACTTTCAGGCTCCAATAACAGAAATTCTGATTTAGTCTGAAATGGGGCCTAGTAATCTGCACTATAAATAAGCAAGAGATTCAGACATAATCCAGGTTGAGAACAATTGATTTAAGCCACGGGTTATTCTCCTATGTATATTTTCTTACACTTTCTCACCTATTTTCTGGCTCTTAGAATTTAATATTTGTATCATTAAATCACAGGGAGACTGGGAGAAAAGACAGGGAATTTTTTTTTCTTTTTAGGGCTGCACCTGCAGCATATGGAATTTCCCAGGCTAGGGGTTGAATCCGAGATACAGCTACAGGCTTACACCACAGCCACAGCAACATGGGATCCAAGCTGAGTCTTTGACCTACACCAAAGCTTGCAGCAATGCTGGATCCTTAACCCACTGATAGAGGCTGGGGATCAAACCCACAACCTCATGGATACTAGTTGGGCCCTTAACTAGCTGAGCCACAACAGGAGCTCCAAATTTTAATACTTTAAAACAGAAACTAGCAAATAGGATTCATCTATACAACAAGCTGAATAGCAAGAGATTCCTGGGACACCACTGCACTCCTAGGAGAAGCCTAGGTCAGGGAGAAGGCGTGCCGGGTTTGATTAGTGACGTCTGGCATGGGCATAGTCCCAGAAAATCAGAAAGAGTTACTTCCTTCCAGCTCCACTTCAAAGTATATTACTGCTAGAGGAGGAAGAGTATTCAAAATTGATTAAAGGATGATGTTAACACTTAAAGTTCTCATTCATACTTCCTTGGTTGTTTTTTTTTTTTTTTTTCCTGTTAAAGGTACCGTCAGGATTCTGTGTGCTCCTGATCCAGATAAAGTAGGAAACAATCTGAAATGAGAACAGAATTCTAAGAGGCACTAAACCCCATGGAAGCGCATATACAAAGCTGCACTTCCCTTCTCCCACCCCCGAACTGGACACCGCTTTTGAAACTTCTCCCGGTGTGTATATCCTCAAGGATGGACTGAAGGGAATGAAGGAATCGCTGTCGGCATTTCCCTTCCCATCGCCCTGCCTTCCCTTGAACTATGGCTTCTATCCTAAATGCCCTCCCCACCCCGAAGTGGGTTTTTACAGTAACCCAACCAATTATCTAAGGTCCAGATGAAGACCTACTTCTGAACCAAAAATTTGACACTGACAGTTCAGATTATTTTTCCATAGTAGCTGGTGATTTTACACAAGCACTCCTCACTGGCTTCTGGGTTATCCTCATTAATTCTGTGTTTGTCTACCTGCTCCCTCCCCCACCCAAGCTGCGAGCCTCTGGAGAGCAGAGACAGAATCTTCTTCCCCGTGAGAGCTTCACAGCGCCCAGCGTTGTGAGCTGCCCTTGTAAATACTCACTGACATAAACAGAACAGGCAGCTAGGCTTTGTTTTGTTTTATTGTAAAAACCCAAGGAAGAAAATAAAGTATGGGGTGAACCACGCAAGGCAAAATCTTCTTTGTGTTTCACGCTCTCCCCCATGCATTTGTGTGCTGGGAAACTTGGGTGAGAAGATGCCCTAACCCTTCGTCCTCTAAGACTGTCCCCTGCTTCTTCAGATGACGCAGAAGGAGAGCTGGAGTTGGGCAGCCCCTAAGGGAGGGGAGCTCAAGGAGGGTCCGTGAGAGCCCAGACAAGCGTGGACTAGCCCAGCAGCTAGGGACCGTCTTGTAGGACACAGTTCCTGCCTGGAGGTGGTCAGCAGAGTGGCCTGGGGACCGTGCATTAGCCCTCAGCAGCCCTGCCAAGCCCTGAGGACTCAGAGCAGCTGGGCTTCTGTGCACAGACATTTGCTACCATTAGTCCTGGCCCCACCTTCCTCTCCTCTCCAAGGCTCTCCAGCCAGCAGACGAGTGAGGCAGGAGGCCGGAGAGAGGCTGGGGGTCACCACCATGTGGGCACTCAGTCTGAGACAGTGGCAGCTACCTTAGAGCCCAGGCTGGCTGACCAACCTTCTAGAAGTCGTTTGTTTCCCCCTGGGCTACAACACGCTTTCTGGGTCCCTTGACAATGACTGTGGGACCAACCAGGGGTCCGAGGGGTTGCTTTTCACGGCACAGACCACCCAGAGGATGGAAGGGAAAAGCTCACACACATCATTTGGCTTCTTCCCTAAAAACCACGACTTGTCCTATTCTAGAACTGTGAGGCTCATCCATCACGTCATGATCCTGTATTCCCGGCTCTGCGTTTTACAGATCAGGACACTGAGACCCCAGGCACGCCAAGAGGTTTGCTCAGAGACCTCCATCTGGTCCGTGGCAGAAGGGGACACATCCCAGGCTGGCTGTCCTCCAGTCCAGCTGTTCCCTAACACACGCCTCAAGATACGCTGATGACTGATTACCAGCTTTTATCCACCGTGAGTAAGAAAACATATGATTTCCGACAAGGCACTGATTAAAATGATGAACCTATCCAAGTGGTGTCCTCTATTTTCCTTTTCAGTTCTCAAAATCACAATAGAAAGTTTAGATTTTGTCAGGAGAGAAAGTTAAATGAAAACAAAGGGACCCAAACTTTGTTGCTCACCTGTGTCCATCGAACACAGCACATCCGTATATGTCAGCCTATGGAATCCTCACGAAAATCCAGAAAGGAGATGTTCCTACCCCATTTTTATGAATGAGGACATGATGCCTCAGAAAAGTAAGGGCATTGGCCCAAGAAGCAAAGGTCATCTGTGGGAGAACCAGATTTCCAACTCAGATCTCCTGGCTCCCATGCCAGTGTCTTTGCACTGTTCCATGGAAATCTGGGGCCCTTGGGGACCTCCATAGGCATTGTCCCCTATATTAAATGAGGGCCAAGGCAAGTCAGGACCAGGGGGTCATGGCCATTCCCAAGAGTCTTGGCCCTGCTCCTCCAGAGCCCCATGGGTGAGTACTCTTGTCCCATCCTGAACCTGAATCCTGGTGCTCTCAGGTGCAGACCCAGGTGGCTGTAAACTGTCCCAGCTCAATCTCCTTCTGCTGCACATGGTGGAGAGGAGCACAGTCGGTCCTGCGAGCTTGGCTGGAGGCTGAATCTGAGGATGTGGAGGACCGAGTTCCGCCCCTTTACGTAGGCGACTTAAACATCTGTGGATTTTGGTATCTGCAGGGGTCCTAGAAGCAATCCACCACTGCTACCAGGACCGCTGTATACAGCGGATGGGGCAGAGGGCTTCCTCCTGGCCACACACCAAAGGGGCGGCGGTTATCGGCACAGAGGGGGGCGATCCATACTCAGTGTTCAGCTCTAATGGGGTCCCCTCCCTTCCTTACAAGGATGCTACGAGGACAAATGAAGTAATATACCTGAAGTGTTTTGAGAGCTTTCTAAGTGCGACATAAATATTACAAAGGAGCTGCTGATGCTGATAACTGCAATAACAACGGTGATGACGGGACTATACCCACGGCCATAATTTAAGGGAATATTTAAAATGAGAAAAGCCAACCCAAATCAATCCACTGAACTTTATTTAGAAGAGAGGCTGCTAATAAAAACATTATGGGGATGCGAACTCTTGGGAAATAATGATGATTTTCTTCTATTAAAAGGCTCATCAGATCCATTTCCAAAGCACAGCTTGGTTATTTGCAGTCTCCTTGCCACTTGGGGCAACAAGTTAGAGAGAGAGAGAGGGAGGGAGTTGGGGAGAGAGAGAGGGAGAGAAATGGAGGAGGAGGAGGAAAGAGAAAAAGGAGGAGGAGGAAGAGGAGGAGGAGGAAGAGAAGAAGAAGAAAAAGAAGAAGGGGGAGGGGCAGAGGGGAGAGGTGGGAGGAAAGAAAGGGAGGAGAAGGAAAAGGTAGAGGAGAGGGGAGATGGAGAGGGCGGGAGAGAGGACGAGGAAGAATAAGGGAGGAAAAGAAGCAGCCATCCACACTGTGTGCTGGAGCCCTGTGTTTGGAGACACAGCTGGCCTGTATTTCTAGACCCATTGCCCACTCTTTCCACATGCCCAGAGGGCTGGTGGAGCATCTGTCTTTGAGTTTCTTCCTCCTCTCATCCCTCGCTCCCTCCAGCAGCTGTTGTAGGGCTTGCCCTTAGGGTCTTTCACAGTGGGACGGTAATGGGCTGGTGCTTTGACTCTTGGAGTTGAGTGAGGTTATTCTCCAAAGGTAAATCCATCCAAGAATAAGAGCCCAGCGTGGAATGTCCTCGAAGCGCAGCTCAGAGAACGCCCCTGCAGTAGGAGTCTGATCCCTACCTGCTCCCATGACCCTGGTTAGGGAAGTGGGGGTGACGAGAGGCAAACCTCAGACCAGGGGACACAAGGGCGCCGAGGAGGGACACTTTCAGTGGGATCCAAACCCTTAAGGCGTGTGGAGCGATGAAGATGGGGGGTGGGGAGTGGGGGACAGAACCCCAGCCCAGACCCAGCAGCGATTTGTTCCCCATCGTCCCGTTTTCTTGGTCTGCCAATGCCATGGCACAGCATCAAAGCAGCAATGGCTATTCTCGTGCCATTTCAAGGCTGGAAGGTTCAAAGCCCCCTGACCATGAACATTATCTGGGGGACAAATGCTGATAGCATTTTGGAATTCACTGAGGCACCTTAATTCTTAATTTTGGGACACCTCCAGAAACAACGGGGAGATGCGGCCCGCAGGGGCAACTGAGGGCTGAGATGGGCTGCAAAAGGAAATTCAGCCCCATTATTTTCCTTGAAAGATGTTACTTGCCACTGAAAAAGGCTGGATAAGAAAGCCAAATAGGGTGATGCTGGGCTGTTCATACTGGAGGTCCTACACCCTTGGGTTTCCACGGCTGGGGGTCCCGAGTGACCCCGTTGATCCTGGGACGGACACAGGGCAGTTCCCGTGCAGAGGAAGCCAGTCCACAGCGAGGAAACCCGAAGACCCCTTCCTGGGCTCTGGTGCCCCCCTGAGCGTTCCAGCCCCCGGCAGGCACAGCAAGAGAGAGAAGGCACTTCTAAGATACCTCTCCTCAGTTACTACCCTGATTTAGCTCAAAAAGTAGTGAAAAGCTGTCACCCTTTTTGTTGATTCTCAGAAAGCACAATGATCTAGGCCACTGACAGTGACAGGCCACTGCCTGCCCTTCTGATTCAGGGTTCCCCACCACGTGACTCAAGGCAAACGTGTTGCTGCCTTTGATTGAAACAGCCTAGAAACATGCCTGTAATTCTGTGTTTTTCCTCCTGGTAATTCAAAATAATGTTTTTATATTAAAACACATTATATTCAAAATGTGTATGTATAACTGAATCACATTGCTGCATATCTGAAACCAACACAACTTTGTAAATCAACTACACTTCAATTAAAAAAATTAATTTTGGAGTTCCAGTTGTGGCTCAGTGGGTTAAGAATCCTACTAGTATCCATGAGGATGCAGGTTCGGTCCCCGGTCTTGCTCAGTGGTTAAGGATCTGGCGTTGCCACAAGCTGCAGTGTAGGTCATAGAGGCAGCTCAGATCCGGTGTTGCTGTGGCTGTGGTGTGGGCTGAAGATGCAGCTCTGATTCGACCCCTGGCCTAGGAACTTCCATATGCCATAGGTACGAGCATAAAAAGAAAAAAAAATTAAATAAGATAAAAGAAAAACAAATGTGGATGACTTTTCCACATCAAACACTAACATTCAAGAGTTCCCGCAGTGGCACAGCGGCAATGAATCCGACTAGGAACCATGAGGTTGCGGGTTTGGTCCCTGGCCTCGCTCAGTGGCGTTGCCATGAGCTGTGGTGTAGGTTACAGACGCAGCTTGGATCTGGCATTGCTGTGGCTGTGGCGTAGGCCAGCAGCTGTAGCTCCAATTAGACCCCTAGCCTGGGAACCTCCACATGCCACGGATACTGCCTTAAAATGACAAAAGACAAAAAATAAAAACAAAAAAAAAACAAAAAAAACACTAACATGCAGACACTTACCACTTGCCCTGAAATATTTCAGGCCATCCAGTGCCTGGGGCCTCAGATCTGACCCTCTGCCTTTATTTGCATGAAAAGGATTAAGAACCAGTCTGAGTTGGGTTTCCTCCTGGCTGGTCTGTTCTCTAACTAAAGGATTCAATTTAGTCATCTGTAGGATAACCACCTATAGATACATGGTTCTAGAAATTTCTCCCCAGAAGCCTTCTAGGACAGAAGAATCACACATCATTCAGGATGATTGAACTGGAATCTTTGTGTTGCAGGAGAATGAAATCCCTCTTTCTGAAAGACTCTTAGCTTTGCTAATTTATAGTGTCTCCCCGGCCCTTTGCTGGATTTTCTCCACCTAATAGTGCACCATGATCAGTAGCTCCATTCTCTTGCCTCATTCTCTTCCCTTCATCTCTATAATGCTTCTCACTCCTGCTCTCCCTTCCTCCCAATAAGATGTTAGGATTTGCATCCATAAGAAAATGACATTCCAGAGTTCCCATCGTGGCTCAGCAGAAACGAATCTGACTAGTATCCATGAGGATGCAGGTTCGATCCCTGGTCTTGTTCAGTGGGTTAAGGATCTGGCATTGCCCTAAGCTGTGGGGTAGGTAGCAGACACAGCCGGGATCCCGCATTGCTGTGGTTGTGGCGTAGGCCAGCGTCTACAGCTCCAATTCGACCCTTAGCCTGGGAACCCTAAAAAAAAAAATAAGAAAGACAAAAGAAAAGAAAATGACATTCCCTCTCCAGCTCTATCATGGCAGAAACCAAATTCCTTCCAGAGGCATCCACCTGCAGGCACTACCACGCCCTCCCGCCAAGAAGGACTTGTTTCCTTCCTCCAGGCCCCACATCCCTTACTGGTAAATCCAGCATGAAGTGAGGGAGACAGCAAACCCCTGGCCACACTAGCTTCTGTGTTTCTCCCAGATGCATAGTTTTGGGACCTGATCACCAAAGACAACCCATCCCCCAATCTGGCTGAATGAAAGATACGTGTGTGTTGCAAATGCTTCTCCCACTGACATCATCCAGCATGAAAGTGAACAATGCCTTGTGTTTCCTTAGCACTTGGTGCTTTCCCAAAGGCACTATGTGCTCTAAAACCGCATCTGCCAAATCCAAGGCCACTTCAGCTCATTCGGGCTTATACCAGAATGCAAATTTGGCCATTGGCTAGACAACAGACTCCCCAGGCAGAGTGGGTTCGTAGAGAACAGGACCTATGTACCACCTCTGGCTGATGTTCAGTCCATTCCAGCCCTCCCTGACCCTGACCCTGACCTGGTCGGAACTGTCCAGCTCATTCTCAAAGGAAGTGGGGATTGCTTGACCTGACGCTCCTGGACTCAGAAAGTTTTGGAATGAAAGAGTGGGGGGACTTTCATAGAAGGCTTAATAATGCCAGGAACCCCTGCAAATTACTGTGTGGATGGCTTATGCAAGAGGAATTCAACCCCATTTCCAATGCTCTCAGATTAATGGTGCTCTGATTGGTTCCTAAGAACAGAGTGTGTGTGCGAAGTGCTAAAGCCTTCCTGCTGGGTGTCACCTCTCGTCTCCAGGGAGCTTAATTATTTTCAAAGTAGTTCCTGAACCCCAGGCACCACTGTACCCAACCATGAACACAGTTCTAATGGCCATGATAAGAATGAAAGCATGAGACAAAAAAAAAAAAAAAACTTTTTTTTTTTTTAACTGCACTAGGCATGTGAAAGTTCCCAGTCCAGGGGTCAAATTGGAGCTGCAGCTGCAGCCTACACCACAGTCACAGCAATACCAGATCCTAGCAGCATCTGCAACCTACACCACGGCTTGCAGCAACGCCAGATCCTTATCCCCTGAGCGAGGCCAGGGACTGAACCCGCATCCTCACAGACACCATGTTGGGTTCTTAACCCATTGAGCCACAGTGGGAACTCTAAGACAAAATTTGAAAATTTTGTTCACTCATGTATTCAAAAGTTCCTCACTGAGCTCATATTATCGGAAGATACTTTGGCCAAAGACCTTCCTGCCTGGCTTTACAGGTCCTGGGGTCAGAGAGCAGAGAGAGCAGTGAGACAGGCACGTGCGCTCCACGCAACTTTAATGGAACATACTGGGGCAGGGGCGGGGGGCGTTCCTCTGTTCACTCCATCACCGTCTCTCACCTTCCCTCGCCCCCACTCTAGACCCTCAGCTCACAAGAACGGGGATGACGGAGTGGGGAATGCCAAGAAAAACAAAAAGATTCTTCACTTCCGAGTTCCCAGTCGAGGTCCCCACAATACAGGGATTTTCAGAAACAATCTGGACTTTCCTAGGCTCCCCACCCCCACAGACGAGAATTCAACAGGCACCTGCCGTGTGATCCCGTTGTACATCATCGCGTATTCATTGCTACTTAGAAACCACCTGAGGAGTTCCCGTCGTGGCGCAGTGGTTAACGAATCCGACTAGGAACCATGAGGTTGCGGGTTCGATCCCTGGCCTCGCTCAGTGGGTTAAGGATACGGCGTTACCGTGACCTGTGGTGTAGGTTGCAGATGCGGCTCGGATCCTACGTTGCTGTGGCTGCGGCGCAGGCCAGTGGCCACAGTTCCAATTAGACTCCTAGCCTGGGAACCTCCACATGCCGTGGGTGCGGCCATAAAATGACAAAAGGCAAAAAAAAAAAAAGAAAAGAAACCACCTGGGACTGAAAACCTAAATGTGGCACCCCTCCCTCCCCACCGCTGTCCAGGACCCTCCCCTCCAAAAGGTAGCTAAAATGATCACATGGGAGCCTCTCAACTCTCACTCAAAGCGGGTGGCACTTTGATCTCCTTAAACAGAAGCAGTCGAAGTTACTGAAAAGCTTTGCATCTGATGCCCCGCATACCTGTAGTTAGGTAGCCACAGCCCTGAAGTAGAGACGCTCTGTGCAAGGTGGCTTTGCATCATGTCGCTCTGGGTCCTTTCTCACTGACAGAACCTTTCACTCCTTCTGGCTGAAGGAACCCAGATTCACGCTTTTCTTTTATTTATTTCTTTTCTTCAGGGCCACACCTGCAGCACGTGGAAGTTTCCAAACTAAGGGTTGAATCAGAGCTGCAGCTGCCGGCCTACAACACAGCCACAGCAACCGGGCATCTGAGCGGCATCTGCAACCCACACTGCAGCTGACGGCAGTGCCGGATCCTTAAGCCACTGAGCGAGGCCAGGGATTAAACCCCCATCCTCATGGATAGTAGTCAGGTTCTTAACCTGCTGAGCCACAACGGGAACTCCCCTAGTTATGCTTTTAATCTTCTCCCCCAAATGCCATTGCCCATAAGTCCACTTCTGGGCCCAAAATGTTGGGATGGCCTGTCCCTCAGTCTTGCTCTCTGTCAAATGTGTCACACGGTGTGCATGGCCTCCGTGATGAGAGTTGCGGCGGGCGGGGGGGTCAAAAGAAGTGACCAAATGGCAAAGGCGAAGAGGTACCCTGGCGATGGTTCCACAGAGGGGAACACTGAGGCCCAAGAAGGCCAAGTCGCAGGGCTGTCAGGGCTGAGTGGGGAGCCCTCCCCCTCCCCCAACCTTCCCATGATGTCCTGGGCCCTGCCCTTCCTGCCACACAGTAATTCTCTTCACCGGAGACCAACAGAACCCCGTCCCCACCTGGGGCTGAGAAGCCAGAGCAGGCCAGCCTTATTCCCGGTGGGCACAGCAGTGGCACTTTGATCCGTGGCCGGGGGACCTCCAGCCACCTGGAATCCCTGGCTCCCGCGCCCTCCCCCAGGCCCCCTGTCTGGGTAAAGGCTTCCACTCAGCATGTGTGTAACTCAGAGCCACATGACACTGAAATGCTAAGTGAAGAGCAATTAACTTTTGCTTCTGAAAACCCACTTTAGCTTTCCATAACTCTTTGGGGGCCATTTCAACTAAAGCCAAACCTCCCGCACATTCTCCCTCAGCAATAAATTACCTTTCTGGCTTTAATTAGCTGCCGGAGTGCAAAAACGGGCTGGGTGCTGACGTGGCCGCTTCCCCACAGGTCCCATTCTGTCACACAGACTCCAGGAGATGGCAGCTGCAGGAGCGGCTGGCGGGGCCGACTCGGTGGGGACGCCCCACCTGCCCCCGGGGTCAGAGGGGGATAGCCGGGGACCCAGGTAGGGCTGAATTCTGCTGGAGATGAAACTGGTTGGAGGGGCCTCGAGAATCTTCCTCTTATCGGTCTTTCCTTCCCCCAAGCTGCCCCCAAAGCATGTATGTAGACACACACACACACACACACACACACACTAGCCCCAGGTACCCAACAGCTTTATCGCCTTTATCATTCTTGCTAAGGGAGAAATTACTGACAGAGCTTAATGTATAAGCCCTCCCCGGAGAATTTGCTATATAATTGTGAGCTAAGCTTGATTCCAAATGGATAAATCTCTAAGGACATGATTTTAATCCCCTCCGTGGGCTGGAAATGGGATTGGCTGGGAAAGAAAGAAATCAAAAATCACCCTCAGAATCCTCAGCATCTTTCTGAGCCCAAGAGTAAGATCAGAGGTCCTGCTTCTGACCAGAGGTGTGACCTTCAGCAAGTCCCTTCCTTCTCCTGTCCAATAGTTGCCCAAGAGAGCTGCGATGGCTAAAGCCGGGTCACCTTGGACCCTGCCCAACACACTGTGTGTGTGTATGTGTGTGTGTGTGTGTGTGTATGTGTAGACTGTGTGTGTCTGTGTGTGTGTGTGTGTGTGTAGACTGTGTGTATCTGTGTGTGTGTGTGTGTAGGGGTGAGTGGGGAAGACACACTTTGTCCCAGACCATGGCGCGCGCTTGCTTTTGCTCATTCCTCCTGCTTTCATTCAGACTCTACCATCTGGGCAAGGGGGCAGCATCTTCGGGGGCCTGAGGGCCCCACTCCAGGCAGAACCAGGGTCCCCAGGCTGCTCCCACACACTCCATCGGAGGAGCTGTCCCCCTGCCCAGGGAGGGGCCTGGGAAAGGCCTGAAGCCCCTTCCTCACACCCCTGGAACACACTTATGCTAATGGCTGCGGCTCCTCCACTCCGGCCTCCACCCCCAGCTTCCACCTCCTCTGACAAGCATCACCTTTCCGAGCCCAATTACAGGCTGCCTTCTTCCGCCCTTCCTTTCTTGGGAGAAAAAAAAAAAAATTAAATAAGAAGTCCAAACATGAAGCCTACAGCCAGGCCCTGCTTGTCGGAGGAGGTGACAGGCAGGCGGCCGGGGCACAGTCCTGGCTCTGATGAGGGGTGTGAGCTCAGAGCCCAGCCTGCGAATCTCTGCCGAGATTTCCCTCTGCGCCTCCCCAATTAACAGGCTCTGGCAGAGGCCGGCAGGCAGGTACCCGGCTTGTCACAGACGCCAGACAGGCCCTCGCGCCACCCCAGCCCTGCCTGCTGGCGCCACCCCCGCTGGCTGCTTCCTCCCAGCCTGTCACACACCCCACGCTGGGAAGTGAGCGGTTCCCACAGCCCCAGGGAGCACGGGGACAGTGGCTGAAGTCTGTAGTCTGTCTGCAGCAGCCCCTCCCTAGACCACCCTGGAGATGGCCTGGGGCCAGAGAGGACCACAAGGTCACCTTCCTCATCCGTGATCACCCCATCGGTGCTCCAGGAAGGGGCTGGCGGCAGAGGGATCTCTCAGTTGGGCCCGGGAGACAACCGTGGCTGGTAATTTGAGAACTGTTGAGTATGGACACAGAATCTCGCTCAGAATGAAGAATCTGACCAAGTCTTTGGGTCAAGTCGCCGTGGAATCCCTGGCCCCACCAAAGCCACACCCACAGCCCCCTCTGCTTTGCATCTATCAAAAGGGTGCTAGGCTAAGATTCTGGCAGTGCCTCACAGCGGCAGCTCCTGCCCCACGTGATCCCGAAGGATGAGAGGTCTGGTTTCAGCTCCCGCAGAGAAGGTCCCCGACCGCCTCCGGCTGGCGTGGCCTCACTCTGGGCACAGGCGCCAAACATGCATGGCCGGGCCGCCTGCTCACACCTAAGCCCCTGTGACTGAGTGCATCTTCCTGACCGCCACCTATCCCGGGGTCTGAGTTAGAAATCCCGGCTCTGGCCAGTTCCCCTGGGAAACATGCAGCCCCTCTGAGGCAAACTCCTTGTCAAACTGAGTGGTGACAAGGGTGACAAGTGGCTCTGAGACCACCCCTGGGTAGAGGAAACCCACCCATCCATGCTCTTCCTAAAGCAAGGGTGCCTTCTACACAAGGATGGGCACTGTGGCCCTTGAAATGGGGGCACGTGGTGGCTCCGACCCTTCCCTGCACCTCCCCCGACCCCGGGCTGGAAATCAATACTCCCGTGCGGCACTGTTGACTTGGTACCCGCAGGAAATAGCTCTGCCCTTTATCTTCTCCTTACATCTGTGTCTTAGTCCTTTCAGGCAGCTATGACAGAGTACCATCGACTGGGTGGTTTATAAATAACAGAAATTTATTTCTCACCGTCTCACCGGAGGCTGAGACGGCCAAGGTCGAGATGCTGACAGATTCAGTGTCTGGTGAGGGCCTGATTCCTGCTTCATAGACCACTGCCTCCTCACTGTATCCTCAAGGGGGTCTCTTGTATAAGGGCGCTCATTTTTTGTTTCACTTGCTAAAGTTTTATTGAGGTCTAGCTGATTTACAATGTTGGGATAATTTCTGCTGTACAACAAAGTGATTCAGTTATCCGCATACACACAGCCATTCTTTTTCAGATTTTTTTCCCATATAAATTATCACCGAATATAGGGTAGAGTTCCCTGTGCTGTACAGCAGGTCCTAAGGGTACAGGCCTTAATCGTGAGGCTTCTCTCCTAGTGTTCGAATCGCCTCCCAAAAGCCCCACCCCCTAATACCATCATCTCAGGGGGTACGATTGCAACCCATGAATTTTGAGGGGCCCTATTCAGTCCATAGCCATCTGTCTGGAAAGAAGCCTCCTTTTCCTGGCACGGATTCACGGCCGCATCCAAAGAAGCCTGGGCAGAAGCACGTGTGCCCATCCTGGAAATGGGTCCATCATTTGGGGTGCCTCAAAATCAGTGCGAGGTGGGGAGAAGAGAAAGGGAACCCCACTGGCAAAGGATGGGGCACGGATAAAGGACAATTCATGAGGTGTTCCCCTTGTGATGCAGAGGAAATGAATCCGACCAGGATCCATGAGGATGCGGGTTCCATCCCTGGCCTCACTCAGTGGCTTAAGGATCCGGTGTTGCTGTGAGCTGTGGTGTAGGTAGCAGATGCAGCTCAGATCCTGCGTGGCTGTGGTGGCTGTGGCTGTGATGTGGGCCAGCAGCTATGGCTACAATTCGACCCTGAGCCTGGGAACCTCCGTATGCCACGGGTTCAGCCCTAAAAAGCAAAAAAAAAAAAAAAGATTAATGAGGCTAGGCATAAGGACTCCTAAAGAGCAGTAACCGTATTTTATTGGTTTTCCTGTTCCTTGTGAGGAAGGTAGTGACAGGTGACGGCGAGCACCCAATAAACCTTTGCTGAATGAGCCAGGGACAGAAATCAAGTTCCGCAGTGGCTGTCTTGGCTTCTTCAGCACTGGAAAGACTTAGTGTATGTTCATCATGCCTCCTTTAGGCATCAGTTCCATTATCCTCACCCACTCTGGTGCCCCATAAACTCATAAGGAGAGAAGGAAGCAGAGAAGGAAGATACTAAGAAAGGAGAGACCGGGAATAAAAAATGGTGAGAATTGGACATACAAAGCCCCCTCTCCACCTCATGCCGGGGACTCCGGCATTTAAGCAGTCTTAAAGCCCTCTAGGAAACCGTCATGTTTCAGAATTTGCAAAATGGTACTAGAAGAGGGGAGTGGGGGAGGGAGGAAGAGAGAAACGATCTGTTCCAAATTGGTCGCTAAGCTACAGAGGAACTTACAAATATATAACCTTTCATTTGCATGTGGCAGCACCCAGTCCACCCCCCTTGTAGAGGGGGATGTAAAGTGATGGATATGTAGATATATAGGAACTAAATGCCAGCTCCTATCCACGGCAAGGAGGAATGTATATCAAATTCATTAATTATGATCCAATTTGTGCTTGCACTGTGAAGGATAATCATTTGCCATCAAAGAGATGCCCTTCCCTTGTTAAAGCCATTGAGACTCTCAGGAAGTGCTCAAGGGTTTGAAATGCTGTATTTGAATTTCACACATGCTTTTTACTGCTGGGACCAGAACTCAATCAACACTTGATAGTGCTGACACCGACATTCAAGCCACAGGGGTCTTCACTGCCTCACGACAGACCTACAGATAGGACCTGGTGAGAAAAGTTGCTAATTTGTTCTTCTCTGGTTCTGTGTGTGTGTGTGTGTGTGTGTGTGTGTGTGTGTGTGTGAGTGTGTGTCTATGTGTAACGCATACATAAGTGTATCTCTTTTTTTAGTGGAGTTGAGGTAGGAATAAAAGGACCCTGGCCAACTTAAAGAAGGGAACAATTAACCTCATTTCTCTCCCATGTCCAGGGCCCCGCTGCCCAGGAGTGGAAACCATGTCCTCACTTTCATCTCAGAGCCAAACCAACATAAACATGTTGCTAAGAGACCAGGGTTCTCTTTCAACTCTGGACCCAGGCCTGTGGTCCGTGCCCAGACACCAGTTAAGCTGGAAGCCAGAGCCCAGAGGTTATTACTTTTCTCTTTAGAAGCTCTTCAGCACGGTCTTGACTCTGCTTTGCCTTTTCTGTCACTGTCCTTTGCCCCAGGATTCAGGCTGAATCAGAGAAAGTCATTGGATTTTCACATGTGGCACACTAAGTGCTGAATAAAAGCATATTGAATGGTATTGACGCCATGGGATGGAATGCAGTGGTCTGCAACAGATGGAATATAGTTTGGAAAAACCCTCCGGCCATCCAAAAAGACCTTTCCTTTCCTGAATCTTCCCCACTGCCAGCAAAGGCGTTTCCACAGTCTATAGCAGGCTGTAGCATAGTTTGTTGTTTGTAGCATATAGAGCATAGCATACTATATACCATAGAGTATAGAGCATACCATACTAGTCTATAGTCTGCTTGACTGTAGGCCAAGGAATATCCATGTGTCTTGAAAAGGAATTTTCAGGTGCATCCAAAGATAATGATAATACCAAATCCACTCACCACCTAAGGGGATGCTGGCATTATGTCCATTTGACACAGGAGGAAATCTGGCCCAGAGAAGTCAAGTAACTTGCTCAAGACCATACAGCTAATAAAGGCAGAGAAGGAATTCAGACGTAGTTCTTTGTGAATAAACTAGGCACAGACAGGAGGCTCCAACATCTGCATGGAAGATTATAAGTCTGGCACGTCCTCTCAATCCCAGAGGACCCGTGGAAGACATGAAGGCAACACCATCTTCTTGAATTACTGACAAAGGAATTTCCTCCTGGTGATTTCTCTTGCTCTGATGTCAAGCATCTGAGCTGCCCTTGTAGTTCCCTGACGATAAGGCAAGGGCGAGTTTCACGGGATGCAGAGCCATCAGGACTCCAGTCACCTGGCTCCTAGCCTGACCTCGCTCCCACACCCCAGGGCCCAGCCCAGCCCTGTCCCCTCCCCTACAGGGACCAGCTGGTTCTGAAGTGTGATCGACAGCCCTCAACTTCAGAGCTCAAGACTTTCAGATAGAGTTCTTGACACCAGATGCCTTTGGAGTGGACAAGCAGGGTGGGGAGGGAATGAAGGGCAGGGCTGGTTTCCAAAAATAGAGGGAGGAAAGAGCAGAAGGGTAGGTGGAGAAATGCAGTGAGAGTAAGGCTGGGCCCTCCCAGCACCAGCCCATCAGGAGAGAGGACTCTTCCAGACACCTCCTCCAGGGAGGCCACCTGTCTTCCCAAACAGCATCCAAACCCTCTCCTCTCACCTTCGCAACCCTGTCCCCGACAATGTCTGAAAGGAGTTTTCTGGGACTAGACCGGTTTTTGATGTGTGGTTTTTTGTTTCTCACTTCCTCTATCCCCCAGCGACCCTCCTTTCTGAAATTCTCAAAATAGGAAAAAGTGAGAGGCATAATTTGTGTCTCCTAATGGATGTGGATTTTAGAAAGGGATGCTCTGCCTCTATGGGGTCTCCTCCGGGCACACACATTTTCCTGCCTGGTCACAGCTGTCACTCACCCGCACCTGGACTTCTAGCTCGGCCTGTCACATCCCAGGTCCTGGGCTCAGCACTTGGAGAGTACAGAGGTAGAAAACAAAGTCACTATCTGAAGAAACTTGCTGTCCACAAGTAAGCAGTTATGCTGCCACTGCAAACAGAGACCACTAACAAGCCGAGCCTCGGCTTCCTTTCTGAGTCCTTTGGCAAATCACGCATCTGGTCTCATGAGGGCCAGGTGGCAAGATTCGGCCACTCTCATGGGGGACAATGATGGCAAGCACTGGACACCAACTCTGTGCCAGACCTCGGCCAAGTTCAAATACTCTTGACATCCCTAACTCCATTCTTCAAAGAGAGTTCCTGCTATCTCTGAGAGGAAATCATTGCTCAGAGATGTCACGCAAACTTCCCACCATCTCCCAGCCAGTGAGAGAAGAAATGAGATTTAGGAGTTCCCGTCATGGCTCAGCAGGTTAAGGACCTGACCAGTGTCCATGAGGATGCAGTCTCCATCCCTAGCCTCGCTCAGTGGGTTAAGGATCTGGCATTGCCATAAGCTGCAGTGTAGGTTACAGAGGTGGCTCGGATCCGGCGTTGCTGTGGCTGTGGTGTAGACCGACAGCTGCAGTTCAGATTCAACCCCTAGCTCGGGAAATTCCATATCCTGGAGGTGCAGCCCTAAAAAGAAAAAAAGAAGAAGAAAAGAAAGATTTAAATCAAACACCTCCTAATGTGATGGACCCCTCCTGAGTAGAGGGGAGAGCTGAATCACAAGAATGATTGCATAAATTGTCAGGGCCAATTTCCACAGCATTTACTGAACACACACACACACACACACACACACACCACCCAATGTTTAGACTGATGTTGTAAATGGGGACAACCTCTTTGGAGATCGATGTGGCAATATCGACCAAAACTGTGAATGCACAGATCCTGCAAGCCCGAAATTTCACTTATATGAATATATCCAACTATACAAGGATGCTCACTCAAGCACTATTTATAACAGAAAAAAGTTGGAATCAACCTAAGTGTCCATCAATTGGTACTAGGTTAAATAAACTGGTCCATCCATAGAACGAAGTATTAATACTAGACATTAATACTAGGCACGCATTAAAAAGAATGAGGCCAGACTGTGGTTACTAACGTAAATGCATGTCCATAAAGCATTCTTCAGTATAAAAGAAAGTTGCAATATTTTTATATGCATAGTATGCCTACTTATGCTTAGAAGCATTTTATATAAAATACACATATGCATAAAAGCATATCATGCTTAAAAAAAAGTCTGCAAGACAGACATAGAATGATTAGTAATAGCTGTTGCTTCAGAGTTCCCATTGTGGCTCAGAGGGTTAAGGACCTGAGGCTGTCTTGCACTCTGGTTCGAATGCAGATCTGAACCCTGGCCTCTATCAGTGGGTTAAGGGTCTGGCATTGCTGCAATCTGTGCATAGGTCACAGACGCAGCTAGGATCCTGCATTCCTGTGGCTATGGCTATGGTCTGCAGTTGCAGCTCTGATTCAGCCCTTAGCCCGGGAACTTACATATGCTACAGGCGTGGTCATAAAAAGAAGAAAAAAAAGTCACTGGTAAAGAAGGGGTGGGGAGAGGGAGACTTCTAAATTATTTGCTTTGCTTTTACAGACCTGATATTAAAGTTTTTCATTACACTTATACAGGTCACTTAGTTATACCTGTTGGAAAGAAATCCCCCAGAGGAAGTACTGGGAACCGGGAAACCTAAAGCATCAACATAGACCCGCCCTGGAGGAGCCCAGGGTCTCAGGACTTGAGGTCAGTCCCTTGCAGGAGCCCATGGTAAAGCATGACCCCCTGGGTAACTCATGTTGCTCTCTTACCTGGTCGTTTCTCCAAGAGCTGAGGCACACAAGGAAAACGGAGATGATGGTGGGCCCTGATATCCAAACACTTAGATCCAAACCTGACTTCAGGATCTTGGGAGGGGAAGGGGTGTTACAGCCGCTCTTCGAGCAAGAGTTGAGTTTCCTCATCTATAAGGTGGGAGCGGGGCTAGAACCCACAGCAGAGTCTTGCCCGGATGGTTCATTAGAGTGAAGAATGTCAAAGCAGGTTTTAAAGACCAGGTTGGGTGTTCCCTTTGTGGCTCAGTGGTAATGAACACGACTAGTATCCATGAGGACGTAGATTCCATCCCGGGCCTCGCTCAGTGGCTTAAGGATCCAGCATTGCCCTGAGCTGTGGTGTAGGCTACAGACTCAGCTCGGATCTGGCCTTGCTGGGGCTGTGGTGTAGGCCGGCCGCTGTAGCTCTGATTTGACCGCTAGCCTGGGAACCTCCATATATCACAGGCACGGCCTTAAAAAATAAAACAAACAAAGCAAAAAACAGAAAAGGAAAAATAATAATAAAAACATAAAGACCGGGTTGGAAAATGACCAAAGGAAAAGAAGTCATAATGGGCGCCCCCCCCATAGGGGAGACTGAGTCATCAGAGAAGACAGTCCCACCTCAACCCTGACCCCAGCTCCTCCCCTTCTGTGTTGACATGACAATGTGCTGAAAACCGCTGCGTGCTCACAGGCTCCCAAAGACCATCACCCACCCCTCCAATTCCAAATTCAAGGGCTGGCGGTCTAGGGCTGTGAGGCTGTGGAAAATGACCCCAGTGCGAAGTGCCCACCAACAATGGGTCTTTCTGTGTCAGCCTCTAAATCCCCAAGTAAATATCTGTTCATTGGTTTGTCTATTCATATCACCAGTGGCGTGTCCGGCTGCCCATAAACCCGAGGAGCTGAAGCAGCAACGAAACAACCCAGGAAGCCTTCAGCCACAAGCCTCGCGTGATTCCTCAGCTTGGTTTTTCACTCATACCCTCTGCCTTCCTTTCCTCCCACTGCTTCGCCAGCCGCTGCCTCTGTCTTCCCACCAGGAGTCAGCCTTCCCTCCATCAACAGGAACACCCTCCCTTACGAGCGCCCCTGGGCTGGAGGAAATAATCATTAACTTAATGGACTGATATAATCGCATTAAATGATGATGATAAGAATATAGACATGGGAAAAAGAAAACCTGAGTTGGAGTTCTAACTCCACAGCTTGTTAGCTGGGTAATCTTGGATTAACCAAAGCTCAGCTCCCCGGGATTTTGGGGTTGGCTGTAGGTCAGTTCCCACAGTTAAAAGGTGAGCAGAGGAAGCTGCTAGGCAAACGCGCGTCACAGAGGTAGCTGGTATCCTTCTGCAGAGTTTCCAGGAGTTTGGTGATGTGATCATCTCAACAATCCCAAGGGGGCGTCGAGAGAAGAGAAAAGAAGTTCCAAGAGGCTAAGCCATTTCTCCAAAGGCATTCACATAGGGAAGGGGACTCCTGAGGTGAGGTTTTCTGACACTCAGCCCAGTATCCCCCACCCCTGGGTGGCAGGGGTGGGGGTGCTGTGGAGGAGGGTCGGCAAGCCGTTGTTGGGGGGTTTCTGTTGTATGGCTCAGGGAACAGGCAAGGCCGAGTCTGTGGGTCTTGTCAGCCTCCTTTACCATCCCATGAGCTTCCCTCAGGAAAAAGCAATAGGATGTGAGCCCCAGAAGTACCTGAGGCTAGAAGCCAGGCTGTGTCAGAAGAGAAATGGGATTAGATGCAGAACAGCCAAGGAGGTTCCAAGAGCCTCCTCGGGCAACCACCCAATGCCAATCCCACCGAGAGGCCCTTGAAACCAGTAAGGCTCTTCGACTCCTTGGAAAATTTCCATAACCTTCTGAGATTCTCCACCAATTCGTCCATCTATAAATGTTTACAGAACATCCACAGTGGAAAACAAGGCCCAGCCTCCAAGGAGCCAGGGGGAAAATGGGAGTTCTTACCACCTGCTGTGTTGTTGCTTATCCCTGTAGAACGGTGTTTGCTCCTCAAGGAATTTATACTCCCTCATATTAGGGAGAGAAGATGCAACCACATAAAAATGTAATTAAACCCATGTAGGAGTGGCTAAGATGCGGGGCGAGGGGGCGAGGGGGCAGGCTACCAGCAGGATGAGCTTTAGGCATCCATCCATCCATCCCTCCAGAGAGCTTTCCTTCTGTGTGGGCTTTGCACACAAAACAATTCTTTCTGTCTAGGAGCTATGGCAGAGTGGAGTTCAAGCAGTTTTCCAAAGTGGGAATAGTGCTTCAATTTGGTGTTCCATTACCTGAATTTTTAGTTTCACAACGGAATATGATAGAAAACATCAGATGGCATCAGAAGCCATAAAGAAGTTACGAAAGCTCTTGCACACACACTCATACACATACATATGTGTGTCCGGGACCACACCAGAAATATGATGATGGTTGTAATTCAAAAAGCTTGAAAACCACAGAACTAGGATTAAGAGAGAGATGAGCCTAGAGAACAGGTATCTGATTTAGAAGGAAAGGAGTGAGCAAAGAAACCCCCCTGACCTCCCAGCCCCCTTTGATGGAGCTGGGCCAGCTCCCCTCCCCACTTCCCAACCCAGCACAGTCCCTCCCGCGAAGGTGGCTGCCACTAGTCCGTGACCCTGACCTGTCGCCCCTGCTTCTCTGACCTCACCCAGGTTCTGGGACTCCTCACCAAATGGACCAGTTCTTTTAAGTTTTTCATGGGAGAGGCTAGGAAAAAGGTCCTAGAGCCCTGGATTAGCTGTGTGACTTTGGGCGATCCTTTTGCCTCTCTGAGCCTCCGCTTCTTCAACTGATGATCAGTGGGAACGGAATGCACACATCTCTTATGCATTTTATAAAATTGTAAACTCGTGGGAGTTTTCCTAGTGGTTCCTCTTTCTTCCTATGCATAGCGTCTCAAGGGACAACCCGTGTCTTCTACCGATTTTGTAAAGCCCGCACCCCCACTCCCAACCCCCTACCCTCTACCCACCCCTCCATGGTGTTGTAAACACTGCCGATCACATGGTAGACACTTGGTATTATTATCTGACTAGGAACTGCAGAGTGAGAAGAAGAATTTAACACACACCACAACCACCACCGCCACCTGCGCCAACGTGACAGCAGCCCCAGCCAACGCAACCCCACCCCAGATGCCAGCTAAGCCAGCTCCCCAGGCATTGTCTTCCTGGCTGCACAGCCCCCACCCTCTTCCGAATCAGAAAAGCCCGTGTGGGCATGATACTCTGCTCACCATCATCTTGAAATTCTTTGTAACTGTTGACCAAAGCGACCCCATTTTTGTTTCATGTCCCCGAAAATGACTCGGCCCGTCTGACAAAGGCATTTTCGGAACGTGCTGACTTCTTTTGAATTCTCTCTTGTGGGAGTCACGGCAAGTGGTGTTGGCCTGGAGAGCCGGTGAAGGCTCTCTCCCCTGGCGGAGGGCCAGGCTCCTTGTCAAGCAGCCCAGCTCCCCGACCCGGGAATCAGGGACACTGGTCAGAATTAACGGGGCTGCAGACTCTCCCCAGGGACAGCAGACCCCCAGCCCTTTCCAGCTCCGAGGCAGGCCGACCTGGGAGATGAACATTTAGCCAAGCTGCCCACCAAACAAATCTAGAAGGAAGGCCAGGCTTATCCGAGTGTTTCCTCTTTCTTCATGCGAATAATGTCTCAAGCAACACACTGGGAGCAAAACTTCAAATGCAAAGCTTAAGGGTGTTTTTTTGTTTGCTTTTTTTTTTTTTGGAAAAGGCTGTGTCTCCTGCAATCCCCTGCCCTCCAAAAAAGCTGCACCCAGATGGCTACATAAGACTGACGGAAATAAGGACTCTAAGAGCCCACTTTCAGGGGAAAACTTCAAAGGGAGGTAGAATTTCGGCTGTCCTTGTGGGTGAGAGGGAAGAAGCTGGTATTTCAGGAAAGGGAGCTGCACTGGCAAAGCAGCACAAGAAAGGCTGTCTGCTGGGAATGCGGAAGAGAGCGGCCCCTGGGGCAGAAGGAGGTGCCTAGCGAGTGGCTGCGGGAAATGTGACCAGATTCCTCAGACAGGGCCAGCTGGGGTCGGGGGGCTGCCATGCCAGCCAAGGGGGCTGGACTTTATCTCCTGGGGAACGAAAAAGCAGGTTGACCCCATGCCTGGTTCTAAAAGGAAAGAAGGAGTTCCCTTCTTGCCTCGGTGGAAACAAATCTGACTAGCATCTATGAGGACGCAGGTTCGATCCCTGGCCTTGCTCAGTGGGTTAAGTATCCCGCATGTCGTGAGCTGTGGTGTAGGTCACAGACGCTGCTTGGATCCGGCATTGCTGTGGCTGTGGTGGTGTAGGCCAGCAGCTGCAGCTCCGATTTGACCCCTAGCCTGGGAACCTCCATATGCCACGGGTGTGGCCCTAAAAAAACAAAAAATAGTAACAATAAAAGAAAAGAAGCCAGGAAGAATCCAAGGGCAAGACAGAGCCCTCCCCACCCCCACACCCCGGGAAAAAGGCCACCTGGCCTCCCGGAAGCATCCTCCTGCCAGATGCGCACCCCAAGCCTGGTCCACACCTCCGCCTGGAGCCCAGCCGGCAGCGAGCCAGGAGCACCCCAGTAGAAGGGAGCCTCAGGCAGAGGCCCTAGCTCCGCCCACTGGACATCTTCCCCCAACCCTGGGCCTCAGCCTCTCCCATCTTTCTCTGGGATTCCTGCTGTCCCTCTTGGGGGTCGGGGGTAGATTAATTCCACCTGCCCTGGCTCAGGCTCCTCACTGATTTCTGTCCCCATGTATACAGTACATCACAGTTGGCAAAGTACTTGTCACAAAGATCGTCTCATCGAATCTTAAAGGGTCGTAGGTGGCCGGCCAGGGAAACAAGAAGATGGGGAATCCATCTAGGGCTCAAATCCACAAGAATCTGATTCTGAATGCATGCGCCTTCCTCAAGCCCAGCAAAGTAAGAGCACCGGTGACAACTCCCCCGGGTGCCAATGTCATCTGTGAAATGGGGATAAATAATGATATCCACCCCAGAGGGTGAAATAAACACCAAGTTCTTAGAACGAGGTCTGACTATAGAGGTGCACCCTCAATAGACGCTCCACCCCATCACGTTCGGCATCCTTGTCACTTTCAGCGCTATCGCTATTGTTACACCAGGCTGAGGCCAGGGAGGACAAATAAACTACATTTTATAAGGAAACAAACAGAACGTGTCTTCTGATCCAGCAACACAAAAGCCCCTTGACCCTGGGGAAACGGAAAACATAGGAAAGGAAGAATTTTTTTTTTCGTCTTTTTGCCTTTATATAGAGCCGCACCCGCGACATACGGAGGTTCCCAGGCTAGGGGTCTAACAGGAACTGTAGCCACCGGCCTTCCCCACAGCCACAGCAACGCGGGATCTGAGCCACATCTGCAAACTACACCACAGCTCACGGCAACGCCGGATCCTTAACCCACTGAGCAAGGCCACGGATCGAACCCGCAACGTCATGGTTCTTAGTCGGATTCATTAACCACTGAGCCACGAAGGGAACTCCAGGAAAGGAAGAATTTTTGATGGTTAACACTTTCAAGTATCCACACCTTCAAATGCCCCAGAGCCTAACTGTGAAAAAGGAATTCCTTCCTAGTCCCTCTGCCAGCCCACCTGATACCCAGCCCTGTCCCACTTCCTCTCTGGGCTAAAAGTAATAGGAAAAATAAAAGTGTTTCATCATTCAGCTGCCGAAAATAAAATTCAACTTGCGATGGTTATGGGTCAAAGCTGGGAAGAATTTTGAGACAAATTCGCTCAATTCCCTTGTTTTAAAAATGCAGAATCTGAAGCCTAGATGGGAATGTGACACAAGGCAAGTGAGATGGACGACAAGGACCTGGTCCAGCCCTCCTGCCTCCAGGTCTGTGCCTTTTTGTTGGGAGGCAGGGTGTCATTGCTGTTTGGGTTTCTGTATTTGGTTTTTCCTACACTTCCTTAATATTTCTCTATTTTTCAGTTTGAAAAAGATATTTCAGGGAGTTCCCATTGTGGCTCAGTGGGTTAAAGACCTGGTATTGCCACAAGCTGCAGTGTAGGTCACAGACTCAGCTCAGATCCTGAGTTGCCGTGGCTGTGGCATAGGCCTCAGCTGCAGCTCCGATTTGACCCCTAGCCTGGGCACTTCCGTAGGCTGCAGGTGCGGCTGTAAATATTTCAGTGTGGTTTGCCTTTTTTTTTTTTTAACCTGCAGATCAGAAGGACAGAAACTTAGATGAAGGTTCTGAGGAAGTCAAAAGTGGCATGCTTTTTATTCCTTTTCTTTTTAAGCTGGGGCCCTTGTTAAGCTCCCAGCTTAGTTACCCTTTGAGTGGCTTGGCTTAAGCGTGTCAGGCTGAAGGCTGGAGATGTGATGTGACCTGCTACCTGTGGTGGGGAACGGAGCTGCAGGGTGACCCACAGAGGTCAGGAAGCCACTTTGTCAGGATATCAGTCCAAGAGGGTCCCGGGGCTCCCATGAGAGGGTGGGAATCTGCTGCTTCTAAGCCCATCAGACTTAAAATTTCTCAGCTTGAGAATATGAACCATCTCTCCTTAGGGAAGTTCAAATAACATCACAATCATGGTCAGAAAGTCCTTAATGTGCTCTCTCTCCTCTCTCTCTCTCTTACACACACACACACACTAACTAGGCTTTGTCTTGCAATAGTTTCCCCTTATTTCAAAGGCCATCCTCTGTAGTATAGCCTACAAGGCTCTCCTTTGGTCCGGCCACCTTTGCCTACTCCTCTCCTCACTGTTAATGCTCTAGTGACACTAAAATATTTACAGCTGCCCTAGTATGTCACGCTGTCTAATGCCTTTGTACTTTTTTCCATGCTGTCCCCACCACTAGCAGCTCCCTTTCCACTTAACTGCTGGTGAGTTCTTAGTCATCCTTCAAAGCCCTTCTCAGCCATCATCTCTACCGAAAGAATTCTCTTTCCTTCCTTCTCTGCCTGGAAAGTTTCCACTTTACCTTGAAGACCCAGTACTGATTGTCCATGAGAATGATTCTCACCCAGCCAGCTATAGCGCTTTCCACCTTCCTCTATCACAGCCCTGGGGACGTAATAGGGAAGACACTTTGTATTCTGCTGTTAAGTCGATCATTCAAGGGATTGTTGTCTATAAGATTAAATTATACACAGTGGCCGATCTCTGGGAACCCTGCCTCCCAGGTAATGCGTGTTAAGCTAAGATACCTGTTTCACTCACAGGAAACATCCTGACCAGGTCTGCCGTGACTGACTGCAGGAAGGAAGAAATGAACACAGCCTCTCCGGGGCTGGCCAGAACCAGGAAATGTCTGACTTTGCTCCCTCCGCTTTTAGTATAAAAGGAGCCTGAATTCCAACTCAGGCAAGGTGGTCCACCATCTTCTCAATCTGTCCGCTTTCCAAATAAAGTTATTTAAAGCGATTCCTTGCCGCAACAGCCCGCGTCTTGATTTCCTGGCCTGCCATGCGGCGAGCCGTACAAGCTTGAACTTGGTAGCAGGGACCGAGTCCTCCAAGCCAAAGCTGGGGACACAGTGTTCTATGAGCATAAATGTACTTGTGCAAAGACAGTGAGACAGAATATTTGGAAGTGGCATTATCCTTGGAAAATCCAAGACCTGGAGTCACTATAATTAGAGTACTGCCCACAGTCCATCAGAGCATTTCCTCCACCGCTGAGCTTTCACACTGACATTGATCTTTGGATGCCCAGCACCTCCCCCGGGACCCAACACATTTGACTGACAGATGGACCGACTGACTGGTTTACGTCTTGCCACCACTGCCGGTGGCGTGGAGTGGAATGGTATAATCATTACTGAATGAATCTAATTTGGAAAGGAGGGAAAGGAAAGAAGGAAAAGGAAGGACGGAGTCCCACAGCTGCCTTTTTCTCCTTTTACTTCATCCCCGGAGAAGGTGATCCTTCAGACTTAGACATACACTATGAAAACCTGCTCCGTCTACTCTACAGGATTTGGGGAAGAAGATGCAAGAAAAACCAGTGCAGTAAAACATTGTGCCACATAAAGAGCTGAATGCACACTCTGGGTGGGGAGGTAAAGTCGTGCAGCCATTACAGAAAACAGTGTGGAGACAGTTCAAAAAATTAAAAATAGGAGTTCCCGTTGTGACTCAGTGGTTGAGAAACCCGACTAGTATCCATGAGGTTGCGGGTTCAATCCCCTGGCCTCGCTCAGTGGGTTAGGATCCGGCGTTGCCGTGAGCTGCGGTGTAGGTCGCAGACGCGGCTCGGATCCCGTGTTGCTGTGGCTGTGATGTAGGCCGGCGGCTACAGCTCTCATTCAACCCCTAGCCTGGGGACCTCCATCGGCCTCAGGTGCAGACTTAAAAAAACAAACAAAAAAAAATTAAAACTACCACATAATCCAGCAGTTCCACGTCTGGGTATTTATCCAAAGAATGTGAAAACACTAATTTGATAATATATATGCATGCTACGTTCATCACAGCATTATTTACAATACCAACGGCATGGAAACAATCTCAGTGCCCACAGATGGATGAAGGGATAAAGACGATGTGGTACATACATACAGTAAATACTACTCAGCCGTAAAAAAAATGAAAGCTTGCCATTAGTTACAGCATGGACAGATCTTGAGGGCACTGGTGCTTAAGCGAAATGTCTGACCAAGGCAAATGCTATATGATTTCACTCATATGTAGAATATAAAAAAACTGAAACGGGGAGTTCCTTTCGTGGCACAGCAGAAAAGAATCTGACTAGTATCCGTGAGGATGCGGGTTCGATCCCTGGCCTCGCTCAATGGGTGGGGAATCAGGTGTTGCCATGAGCTGTGGTTTAGGTCGCAGATACGGCTTGGATCCCATGTGGCTGTGGCTGTGGCTGTGGCTGTGGCATAGGCTGGCAGCTGCAGCTCCGATTTTACCCCTAGCCTGGGAATTTCCATATGCTGCAGATGTGGCCTTAAAAAAGAAAAAATAAAAAAAAAACTTTTTTTAAATAAAAATTTAAAAAAAGAACTGTCTGCAAATGAAGACAATGCCATTAGCACATGACGGCTGCCACCTCAAGGTACCATGGTGCCTGTCACCTTAATAACCAGATTGAAAGGGCCAATGGGATGTGACGTAAGCAACCCCCCAGGAGGGCCGTCGGACCTCTTCTGAGTTAATGACCCCAGGAATCCCAGCGACATCTCCCACCCCCACATTCCCTGGAACCCACTACCTCTTGCCCCCCCCCCCATTACAAGTTTGAAAAGCTCTGGAAAATCTTCCACTGGGGCTCCTTTTAATTAAGCACACACACAAAAAGAACCACCCCTGGGTTTAGTCTGTTGTACTTTTGTTCTCGGGTCTGTTTGTACTTATTCAGAAATTACATAATTAAAAAAAATAATATTAAGTAAATGTGCACATCAGCCTGCCAAGCTGCCTGGCCCAACCTTCACTAGGGAAGCACAGTGACAGCTCCTTTATTTCTCTTACTTGTTTTTAAGCGCAAAATATGTCACACCTGGAAGTAATTAGCATAATTTTTACTAATTTATAGCTAATTACACAATTACTTTTCTATGAAAGGTTCTGGAAAGACACTTGAAGTGAGTTTCACCAAATCCAGCGGCGAGAAATCGCTTGAAAACACTTTGTTAGCTTCAAACATTTAGGAGGAGGGAAGGGGTGGCGGGGGGGACACCCAATAAAGTAATTCTTTCCTATTTCAGAGTGTTCAAATATGACAGGGATGTAATTTCTGTGGCAATTTGCAAAGCAGAATGTCTAAATGGCTCTGCTATCCAACCCAACCAGAAGAAGCTCTAAAAAGAGCCCCTAAAAGGAGCATTGTTGAGAAAACCCAAGACAGAACCTAGAAGGCAGCTCTTAGTGACAATCGGTTTCACGATGGAGCTCAAATTCAATGGCTGTTCCTCCAGCAGAAAACCAGCCTTGTGACAGAATTCGACCCCTGACCAGTGCCCCGCTCAGCTGCTGGGAAACTGTGGCTTCGGGAGGCCAGTGATGGATTCAAGCTTTGGTACATGATACTTAACTCTCAAAGTCAAGCACCAGGTACAAGCACTGTGGAAAACAGGATAGAGGTTCCTCAGAAAACTAACTATAGAACTAACCTATGACCCAGCAATCCCACTCCTGGGCATCTATCCAGACAAAACTACAATTCAAAAAGATACATGCACCTCTATGTGCATTGCATCACTGTTCACAATAGCCAAGACATAGAAACAAGTTAAATGTCCATCGATGGATGGATTAAGAAGGTGTGGGTCATATACACAGTGGAATACTACTCATCCATAAAAAAGAATGAAATAATGCCATTCGCAGCAACATGGATGCAACCAGAGACTCTCATACTAAGTGAAGTAAGTCAGAAAGAGAAAGACAAATATGATATCACTTATATGTGGAATCTAAGATATGGCGCAAATGAACCTATCTACAGAGCAGAAACAGATTCACAGACACGGAGAGCAGACTTGTAGTTGCCGAGGGGAGTCGGAAGGAGTGGGATGGACTGGGAGTTTGGGGTTGGTAGATCCATTCTAAATGTAAACTATTACATTTAGAATGGATAAGCAATGAGGTCCTGCTGTACAGCACAGGGAACTGTATCCAGTCTCTTGTGATAGTACATGATGGAAGCTAGTACGTGAAAAAGAACGTATATTTAATGTCACTTTGCTGTACAGCAGAAACTGACACAGGATTATAAATCAACTATACTTCAATAAAAATAGGAAAAAATGAACAGAAAAGAAAAAAACAGGCATACTATATATCCGTGGGATTAAAAGTTCATGTTGGAGGTGATCAGGAGAAACTAAAAAGTCAGGGTGGGGAGACAGGGGCAGGGAGAAGTCAAGGTCGTGAAACACAGGCTCAAGGTGTAAGCTCCTAGAACCCCAGCCTCATCTTCCCAGGGGTCCTTCTGTCCCCTTCCCATCTCTTTAGGGCCTATCTCTGCTTCACCCAAGCGACACGGGCACCTAAACTTGCCTGTGCTGTGGCAACATCCCTGGATGAGGATCTATTGAGTTTCAGGTCGGTCTTACCCCCAAGTCCACCAGTTTCCCGAGAATCGAGCCGGAATGAGGGCCCTCGAGCTCCTGCTGCCCACGGATCACAGCAGGTGCTGGGAAACTCGGGTAAAGTCGAATTCTGTTGTGCTACTTTCCGAGGTCTGGCTTCAAGGACCCCAGCGTCAGTGGGAGTGAGGCACCTGGAAAGCATCCAGTTTCTGCCAGACTCACCTCCAGGCTGCTGAGAGATTTTGGCAAAGGAACATCGGCCGCCTCCCGCGGGAGAGGGAGGTTAATGGCTTACACTTGGCATATTTCTCTTTACTCTTTCAAAATACTTTCACAGCGACCACCACGTGACCCTTGCAAAAACCCTGGGAGGCGGGTAGAGGAAGTCATTAATGGCCAGGCCACGTGGGTCCCCCCACCCACTCAACAGGTAGGCCTGCGCACCTGTGGCCTCGGGACTCAGGTATTGGAGCCTCAGAAAACAGAGGCCAAGAGGATGGTGAAGTCCCCGGCCTCGCCTGGCTCACACTCTCCAGAGAGGGCACGGCTAAGGAACGAACTCGTGACCGCTCCAATCGATGCTAAGGAGGACAATATAATGACAGAGAGGCATTAGGGACTGGCAGCTCCAGGAAACCTCCTCAAGGAGGAGACAGGCATGATGTGACCTTCTGGATGAGTATGAGCTGGTCGGCTCAGAGCTACAGAGAGAAACAGACTCAGGGAGGCTACGTGCCTGGCAGAACCTGCAGCGTCTGGCCGCCCCGACCTTGCTTTTTATAAACCGATCCCACTGTGACTCCCCGACCCTCCCATTTTCTAAGTAGAGACCTGGATCACAGGAAAGGCAAATATGGACTCATGTGCACACGCGCACACACATGCGCGTGCACACGGTTCTAAGGAAGCACCAGACAAGCACTCAGGAGGGCAGACTGCATGGCCAAAGCACTTAAGGACAACAGAAGCGGGGGATGGCCCAGCCCAGGTTCTGATCCCCTGTAGACCTGGCAGGTGCCCCTCGGAGGAGTGTACTCCCCCTTCCCAGGATGACACGGCCAAGTCCCTGCCTCAAACAGCATTTATGATTCAATGGGGCATGATGAGACTGTGCTGAGATTTCAGAGTCAGCTGGCTGTTTCCTTAGACGCAATCAAGGATGCTTTGGACCTTTGCATGGAAAGGTTCTGGATGTGCACGAACCGGCAGCTCTCACTAGCACCCAAGTGAGAGCCTCTGTTTTCCTTTTCTTTTCTCCAAGTCACGGAACCTCAGATATTCATTCTTTCTGCTGAACATCTGACCGCTGGTGACTCAGCGGTCAGCGTTTTCCCCTCCGTGCACAGATGCCTGATTCACACTCTGCAACGCTCTCTGCCTTGGAAACTCTCCTTGACCCTGGAAGTAGAGCATTCCCTCCACAGCCCAGTGCCACTTGACCTCATAGGCCCAGCACTACACTGAGGGTTTGATGGTGGCTACAGGCAAAATCGAAGAATGGTCAAGGTTAGTCTCTGCGCCACCTGCCTGCACGGGGAGTAAGGGGCAGGCTGACTAGGTGCCTTGGAACATTCGGGGTCTTCACATACATCTTCCCTCCTCCTCACAACAAACCTATGGGCAAACTCTTAGGCCTCCTCATTTTACCTGTAAGGAAACAGGGACTGACAGCTTCTGTATCCGGGAAGGTCATACAGCCACCAAGTAACAGGGCTAAGGTCCCAACCCTAGTCCGCCTGACTTGATATCTGGCATCTTGGCACAGCAGGTGATGCTTCTGGCTTTCCTCGGCCTCTGCACCTTGAGGCACAGGCTGTAGGAAGGAACACTTCCAGCAGGAGTGAATCGGGCCTCCCTCCCTCCCTCCCCACCCCGCCCCCGCAGCCGACATCCAAGGACAAGGTGAAGGTCTTCGAGAGCTGCAGCGGGGCTAAGGGCCTGGAGGCAGGCAGGAGGAGCTCATCTGGCACAGGAAAGGCTATTTATGCCCATAGCTTCTGTGTGGGACAGGTGGTGACCAGAGCTGGAGCCGGAAGCTGCAGCCACCCCCACTGATGGCCAGGATGCGCTAAGGAGACCCTTCTCCATTCCAGAGCCAGGGACCCTGAGGCTGGGCCATCACAGCTGGTAGGATGACTGACATCAGAAAACCTGATGAAGCAGAGAAAGGCCCCATTACGAGGGTGAAGAGACCCATGACCTTGTCTTCACCAGGGTGAGCTTCCCATGTGCAAGCAAGTTGGTTTCTAGGGCCACCTGATTTTTCATATGACATCATCCATCACCTCATAAAAGTTGCCATGATTTGAAATCCTGAAACCAGGGGGTGGTTCCCATTGTGGTTTAATGGTGAGGAACTAAACTAGTATCCATGAGGATGCAGGTTCGAGCCCTGGCCTCCCTCAGTGGGTAAAGGATCTGGCATTGCTGTGAGCTGTGGTGTAGTTCGCAGACATGGCTCGGATCTGGCATTGCTGTGGCTGCGGTGAAGGCCGGCAGCTGCAGCTCCAATTTGACCCCTAGCCTGGGAACTTCCATATGCTGCAGGTCCAGCCCTAAAAAGCCAAAAAAAAAAAAAAAAAAAAACTAAAACGGGGGACCCAGGCCTGGCCCTGCTCTGACTGTGATAAACGAACCGTGATATTTTGAGGCAATTCATTTCTACTCTCTGGACCTCATTTTTTCCATCACACGAGAGAGTGGGCATAATGCACATTTGGGGCCACCAGGGCTGGAATTCCATCCTCCAAGTGGCTGTCCTGGGACAGCATCTCCTGCCAGGATAAACACTGTCATCGACCACGAGAGAGGAGGGAGGTGGCACCAGGCAGACGGAAACAAAGGCACGGCAAGATGGTTGGAGACAGATCAGAGCAGGAAAGTGACCCAGCCAGAGAAAGAAAGAACAGTCTGGAAGTGTGGAGAGAAAATTAGAGGCCCTGGTGTAAGCAGGCTCTTGCCAGTGTTGCTGGAAACAAATAGTGACAGATTGCTAACACGTTACAGTGAAAATTACCAACACCGTGAGACTTTTGCGCCATCACCGGCACCTCTTGTTATCCCATTAACAAAACTGATGAGGCCAAATCGCTAATAGGAGAGAACATTCATGCTGTATTAATATTGCTCCTGTCCCACAAGGAGCACGTGACCAGCAAGGAGGCACGTCAAAATCTCCCACCAGACAATTTACCTGAGATTCGGGGGAGGCCCCGGAAGCCCCCTCCCCAGTTCCATCACATCCGGAAACACACACTGATGCCACCAAGGCACCACCACTCCGGCCGTCTGTCCCTGTGTCTGAGCTGGGCTGGGAAGGGCTGTCCGTCCTTATGTAGAACAGGAACCAGCGACCTTTACGAACTGCACGAGGTTCACAGCCACCGCCAGCGGGGGAGGCTGCACCAAGGGGACGGGGGCGTCTGAGCTTGTAGAAACTCCAGCTCATTTCCAACAGTTCCTACAACAAACCAGAGCATCCGACTGGCCACTCTTTTATATGGTTACCACCCCCCGCTGGCCAGTGTGCTACAGCCAGCCCGCACCCCGATTCCTAGTCTCTTTATCGCAGAGTTGAGACTGTCAGCGGAGCCCTGGGAGGTGTAAGGAACAGAACACATCTGGTTCTTGGAAGTCTCCGCCGAGACATTTGAAGATCTTGCCTCTATGGCAGGAGAAGGATTTCCTGCTCAAACCCAACCGTCACCAGAAGGAGCTGGATTAAGAATTCATACACTCACTCCTCTCCAAAGGAACCCCCACCCAGTTCTCCTCCCCAACCTCTTTATAGCTGAACCCCCCGCCCCAGATAATCACTGGATACCCCAAGCTTCGTGCCACCAGCCCCCCGGAAAAACGGGCCCAACTCTTGGCTACCCTCCCTCAAACCCCTGAGAAAAGGAATCGACCAAAGATGATTCTGAGAAATTGAACGGCAAGGGCTTTTGTGTACCAAATAGGGACTTGTCTTTGTCAAAAAAAAAAAAAAAAAAAAAAGTCTTTACAAAGTACCCAAGTGCTGGGTGTCAGACAGGACAAGTTTTTTAATCATGTTAAAATGATTTATTTAAACGTCAAGCCATGTCACCCCACTTCCTTTCATTTTTCAAACTGTTTGTGTTTTTTCTGGATGATAAATTTATCTTCAGACAGCCTCAATATGACTAATTAACTTTGAAATATAAGAACCAGATGTGTGAGTTGGAGAGCTTTCTGAACTAAAGCCAGACGGGCTGGTGGGTTTTTTTTTTGGGGGGGGTGGTTTCTTTCCTTCTTCTCCCCTGCCTTTCCCGCCTCCCCATCTTCCCCACCGCCACCACCCTCGTGCTCTCTCTGCCGCCTGCCCTGACAGAGACGGTGGGCTCCGATGAGCCACGAGCTTCCACAGCTTTTCCTCTGCGCTCCACTCATTAACCTCCCAGGACCCCACACTCTCCCTTTCAAAGTGGCCCCAGCACGCCCCCCTGTGACTGGCAGGGCTGTTCCCCGGGAGGAGGGGCTGGGAAGAGCCCTCCCCCCGCTGCCTCCCCCCACTCCTAATGATCTATCTAATGGGAAGCGGGGAGCTGCCAGTGAGCATCTGCCACATGAAAGGCCGTCACCCTGCACCATGACGCGAAGTGATTTCTTTTAAAGAGTCTTCCCCTGTGAAGTGCTCCTCACAGCTCACTGCCTCCTCCCTGTTCCTTTTTGATGAGGGAACCGGGCAGACAGCACGGGAGAAACAAGGGCCGGGCTGGAGGCTGATGATGAAGTCTTTCAACTCGCGTAGCTGTGGCGCTTCTTGGTAATGCGTAAATGGGGTAAAGTGAGTGTGCGTGCGTGTGCGTGTGTGTGTGCGTGTGTGTTTTCCACCCTCAGGAACAGGATGGCAGCTCAAAATAATTGGGTGATAGGGAGTTCCTACTGTGGCTCAGCGGGTTGAGAACCCAGCTCGTATCCATGAAGATAAAGGTTCCATCCCTGGCCTCCCTCAGTGAGTTAAGGATCTGACATTCCTGCAAGCTTCGGTGGAGGTCCAGATGCGGCTCAGATCCCGTGTTGCTGAGGCTGTGGCGAAGACCGGGAGCTACAGCTCCTGTTAGACCCCTAGCCTGGGAACCTCCGTATGCCGTAGATGCAGCTCTAAAAGGAAAGAAATAATTTTCTTAAAGACTTGCTCTCCAAAATGGAGACGGGACAGGCACACATCAAGCAAGTAGGACTCACAAAAATATCACAAGCTGGGGAGTTTCCACTGTAACACAACAGGATCAGCGGCAACGTCTTATGAGCACTGGAAAGCGAGTTCAAGCCCCGGCCCGGCACAGTGGGTTAAGGATATGTTGTTGTCACAGCAGCAGCTTGGATCTGATCCCTGGCTCAGGAACTCCATATGCCTCGGGGTGGCCAGAAAAGAAAATACATATATTAACCATGAGCTGGGGCAGGTCCCCTTGGGCCCCTAGTTCCAGCCCCTACTGGACACCGTCTTGCTCTCTATAGTGTGTCACCAAATGCCCAGTAAGCCGGAGCCTCCTCCCCGCACCAGAGCGGTGTGTGCCTTGGAGCAGGAGTTCCTGGGAACTTTTGAAGGAAAGGGGCCTTCCGTAAGTCGTCGACAAGCAAGGAACTGAGGGGGAGAGAGGGGGTGGGAGCGAGCGTGCCTCACACCTCGCAGATCAAGTCGTGCCTTGGCCTGATGCTGAGACGGTACATCTCAGAGGCAGACAGACAGACCCAAAAGGGTGGGGGTGGACGGGAAGGCGACACTGAGGAGGTCAGCCTGGCATCTCCCACTCCCCTCCCTCTCCCCCCACCTGGGGCAAAATGGGGGAAGAGCCAGTTATAGGGAGTAGGTCCCAGCACCGACCTGCGGGAGCGTGAGACTGTGCCTTCCTCTCTGCAGACATTGGTACCAAGCCCACCAGAACTTCTTGCGGGGTTAGGAGACAGAGGTCATAGGAATACTGAGCACTCAGCTCTGCTGGACATCTTCCAAATGCCAGGAACAGACAGACAGATGGAAACAGTGCAGTCAGCCAGCAAGAGCTTCTGCCTCCAGAATCTTCTATCCAATGTGGCAGCAGGAACCCCCCTGCCCCCCAAGAAGGGGGACGTTCTCAGAGTCCTGAATGTCCCCGTCCACCGGGGCTTCCGCCTTAAAGAAAACTGCCTTCGGAGCCCGGCTGGGTTCTTTCTCCTACACTCCCACCCCCTCCCCCCGGGGAGAAAAAATTCAGATAGCTTTCCAACTATTAATAACATCGCCTGCCATGTCAAACCAGATAATGAGGGAGTTGACCAAAGCGCGGGATCCTTGATTAAGTGACCAGGCCCAGGCTAGTCTGGGAAGCGGGTGGACTGGGAAAGCGAGGCCCTGGGTCTCCTGGGGGCAGTGGTGGGGCGGCCCCACCCCTCCTGCCGCTCCCACCTGAGAGCTCCCTTTTTCCTTCCGCTGCTTTCGCTCCCCAGGGAAATTAGAATCTGATGAGGAGGAGTTCCCATTGTGGCTCAGCAGTAATGAACCTCACTAGTATCCATGAGGACGCAGGTTCGATCCCTGGCCTCGCTCAATGGGTTAAAGATCTGTCGTTGCCGTTGGCTATGGTGTAGGTCACAGATGTGGCTTGGATCCCATGTAGCTGTGGCTGCGACTTAGGGTGGCAGCTGTAGCTCCAATTCGACCCCTAGCTTGGGAACTTCCATGTGCTGCAAGTGCGGCCTTCAAAAGCGAAAAATAAATAAATAAAATAAAATCAAGAATCTGCGCTGATGAGCCTGGAGGCAGCCCCAAGTTCCGGCCGGGGGAGCCCAGCCTGGAATGCCCAGCCTGGAACACCCATTCATTGCCACAGACCCACCCAGCACTTCTGGAAACCAAACAGCCTGGCTTTGCTCTCCTTCCCCCACGCAAGCACCCCTGGCCTTCTCCCACTAAGTGAACATAACAAGCAAAGAAACTTGACACTGGAAGGGACAGGAGCCATGGTTCAGAAGCTGTCAGCCTTGATGTCTCTGAGACCCGAGATCCGACGGCGAGTCCCCTGTACAGACCGAGATATTTAATAAAGTAAAGCCCTCAGGATCAAGAGGCTGCCATGCCCGCATCCATTCCTACAGCTCGAGCTGGAGTTCTTTAAAGCCTGCCTCACGTCTGTCTCCCTCTCCAGAAAGCCTTTCATGCCGCCTCTCCAGACTGACATTTTGACAAGTTGCCACGAGTGACATCTGATTTGTACAAATTTCAAGACTAATAAATCTACCTGTCAAAGCGGAAACTTTAAAAGGAGCTAAGCCCAGCGGGTATAGTTTAACAGAACTCAAGTTGATGAAACTGTAGGATGGAGAAATTATATCTGTCACAATCCACCCACATTAGTTCTGCAGAAATGTTGGCAACTGAAACAAACGTCTTTCACGGGCGTTACCGAAAGAAAAAGAAAAAATTAAAAATTTAAAAAAAAAATTATTTTAATCGAAAAAGGAGATTGTTAATACTCCGAGTAACAAGTAAGCGTTCTATTTGTAAACTACTGAATTTTATGTATTTCGCTTTTAATTGCGTTGCAGATGTGAGAAGCGGCTTTCCTCCTACCTCTCAGGCTGTCTCCCTGGAATCTGGACTTTCCGTTCAAGCGGGGATCCATCAGTCACCCCGCGCTGGCTCCCGGCTGGCCTGCCTGCGGGGGGAATGGGGCCGGGGCACTGCGGGCCGGACTGCGGCTAACCAGCAGCCCGAAGCCCCGCATCCTGGCCCCTGCCTCCGGCTCCTCCATCTCCGGGGCTGGCGGGGGGCTGAATCAGTTCCTCCACTGCCCTCAGGCCTTGACCTGGAGCCTGAGGCCTGGGCCCCCCTTCTGGGCTTCACTGTGGGATTTTTGTTTGCAAGAATGCGAATGTTGGAGGGGAGAGAGAGAGAGAGAGAGAGTGGGAACTAAGGCCAGAAAAACTTCTAAGTCTGGCTAACTTTTTATTTTTATCTTATCTTCCCTTCCTGTCTCTGACAAGTCCACTTTTGCTCTGAATCATCTTGTCAGAAATGGAGAAGCCAGAATTCTCCGAGGAGAAGAAGAAACTCCGGGAGGGAGGGGCTCTTCTCGGAAGTCCCACACACCTAGGAAGTCCAAGAACAGTGGCGAGTCTGAAACAGGGTCCCAGGTCTTCCTGGCCCTCTGCCCTTCCCCGCACCTCCCTACCCCAAAGGCCGAGAGGATGGCAAACTTCGCCCAGCCCTAAGGGGTGGCCTCCGCTTGCCCTGTTTTCTGTGTGACGGCAGTCTCGGCAAGCCCTAGCCTCTGCTCGTCACTGTTAATACCGCTGCCCTCTCTCCTGGGGCTTCTCGGTGGGATCTCCTTTGCCCTCTGACTCCTGCCATTAAAGAAGCAAGCAAGCAGGACAGAGAGGAGCTTTGCTTTCACGTTCAGCAAGGGGCAGAGGGGCTAAGAGCCAGGTTCCCACCCAAAGGCCACGTGGTCGGTCCCCTCCCTCCCCATATGGGCTGCTTCCACCCTCCGATTCCGGAGCTCCTGCCTCGTTTTCATTTGGTTGGGACAATATCTAGAAGCTCACACCTTCTTTTCTATGACTTGGCCCGCATGCCAGGAGATGGCTAGGTGAGAGCCACGATAATAAGGATAATAATGCCACAGCGGGTGACAGCGAGTCTATGTCAGGACTAAAAGGCGGGGCAGGGAAGCGCAGGACAATCTGAGACGCTCCCAGGGACCCCGAGCAGCTCTTTCAGGACAGGCAACGCCGTGCCAGTCTGTCTGCTGGGAACTGGGGCTGCCCCTCGTCCCTCCAAATTCAATATCTTTCCCCTGCCAATCTGATGTTTGTTAAGTAGATTTCGTATACGATGCTGCGCTCGGCAGCAGGTGAGCTGTGGAGACGTCCAGAACGTGATCCTCATCCCAAGGGACTTTACGGACCAGGTGGGGTAGTGCAAACAAGAGGACACAGAACAAAACAGATCCTGATCGAGAGCAAAGGGAGTTCAAGTACAAGAACGTGAAGGATGTGAAGAGGCCTTAGACACAGACTCACTGGCTGTGGCACCTCGGAAAGAACATCCCCTCTGCAAAATGAGATGGTGACCAGATGATCTGAAGGCCTCTGCATTTTTTTTTCCTTTTCTTTTCAGCCACCCCTGGGCAGATGGAAGTTCCCAAGCCAGGGATCAGATCTGAGCCACAGCTGTGACCTACTCCATGGGTGCAATAATGCTGGATCCTTAACCCACTGTGCTGGGCCAGGGATTGAACCTGCCCATCCTGGCTGTAGAGAGACCAGCGACCCCATTGCATCACAGTGAGAACTTCGGCGCCTGCATTTTCTGTGGGTCTTTGAGAAGAGGCCTTGCAAGATTACATAGGTGAAAGCTCTTGATATGCGGCAACCACTTAGGCAATGGTTTCTACTGTCACCTTGGGCTGGGACAAACTGACCTACCTTCACCCAGAAGTCAGGCTGAGATCCAGCAGCCACACAACCAACTGAGGCAGAAGTAAATGAAGAAGCATGTTGGGTGGGGCTCTGGGGAGAGATAGAATCAAGTCATGCGCTGCCCGTGGCACCCACAGCCTGAGCCACAGCTCCCATCTCTCCGCATGTCAAGCCCTGGGGCCTCCTCAGTACCAATTAGCAGCAGGCGAGGCTGCAGGGTGCAGCCTGGGGAGGTGAGAGCAGCAAGACCAAAGAGAAACCCCCAAAGTGCCCTTTCCAGGCAGGGTTGTGGCAAAGTCATAAACAGGAGCGCTCTGCTTGGACTTGTGCTAGAATAATGATTAGAAATCCGGGGGTAGGAGTTCTCATTGTGGCTCAGCAGTAACAGACCCGAATAGAATCCAGGAGCCTGGGGGTTCGATCCCTGGCCCTGCTCAGTGGGTTAGAGATCCAGCGTTGCCATGAGCTGCGGTGCAGGTCGCAGATGAGGCTCAGATCCCTTGTTGCTGTGGCTGTGGTGTAGGCCAGCAGCTGCAGCTCTGGGCAACCCCTAGGTAGGGAATCTCCATATGCCACAGTTTGGGCCCTAAAAAGATGGAAGGAAGGAAGGAAGGAAAGAAGGAAGGAAGGAAGGAAGGAAGGAAGGAAGGAAGGAAGGAAGGAAGGAAGGAAGGAAAGAGAAAGAGAGAAAGAAAGAAAGAAAGAAAGAAAGAAAGAAAGAAAGGAAGGAAGGAAGGAAGGAAGGAAGGAAGGAAGGAAGGAAGGAAGGAAGAAAAAAGAAAGATAAATAAATCCCGGGGCAGGAGTTCCCTGGTGGTGCAGCAGGTTAAGGATCCAGCATTATCACAGTAGCAGTTCAGGTCACGGTAGTGGCTCAGGTTCGATTCCTGGCCCAGGAACTTCTGCATGCCACGGACATGAGCAAAAAAACAGAAAACACAGAGAACCATATCCAATCACTTGTGAAAGAACATGATGGAATATAATATGAGGAGAAAAATGTATATATGTATATGACTGGGTCACTTTATGGCAGAAATTGACAAAACATTGTCAATCAACTATAATTTAAAACTGATTGATTGATTGCTTTTTAGGGCCACACCCATGGCATAGGGGGGTTCCCAAGCTAGGGGTCAAATTGGAGCTACAGCTGCCGGCCTATACCACAGCCACAGCAATGTGGGACCTGAGCTGAGTCTGCGACCTACACCACAGCTCATGGTAACGCCGGATCCTTAACCCACTGAGCGAGGCCAGGGATCGAACCCGCATCCTCATGGATACTAGTCAAATTCATTTCTGATGCGCCACAAAGGGAACGCCTTAAAAATTTTTATAAAATTAAAATAAAATTTAAAAAATAGAATGATTAATTAAAAAATAAAAAGGAAATCCTGGGGTGGGACCCAGTTCACCAAGCCACTGCCTCCCAGTCAATATCTTGCCTGGGGAGTTCCTGTTGTGGCTTAGTGGGTTAAGAAAAGAAAAAAAAAAAAACCCACTTGAAGAATGGCCAAGATCACCACATTTTCGAAACCTAGGATTCTGAGAGACACAAGTGAGTCTGGCTTCCCAGACAGGTGCCTGGGGCAGGAGAGGGACAGGGGACCGCCCTCTGGAATTCAGTAATGGGGCCATGTGCTAATTTCACCAAGGAGGTAACGCTCCTGTAACATCAGAATTCATTACCCACGTGAATCAGCCCCTGCCTTGTTTGATTCATATATTTGCCTTTAATCAGAGAACCCCTTGTGAGATGGTTATTGGGAAACCAAAGCACAGAGAGGTCAGCTGTCTCGTGCCCTGTCACACAGCAAGCCAGTTGCAGATTTAGAAACTGCTGGGCTGAATTTTCTTCTGAGATTGTTGCTTTTCCCCTTTTCCCTCAGCAAGATGGTCCCTCCAGGGAAAGGCTCCACTATGCCAAATGTGACTCATTAAAAAAAAATGGTTTGAAAGTTCTTTTTTTTTCTTAGAATAAACATTTCACTTTATATGTGATTGGATTAGCCTGTGCTAACCCCCTAGAGTTTCTCGCCTAGCAAATTGTAGACCGGTTCCCTTCTATCGTGAGCTTCCACGACTTTGGATGAGGTGAATCAAGTCTTTAAAAAGGCAGGAGGCACCTTGCAAACCCAGAAGGCTGAGGCCCAGGCTGGGAGCTGCAGGCCCAAGGCCAGCCTCCCCTACTGACAACTAAGACAGAGGCAGGGACTTGGCTCCTGGGCACAATCAGTCGGATCCATAGCCCATTGCCTCCAGTCTGAGGCCCATTACCCACTCGGCAGGGGGAACTTGAGTTTGAAAGGAGAACGGAGGCCTGTCTCTTTCTACTGCCTCCAGGCAGGGTTGTGGGTTTTGCAACCCAAGAGAAAAGAAAAAGGGAAGGGAAAAAAAAAATCTTGAACTGTTTTTCAAGTGTTCTGGGTCTTGGCAAACCCCAAAATGCCTTTTGCCAAATGCTTTTTCCCTTAATTTTTAAACCTCGGGTATATTTCCAGAACAATCCAATCCATCTGCTTCTGATTCATTTACACTTAACTCATTAGGAAGCTGTTGCGTAAAGAGGAGTCTGACGTCCCCAGGATCCCCGGGTGAGGGCCTCTTCCCCCTCTTTGAATCAGAGGGAGGCATCCTGCCAGCTGGGTAAGGAGCACAGACCCCCAAGATGCAAAGCCTGGCTTGAATCCCCAGGTCCCCAGGATGAAAATAAGTTCCTCTCCTGTCCCACCCATCATTCATCCCCGCTCTGTTCTTCCCACCCAATTATCACCATTATTGCTATTATTGCCATTAAGGATACAACACATGGCCGTGTATTACTGTGAAAGGCTTTGCATTGTATTCCACCACTGCCATTCTTCATTCATACACGCTCCACTCATCTATTCAGACATTAAACAAACACTCCCAACCAACTGTGTGCCCGTGGCTGTGGCGGCTGGAGGAGCAGATACAGAACTTACATTCAAGGTCCCATCCTTCTCCCCAGCTTGCCTTCTGCAAGTGCCAGCAAAGATCGAGCTCTACCAGGAATTCCAGGAGCAGAGATGTGGGCAGACAGCAGCTTCCAGTGCAGGACGCAAAGCTGGAAAAACCGCGGGTGGCCCAGAGGGACACACAAAGAAAAAGAGAAAGCTGGTGTCCAGGGGTATGAGTGACTGGCCAGCCTAAGCCACAGCTCGTGCCATATCACAAAAATCACTCTTTCTCTAATAGGGGAGAGGATTTCCTCTCCCACCTTCCATTTTTTTTGCCTTCATTCTCACTACCACCTTTATCCAACAAGAGTAATTTTTAAATGTATGGAGTGATTTCTCCAGGCACAGCTCTGCCCTGTGCTGGGGACCACACGGGGACAGAATGAGAAGTGAAATGGCCTTCCCTTGAGGCTTTACAGCCCATCTGGGAAAACTTTCCATTTTTTCCCCTTGATTGTATATTATTAGTAAGATAGCTTTTGGCCAAACGAGCAAGGCCCAGGGAGAGTATAACAGGTGTCCTCACAGAGAAGAGAGCTCTCATGAGCTGGACTGGCCAGGAGGTGGGCTTCAAAGGGACCAGCCTGAAAGGTGAGTGCTTGGCTAGATGGCGAGGAAGAGATAGAGACCGAAGGAGGAAACGTGGATGGTGGCTCACTGATAGCGTGTTGGTGGGGAAGTAAGAGAAATGGTATTGAGGAGTTCCCTGGTGGTGCAGCGGATTGAGGAGCCGGGGTTGTCATCGCCGTGGCTCTGGTCACTGCTGTGGTTCAGGTTCGATCCCTGGCCCGGGAACTTTCAAATGCCTCGAGTGTAGCCAAAAAAAAAAAAAAAAAAAGAGCAACCATATTGAGAAACAGAGGCAAAGAATTGGAAAAGGAGAAGTAGGCAATGCAACTAAGAAGTCTGGCTTTAATTGTAAAGGCAAGAGTGAGTCACTGGAGGGTTTTGAGCAAGGAAGGAAGATGGAGAGGGCAGTGGTTTAGAGGGAACAATCTGGCATTAACAGGCAAGGTCGCCTGAAGTGGAGAAAGGCTGGAGGCGGGGAGCCAGCAGGAATCGTTGCAATGTGTTCAGCTTGTCATGACAGGGATCTAGAAGAGGGCAGAGGCAGTGAGAAAAGAAAAGAAGAAAGATCACAAAGAGTGAATCAACTGGACCTGATGACTCAGAGGCTGGAGGACCCTGAAGAAGGTGGACGAGTTCAGAGAAGAGCCCAAACCCGGAAGCTGATGGAGTGACGAACGCTTTCAAGTACAGATGACGTTTACAGAGCAGTGAGCCTGTGCCAGACGTGGCGCCAAACGCTTTGCGTGAATTATCTTACAGGCACTCACCATCATTATCCCTGTTTTACTGATGGGCAACCAGGGCTGAGAACGGTTTATTAATTTGCTCAGATTCACAGAGAGAAAGGCTGGGAGCTCCGCCTTTATCTGCACGGATCTGTTGCCTTAACTCCCGGTACTCTCTAAACACACCCCAGGCTCACCCACGTACCCACCTTAATCCATCCTCAAGTCTCTTCCGCCCACCTCGTCACTTTCCTAAATCCAGATCAAGCCTCAACTCCTTCCAGAAGCTTATCACTCCTTGAGCTTTCTCGGACCTTCTGTTACCATCTCCTATAGACGTATAGGCAGGATCATAGAAGACCTGAGCATCTAGTCCACACCCTTCTCTGTTGATTTGGCTCCTCTGTTCACATATTTCCTGGCTTGGGGCCTTGGCACTGGAGCTGAGCCTGAATCCCAGCCTTGCCTCTTCATGAGTTATATAGCCTTGGGCAAGTTATTCAATCAGTCTGTTTCCTTAGCCGTCAGTTGGAGATAAAGGGTTATTGTCAAGATTCTATAAGAGCAAGCCTGGCACAAAAAAGGCATTTGATGAATGATGTCTGTCAGTATTACTTTTTTGGGGCTGTACCTACAGCATATGGAAGTTCCCAGCCCTGGGATCCAATCTGAGACTCAGCTGCAAACTATACCTCAGCTGCAGAAACACCAGATCCTTAACCCACCATGCCACGACAGGAACTCCCCACTATTCTTTTCATTAATAGCCCCTTGATGGGCAATGTTATGTCCAAAGCTTTGCAGGGTTTTTTTCTGGGGATGGGAACCTATGGCGTATGGAAGTTCCCAGGCTAGGGGTCAAATTGGAGCTGCAACTGCTGGCCTACACCACAGCCACAGAAATGCAAGATCCAAACCACGTCTACAACCTACGATGCCGCTTGGGGCAATGCCGGATCCTTAACACACCGAGCCACTGAGCAAGGCCAGGGGTCGAACCCACATCCTTATGGATGCTAGTCGGGTTCTTAACCCACTGAGCTACAATAGGAACTCCAAAAGTTTGGATGGAGTAGATGCTCCATGAATATTCTTCCACTGAGCTTCCTGATCACTTCGATGGCCCCATACAACATTTCAGCATTCACCACACATCTTCAACTTACAATGAGGTTACATCCCAATAAACCCATCATAGGTTGAAAGCGTCATAAACCAAAAATGGTTTTAATCGACCTAACCTACTGAACATCATGGCTTAGCCCAGCTGAACTTCAACTTGCTCAGAACACTTCCATTAGCCTACCGTTGGGCAAAATCATTGAACACGAGCTCTGTCTGACAAAATGCAACAAGGGACTTTTGCATGAGGCAACATGAAGTTGTTGTTGTCAGGTTTGTTTGCTTTTTTTGGGGGGGGGGGTTCCCTTTTAAGGACCAAGGTAGGATCCTCTAGGAGTGAAGAGCTTGGGCAGACAGCAGAGGAGCTATGCTTAAGGGCACACAGACTGGAAGTCTTCCTGCAGCTGGTGCAGTGCTTCGGTCCAGTGGGGACAAGTCTCAGGTTCAGCTTAGAGGGAGCTGGTGTTCATGATCCCCTCACAGCAGAGACCCCAGCAGGCCTGACCACCAGGAGGGGAAAGCACAGGAAGAGGAAAACACAAGAACCAGGGACATGCTTCCCACAGCTCTGAGGGCGAAGCCACCCAGAGGGACGGGGCCCCCTGGAGAGGTGGCCTGGGGCCTGTCTTTCCCCAAGCAGGGGACTGGGTGGGAGACACCTGAGTCTGGCCAGAGGGCCCAGACCCAAGTCCCAGGTCATTCTCGGAAGGAGAGCTCACTGACTGACAGATCTGCCTCCATCCAGGTGTCTGTCACCTGCAGTGGGGACAGCAGGGCAGTTTCTTAGACTCTGCAAATTGCCTCTCCATCCTTGGCCCGGGCAGTGTCTTCTTCTTTTCAGTGGGGGTTCAAGGCCCCAAATACACACTCTCTCACACGCATGTGCACCAAGGGAGGGGAACAGGAGGAGTCGAACCCCAAAGTGCCACTGAGGCTTGTAAAATGGACAGGCGGCGGCACCTGGGGCAATGTCACAGCTTGGCTGGGAGCACCGGTGGCACTGGCAGGCGAGGAGCAAATGGGAACCGAATTTAGGAGCGATGGGAAGGTGGACAGGAAGGAAATGCCGACCCGGGGCCTCTATGCACAGAAACCAGACTCGCTTCCCCACGCGGCCAGCCACGGTGGCCTCTGGGAGGGAAGACCCGGCCCGCGGTCCCCTAGCTGAACACACCCAACGCCAGGCACTCCCAGCCTCGGTTTCTGCCGACGCAAAGGCTTGGAGATGCTCTGCTAACCACCCGCTCGCTGGCGGCACAAACGATCCCAGGCTGGCTCTGGCCTCCCTCCGCGTTCAGACACCTTGAACGTCGACACCGATCTCCGTTGTCTAACCATCTCCCAAGCCCCGGGATTTTCAACAATTGGAGCCAAGTCCAATGAAGGCTTTGTCCTTAATCTGCCCTCTTATTGTTTCCCAGAGGTGCCAGCACATCTTGTTTCTTCCACTAGGAATGACGTGACCTCAAGTTCAGGCTCAATGCCATTCGCCTCTCCTGCCTTCTGGCCGCTGCAGCCGGCACGTGGTTAGGGACCACAGGAAGCACTTGGTCGCAGGGGCTGACTCAGTTTTGACTGACCACTCAGGACTTGCAGGACTGGAGAGAGCCCCCTGGCCCTGCCAACACCCACTTACCCTTCCTCCCTTCTTCCCCTGTGCTTTTCCATGCATTTATTTTTTCCGCCCAAAGCTGCTTTGCACAGAGAGCCCTTCCTTTCCAGTCTGGTTACCTTGAAACTTTTTTGCCTGCTGCCTAATCGTATCCAGGGGTCCAGCGTTGCCTTATCATATCAAAAGATGTCCAACGCTTTATCCTCAAAAAAAATCCCAAAACAAACCAAAAAAACACAGCCTGTGGGAGATTAGTCCAGGAGACTTTCACTTACTTAACTGCTATAAAGTCTGGTTAGGGAGATTACAGCTGTTTACCCAAGAAGTAAATATCTCTGAGCTCTGATTAGGCCGGGAGGAGAGGAGGGCTTGTCTGGTAATTTCATCATCTTGCAGGAAGAAAAAAGAGAGAAGAAAAGAGAGAAGAAAAGATGAAAGGTGATCATCTCTGAAGTTGAGATTCCCCCTTGTGTGACAGCACAGGCCAGAAATACAAGATAATGGGCCTTGCAATGTGCCGAGAGGTGGTCTGCTCAGATGGGAGGGCCGCCTGCTGCTGCTTCGGAGTCAAGGGGAAGCCAGAGGGGGACACAGAGAGATAACTGGTCTAGGCAGAAAAAAATGGTTGGGGCGGGGAGGTTCCAGGAAGAGAAATGGGCAACACAAAAGGCCTGTCTTGTCTTCTCTCTGCCAGAACATTTATATCCTAAGATTCCAATCATCTTATACCCAGAGCAAAGTGCTAAAACCATCAAATGGAGGGATTCTCAGTGGTGAGTAGATGGCAAGATGCAGGGGGGAGCATGTGGCCCAGAAAGGGGACAGAGGAAGAGAAGGATGTGCAGCTTGAAAAAACATACTTTTAGGGAGTTCCCTGATGGCTCAGTAGGTTAAGGACTCAGCGTTGTCACTGTTGTGGCTCAGATTCCATCCCTGGCCTGGAAACTTCCTCATGCCTTGGGCACAGCCAAAACAACAACAATTAAAAAAAAAAGGCTTTAGGATTTACTGCACATTGTTAAAAATAATAATAATAATATATTGCTTTTATCAAGTAAATTGCAGCAGGCAATGCTCAGCAAGTTCTCCCTAAATGATGTGGTATGAGTCCAAAAAAGAAATAGTTAAAAAAGCACTGATTCTGGTTCACCTTCCCCAGCTATTTGTGTTCTAGATGAGTTACGCTTGTCTCACGGTGGGGCTGCGAGTGCCAAGGAGCCTCAGGCCAAGGGTGTCACTCCTGGACGTGGCCTAAGGTGATGGCCACTTAGATTGTGTCCTCAGCACAATCCAGGGCCAGGGTCCTTCTCAAAAATCTTTCCTGAAAGGTGTCATGATGTCACAGAGAAAGCATGGGCTTCTGACCGCCAGGCGTGGTTATGGCTCCTCAGCTGGATGCCTTAGGAACAGCTTCGCCTCTCTGAGCGTCTGCATCCTTATCTGGAAAGCAGGGTGTCAGCAACCCGACCGCCTCACCCAGCTGACGTGAGAACAAACACCGTCCAGTGACTCAAATGCTGGATACGAGATGACACCCAGCTTGTCCACCGTCACTTCTGAGGACTTAAAATTACAGAACACCAAAGGGACCTCCTGGGTCGTCTACTGTTCCCTTCATGCGAACAGAGGGCCACTCTTGTCCCCACCCCTGTTCAGTATGGGGGGCAGCGATGGCCCAGAGCCTGCCTGTCCTGGCCACCCTCCCTTGCCTAATAACCACTTCGAACGTGTAGGAAAATTGCAGAACTTGTTGATTCCCGTTTAAAACTTTCCTGCTGGTGTGACGTTTTTACAGCCTCTCACAAGGGCGATCCTTCTGCAGCCTTAACAACCTTAGAGGTCCCGTTCCGGTGACCCAAGGAAAGGGCTGGAGCAACTGAATGAGAAAGCACTTTAGGTTTTTTTGGTTTTTTTTTTTGTCCTTTTGCTTTTTCTAGGGCCACACCCACAGCATATGGAGGTTCCCAGGCTAGGGGTCTAACAGGAGCTATAGCCACTGGCCTGCGCCACAGCCACAGCAACGTGGGATCCGAGCCGCATCTGCAGCCTACATCACAGCTCACGGCAACACTGGATCCTTAACCCATTGAGCCAGGCCAGGGATCGAACCTGCAACCTCACGGTTCCTTGTCAGACTCATTAACCCCTGAGCCATGATGGGAACTCCGAAAGCACTTTAGGGTAAACACAAGGAAAGCTATTGCGACTGGGGCAGCGGAGTCGGGGGTGGGGGGTTGTTGGCACCAGGGTGACTTGAACAAAGAGCAGCACAGAGGAACCAGCCGATGTTGATTCTGTTTGAGCTGCCACCTCCAGGAAAAGGTAAAAGGGCAAGGGAAAAACAAGCCCGTGTGCTCAGGGAAAATTATGAGAATAAATTGAAAGCCATCCTAAAGTCTTGGAGTCTGAAGACATATAATTAGAGTCAAAAGATGGATCTTCAGCCCAGATCATTCACAGAGCCCCGGGCTACTACTTAAAGAAAAAAAATAGAAGGGAACACACCAGTATGTTAACAGCAATTATCTCGGATTACAGCTGCTTTTCCCTTCCATCTTGGTGGTTTCTGTTTTCCAGGTTTTCTACAATCATGTGTATGTTTCTTCTGGAAGTAGGGGAAAACTATCCACAGATTAATTGAAAAAGTCAGGGAGCTCCCATCAAGTCCCAGCAGAAACGAATCTGACTGGTATCCATGAGGACGCAGGTTCAATCCTTGACCTCGCTCAGTGAGTTAAGGATCCAGCATTGCATAGAACTGTGGTGTAGTTTGCAGATGCAGTTTGGATCTGGCATTGCTGTGGCTGTGGTGTAGGCCGGAAGCTGTAGCTCTGATTCAACCCTGAGCCTGGGAACCTCCATATGCCTCGGGTGCCCTAAAAATAAAGAGAGAAGAAAAAGAAAAAATCCTAATGTTTTCTTCTCACTTCCTGGGTGTGTCTCAGGGAAAGAATTAAAGGTGTCTACTGGGGAAGTTCCTGCCGCGGCACAGAGGATTAAGAACCTGACTGCAGCAGCTCTCGATGCAGAGGCACCAGGTTGGATCCCCCAGCCTGGCGGCACAATGGGTTGGGGATCTGGTGTGGCCACAGCTGTGGCATAGGTCGAATCTGAGGCTCAGTTCGGTCCCTGGCCCGGGAACTTCCTTAGGCTACAGGTACAGTCAAAAAAAAAAACAAAGTGTCTTCTAGGATTTCATCTTCCAGAGGGGTGCTTATAACTTCCTGTGGAATGAAGAGGGAGAGGCTTTCAAAAGTAGCAAGATCAAATTCTTACTCTCAGAAAGCCCCAGCTCCTTAGGACAAACACACACCCATGGCGTGGCTTGGTCCCCCTCCCATCGCCTCCCAGCCCCACCCTCCCACAGGGGCTCCCCGCAAAGCCGACTGCCCCCACTCCGAGCTGCTGCCAGCTGGACCAGAGATACACATGGGACCAAGGCTGTGCCAACCTCAGGACTCTGGGATTGAGACAACGTGGCTCAGTGGAGAAGGAAGATGCTACCTGAACGAATATGAGATCCTGAAACATCAGGGCACAGCCACTACAAGCCAAAGCCATGACGAAGTCAAAATAAAGACTGTCCCCAAGGAACCCCCGAAGAGGGGCAGGAGCAGAAACAGAGGCAGATCGGAGATCCCATGGCTCCTTGGAAAGACAATGGAAGCCGCTTCCATCTGCTGCCCACCTCACTTTCCAGACGGCCCATCTCTTCCTAGCTCTCCGTGAGATGCGTGGTTCCGTCCCCTCCACAAATCCCGTTTGCTTGTCTGAGGGGTTTCTCTTCCCTTTAACCAAAGAGCTTCAACTGAGAAACCCTCCTGCTATTCAGCCAGCGGCCCAGGGCCCCACCACGCGACCGGCCAGCATCTTCACCCTCCAAAGCTGAGCAGAGCAACAGCGGGTTGCAGCGCCTGGTCAAGGCCATCCTGTGGCTCCACCAAGAAGACTTCAGTGCCCTGTGCCCTCACGAACTTCCCCAAGGCAGAGGTTTGCTCCTTGGGGAAAAGACCCCCTTCCCCTACCCCCCACCCACACCCCAGGAGGGCCAAGGGCCCAGCAGCCACTGCCCGAAGCCAGGGGAGGGAGAGAGTCTTGACAGCTCCAAGGTAAAGCCTCTTTTTATTAAGACAACACAGCAAACTTTTTTTAACCACAGCTGACATCACGCTAATAAATCACCATCATGTCTTGTGGGATAGAAAAAGCCAAACACCGTCACATTGGATTTTGTTGACTGCTCTCATCTCAAGAACAAACCATGTGTTTTTAATCAACAACACTTTGTTTTGCATTTCTCAGACCCCAATACTCTTTAAATAGTCGCTTTTACCAGAGGGCTATTTTAAACCCAGGGCCAGCATCTTTGCAGAGAACGTTAAGAAACAGGACATCACGTTACTGGTTCCTGGGCTTATCCGGGGGAACTTTCTCTGCCGGGGTGATTATGTCTTAGGAGGTTCTCCGTCTGTTTCAGAGGGGGCTTTCCTTGTCCCTCTTTGGGAATTTAATTAGATGTCTTCCCAGAAAGCTGGAGCGTTTTGTTTTGTTTTGCTTTGCTTTTTTTTTTTTTTTCAGTTTCTCTAACAGGCAACCCGACTGGGTTATGGGAAAATAGCAAATTCCCAGCCAAAGGAAACAGAAAAAGTCACATCTGGGCCCAGGATTCCAGAGGCGTGAAAGAAGAGGTGGCAAATAAGGGAGACAGTGGGAGGGGAAAGGAGCAGTGAAAGATTTCTAGAATGGCATGGGTCAATTTCTGATGGAAAGAGGCCCCAGACTTCTTAGAGGCTGATGAGCTCGGACAAACCCGGTGCAGCCTGCATGGGGCTCATCCTTTGGACTGGGAGAATGGGTGACACCTCAAGGCAAGCATAAGCTATGTGCAGGAGCCTTTCCATCAAAAGGGCTACTTTTGGGAGTTCCCATTGTGGCGTGGCTGAAACAAATCCAGACTAGTATCTGTGAGTATGCAGGTTTGATCCCTGGCCTCGCTCAGTGGGTTGGGGACCCGGTGTTGCCGTGAGCTGTGGTGTAGGTCCGATACGGCTCGGATCTGGCATCTCTGTGGCTGTGGCTGTGGCCAGCAGCTGTAGCTCCGATTCAACTCCTAGCCTGGGAACCTCCATATGCCATGGGTGTGGCCCTAAAAAAATCAAATAATGAAGGAAGGAAAGAGGGAGGGAGGGAAGGGGAGATGAAAGGAAGGGAGGAAGGGAGGGAGGAAGGAAGGAAGGAAAGAAGGAAGGAAAAGAAAAGGAGCTACTTCCTGGACTGCCTAATACACCAGAATCTCAGCAGGCACTGGCAGCTGGGTTCACCAAGTCCTGACACAGGTCTGCTCCCACACCTGGCTTTAGAAATACAATAGAAGGGGACCGAGGGAAGACCTTAACCTCAGCTACAGAAACATTCTATACCATTTGCTGAACAGTGAACTGAAGCCCAAGGTTAACTGAAGCACAGGGGAACCGTCCAACCAAAAATACAGACATGGTATCAACTACACTTCAATAAAATTTGAAGAAAAAAAAAAAAAAAGAATGTATATGAACCAGGGTCTGCCAGGTTCCAAAACAAGTTCTTAACCGTCCTAGCACTTCCATTATGTTGTACTTACACTTAATTTGTGAATTACTAATATTGTAGATTGAAGAATCATTTTCAAACTTATCAATAATAATTATAAAGATAAATCCAGTATTGGAAATGACAGATTTTTTTTGTTTGTTTTTGTTTTTTTGCGCTTTAGGGCTGTACCTGTGGCATATGCAAGTTCCCAGGCTAGGGGTCGAATCGGACCCACAGCTGCCGGCCTACAACACAGCCGCAGTAATACAGGATCCGAGCCACATCTGTGACCTACACCACAGCTCACAGCAACGCCAGATCCTTAACACACTGAGCAAGGCCATGGATCAAACCCGCAACCTCTTGGCTCCTAGTCAGATTCGTTTTTGCTGTGCTATGATGGGATTTCCGGAAATGACAAATTTAACGCAAATTATTCTCAAGGGTCCTGAATTTAAATTACACCCCTGTGTGAACTCCTGTTGTGGCTCAGCGGGTTAAGAACCAGACTACTATCCATGAAGATGCAGGTTCGATCCCTGGCCTGGCCCAGTGGGTTAAGGATCCAGCATTGCCATGAGCTGTGTCACAGACGCAGCTCAGATCCCACATCGTTGCGGCTGTGGCGGAGGCCGGCAGTTGCAGCTCTGATTCGACCCCTAGCCTGGGAATTTCCATATGCCACAGGCATAGCCACGAAAAACTGCATAAATAAATAAATAAATAAATAAATAAATAAATAAATAATACCCTTGCAAGAGTTCCCTGGTGGCTCAGCGTTGTCACTGCTGTATCTCAGGTCACTGCTATGGCACGGGCTTGACCTTTGGCCCCAGAACTTCTGCATGCCATGGATGCAGCAAATAAATAAATATGCACTTGCCAAAATCAAAAACAAAGCAAATAAATGAAAATACAGACGTGGTTACCGTGTGGCTCTAATGTCAACCACCGCCCCTCAGCTGTTACAGCAAAACTTTTCCTTGAGCGACCAGTGACATCCTCCAACACAGGTCAGCCCGGGGCTTTCTTCTTCCCTGGACGTCCGAAGTGTTCATCCTGTGCTGGTCAGAAGATGCATGCCAGCCAGGGCGGCCCCCGGCCGATGCACCCAGACCCAAGCCGCATTGCATGTGACACCCACCCCTCCCTGGGTCCAAGCCAGCTGTCTAACTACAGGAGGTCTCACTCTCATTTATACAAAGTTCTTTCTTTCACGGAGAGTCTTCATTAACTGTACACTCTGTTCCTTTTTCTATTTATTCTTTCATGAAATCACGCTACAGGCAAGCATGATACCAACCCATGGAAAACGTACTCTGTCCATACCCTCTGCAAAGTCGCCTGCCCCCCAAACTCCTCGCAGCTATGTTGAGAAAGCTGGTAATTTATATACACACCTGTCCTTGTGGGGTCGAGGGGATTCCTCCAGGCCAAATGCTCTCTAGAAGACTCTCTCCCATGACCCAGAAGTCTTTGTTCCACTGTCAGCTCTGTATCCCTCTCATAGATGAGCAGTATTAGTAACTCTGGACTTGCAGGCTCACCGGGGGTTGCTGCTGTCATCATCACCTCTGGGGATTTCGTCTGGCCACGTAATGGTCTTGGGGCTGACAACTGACAAGTCCAGGTTAAGGATTGCTTTCCAGTTAAGTATTACAAAGAGATATTGAACGCCCGACCTGGAACGTTAATGTTCTATGGCAAATGTTTCCACTCATTTGGAGGTCTTCACAGAACAAACTAGGAAACCTGGAAGGATAGTGAAATAATGGGAAACATCTCCTGGTTACTATTTATAGACCGGATTCCAGGAGGAAAGGGGTGTGTGTGTGTGTGTGTGTGTGTGTTGGAAAAAACTGAAGATTCCACAGTTGGCACCTGGCAGGGACACCCTCATGCAAGCCTCCAGAGTTACCGCTCAGATTTCTTTCTCTCTGTTCATCTCCACCTGCTTCCCTGGTCTGCCATCCCCGGCCACGGCCAGGTGCACTGAGCCTTAGGGATTAGGAAAGGCTAGAGTCTTGCTACCCCAAGTGCGGGCCGTGCGTGGCCTTGGCATGCTTATTAGCAGAATTTAGACCCAAGTTCTGCTGCCCCACCCAGGTGGGTTCAGAATCTGCATTTTACGAAGATTCCCCCCGCCCCCGAGGCAATTTGTGTGAACAGTATCTCTGAGAAGCACTGGTATTTCTCAACCCTGTCTACAGAGGAGAACCCCCTGGATTCTGATATTAAGGTTAAACTCTAGGAGTTCCCATTGTGACTCAGCAGGTTAAGAACCTGGCTAGTATCCGAGGTTCGATCCCTGACTTTGCCCAGTGGGTTAAGGATCTGGCTTTGCCATGAGCTGCAGCGTAGGTAGCAGATGTGGCTTGGATCTGGTGTTGCCGTGGATGTGGTGTAGACCAGCAGCTATGGCTCCAGTTCAACCCCAAGCCTGGGAACTTCCATATGCCATGGGCCTCTGCTCCAAGCACCACACAGACAGCCTGTCCACCACAGGGCTACCCCCACATCTGAGGACCAGAGACAAGCAGGGAAGAAGAGCATGAAGCTCCAGGAAGCCCAGGCCCAAGGCATGCACCATTCCTCTCCCAGACAAGCCAAGCAGGCTGCCCAGGGAGGAGCAATTTGAGAGTGAGGCCACCGCACCGCGGAGACCCACGGGTCACATGGCCATGCCTTCCTTGGACGGGCAGGCGCTGCAGTCCCCAGACCAGGAGCTCCCCACCCAGAGGGAGCACCCAGCGGCTACTGCCTCCATGCCTCCAGAAAAGCCAGGCCAGCCGGGTGAAGGATTTCAGCCAGATTTAGTGGAGTATTTATAAACAATGCATGCTTATTAGTATATAATAATTACAGGAGAGCAAGTGCTCCTGGGGGGGAGGGGGAGGGCCCTGGGGAGCAGGTAACAGGCATCCCATTTTTTCCTTTTTTTTTTCTTTTTTTCAGGGTTGCACCCCTAGTATATGGAAGTTCCCAGGCTAGGGGTCGAATCAGAGCTTCAGCTGCCAGCCTACACCACAGCCACAGCAACTCGGGATCCGACTTACGCCACAGCTCATGGAAATACCAAATCCTTAGCCCACTGAGTGAGGACAGGGATCAAACCCACATTCTCATGGATACTAGTCAGGTTCTTAACCCACTGAGCCACAACAGGAACTCCCACGGGATCCCATTTTCCAATGCCCTCCACGAACCAACCCATTTGAAATGAAGACACTCCTGCTGTCAACAGGGCGTTTCCATAATAGAAGCCAGAATTCTGGGGCCAGCGGTTCATGGCCAGCTTCCTCATTTACAGGAACACTCCCGGATACGAAGGATTTTTTAAGCCTCACAAGCCCGGGAGGCAAGTCCTTTTCTGGATCCCATTGCACAGATGAGGAAACAAGCTCGAGCAAGAGGACACGGCAGGACTGAGGTCCACTCTGCCGGTGACCGCATCAGGGAGCTGGGCCTTCGGATGCAAGGCCACGCTCTGCCTTCCAATCCCAGCAGAAAACTCGTCCCCCTTCATTTCTGGACTTCCCTTTGCCGCTGGTGGCCAGAGCCTTTGGGGCCCTCGCTGGCTCTGCCCCGTGTGGGCAGCTGAGCTCTAGGGAGACATGCTTCCGGTGGGCCCCTTTCCTCAGACTCGACACAACTATGAGAAGGGGTTTGCCAGCCCGCAGGAGAGCAGAGGCAGGCGAAACTAGAGGAGTTCACACTCACACACACATTTTTTTCAACTGGAGGACACATCCAATGTAGTGTATCTAGTCACCCCCAAATTCCGGGTGGAAGAAAGCGTGAACACTTCAAATATGGCGGCCGAGTCATAAACGTCACCACCGACTTGCAGAAGATTAAGGAATCTGGGAACAAATTAGCCTGGTGTAGACAGTGGCTTACGGAGACGTCTCAGAGAGGAGTCAGGAAAGCCAAGGACTTTAAATCCTGTAAAGTTTCTTAATCGAGTTACACTATTATTTGAAATTGGCAGAACACCAATGGATTTAGTCCAAAGGCATAATATATGACTTTTTTTTTTCTGGTTTTCTTTTTTAGGGGCATTAGGGTTTTAGTTCCTTTTTTCCTTCTTCTTGAGGGTTGGTTTTTTTTTTTTTGGCAATATGTCGCTTTCTTTTCTCAAATCCATTTCCATCCAACATGCAGAAAATGGAGCTGTTCCAAGGAACCCAGCATCTCCCTTCTCCTTGCGCCCCCTACACGAGCTGGCTCCGCCGTGAAGTCACCCCAGCTCTGCAGCCACAAGCGACAGCCCCCAGTTTTCTGCAAATGGTTCTCTCCTCTGCCTGGTTCTAAGCTGAGCGGTTCCCTTGCAGAGAAAGAGGGTGAAGGGGCCCTGAGATGGTGAGGGACCTGCTGCTTCCTAGGCCTCCTCCACCCCCTCCCTCTCGGGGGCTCCGCGCACAAGGCCGCACAACCCCAGGCCCTGCCTGTCCTTTGTACAGCCTCCCGCCACCCCCACTCCCTTCCCAGGGAGCCCCCAGGGAGGCCGTCCAAGCTGGGGGGCAGGGGGGCACTCACCCCTGCAACTCCCCTCCCACGGGCCCTGAGAAACCCTGGAGATCAAAGAGCTCAGCAGCGAGACCAGGTGTCCGGCCTCGTCCGCAGGCCACGATTAATCAAACTCCTGACTCACAAGGAGATCAAACCCGGCCCCCCGCCAGCTGTTGGTTAAAGCTGGCCTTCGAGTTGCCCTCATTAAATTTCCTCTCCCTCTCTGCCTGCTGACTCCTGCCCCCGCGACCGTCTCTCTCCTGGATCTTTCTCTCCCTCCCCCTCCTCCCACTGGCCTATCACCTTCTGATCTCCGTTTCCCTGTCCCTCTCTGTCCCCTGCCCTCTCTCTTTCCCGGAGCCCCCTCCGTCTCCCTGACACTCCAGCTGCTCTGCTCCTTTGGTCCAATTCCTTCAAAAATTCATGGTCCCCAGTGTCCCCAACCTGGGCCCTCTCTCCTGGACCTTCCTGCTCGATCCCTGAATGTTCTAAGAGGAAGTCATCCGGGGGCATCTGGGCCAGGCTACTGGGGGGACGGAGAGTGGGTTTCCCCTGCCCTCAAGGCCAAGGATGAGTTCATCAGTGCAGAACCAGCTGAACCCCCTTTGCAACAGACACAGGCCTCTCCAGCACCACACACACACACACACACACACACACACACAAACCTGTAAACACACACAGACACTTACTTACAAAGAGACACAAACTTATATATACATGCTACACACATACATACATGTATACACATACATGCAAATACGCACACTCACAGACACACACATAAGAACAGAGATATACGCATACACATAATACATACTCACACACATACATACACACAGGCACACACATACAGGGACACACATGCATACACACCCATACATACTCATACACACAGATATACACAGACATACACAAGTGTACACGCAGTACACATGCATACGCAGACACATACATACATGTACATACACACATACGTGTGTGCATACACATACATGTGCGCAGACTCAGAGACACATGCATACACACACACATGCACATACATATGTACTCATACATATACATACATACACAAGCACAGATACACACATACATATAGACATACACACACACACACGTGTGCATCATACACATAAACACTACACAGACAAAGAGACACACACACTACACACATAAACACACACACTCCAGTCTGGGTGACTCTTCTGATTTTCAAAGAGCTCCCAGCCCTCAGAGGGAGCGGAGCCCCTCGGGGTTGGACCGGGGGCCAGTGTTCCCGCAGCAGGAGGACCGCGTCAGCCCTGGATGGGAAGCCAAGTCCCCCTAGAGGCTGGAACTCGGCAGCGAGCCTTCCTTCCCCTCCCTGCTCTGCCCAGAAGGCGGAAGGAGGGAAGGCTTTGGATCCTGACTTCTCCCAGGCTGATGTGTTGAGAATATTCACTCCAGTTGTCTGAGGTTTGTTTTTACACACTTTTTTTTCCTACAACAAACACTGAGAAGAAGAAGAAAAAAAAAAACCTGCGAATCCAGGCTGCAGAGTACTGTCCTCTCTTCCTCCATCTCACTATATATACATCTATGTAGTTTTTAACTTGTTTTCCATTTCAGTGGTTCTTCAAGCGCACAGGCGTGAGAAAACACAGATGGATGGGAGCAGGCAGAGCCGGGGCTGCGCGGGAGACGTGGCACCACACTGGGGATTTTTTAGAAGTCTTGGAAGACCTCAGGATGCAGAGCGGGTTTTTGAGTTTGGGGTGGTTTTTTCTTTTTTTTTTTACCTTCCCTCCTTACAGAGTTGGAATGTTTTCCGGGCTTCCTCTCCCAGTTCTATTTCTCCAGCCCTGGCATCACCTGCTGCTGCTGGGAACACAGGGTCCCCTGGCCTCGGCGACGGGGTCACTGTGGCTGCCCCGGGCTTGACCCCTTTACCTGCCCGTGTTTCCCCAGCTGTGGCCAGGCGAGCCCGGGGTGGGAAGGGGAGGCCATCCATCACCTGGTGGCAGCCGAGACCTGACTCGGGGGGGCGAGAGGGGTCAGGGCTTGCCCACTTGAGCAACTTGGAGTGGGGCGGGCTGTAGGGGGGGACGGCGGAGGACATTACAAACTGTTGAGAAATCAGCGCCCGCCTTGATGGATGGTGCAGAACGAGGGGCAGGATGCTGGCACCAGGGTGCAGCGTGCCCTCCCATCCTCCGGGGCTTCATCCCAGCATCCCCGCTCCCCACCCCGCCTGCCAGAGGCCACTTTCCCCCAGCTTTCTTCTTCCTGCCTGCTCACAGCCCATCAGTCAAGCCGTGCCCCGAAGCTGACCTTTGGCAGAGCACAGCCAGCCTCAGAGAACCATTTCTTTCTGAAAAACCTCACCAAGGAGTTTTATTAACGCTGGCAGGCGGGCAGTCAAGGTGTGCCCCCCGCCCCCCCGCCACCGCTTCCTGTCCCCGCCTCTGTGCCCAGGGAGCTGCGTGGAGCTCTGAGCCAGAGGGAAAGGGGAGGGTGTGGCTGGTTGTCTTGAGTCACTCTATTTCTTTCTCTCTCTCTCTCTTTCTCTCTCTCTCTGCCCCAAAGCCGCTTCTGCCGCAGGTAGGCCCATGGGTCTGAGTCACCTGCGGACCCGTGGGTGGCCTCTCACTCTGAGACTTACCGGCAGCCCCAGCCCCACCCTCACCTTTGTGCAGTCTGGCCTCTTGGAGGCGGCGATGAGCATTTCAGGAAAGGGACCGAGTCCTCCTCTGGGGAGAAAAGCATCGCCTGAAAAGGCCAGCTTGGCGGGGGAGAGGGGCCAGGCTCTGGGCTTGGCCCGCTTGGACGGGGTGGAGGGGGGCAGTGGATGCAACTTCAGGCGGTTTCTAGCTGCCCAGGGGTCCTGTCCACCTCCTCCGGGCCCCTCTCTGGAGAGACCACACAGGTTGCCAGTGGTGCCACTGCCTCACAATGGAACAGAATGGGGACATGTTGGGGCAAACGGTGATGGAAGATGTTTAAGAGAATTACTATGAGGCCTCGAGTTAATGAATCACAACTGCAAGAAATCATGATAATCCAGCAGGCATTAGTGACAGATTAGCTTCAAAGCTGCCATAAAAGTGCCATAATGCTTACCTAACGGCATGATTAATTCCCCCAGTACATAATGGCTTTGTGGAGGAACCGGGCACCAACAGAGGATTGACAGAAAGCCACGCCAAGATCCCCAGGGCGCCGGGGGCACCTCCACCCTGCCTGTGCCCTGTGGCTTCCGCTCTGCCTGGAGGCGGCCGCCTCCACTGGGTTTTGGCGACACGGGCATCTGCTCAGGCCAACCCCAAAGCGGTGAGGGGAGAGGGGACAAGGAGCAGTCCCCTGGACTCCCTCTAGCACTTTACCCCTCACCTGGTGGCAGTCTGGGGAGACTGGGAGGTCACAGGACCCCAGCTCCCAAGATAGGCAACTCCTGTGACCAGCAGTGGCACTGGGAGAGCCCCATCCCTGACCCCTGAGCCAGGGTCCAGCTTGGAAAGGTCTGGAAAGAGTACTCACCTGGGGAATTCAACAGGACTGTCCTCATCAGCTGTGTGACCTGGAAAGTCACTTGACGTCTCTGGGCTCAGGACATCATGTTGTCAGCCTCCGAGCCTGCATCCCTTCCTCCCCCCTCCACTTTATGGCCGCAGCTATGGCATATGGAAGTTCCCAGGCTAGGGGTCAAATCAGAGCACAGCCATGGCAACACAGGATCTGAGCCGCATCTATGACCTGCACCACAGCTCATGGCAATGCCACCGGATCCTTAACCCACTGAGTGAAGCTAGGGATCGAACCCACATCCTCATGGATACTAGTCAGGCTCGTTACAACTGGGCCACAATGGGAACTCTGAGCCTGCGTCCTTACCTGCTGGACAGCATCCCTATAATGGCACCTAAGAGTTATGAGTCACAATCTTGTGTTTCCAGTCTGATGCAAGTGTATTATTTCATTTGCTGCCCCCAACAATCCCACGACATGGGTACCAGTAGGGGCCTGAGGCGTGGAAAGGTGACTCCACAGTTAAACTGGCAGAAAATGTGGAACCTGGCAAAATTCCTGAGGTCCTAGCCTTCCTCATCCCTCTTTAGCCCTAAACCACCAGTTTAACCTCAGGGGAAAAGCAGCTTGTGAGACACTGAACATCATATTTTACTATGTTCAGCTCCACTTGATTGCCTGCCTCACCCCCCACAGCAATGGAGCGTCTGAACTCAGAAACAGCCAGTCTGGACCCCACATCTCCTATTTACCCCAACTCTAGGATTCTGTTCTGATGTTCCATGATACCTAGGGCATACAGCCACTCCTGATCTCTGTTTCAGCTTCTCTTTGGTAGAAAGGGAATAGTGGTGTAACAGAGAAGAGCAAACCTGACTCCATATTGGTTCTACTTCTTTTTAGCTCTAACCCTGTGCTCTGTTGCCTATGCTTAGTCAGGCTGACTCCGCACCTTTGTAAAACAGTGTTGCCCAGAGCCTGATGTATACAGGGCAGACAATTCTCAAGGCTCTGATCTTCAAAGGTAAAACACATTTCCATTCACAGATAAAATGTTGCCGAGCAAGAATGTTTTCTTTGTCTTGTTGCTGGTTTATAGGACTATGGTGACCTGACCTAGGTGGACAGCTGCAAGGTCAAAGAATTCTGGCACCAAAAAGTTTGCCACCAGATCCTTAATCCCTGGTAGAACAGTGGGTTAAGGATCTGGTATTGTCACTGCTGTGCCACAGGTTCAGATCCTGGCCCAGGAATTTCTACATGCTGCAGGCACAGCCAAAAAGAAAAACATATATATTTAAAAATATGTATTAAAAATGTTTGCAATAACCAGCCACACGCCTTCCCCCATTTAGTATATAAGAAGCCTGAATTCGAACTCAGGGAAGACGGTTCTTTGGGACATTAGTCCACCATCTTCTCGGTCTGCTGGCTTTCTGAATAAAGTCACTTTTTCGTGAGCCAACAAATAATCTCTTGGCCTGGCATGCAGTGAGCAATATGAGTTTGAACTTGGGAACAGTAGCAGTAGTAACAATAATAATAATAGATTACCCACCTAACGACAGGGATGTCTTGACCCCTTAGGGCTCTGATCTACCTTTTCACAAGCCCCACTGGAGCCAGGACCACTCCCAAGCACAGACCCCACTCCAGAGCCTCCCACCGTGGTCTGCCCATCCTCCCGTAAATATGGAGGCAATTAGCAGGAAGCCCAGGTCCAAGGGGAATTCTCAGAGTCATGTTCATCTTCATAATGTTGAAGAAAACCCCCCAGAAGGCCTGAGTCACTGCCATGGAAGGCAAGCTGTTTGTGATCTGATTAACGAGGGCTCCTTGAGAGGCACGCAGCCCTGCTTCCAGCAGCCTTCCTCCCAGCCACGCCACTCCGGGCCTCTCACCAAATGGGGAAAACCACCCCCACCCCACCCCCGCCACAGATACACTTGCAAAAAAAAAGGGAGACTTGGGAGTTCCCTTCGTGGCTCAGCGGTTAAAAAACCTGACTAGGATCCATGAGGATGCAGGTTCGATCCCTGGGCTCGCTCAGTGGGTTAAGGCTCTGGCGTTGCCATGAGCTGTGGTGTAGGTCGCAGACTTGGCTCAGATCCACGTTGCTGTGGCTGTGGCGAAGGCCGGCGGCTACAGCTCCTGTTAGACCCCTAGCCTGGGAACCTCCATATGCCGTGGGTGTGGCCCTAAAATAGGAAAAAAAAAAAAAAAAGGGAGACTTGGTCCTCTCCTGACAAAGCATCAGCAGGCCCTAGTCTTCCCCGAGGTCCATGCACATTTTCAATTCCAAAATCAAATGGCAGCCATCACTCAATCAGCAAATCTAGTGGACTCTTGAACAACAGGGGTTTGAACTTCATGGGTCCACAGACACACGAGTTTTTTTTTTTTTCTACAGTAAATCCCATAGGGCTATGTGACCTGTGGTTGCTTGAATCCTCAGATGTGGACCCTTGGATGTGGAGGAACCATAGATACGGAAGGTCGACTATTAAGTGACACGTGTCAAAAGGTCAGCTGTATTTACCTTTTTTTTTAGGGCCGCACCCACAGCATATGGAGGTTCCCAGGCTAGGGGTCAAATCAGAGCTGCAGCTACCGGCCTACACCACAGCCACAGCAACACAGGATCCGAGCCGCATCTGTGGCCTACACCACAGTTTACAGCAACACCGGATCCTTAACCCACTGTCAGCGAGGCCAGGGATCAAATCTGAAATCTCATGGTTCCTAGTCGGATTCGTTTTCACTGCGCCATAATGGGAACTCTTGGACCCCACCACTTTATTTAAGGAGGTGTCAAATCTCAGGATTGGAAGCAACATCAATGGATGTTTCCCCCAGCCCACTCCCCAAAATCTACCCCCATCTGCTATTGACTTCTCTTGAGTCAAATATATAGTTCTTATTTCAACACGCTGAGCTCGGCGAAAGCCCAATAAATATTTATTGACGGTGGTGCCCATGATGAATTAACAGCCAAAGCTGTAAAATTAAAGTTTCACACAAGCAGAGACCCTGGTGAGAAAGAAACTGCTGTGTAAAGTTTGAAATTTTTCAATATGACAAGTATTCACACACACACACTCACACACATGTTGGGTTAGACAGAAGACCACGGCTCTCTACCAGGACTTTCCACTGGAAAAGAGGAAGTGTCCTTCTGGAGAATATTCACGCCCTGGTGGAGGGCACGTTCTGCTTCTCAGGGACCAATCAGCCCAGCCTGTCTCCATGTGCCAGGCCCTGGACCCAGAGCTCTTCTTTGTCTCCTTGTCAGCTGCAAGGACCAAGGCAATTCCAGTCCTGGAGAAGCAAAAGGGCACCACCGAGGGCTTGTGATCAGGTGCCCCAGGTGGGCGAAAATCACTGTGGTGACAATTCTCAGGATGCTAAAATTTTAAGGAAAAAGATCCGGGGTCAGAATTCATAGTGATTACTGAAACCACTTAAATATTACCATCTAAGTAATTTTAAAGCACGATTGTAAGAGTTTTTAAAATGCAAAGCAATAATTATTGAAAGGGAAAATAATGTTTGAAGAAATACTTGGTATATATTTGTCAAAATGCAATATACACTTAAGATTTGTAAAAAAGAAAAAGACTGGGGTCAGAGAGGTGGCTTAAATGAGAATTTTTGACAAGATAGTGTATACGCAGAAGGAAATGTCAGGGAGTGTGGCCATAAAGACATCAAAAAATTTGAGGCCTGGTGGGTAGAGATCAGTCATCATGAGCCAATCAGATCACGCAGGCCCTGACCCATCCAACGGGCCCACAAGGCATGAACACCCTGACTGTGGGTCTACACGACTCCAGTAGTTCTGTTAGAGAAACAATGGCAGAGCGAATATTTCCACCATCTGGCCTGCCTAGATCCCCCCTAACTGCAGCTCTGAGACACCAAAACTCCCTCCTCGATCTTCACCCGTGTGACTCTGAAGGTGAGTTCCAGGGACTTCTAAAATCAAGCCTCATGGTTACCTCAAGGTCGGTCAGAAAGGGACCTTGCCATTCCTGAAACCCAACAAGAGAGAACCACATCCAAGCTGGTGAAGCACGTGGGCTAAAGAAAATCTCAGCTGGCTTGGAAGGAAGAAAACACAGACGACCTTGAAGACACGCATTCAGGTCTGTGCTGAACTGCTAAAGTGAGACAGTGTGGGTCGCTCCCTTTCTCTGGGCATGGTCTGTACCCCAAGATTCTCTCACATGCGAGGAAGCTGGGTCTAGTGCAGAATGTGGCAGGGCCTGGGACGGGGACAGAGCAGGGCGAGCAGGAAGGGAAAAGGTACAAAAACCCAAGATCCCCGAGAGTGATGTGGAGGGGAGCTGGTCCAGGCTGCCCTGCCTCTTGCAGTCCTCCTGGATCCCGTGCTCTTCTTCCTCTTCCAGCTCTTGTTCTTTGTTCTCTTCTAGGGAACCTCCTATTTGCAAACTCTGCTGGCATCGACCCGGCAGCCTGAAGAAAACGACAGAAGGAGAGACTGTCGCCGACCAGCGTTGAGCGCCCTGTGCCAGGCCCTCTGCTTAGGAAGTGTCCTCTGTGGGAAGATCACACTATGTCCGTGGACAGAAGGAACACCCACAGTCCAGCTGGCAGTGCTCACTGGCCCTTTCCCAGCCCCAGCCTGCCTTTCCCGGCTGCTGCGTGCTGCCTCCTAAATCTACTCTAGTCTCTGGTGTTTGTTCCTGCCCAGATAGGGTGTCTGATCTTGCCATGGCTGGTGTTCTCTGCAAAAGGGGACCTGGTACACTTTTATAGGAACCCAGGGGCTCCCTGGGGCCAGACTCTAATGCTGTCCAGATGCAGAAAAACAGAAGGGCCATTCAAAAACAACTGAAATATCAACACGCTTTGAAAGTGGTCTGCTAGCCCTTGTCATAAGCACAATAAACAAAACAATGAAACCATCAGAAAGGACCGTGAGACAGTCAGGCTTTAGGAACTTGGCTTTGATGACTTAGAAAAGCAAAGAAAGGGGGCAGAACCGGTTTCCACTTGGGCCGAGGCTTGTTTGTTCTGCTTATCTGAAGTCAGTGCTAACAACACTCACCCTGATGAAAGGGCCCAGAAGTTTCTCCCTTGCAACTGGCCCCTTTGCAGATGGGCGCTACCTTCCACAAGCGGTCAGTTTCTGCATGTGGCCCATAAAACACCCATTTGTGCCACACCACGCCCATCTGTGGAAAGACCCTTGTCCCCTCTGAGTTAGCTCGGCAAACAAGCGAGCTCAACCAACGACCTCGCTTGCTGGTTCCCCACCAGGTAGGCTCTGGGAAATAAGATCTTGGCTGGTGGGGACATAGTTATGGTCACTCAAGGGTCAGGTACCCCAGGAGTTCCCTTTGTGGCTCAGTGGGTTAAGAACCTGACTAATATCCAGGAGGATGAAGGTTCAATCCCTGGCCTCGCTTAGTGGGTTAAGGATCTGGCCTTGCCATGAGCTGTGATGTAGGTCACAGATGCGACTCAGATCTGGCGTGGTTGTGGCTGTGGTATAGGCCGGCAGCTGCAGTTCTGATTCAGCCCCTAGCCTGGGCACTTTCATATGCCACAGCTGTGTCCCTAAAAAGAAAAAAAAAAAAAAAAGAGGAGAGAGAGAGTCAGGTACCTCAACCGCAGGTGAGTCTGAGCCAGGACCAAGGATCTGTCGGTCCTGCCTTTTGGAGGAAGAGAGAAACATCACTGGTCCACCTGGCCCACCGCAGCCTTCCCATTTGCATTGTAAGATCTGCAACCGGGGCCGTCTGTGGGTGAAATGAGGCCGTCTGCTTACTAGCTACGCAAGGTTGTTGTTGCCCACTGTCTTCAGGGCTCAGGCTCTGCTTAAATCCCAAAGTGGGCACCAGCCAACGTCTGTCAAATGACCCGCCAGTGATTTAAGTGAGCTTAGTGCGTTTGGGGGCAGTCCGGCATTTTGACTCCTGGTCAAGCAAAATAGGGGATTAACCAAAGGGGGTGGGGTGCATCTCCCATGCCTGTCTACTGTGGGGTTGGGGAGGGGACTCTAGAAGCAAATGAGACCTGATGGCAGGAGTGAAACGGGGCAGGGCGGGGGGGAGGGGTGTGGAGATGCAGGCTCCAGTGTGGATTCCGTGTGACCCAAATCCATCTCTTGCATCCTCTCCATCACGTACACCTGGCCAACTGGCCAGTCTGCTAAGTCTTATGGGCAGATGAATCGGAAGATTCAAGGCTATTCTCCCCTCCTAACTGGGAAAGAAAAAAAAGAAAGAAAAAAAACACACACACAAGAAGCAAAAAACAAAAACAGATGTCAGAACAAAGGAACCAAACATACGTACAGTGGGAACTCTCCCATTTCTGCTCCAGGCCTGAGGGCTGGAGTCTCTCCTGCCATAATCCTCCTCCTTCCAGGGCAAAACGCCCAAAGTCTGCAGAGCTGAGTCTGGCGGTTTGTCTGGAAGGGAGAATGATTCCGCAACCACCAGTAAATATGCACTGGACGCCATCAGCGCCCCCCTTGACGCACCCCATTCAGTCACTCCCTTCAGCTACCTCAAGCATCTTAAAAGGTGGGAATGACCTTGGAATTGAAGCCTCAACTCCTCCAGATGCCTTTCGGCCTAGGATGTATGCAGCCCCTGTCTCAAAGACCCACCTTGACTCACATCCTGAAATCCTCCCGGCCAGGTGGGGATGGAGAGCCGGGAGGCTTGGGATCTGTCAGAGAGGCCACCTTTCTCTTGCTCAGCCTGCCACGGTGTAGAGGAAGGGACAAGGAATTTTTGGAGTCAGAGAAACCTGTGACTCAAGTCCCATCTTTAGCATCCTAGCTGCCAGCCTCCTAGTGGTGACATCATTCCTGGAACTGTTCTAAGGACCAGAAGAGCTCGTGCTTAGCAAAGACCAATGTGCAGCCCAGGCCTGTACAATAAATATCAGCTGCTTTATTCTCATCTCCACCTGCGTACAGCTGCCAGTCAACCCACAGACAAGTATTTGTTGGAAGCCAATTAAGTGCCCAAAACATTAGTTCAAAGGAGACAGATAATAAGCCGAGGTTGCTGCCTTGCAGGAGCTCCCAGGGCAATGGAAAAGATGAGCAGATCACTGAAACGGAGAGAGAATTGGGCTCCGATACGGAAACAGTCCTGTTATGACAGGGAGGCAATATGGTACTTCACAGACTCCGATTTATCCTGCTTAGGCTGCTACTCACTGGCCAGACCACCTTGCACCCAGTAATTAATTCCTCTAAGTCTTGGTTTCCTCATCTGGAAAATGAATGAGGCTGTTATAAAGATTAAATTAAATTAAATTAAATTAAATTAAATGTGCCCTTTATCAGCCGTGTTGCCTCGTATGTGAAATGTGGATAATTATTGACCTAATTCCTAAGGTTGTCCTGAGGATTAAATTTGTAGAGCATTTAAAATAGGGTAACGTGATTATGCACTGTTATCACCCTCTAGGATGTAAGTTCCCTGAGGGAAGGAATTTCATCTGTTTTACGCACTAAGTCATTCCCAATAGAACAGGGCCTGGTATCTACCACATAAGTATTAGTTGATTAGATGCTACAGGACAGTAAGCAGAGGAACAGATTGCATTCCAAGAAGGCTTCCTGGAGGAGGTGGTACAGAATGGTGAATAGGAGTTATTCATGCTGAGAAGAAAGGTGGGGAAGGGAATGACCGCAGAGCCCTTAGCACAGGGGGGTACCAGGCGTGACAGAGCAGGTTGTGAATAGGAAATCTCAAGCAATCCAGTATTTGCAGAATAAAAAGTTCAGAGAGGGGCAGGAGGAGACAGAGGCTCTCTGGGCCAGGTCTTCCAGTGATTGATCTGAATGGGCCCACGTACGCCCTGGAAAACATACCTAAGAGAAATGTGAGCATTTGAAAAAGACAGCTCCCATCAGTGTCACCAAGTCACCGGACCTGAGCCAGAAGAGCCCTGAGGCAAGTCCCGTCACACGGGCCCTAACCCATCTGTCTGCAAGATTTCCAGCCCACTTGGAGAAGCAGGCGGCCATGCCTGTGAACTCTGACCCCATCCATCCCAGCAGGGCCTGGGGAAGCGTTTACATCTTCAAAGGTCCTGGTAAATGTTAGCCAACAGCCTCCCTCCAGTCCCCCACCAGTCCTCACCTCCTCCCCTTCTGGGCCACCAGGGGTCAGGGACTAGGGTCACACCTGGCCGGGCTCAGCCCAGACCCAGATCAGTCTGGCCTCTCATCCACAGACCGTCCTGCCCCTCCCTCCCCCACCCCTCACCCATTTCCCTCCCCCAGGGCTCCGAGAGATGCTGAGCCCCAGAAAGGGGGGCCCTAAAAGGAAGGTCAGGTCAACCATCCTGGAAGGAGTCCCGGGTTCTGGATTAGGGGAGGAGGGGACAGGCGCGTAGACCGGAGCCAGCTCCAGCATTGCCATCCAGCAGGTTTCAGTGACCTCTCCCTGACCCCCCAGATCCCCTCTGATCTGCTGGAGGCAGGGAGACCTGTTAACTTTTAGCAGACTCCTTTGACATGGAGCACTAATCAGAAGCCAGAGGGGTTCACTCCTATGTCACTGGCTCAGCACAGCCCCCCACGGCCTCCCCACCTGCCGGGGCCCTGCAGCAGCTCCCAAGCGCGAGGGAGGAATGGGGCTCTGGGCCCAGAGAAGCCAAAGGGAGCCCAGGCTGGGGGTTGAAAGATCGTGTCTCCACCCTGAGCCCTCCAAGCCCCCTGCCCGTGGCTCCCCGGACACTGCGGTTTCAGCTCACAGCCTGGACTGACCATAGGACTGATGATCCCGGAAGAGTTTTCGCAAAGCTCAGGGTCCGGCCGCACAGAGCCAGGACTGGGACCAGGGTGGTGGTGGTGGTGGGAGGCGGGCGTGCGGGGCTCTGCTGAGCTGGGCCCCTCTGGGGACGGTCACTCAGCCAGCGCTAAACAAAGCCACTAGGAATGAAGGAATGAAGGGGGGCGGCACTCACACCAAGCCTCCCCGCCCTGCCTGCCCCCCCCCTTCACCCCAGGGGAGCGGGCACAGGCCAGAGGGAGACAGGGTCAGAGGCAGGACTGCCTCCTGGGCTCTACAATAATGAGCTGTGCAGCTTGGGTGACACTTACCTTTCTGTGCCTCAGTTTCCCCACTTGTAAAACAGAGCAGAAAGAAAGCCTCGCTCTCTATTCTCTGATTCCAAATTTTCTTTTCTTTTCTTTTCTGTTCTTTTTTTTTTTTTTTTTTTAACAGCCAAACCCAAGGCATATGGAAGTTCCCAGGCCAGGGGTTGAATCAGAGCTGCAGCTGCCAACCTGCACCACAGCCACAGCAATGTGGGATCCGAGCCATGTCTGCGACCTACACCACAGCTCACTCCTGAACCCACTGAGTGAGGCCAGGGATCAAACCCACATCCACGTCGGGTTCTTAACCCGCTGAACCACAGTGGGAACTCCTGATTCCAAGTTTTCCATCTGCCTCCAGTTCTTTCTATCTGCTCTCCCCCCTCCTCCTCCAAAGCCCTGCTAGATTCTTCTGGTGTTGCAGCAGACTTTACAGCCAAAGGGATTCCTCCAACCTCAGTCTTTTGTTTTACAAATGAGCTAGCTGGAATGCAGACAGATGATAATTCATCTGAGTGACCTGGAGCAAGACACCTAAAGGCAGAGCCAGCCCTGGAATTCAGGTCTTCTGGGACCTTGTCCTACATGCTGGGCCAGCTCCGGGCTCTAAATCCTCAGCCCCACCCCCACCCCCCCAACCCCCTCCCCCCGGGGAAACGCCAGCCCCTCAGAAGGAATAGACTTTGCGGGGCCACAAGGCCACCTGCCCACAGACTGCCCACCGACCTGTACTGTTTTTTTTTTTTTTGTCTTTTTGCCTTTTATGTAGAGCCGCACTCACGGCATGTGG
>PVHT020000140.1:10493676-10531392 GCA_004024745.2 Catagonus wagneri | reverse complement strand
GGCATGTGGAGGTTCCCAGACTAGGGGTCTAACAGGAGCTGTAGCCGCCAGCCTTCGCCACAGCCACAGCAACGCAGGATCCGAGCCGAGTCTGCAACCTACACCACAGCTCACGGCAACGCCGGATCCTTAACCCACTGAGCAAGGCCAGGGATCGAACCCGCAACCTCATTGTTCTTAGTCGGATTCGTTAACCACTGAGCCACGAAGGGAACTCCCACCGACCTGTACTCTTAACTGCCCCCTGCTGACCACCCTGCTCCCCAGTCAACTTCCCCTCTTCCCAGCAAACAAGACCAGGCTGACCCCAGCCTCTGCTCCTGGGGCCCCACCCTACAAGCCACCCAGGTGCCCCCTCTCCCCAGGGCCTCCTGCCGGCAGGGCCTGCCCTCACTCCCTGACACCCCCACCCCCATGTCTGAGTCACAGCTGCTCTTGAAGTCATCTGCCACCCTGCCTTCTCGTGGATCCCGACAGCCTGGGGTTGAATCCTGCCCCCCCGCCCCCCATTCACTGGCCACACGGACACGTTCCTTCCCCTCCTGTGCCTCCGTCTCTTCCTATGAAACATAGGGACCAAGGAGCTCCAGCCCCAGCCAGCCCTTGTTAGGATTCCCCCAACACAGCCTCAGACTAGGGCCTGCCCACAGCACACGCATGCAGGCCGCCCCGGGAGATGCTGCGGGTCCAGTTCCACCACCACCACCCCACCGCACAATAAAGCAAACATCAAGATAAAGTGAGTCACACCAATATTTGTGGCTTCCCAGCACATACAAAGGTTATGTTTTCATAATACTGTAGTCTATTAAGTGTGCAGTAGCATTCGGTCTAAGAAAACAATGCACATTCCTTAATCTGAAAAGACTTCATTGGAGTTCCCATCGTGATTCAGCAGTAACGAACCTGACTAGTGTCCATGAGGACATGGGTTCCATCCCTGGCCTTGCCCAGTGCGTTAAGGAGCTGGCGTTGCCATGAGCTACAGAGTAGGTCACAGACCAGATGCAACTCGGGCCCCACGTTGCTGTGGCTGTGGCATAGGCCGGCAGCTGCGGCTCTGATTCAACCCCTAGCCTGGGAACTTCCATATGCCGCATATGTCCCCCTAAAAAGACAAAAAAAAAGGACTTCATTGCTATGAATTAAGAAGACGTGGTACATATACACAATGGAATACCACCCAGTCATAAAAAAGAACGAAATAATGCCATTTGCAGCAACATAGGTGGAACTAGAGATTCACATACTAAGTGAAGTAAGTCAGAAAGAGAAAGACAAATATCATACAATATCACTTATATGTGGAATCTAAAATATGGCGTAAATGAACCTATCTACCAAAGAGAAACAGACTCACAGACATAGAGAACAGACTTCTGTCGCCAAGGGGGAGGAAGAGAGAGTGGGAGGGACTGGGAGTCTGGGGTTAGTAGATGCAAACTGTCACATTTAGAATGGATGAGCAATGAGGTCCTGCTGTACAGCACAGGGAACTCTATCCGGTCTCTCGGGATAAATCATGATGGAAGATAATACAGGAACAGGAAGGTATGTGTGTGACTGGGTTGCTTTGCTGTACAGCAAAAATTGGCACAATCAACTATACTTTAATAAAAAAATAAAGTTAAAGACATACTTCATTGCTAAAAAATGCTGCCCGTCCTCTGAGCCTTCAGCAAGTCATAAGAGCAACATCCAAGATCACACAGGTCACCGTGACAAATATCATAATAACAAAAAAGTCAGAATCACTGCAAGCATCACCTAAATGTGACACAGAGACATGAAATGAACAAATGCTGTTGGAAAAAAAATGGCACCAACAGACTTACTCAATGCAAGTTTGCCACAAACCTGCAATTTGTTAAAAAAAAAAAAAGCAGTATCTGCAAATTTCAATACAGCAGAATGCAGTAATACGAGACCTGTGTATCTATGTTAACTGAGTGCAATTATGTAATATTATATATTACGTTTCATGCATATATTTTTCCCAGTTGTAAGTTTCTCTGAAGGCAAGTACAATAACGTGTTTCCCCGTAACTTCTAGAACAGCGGAGATGTGGGTCAAGGGGGCGTTCAGAACTGGATGGGTAGCTGTGTAAATGGAGGGCCAGTCTTAATGGTGATTTAGCATCAGATATGAACTTGCTCGTTATTGGAATGTTGTTTATCAGCACGGTTTCGGGACCCAGGAACAGACATTTTCTCCCACAGGGATATTCCCCAAACCATAAAGTTTCCCCTTAAAATTCTAACTCCTCCCTCCCACCTCCTGCCACCAGCAGAGGCCCTTGAATTCTGTGGGCTACCCGCTTGGCCCAAATCCGGCCCCTCCTACTCACCCCAAGGGACAAAGGCCTTGCGGGTGATTGATGGTGACAGTGAACTGCCACTGACCCTTCCAGCCCGGGCTTGCTTCTGCCCATGAGGCGCTCGGCAGCTTCCACAGCTTTCGAAATGTGGTCTCCCCACCTGATAGGGCTGCTGCTTTTCTTCCCCTGGTGAAGCAGAATCTTCGCTGTGAACCCTCCAAATGTCTGCGCCCTGGAATCATTGCCTCCATCAGCCGGCCCCGTGGACCACCTGTGGTGGTTCAGGGCATAAAGCCAGACAGACCCAGGTTCATATCCGAACTGCCCCTTTCAAAGATGTGTGCTCTTCCAGACCCAGAATCTCAGATTTCTTCTTGGGAAGGAGGGAGGCAGGGCGTGGTCCAGGGAGCTGCTGGAAGCCTGGCCTGGGGTAACATATAAGGCCCTTGGAACAAGGGTGGCCTGTTAGAATTTCTCAATAAGTGACGGCCAAGAGGGTGGGGAGGATTATATAAATGTGCAGGTTGGATGCAAGGACAGCTGTGACTCTGTTCTGTCCTTTCTCTTATGACAGCCTCCTTGAGCTCCCTCCCCAGAATGGTCACACACACACACACACACACACACACACACACACACTCCCTACAAGCCACCTCATATCTACTGCTTTTTACTTAGCCTTCTCCCTGCCCAGAGCTTCTCTCTGGGACCCCCGAACCCCATGGGCCTGTCTTCCCACTCTTTCCCCTGGATCATCCAGGGATTTGCTGGCCGAGCTCACGAGACTCGCTCTGTTTCCACTGAACCACTGGGCATCTCCCACGTCACCATTTTCAAGCCATTTAAATCTACTCATTGTCTTGAGTTTGTTTGCCTAGTGCTCAAAAAATATCTGGTTGGACTGACTTCTTGTTACTGAACTTGACTGCCCGGCCTGGGCTTTGAGGTGAGGCTGCGCCTGGGCTTTGAGGTGAGGCTGCACCTGGGCAACCACGACTGTAAAACGACCAGAAAAATCCCAAGATTGCTCAGCTGGGTCCTTCCCCTGTGATTTTTCCAGACATTTCCGTGGGAGGGGAACCTGTGAATGGCAGTTATTGGAGAGATGAGGCTGACACGAAAGACCCAAGACCAGGGCTGGCCGTGGGAGCACAAGAAAGTGGATCAGAAATGCACCAGCACCTCGCTCTCTTAAGGCGTCTCACCAGGTATAAAACTTGAAGTGGAAAGTAGAATAGGTGTTCGCATTTGACAAGAAGGGAGGTTTGGCTTTCCTCAAAGTTCCAGCTGCACAAACCATTGGTCCCCCACCCCACCCCCACTTCTCTCTCTCTCTTTCTTTTCCCCCCTCGCTCGTGGGACTTTTAATGACATCCAAAAAACATACTTCGTATACTCTTTTTTTAGAGAAATTTTTGAACTACAGTTGATTGAAAATGTTGTGATAGTTTCTGATAAACAGCAAGGTGATTCAGTTATAAATATTTTTTCATAGTCTTTTCCCTTATAGCTTATTTCAAGATATTGATTATAGTTCCCTGTGCCATACAGTGGACAATATCGTTTTAACTATTTTATATATAGTGGTGTATATCTGTTAATCCCAAACTCCTGATTTACCCCTCCCCCACCCCGTCCCCTTTGGTAACCCTAAATTTGTTTCTCTAAACCTGTTTCTGTTCTGTAGATAAGTTCATTTGTATCATTTTTTACATTCCACATATAAGTGATATCATATGGTATTTGTCTTTCTCTGTCTGACTTACTTCACTTGGTATGATCATCTCTAGGTCTATCCAGTTTGCTGCAAAAGGCATTATTTCATTCTCTCTCTCTCTCTCTTTTTTTTTTTTACATTTCATGGCCACATCCATGGCATATGGAAGTTTCCAGGCTAGGGGTCGAATCAGAGCTGTAGCTGCCGGCCTACGCCATAGCCACAGCAACACCGGATCCTTAACCCACTGAGCGAGGCCACATAGAACCCGAATGCTCTTGGATACTAGATGGGTTCTTAACCTGCCGAGCCACAACAGGAACACCTCAGTTGTCTTTTTTTTTTTTTTTCATTTTCATTTTTCAAAGTTTTAATGAAGTGTAATTGATTAACAAGGTTGTGATAATTTCCACTATACGACAAAGTGATGCGGTTATATATATACACATATCCATTGTCTTTCAGATCCTTTTCCCACATAGATTATCACAGAACACTGGGTAGAGTTCCCTGTGCTGTATAGTAAGTCCCTGTTGGCCAGTCATTCCATGTACTTCAGTGTGCGTAGGCCAGTCCCACACCCCAGTCCGTCCTTCCCCTTGCCCACCTGTCCCCTTAGGTAACTATAAGTTTTTGTTGTTGTTGTTGTTGTTGTTTAGGTAACCATAAGTCTGAGTGTGTTTCTATTCTGCAAATAAGTTCATTCATATCCTTTTTAAAATTTATTTATTTATTTAGCTTTTTTAGGGCCACTCCTGCAGCATGTGGAGGTTCCCAGGCAAGGGGTTGAATTGGAGATGCAGCTGCCGACCTACAACACAGCCACAGCAACGCCAATCTTTAACCCACTGAGTGAGGCCAGGGATCGAACCCGCATCCTCATGGACATTAGTCGGGTTTGTAATCCACTGAGCCACTATGGGACCTCCTGCATACTTTTTTAAATTTTTAAATTTTTTTTTTATTTTTTGGTTTTTAGGGCTGCACCCACGGCATATAGAAATTCCCAGGCTAGGGGTCAAATCGGAGCTACAGCTATTGGCCACTGCCACAACCACAGCAACGCAAGATCTGAGCCACGTCTGTGACCTACACCACAGCTCACGGCAATGCTGGATCCTTAACCCACTGAGTGAGGCCAGAGATCGAACCTGTGTCCTCATGGATACTAGTCAGATTTGTTAACCACTGAGCCATGATAGGAACCCCTGTATTCTTTTTTTAGATTCCACATATACGTGATATCATGTGGTGTTTGTCTTTCACTGTCAAACATCACTTAGTACAATCATCTCTAGATCCATATCTTATTGTCTTTTATGGCTGAGTCGTAACCTCTCCTCTTCAGTGTAAGGGAACGAGCTGGGCCAGATAAGAACCCAGGAAAAGAGAAAACTGTGAATCCGGACCAAAGAGCACCCTGTTTAATAAAAGAATGTCAGTAAACACCGCTAACAAAGAGCTTTCCCTGGAAAGGCAGCAGGGCGGGGGAGATTCTTCCAGGCCCCCTTCCCAGAAGCTCCTGGGACAAAGAGATCTCCCTGAAGGAAGCCCATCCGCCAGAAGGCGTCCCAGGCTCTGCTCTCGGCCCAGGGTGCGCAGAGCAGCGGGTGACTCGAGAGGGCGCACGGCCGGGAAGGTATGTCTTATGGGGTGAGGAGTTTGAGCAACTGAAACGAGCTTCAGAAGGACTCATCTATTCCCCCTGGAGCAAAATGAACTAAGAGAAGAAGAAAGAAAAGGGGGGGGTGGAGCTTTGCAAGTGGAATGAGTCGCTGAGTTAAATTACAGGGGCCTGGGAGGGATGATTAACTACCCTCGTGGCTTTCTGCTTCACAGCCATTTTTCAGCCCAAACCTGGGGCTTCTCGGTTACACAGCCCAGCGCGGGCCGACCATTTTTTCCATTGACTGAAAACACATTCTGACTGAAAACAAACTTTGGATCCCCGAGGCTTGGCAGCCCTGGGTCCTTCTCCATATTTAATCAACGGGAAGCTAAACACTTTCAGTCTGTGATGGCTCATTTGGACGGGTCTCGGGGCTTTTGCTTGGTGCCAGATATAATAACTCTCCTCTCTCTTTTCTAAGGCCTATTTTATAATTTCGCTGTTTTTCAATGTCAAGCCCATCTTTTGAAGAATTTTTATTGGATTTCCTGCTAGACTTCAACGAGGATTTTTCTTGCTTTGGCAGAAATATCAAGCAGAACAGGGGAAAAACTCAATCATCATCTTGGAAAGTCAGGCGATGGTGTGTCAAGGGGGGGTGGGGGGAGGCCTTTGTTTGCACACAAACAGGTTTTGAGAAGGTTGGAGCCTCTGATGCCAGCTTTTGGGGCGGGGTGGTGGTGGTTCTGACTTCTGATTCGTGGGGTGGAAATTGACAGGCAAGGAGGATGGATGTGGGAAGAGAGAGGACTTTGGGACGGGGGAGGAGGAAGAGAAGGGTGAGGACACGGTGTTTGGGTGGATGGGTTTCCAAGCAAGGTCAGTGGCTGGGCCTGGCACCACCACTCACACCAGGTTCATGAGAGCTCCCGGGACGCTGGGCAGCCGGAGACATGCCGCTCAGGAGACAGTGGGCAGGCTCTTAACCAACAGCCCGAGCCCTGGGAGCTGCTAAAACCCCGAGAATGGGCAGGCAGGCCCCGTGCAGAGGCTCCTGTTCTACCAGCCACAGCCATGGGCCTCACGCCGGCTCCAGGCCACGTCCAGATCTTTCAGTTTTTCTCCACAGTGATTATTCCCCAGGGGAAGCAGCTTGCCAGTGAGTGACAGCTTTTGTTTGCTCATATTTTCCTCTCTTCCCAGAGTCAACTTGCAGAATATACCAGGATGTTCCCTCTTGCCCCTGGACTTTAATTTCTTTCTTTCTTTTCTTTCCTCTCTCTCTCTCTCTCTCTCTCTCTCTCTCTCTCTCTCTCTCGCTCTTTTTTTTTTTTTTGGCGGAGGTTGGTGGGAGGGTTCTCTACAGAGTATCATCCAGAGAACAGAAGTGGGTCTTTGTCCGAGACTGAAAGAGGGAGAGAGAGAGGGAGCCCTCCGCTACTCCCTTTTGAAGCTGCATTTCTCAGTTTGACTTTTTGACTTTTGAGATGTTGAGTCACGCCTCCACGGCCACTTCACACCTACTGCTATTAGCTTCACAATTTGCAGAATGTTTTCACGAGTCTTTAACTCACATCACAGGGCAGATATTGCAGCAGTTGTTTTGGTTTTTGTTCTTGTTTTAGAGTGAGCAACTCAGCCTCATACAAGTGATTGTGGGGAGTGAGTGGCCAAACCAAGGTCTGAACCAAGTGGAGAAGTCCTTTCTACTTTGCTACCAAATACATATGCTGTAGGGGAGGGGGATCCCCCGGCCCCCTTTAATCAGACGTCTCCCTGTGCTGGGCAGAGTCCCCAGTGTAAATTTCCTGCAACAGAGGACACTGAGTATTAAGACATCACAGCAGTTTTGACCATATCCACAAATTACGGAACAACTTCTCTTCGGGCCAGACCTCAAGACCAGGCTTCTAAGGCTCTCATTCCTTCCATTTCCAGTAGGAAGAAGTATGCCAAAATTTCAGGTCAACAGAAGATTTAGGGAATACCCACTCGGGGCACAGCGCTGGTCTGGAAGATTAAGGAAGTCAGAACAAGGAAAAGGTACTCTCCCTGTCTTGGAGCTTATGGTCCAGATGAGGAGACATGAGAAGCAGACCCAGAATCCTAGACTATTATAACTGCCAAGGACCTTAGAGGTGCTCCATCGAAACCCCTCATTTACCAGGAAGGAACATGGGACAGTTCAGGGAAATGGTGACTCAATGGCAAAATGGGACAGTATAGAGAAACCGTGACTCCGAGGCAAAAATGAAACAGTATTTAATTCATGCCGAAGAGCACAGTGGCCACCGGAGGCTGGTCAGAGAAAGTAAAGCAGTCAGAGACATAACAGGAGGAAATAAAACTGGATCTCAGCCTTGAAGCGTGTGTGGAATGGATGGATGGACAAGAAGGAAATGGCCACAGAAGCCCAAGAGAGGAGGTAAACTTGAGCCCGGTGCATCCCTGAGACCTGAGGGCCCAGCATTTAGAGGTGGGGAGAGGGGACCAAGGCTGAACACTGGCTGAAGCCATGCCATCCGGGACAATGACCACAAAGCTGGGGAGAGTCATGTGAAGATCAGGGCTTCGGCCCTTGCTGGCCAGGGAGGCCTGGTCTTACAATTTTCTAAACTCCGTACTCACACCTAATAACCCATCGTCGTGGTTCGGTGGTCAACGAATCCAACTAGGAACCATGGGTTGCAGGTTCGATCCCTGGCCTTGCTCAGTGGGTTAAGGATCCTGTGTTGCTCTGAGCTGTGGTGTGGGTTGCAGACGTGGCTCAGATCCTGTGTTGCTGTGGCTGTGGCGAAGGCCGGCAGCTACAGCTCCTATTAGACCCCTAGCCTGGGAACCTCCATGTGCCGCGGGTGTGGCCCTAGATATGGCAAAAAGACAAAAAAATAAATAAATAAAATAAAATAAAGTACCCCACAGATGGCCATGATCCCAAACGATGCTCATTTTTTTTTAAGGGCCGCACCTCGGCATATGGAGGTTCCCAGGCTAGGGGTCTAATTGGAGCTGTAACCTGTAGCCGCTGGCCTACGCCACAGCCACAGCAACGCCGGATACTTAACCCACTGAGCAAGGCCAGGGATCGAACCCACAAGCTCATGGCTCCTAGTCAGATTCGTTAACCGCTGTGCCACGACGGGAACTCCCGATGCTCATCTTTGAGTTGAGAGGGTCACAGCTGCTACAGGGTCACCTGCCCGTCAGCCCATCCCAACTCCCCACCTTTCCTCCGGTTCTGGCGCCCTCCCGGCCCCAGCGCATGGCCTTCCAGCAGGTCCCAGGCAAGTGCCGCTCTGAGAGGCTGAAAAAGCAAAGCCAAAAGAATCAACGAAGAGGGAGAGGATCTCGGGGCAGAAAGCGCTCAGGGCCAAGGATGGGAAATTATACAGAAAAGCCAGTCTCTCCAGGACATCAGAAAAACGCCAAGAAAATCGGCATCGGGAGTAGAATTCTCTCCTGTTCCCAGGGAGCCTGAGGGCATGAAGGCTGGAAAGGAGCCGCCTCTGCATCCTGGTCCTCCGGGGGCGCCCCTGTGACCCGAACACCTCCACCAGCCTTTGCTCCTCCTTCCATTCCAAGCTGATGCCTCACTTTGCTCATCTGTGCCTACGAAGAAAGATGCCGGCCCTCTGCCTTCTTCAGACACCGGGCTGAGAACAAGGCGGAAGGCTAAGACCCAGCACACGGGGCGGGGGCAGGCGGGAAGGACACGGTGGCCATTGCAACTCATACCAATCATGACACAAAAACGTCATTGTTACTCTGCCTCCACGGTCAGAGCCCGGCTGCCCCATAAACGGTTCTTTGTGCTTCTAGCAGCTTCCATCTGAAAGGACGGATGTCCTCCCTGGGGCTCCAGCAGCAGCCACCTTCCATCTTCCTCCCCTACAGAGCCGCCCCTGCCACCCTGAACTCAAGGCTCCAGGCTCCCAAAGCCCCCATACATCTCGTCCCCACTGTTTTCCCTCCAGGGAGAAGGGCCAGACCTTCGACCCTCCTTGCCCACTCAAGGGTCCCAAGAGTAAAGCTTGCCCACCCAGGAGCAACCACCTGTCCTGGGAGAACGTCCCCCACCCATTCATTGGTGCTGATCTATGTCTGTCACTTTTTTTTTTTTTTAGGGCCGCACCCTCAGCATATGGAAGTTCCCAGGCTAGGGGTTGAATAGGAGCTACAGCTGCTGGCCTACGCTACAGCCACAGCAACGCGGGATCCGAGCCACATCTTTGACCTACATCGCAGCTCACGGCAAAGCCGGATCCTTAACCCACTGAGCAAGGCCAGGGATCTAACCTGCATCCTCATGGATACTAGTTGGGTTCATAACCCACTGAGCCGCAACGGGAACTCACCTTTTGATGTGAATAACTCCCCAGCCCAGGCCATTCACGAACCCAATCTCCACGGACCCTCAGCACACATGCCTTGGCCCTGGGACCTGGGACTCCATTAGGCAAGGCCCTTGCAGGGTCTGAGATCCTCACACACACCCCCATCCCACTCTGGCTGCTCTTCCAAGGGTGCTCAAGGTGGACCCCCAGTCTCCCCAAGCCATGCCTGCCCCTCTTTGAGTTCGCCGTCTTCCTTTGTTTCCTCCCTCGGCCCCATCTTCACCTCCCTCCTTCTCTGTTTGAGGTTAAGAAGCATCCCCTGGCTGCCCATAAATTACACAGCCAGCGTGGATGACAAAACCAAAATGTAATTCAGATTAAAGTCACCGTCCAGCTGAAATGATAGTTTATGAACTAAGCGGCGAGGCTGCCAATCCACCTTGCTGGCAACGGGGCCCCTTTCTTAGTCATCTTTCTTGGGGTGATTTAGGATCCACCTGGGCCTTCCGAGAAGATTCTCCCATCATTTCCTCCCCGACTCTCTGGATCAGGATGCTGGGCTTGGCGCAGTTGACAAATTCCCCAAGTAATCCCTCAAAAGATTGGAGAAATGCTCCGAATGCTCCATTAAATTTATTTTCCATGCTTTAAGAGACCCAAAACTATGTCCAATAAATAAGTGTTCCCTGTGATTTACTGAAATGCTCCTCTGATTTAAAGTTATAGGGGGAAAAATATGGAGCCCCTGGGAGCCCAAGACCAGCCTTGCAAGTGAGACCAGATGTGAGATTTCTGCCCAGGGAGGCGGGGGGAAAAACAGCCCGACTGATGGCGGTTTGAAAGTGACAATGTCTGAACCCCGGTTCTCGGCTTTAACATAAAAGGTCCCCAGTTGAGCATTCTTTCTTACAAAATTTATTGTGGTTCTGGTTGGAGGGGGAACCATCAAAAGAGTAATTCTGGCCCTTGTTTTGCCGAGCTCTTTTGATAAATATGATACTTAGAAATATGCCTCCCGCTAGACAGAAAAGCCATATAGTTAAAATGAAGTAATCTGTCAGTAAACTCGCTAGAATCAAAGCCAAAATGAAACCTGTAAAAGGAGAAGGGGGGAAAAAACTCCGCTTAGAAATGCTTGAGTCAAGCAGGGGAGAAGGCGGAGATTAAGAATTGTCCTTTATTCAGATATTTTTATCCGCAGAGTTAAAAGCGGAGATTTATTTTTAAAGGGGGCTATTTATGTTCCCATCTCCACCAGATGGGCCTGTGTTGCTGCGTCTCGTGCAGCCCAGGCTCAGCAAAAACAGCTCCTCATGTGAGCTGAAACTTACCCAAACGAAGGAGGAATAAAAACTTTTGGAAGCGAATGGAACCTTTGGAAATGCTTGGTAAATATTGGATCTGTTTCCTGCAGAGGCCCAGGTGAGCCCAAAGCAAGAAACAAACAGAAAGGAGGGAAACAGCCAATGTTCAGACTAAACTACACATGAATAGACATCATACACGTGCTGTGCACGAGCCGGGGGAGTGGCGGGGGGGGGGGCAACACATCCATGTGGTGGTTCCCAAAGGGCCAGGAAGCTTAGGCTACAAAATGTCCAGGGGGACATGACATCATCGGTGGGTTGTCCCCAAAAGTCCTATCTTTAGAATCCACTCTGCCGTCTGATAAATCACCTATTTGGGAGTTCCAGCTGTGGCTCGATGGGTTAAGAACAGGATCTAGTGTCTGAGAGGATGTGGGTTCGATCCCTGGTCTCACTCCGTGAGCTGAGGGTATGGCGTTGCTGCAAGTGGCAGCGTAGGTTGCAGGCATGGCTGTGGCTCTGGCGTAGGCCGGTAGGTGCAGCTCTGATTCAATCCCTAGCTTGGGAACTTTCATAGGCCGCAGGTAAGGCCCTGAAAAGAAAAAAACAAAAAACAAAAAAAAAACATAGGTTTGGAAAATGACTTTTTTTCAGGGTTAGGAATGAAAAATATTGGGGGTGATTACCGTAGTGAAATTACCCCCAGAGTGTTTCTTCTTCCTTCCCCTGAAGCTGCACCAAAAGGAACTTAACGCCCCACTCCGCAGGCTCTGGGGCGAGTGGCCTTGGAATCTCAGGCTTCCCAAGCCTTCCAGAACGGCCAGGCCACTGTAGGCAAAGCTCTCCTCATCCTCACGGAGCCGTGCAGGGCTGGGCAGTCTCCCCACAGCCTCATCCCCAGAAAAGCCTCCTTTTGTGTGTCTGCCTCCCCGGGGGACTTTTCCATTCTTGGCCCCACAACAGTGCCCGATGCAGCCGGCCGGAGCCTGGAAGTCTCCACCGCGTCCCTGCTGGGGTGGGAGACAGGAGAACATCCATGCGGTCAGTCCCAAGTTCCCCAGCTACGCCAGCGGCAGCACAAAAAGATCAAGACCCAGGGTGTACGTGTAGACAGCCTCAGACCAATTATAATATTCATGCTCTCCCATCCGCTCCCCAAGCGCTTGTGCTGCAGTGACACGGGCCTAAAATGAACTTGCGGGAGAAGAGGAGAGAGCAGAGGCCACCTGGAGGGGATCTTGGACCTCACTGACTTCAGATCCCACCCTGGCTCTGCCATCGGGCCTCTGTGTGACCTGAGACCGGGGATTTCTCTTCCCAGAGCTCTGTTTCGTTATCTGGAGGATTGAATCAAATGACCTCCCGACCGCAGACCCTCAGGGGCAGCTCCTTTATCGTGGCCCCCAAGGCTCCCTCCCTCCGCAGCGCCCGCGCTGGTCCAGACAGAGCGGGAGGGTGTGGGGTTTGAGCAACACCTGTGTTTACACTGTACGATCTGCAGTTTACTGTCATAAAATCATTTAATACAGTCATAATTTTTTTGGCAAAGGGTTGTGTTTATGGTGAAGCAAGACAGAGAGGCAATGATTGACTACAACTGATTAAAACGATAAATCAAAAACAAAGGGGAGCACCAAAGCCACAGGCAAATCCAATTTAAGTCTCTGGTTCTGGGCCTTTGTGGGAACCATCCCGTCTGATGAGAAGCCAGCCCTGGAGGTGCGGCCCCGGGCTCGGAGTGGGCGGGTTGCAGGCACAGGCTCAACAGGGTAGAAAAATAAGGAAATGGTTTTACAAGAACTTGTTTTACAAGAACTCGTTTCCTTGGGCCTCCATCTTCAAAAAGGATTTGGAAGGAGGACCCAGGAAAAAAGGGCTGTGTGTGCGTGTCTACATGGCGTGATTTCACCCAGACCCAGAACTTCGCAGCATCAGAACCATCTCTCAAATACAGGAGCCAAAACCCCACCACCGGCAGGGATGATTGCAAGTGCTTCTGACCTTACAAATACTGTCCTTCAGCCACTGCTCGGTGACCTTGCAAACGCTGTCCTTCAGCCACTGCTGGGCACCGTGCCAGGGCACAAGGGTGACAAAGGATTGTTCATTCAACACGTGCTGACCCAGTGTCTACTCTGCTCCAAGGGCTGTCCTTGGCCCCTCGGGGATGCAGAGTGGAAAAGAATCCTGACCCCATGGAGCTGCTATTCTCAGCATCTATAACCTTGCGGACACATATCAGGTTGAGCCAAAGACTCACGGGCACACAGTTCTCTAGGCTGCAGTGTGATAAATGCTAAGCCAACTGTATTCAAGGGGTGAGGAACACCCAAGGAGGTTTCTTTGGAGCCAGATCTTCAAGGATGAGAAGCGTCATCCTTTCCCAGCTGTAAGATAATGGTGCTCCGGGTGAGGGTGACAGCACTGGCAAAGGCATGGAGCTGCAGAAGGAGCCACTGAAAGTTCCCGTTGTGGCTCAGCGGGTTCATGACCAGACTGGCATCCATGAGGACGCAAGTTTGATCCCTGGCCCCGCTCAGTAGGTTAAGGATCCGGCGTTGCCATGAGCTGTGGAGTAAGTCACAGATGCGGCTTGGATCGGCCTTGCTGTGGCTGTGCCGTAGGCCATTGGCGACAGCTCCAATTGGACCCCTAGCTTGGGAAGCTCCATATGCCCCGGGTGCGGCCCTTAAAAAAAAAAAAAGAAAGAAACAGTAAGGAGCTGCTGAAGATGGCAGAGAAGGTAAAAGTCCAGGAAGGGCTAGGTAGTGAACCCATGGCCTGGTTATCAGTCAACGGCTTAGTTATCACCCAATGATAACTGGTTATCGGCCAACGACTTAGTCACTGAATGGTGCTCTGTGAGCAAGTCTTCAAGGAAAAACCCAAGGTCAGTGCCTGGAAGGGGAAAGAGTCACAGAGTTGGGAGTCTGTGGGGGAGCATGTTAGATGGAGTCGGAGGCGAACCTCACTTATTTCTCATCCTTGCTCAGGGGTGTGCGGCAGAGACGGCCACTGGCCACCGTCGCCCCCGCCCAGGGTCCATGCTCCCCTTGACCAAGTCTGGTCTTGTCTCTAGGGAGTAGCTGCCACATCTACAACCTCCAGCTCCCACACCCGCTTCCCACCCCATGCATCGGTTCCTGGGATTCTTGATGGGACGTGAGCCAAAGGGCTGCGTCCAGCTCAGCCCATGTGCTCCCTCCTCAGAGACCATGGGGCCGGGCAGCGAAGACGGTGCCCACCAACCACCGCCAAGGACTCAGTGGAGACAACCAACCAGAAACAACCTCAGCGGGTTTTTCGTTACTGTTAAATACGTTGTTTGGGGGATCAAGCCACCGAGATTTTGGCATTGTTCATGTAGCAGTCAGTCCATCTGATACAGGTCAGTCCTGTTCCAGGTGAAGAATCAGTTCGCTGACAGCCTTATCCTAAGCCAGGTCCCCCAGGAAATGGTCTGAGATGGCGCAACGGGTGCAAAGTCAACAGAGAAGGGCTCTCAAGATCAACACCTGTGATGGGGTGAGGATGGGATGGAGGGAGCTAGTCTTCCCAGGATGCAGTTGCAGCATCGTCATGAGCCGAGGCGGTGGGAGGCCCTCAGCGAGGTCCTCATTGAAGGAAGAAGCCAGGCCTTTGCAATCCTGCTTCAACCAGTCCTGGGACGCAGGCTGCCCCCCCCCCCCCGGGGAGGCAGCACCACATTTCTGCGAGGGTGAGACGCAGCTGTGAGCCGTCAGCAGTGCACAGAACAGCTAGAGGCGGAGTTCCCCAGCCAGAGTGGACACCCCAGTATCCACCAGCATCCACCCACTGTGTGGCCAGCATGCACTGCTCAGTGCAAGTTCACACCCTCTGGGGACAGCCCCAGTGGGACTCTGGTTTGTCTCCTTTCCCAGAGAAATCAAATTACGGCCCCTGCCACTACAACAGGCCTGGGCTGCAGCTGACACGTCTCCAGGCCCTTCTTCCCTTTCAGAGTCCCCTCCCCTCCATTAGCACTTCTGCTTGCTTAGGAGGTTTAGCTGGTGGTATAACCCAGACCGTCATCGTTTTTGTTTTTTTTTTCTTTTTCTTTTTTGGCCACTCCAAAGCATACAGAGGGGGTTACTCGGCCAGGGATCAGAACTGAGCCACAGTTTTGACCTAAGCCAAAGCTGCGGCAACCCCAGATCCTTAACCCATTGTGCCAGGCTGGGAATTGGACCTGCATCCCAGAGCTCCAGAGATGCCACCAATCCAGTTGCGCCGTAGCAGGAACTCTCAGACCCTCATCTTTAAGGAGTTCAAGGCCCTGGTCACTATGCCCTTCTCAGGATAGGGCTGCTTGTCCATCAAAACTGGACAGGGGACACTGAAGTCCTACTGTATAGCACCGGGAACTATATCCAGTCTCCTGGGAGAGACTATAATGAAAGGATTTTTTTTTTCCTTTTTTTTAGTGTCGTACCCACGCCATATGGAGGTTCCCAGGCTGGGGTCGAATCAGCACTGCAGCTGCCGGCCTCCACCACAGCCTCCACCACACAGGATCCAAGCCGAGTGTGTAACCTACACCACAGCTCACGGCAATGCTGGATCCTTAACCCACTGAGCGAGGCCAGGGATCAAACTCGCATCCTCATGGATTCTAATCGGATTCGTTACTGCTGAGCCACAACAGGAACGCCTAAATGCATTTTCGACTTAAGATATTTTCAACTTATGATGGGTTTACCAGGCTGTAAACCCATCATAAGTCAGGGAAGATCTGTTTGCTTCCTATCACGCACAGCATAATGGTCATGAATTTAGGGTACAGTACTGCGTCCTAGAGAATTACTTTATCCCCCAGAGTTTCAGTTTCACTGGCACCTCAGTTAAACCTTCAAAAGGTTGTTACATCTTTTTATCAGGCCAGGAACTTCTGGATCATATGATATGTAAGATGACCCATTGATATTATGGTTACAAGCCCACTGCCCATTCTCCTTTACAGTAAAGTGGGTCCCTCGGCTTAAGGCTGTATGCGCAGAGTGCCATTAGGCGCATGCGACTCTGCAAGCCTTCACAGAGTCATTTCCTTCCTCAGCGGGGTTTACATTCTATTGGGACCAAAGAAAACTGGCCGCATCTGTTCTTAATATACAAAGGCTGGTTTTGCTCCCTGCCTGGTCCCTTACTCTGTTCCACATGGACGGGCTTGAAAGACAGCTGAGTTCCCCACACACGAGGTTTTACTGTCCCATCAGCAGTAAGTACGCAAGCTCCATGGCGCTGTTAGGAGCACAAAGCTAACAGAGAACTGTGCGTTCTCGAACTCCAACACATTGTGGATTAAATGGGTTTTTGTGGGCCAGTCTGGGAAGCTTGCCATCATCTGTACCTCTCTTTCTATAGGGAGACGTATTCCAGGCAAATGACTTCCCAGTGAACTTTTGGAACAGAACTTACTTGTAAGTGTAGGACGGCCTGTACTTCTCTACAAATGCTCCAAATAACAAGGGCACATTTGACCTAAAGGTTAGAAATGAGTGTATCTGGATGTCACCCAGCACCCCCATTAAGGAGCCCAGATGCCTCCGGCAAGCCCTTCATCTTTTTGGACTTCAGTCTAGACCCTTCTATATTGTGTTTTATGAAGATTGTGTTAAATAGGGGTTCTGCTGAAGAAAACAAAAGTCTGTAAAGCTCTATCTAAAAGAAGCAATACATATTTCTCCAGTGAATGAATGAATGAATGAGTGAATGAGAAAATTTCACTTCCATTCCTAACACACCTGGAGTCGTGTCCAAAATGAAGACCACTGCATGAAGATTTTTTTCCTCGGAGTTCCCCCTGTGGTACAACGGGATCAGTGGCATCTCTGCAGCGCCCAGGATGCAGGTTTGATCCTGGGCCCGGCACAATGGGTTAAGGATCCAGCACCGCCGCAGTTTTGCATAGGTCATAACCGTGACTTAGATCTGATCCCTGGCCTGGGAACTCCGTATTTTATTTTATTATACTTTTTGGCTGAAAGGGGGCCAAAAAATAGAATAAAATAAAATAAAATGTTGACATAAAAAAAAAGAATTGTTTTCTCTTTTTTCCCCATTCCACTGTGGCTTCTGATCCTGAATCCAAAAATTTGGGAAAGAAATAGAATGATTGTCCTCACTCCTCGGGGGGTCCCAATTGCAAATCCCAGCAGGATCCCAGAGAGAGAGTTGTTGATGCCAGTACATGGGATACGTGATTAGGGCAGGGAATGATTGCAAATCGCCCAGCAGCATGCACTTGTCTGGTGAAGAGGAAGAAAATTACGTACTTGATGGGAAAAATCAAAACAAGAACCAGCTTCACATATCACCATCCACCACTTCCCAGGGCAGGACCGGTTTCATTCTAGACCCACCTTCCCCTGTCTTCCAGGAAGACTGGGCTGGTGCAGGGCAAGCCATGTTGGGAGGTAGCTGGCCTGGGTATTTCCAGCCTATGTTGCTCTCAAAAACCCCCTCCCGCCAAATCTCAAGGTCAAGTGATGTGTTGCGATGGACTTTCTCCCAGCCCCCTCCTCTTCAGGCCCCCCACACCTCACCGCTACCCTCTCTTCTCCAAAGAAGGATGCATTCAGGGAAAGGCTAACATATCAGATCTTTCTTCATGTAGACAGCATTAATGGGAAACTCAGAGAAGAAAGCCAGGAGACCTGCAGAGCGGTCACCACATGCATAAGCAAGGAAGATTTATGTGGAGGACCAGGATGTGGACATACCAATGAATTATCCTTTTGTGCCAAGGTAAATGGGATGAAGGAAAATGTGTCTCAGCAAGGCAGAGCCTGGGCTTGGCTGCAATCCTGGTGGCACCAGGGGAAGCTGTTCTTCCTTACATTCTCATAACAGCAAAACATCCAGAACCAGTGATTCTTCTAGGCTCGCCTGCATAAGAATAACTCATGTGCTTTGGGTACTTTTTAAGGCCAGCATCTTACTTGTGGTAACTCACGGAACCCTGCAAAACCCCAGGAGGTCAGCAGTATGACCCTCCCCATTTCAGAGATGAGTAAACTGAGGCACAGAGAGGTTAACGGGTCCAAGGTCACACAGCTAGGAAGAGGCTTAGCCAAGGCATAACCTGAATGATCTGACTCCAGATATGACTCTTCCACACCAAACTGCACCTGCCGTAGCCACAGAGAGTACGTGAAGTGAGGGATGGTGACACACCCCTTCTCTCTCTAGAGAAAGACATTTCCAAGCTCCCCCATTTGACACTGGCCAGCATTCAAGGACAAAGATGGCAGGGACCTTTGCAAACAGGAAAAGTGCCCTGCTTGTTGCATGAAAGAAATGTAACGCCTTCTATAGTTTCTCAGCATCCTTTGAAAAAGGAGAGAAACAGAGGAATCCAAGTATTCTGGGTGCTTTCTGTTTTCAACCTTTTCAGGGATAACCACTGTAAAAACTGTGGCGTATTTCCCTCCATCTTTTTCTACAAATATCCCAATAGATTCATAAAGATATGATTTCATATTCTCTGTGATTAGCTTAACATCATCTCATGACCATTTTCTCTCTTTCTGGGCTGCCATGGGGTGTAGCGGTTAAGCCGGCAAGCTGGACCCTGAGAAAGCATAAATTCAAATCTGGGCTCTAGCACTCTGCGACCTATCCATTCTCTGGACTTCAGCCCTGTGACTGGCATGATGGCATTAAAGAAAGCTTCTTTGCTTCTTATTTATTTTTTTTTTTAGGGCCACACTCGAAGCATATGGCGGTTCCTAGCCTAGGGATTGAATTGGAGGCACAGCTGCCAGACTGCCCTACGCCACAGCCACAGCAATGCTGGATCTGAGCCCCATCTGCGACCTATACCACAACTCACGACAGTGCAGGTTCCTTAACCCTCATGGATCCTAGCCGGATTTGTTCCCGCTGAACCACAACGGGAACTCCAAAAAAAAAAAAAAGACTCCTTTGAAAATTGATAAATGGGGGATGGGGGAACCAAACATTTATTCTGCCTTTCCTGTATGCACTCTTTATTAAGCTAACCACATAGTTAATGAGGAAAGGAAAAGAAAGGATTCTGACAAGTAAGTGGGGAAGGAATAACAAAATTTCGAAATCCCAACAGAGGACTTCTCTGGCATCAAGTCCCTTTCATGTTTCAGTCTCTCTGTCTCTTTTTTTTTTTTTTTTTTGCCTTTTGTCATTTTAGGGCCGCACCCACCGGCATGTGGAGGTTCCCAGGCTAGGGGTCTAATCGGAGCTGTAGCCACTGGCCTACGCCACATCCACAGCAATGCAGGATCTGAGCCGCGTCTGCAACCTACACCACAGCTCATGGCAACATCGGATCCTTAACCCACTGAGCAAGGCCAGGGATCGAACCTGCAATCTCCTGGTTCTTAGTCGGATTCGTTAACCACTGCACCACGACGGGAACTCCACGTTTCAGTCCCTTTGACGCCCTTTTCTACCTTTTCTGGAGAAAAGTCTCTGCTCTTAAAGGGCTGACGTGAAATGTGGGTTAGAGCCACCTGGGTAATTTCCCAGTTTTAAGGTCATCTGATTAGTACCCTTAATTACATCTGTAAAATTTCTGTGACTGCATCCCATAATACAGCCATACGGGTAACACCGAGGGGTACAGGCCATGGGGTCATTTGGGGGATTCTGCCCATCCCACCCTCCCACCAGATGTCCCTTCCTATGTGAGGTCCCGGCTTCTAGTCTGCCACCCTCCCCTCCTTCCTGGACAAGAAGTTTCCCGTCTTAGACTTGGGAGGGTGGTTTATTTCTTTCTATGGAGGAAGAGGGCAAGGGATTTAACAGTAAAAGGGAAATGCTCTATTTTTCTCTAAATTTTACTTCTTTCTTTTCATTTTCCTCTATTGGGGGGCCGAAGAAATGGAGACAAGCGGAAGCTGACTCTTTGGAGTGGCTGGCACAACTTCAAGCAAGTTATTTATCTTCCTTGGGCCTCAGGCTCCTAGTTTATAATATGGGGGTAATGAGAACACCTACTATGCGGGGTTTCCAAGAGAAATAAGGGAGTTGATATACATAAAATACTTAGATCATGCCTGGCACATAGTTAATCTAAATAAGTGTCAGCTATTAACACCTGTAAAATGTGAATAATTACAATAAATACTTTATAGGGTTATTATGGAGCTCAAATATGTTCCTCAGAAGGGAAAAATGGAGTTCCCACTGTGGCTCAGTGGGTTAAGAACCCAACATAATATCCTTGAGGATGCCGGTTCAATCCCTGGCTTCGCTCAGTGGGTTAAGGATCCTGTGTTGCCACAAGCTGCGGCAGACAGAGTTTGCAGATTCGGCTCGGATCCCATGTTCCTGTGGCTGTGGTGCAGTCTGGCAGCTGCAGCTCTGATCTGACCCCTAGCCTAGGAACTTCCATATGCCATAGATGCATACGTAAAAAAGAAAATAAAATTACTTTATTACCAAAAATTGCTACCCATCCTCTGAGCCTTTGATGAGTCGTAGCAGCAACATCAAAGATGACTGATGACAGATCCCCCATGACAAATATAATAAGGAAAAAGTCTGAAATATTGGAAGAATGGCCAAAATGTGACACAGAAACACCAAGTGAGCAAATGTCATTGGAAAAATATCACCAATAGACTTGCTTGGGGCCAGGTTGCCAGAAACTTGCAGTCTGTAAAAAGCACGATATCCGTGAAACACAATAAAGTGAAACGCAATAAAATCAGGTCTGCCTGTATTCATTGCTTCCACCAGATGGGAAATAACTCTTCCTTCCCGTGACACAGGTCACCAGCCCATTCATGGCCCAGAACTCCTGGGGGCTCCCAGGAATGGAACTGTTAGGTGACCACTGACTGAAACCATCCACCTTGGCCAGCCGGGATAATAGCCGCTTACAGGAACTGTCTCGCAGCAGAAGGCCCTGAAAAGGAACAGGTGCTGCGCTGCAAACTAACCAGGAGGATCTGGGAGGGGCCGGTAGGAGAGAGGAGAGGACCAGCCTCCCAGGATCCTTGGCGCCGGAATCCGTCTTGGAGGAGAGGCGCACACACCACCAGGACCCCGAGCCAGACCAAGTACCGGCCGAGCAAGACGACCCGCCAGAGAGAACCCGGAAACTAACCCCATTCCCGTGAACACCTGAGACCGCGAGCTGAGTGGCAGAGCAGTTCCCCGGGGCTCCCTCAACCTGCTGCTCTGCGCCCGAGCGTCCCTTCCCAATAAAGTCTTTTGCTTTGTCAGCATGCGTGTCTCCTCGGACAGTTCATTTCCCAATGTTAGTCAAGAGCCGGTGCTCAGGCCCTGGAAGGGGCCCCCCTTCCCACAACAGAGCTTCTAAGGTGTCTTGGCCATAACAAGCATGTTCCCACTTTTTTCATGATCACATGGTATAAGAAGCGTGGAGACTACTGGGCTACCCCGCTCTCCGTGTGCAACCCAGGAAGATGGGGTCCCCGGAAATGCGGTATGAACCCTGTACGCCCAGGACTTCCCCATCGTGGGTTCACACAGGTTCACTGGAGAACATCAGCCACCGGGATCTCAGCAGGGGTAGGAGCAGGGTCTTGAGGGGGTGGCAGGATTCCCCAAAGGCGCCGGGGTGGGGAGAGTGAGGATGAGGGCCAACGAGGAGATCCGGGAAGGGGAGGGCGGGAAAGAGGAGGAAGCGTCATGGGCATGAGGCGGGCTGAACCCGAGCCTCGGGAGAGGCAGCGTTTGGGGCGATTTCCCGCCAGGAGCCGACTCCAGCTGCAGACGGCTGGAAGGCTAGGTATCAAAGGCTTCTCAGTAACAAATGTACTTCCTGCTGCCGCGCGGAGCTTCGGAACTCTGCAGGTGTGGGGAGGAGGAAAGAGACAGAGGGTGGGTGTTTGCACAAAGTCGGGCAGAGTTTACTTACAGAGCGACTGGCCCCCTGGTCCTGGTGACGGTGATGGGGCTGGCATCCCCTGGAGCAGGCTCCAGTCCTCCTGACCCCACCCCCGTCTGCCTCCCCAGGAAACAGGGGCACGTGCTCTGGTCAGAGGCCAGCAGGACTGGATCTTCGGGAATCTGTGACGTGGTAGTCCTTCTCAGGGTGGCACTTCCCCCCCTCTTTTCTTTTTCCCACTCTTTTTGCGAAACAGGGCCCGTGCCTCCATGCCTCAGCTACACATATTGGTTCTGACAGCTCAAATTAATATGTCAGACGCTGTGATCCTCGCCGGCGACAGGTCTTTTGACCCTATCAGCGCAATCCGCCTCCCTGATTGAAAATCTCTGAGCCTCAAATTGATTCAGAGTTTTATAAACATCCTGCGGCCACGATCCAATGAAGCCACCAGTGAAAAACCTGAGAGCTTAATTCACCCTCCCCTGCCCCAGCCCCTCCAACTAGTGGGGCAAGCCAAGGGTTAAAAGGACTGGGCAGTCTAAGGGTTGCTTAGACTGCGCAGCCCTGTAGGCTGAGTTTCAAGGGCCCCTCCCCCAACTGAATTATGCCCCCCCCACCCCTGCCCTCCCACCTCCCCAAACCCCCCAGCTCCCCTATCCCCCATCCTACCGCTTGCCCTGCCTACATCCTAAAATGCAGATGGAAAGATACCGTGAGTTGGAACTTGATTAGGCATCTGAAGTCCTAGATTATCTAGCTGTGTGATCTTGGAAGAGTTCCTTAACCTCTCTGAGGCTTGGTTTTCTCTTTATTAAAGGAAGATAATAATAACCACTCCGCTTAACTCAACAGGACTGCTGTAAGGACAGCATGAGATAATGCATTCCTTTTTTTTTTCTTTTTTGGTTTTTAGGGCTGCACCCGCGGCATATGGAGGTTCCCTGGCTAGGGGTCAAATCGAAGCTGTAGCTGCCAGCCTACGCCACAACCACAGCAATGCCAGATCCAAGCCGCATCTGTGATCTACACCACAGCTCACAGCAATGCCAGATCATTAACCCACTGAGCGAGGCCAGGGATCGAAACTTCAACCTCACAGTTCCTAGTTGGATTCGTTAACTGCTGCACCATGACGGGAACTCTGAGATGATGCATTCTGAAGCACCGATGAAATGCAGGGAATTGTGACTGCTTTTGATAATACACTGGGGAGATGGACGAAACGAAATTGGCAAAACATTAATAACTGCAAATGCTGGAAGATGAACACACGGGGATTTGCTATGATCTTCTTTCTAATCCTGTGTATGTTGAAATCTTCCAAACTAAAATTTTTTGAACAAAAAGCATTGATTGAGCCATAAGGTACATAAGTTTTAGAAGTATGTATGTGAGCATGCACATGTAGTGTGTGTGTGTGTGTGTGTGTGTGTGTGTGTTTAAATGCATGAGTAGAGGGGAGAAATCATTTCTCAGTGAACCCTTCCCCATCTCTCACGTTCAGGGGCCCCCAGAACTGCCCGTCGGTACAGGGTCTTAACAAAAAAACTGATGATGGAGATGAATTTGGATCAACATGAAAAGGTGTTTGTGATACATTGTTGGTTTTAAAAATAGATTATCAGGAGTTCCTGTTGTGGTTCAGTAGGTTAAAGACCTGATGAGGATGCAGGTTCAATCCCTGGCCTCGCTCAGTGGGTTAAGGATCTGGCGTGGCTTCAAGCTGCTGCGTGGGTCACAGATGAGCTCAGATCTTGTGTTGCGTAGGCTTCAGCTGCAACTCCAATTGGACCCTAGCCTGGGAACTTCCATATGCCAGGTGCATCCATAAATATATAGATAGATAGATACATAGATACATAGATAGATACGTAGATAGATTATGTATCTAATCAAACATCCAGGAAAGGTACCATTTCCTAGAAAAGGGTCAGCAGTGAGCAGAGCAGAGTTTTCTGCGCAGGGATTCCCAGTCTGTGAAGACCTTTCCACGCAGAGCCCAGTGCCCCCGAGCCCCCTGGCTCCCAATTAGCACACTCATGGATAGTTCATCGTTTACCTGCTGGCTCCTGCCAGCCCTAGGTGCACAGGGCCACAAGTGTGGGGTGGGGATCTTGGCCCCAGGAACCCAGGCCAGCACATAGCAAAATGGGTCACCGTGCCGGGACTCACCTGGGTCCCTCAAGCAGCAGGCTAGCAAAACCCGGAGGCCCCCGCCTCCCGGGAACGACCCCGCCCCTCATAGACTCGAAGTTACGGCAACGGCGTGGCCCGGCTCTGACAAAAGTTCCATTTATTATTTTTTTTCTTTTTGCCGAGCCGCATCTGCAACCTACACTACAGCTCACGGCAACGCCGGATCGTTAACCCACTGAGCAAGGGCAGGGATCGAACCTGCAACCTCATGGTTCCTAGTCGGATTCGTTAACCACTGCAGCACATTGTTGATTGAATCAGTAAGCCCACTGCACAGAGCTACTCGTTCAGCTGCTCTGCGGTGGCCTCCCTCCAGCTTCCAGCTCCTTCGTCCTGAACTACTCTCCCCGCAGCGCAGCCTCTCAGGCTGTTACCCACAGGCTGTCTGCCCATCCCAGGAGACGAGCATCTCTGCTAAGGGTTCTCGGGGCTTTGGGAGGGTTTCAGGACCCGTTTTTGCCAAGTACATGCAGGTGACTCAGCCAGGTGCTCACCCTTGGGGCAGCCCAGCCTGCCCACCAGCAGCAAGATGGGCCCTTTCCTTGACAGCCTCTCTGGACAGGTTCCAACAGCAGATAGGACTAGACGGCCAGCCCCCTGACGATGGCTGCAGCATTTTCCTCCCCACATGGATGCTGCCACGGAAGGAACATAGAACTTCCTCCAAACTTCCCCGGGGCTTCAGAGCAACTCCTGGGGGTCCTCCAAGCCCCCTACTAAGAAGTCATTCCCTTCCACCCACAGCTCCCCCCACCAAGCCGTGCTAAACCCTTTACAAATATGAACTTAGCTGGTCCTCTGTACATCCCTATGGGATAAACACAATAATTATTCTTATATTACAGATGAGGGCACAGAGTCACAGGAAGAAAGATTAACTTGCCCCAGGTCACACAGTTGGTAAGTGAGGGAGTCAGGATCTGAGCTCAAGATCACACATTTCGTAGACTCAACACACATGGGACCAGACACCAGAGCAGTAGGGCTGCAGAGCTGGGTCGCTCTAGACAGATGGACTTTGAAGACGTTAAGTGCTGTGTCTAGTTGTCATTGTCTATTTGAAGACAACTTGCCGTGAGTGAGGAGTTTCACTTAGACTCAAGGAGACCAGCTGGAAGGCGTTTTGGTCTGTGACAACTTGGGAAGTGGAAGGGCTGAGGAAGTAGGTGGGAGGCGCCTGTCTTCATTATTCCTCCAGAGCCCCGGGGAGGTGACAGTGGGAGGGAGGGTCCTCTAGGATGCTGAGCCATGGCATTCTTGACCTTGGCCTCCCCCAGGAGGGACTGAGATTGGCAAGAACTTGCCCTGCGGTTTGAGAAACACTCTGGGATTGAAAGCTGGGGCCCCACCGTGGGCGTGCCCGTCGTTCACTTGGAATCACAGTCTCCCCTTCTTCCTTTGCATCCCTCCTCTTCTCCCGCTTACCTGCTCTCCCTCTCAAGCACGGCTTGGTGGGGGGATCCGTGGGTGGGAGTGACCTCTTAGTAAGAGGCATGGAGGACCCCCAGGAGTTGCTCTGAAGCCCCGGGGAAGTTTGGAGGAAGTTCTATGTTCCTTCCGTGGCAGTATCCACGTGGGGAGGAAAATGCTGCAGCCATCGTCAAGGGGCTGGCCGCCTAGTCCTGCCGCTGTTGGAACCTGTCCAGAGAGGCTGTCAAGGAAAGGGCCCATCTTGCTGCTGGTGGGCAGGCTGGGCTGCCCCAAGGGTGAGCACCTGGCTGAGTCACCTGCGTGTACTTGGCAAAAACGGGTCCTGAAACCCTCCCAAAGCCCCGAGGACCCTTAGCAGAGATGCTCGTCTCCTGGGATGGGCAGACAGCCTGTGGGTAACAGCCTGAGAGGCTGCGCTGCGGGGAGAGTAGTTCAGGACGAAGGAGCTGGAAGCTGGAGGGAGGCCACCGCAGAGCAGCTGAACGAGTAGCTCTGTGCAGTGGGCTTACTGATTCAATCAACAATGTGCTATGTGCTGGGCTGGGTTCCTGGGGCCAAAGTCCCCACCATCTTCACCACCATCATCATCCCCATCACCCCCATCCTCACCATCCTCACCATCATCGTCATCACCGCCATCCTCACGATCATCCTCATCATCACCATCGTCCCCATCACCCCCATCCTCACCATCCTCACCATCAACATCGTCATCATCACCATCGTCACCTTCACAATCATCACTATCATCATCATCATCACTTACTGTTTATTAGGAACCTTTGTTTCTGGCTTCCTAAAAATTCAGCTCTTTGGTCTCTCCTTCCAAATCAAGTTTCCCACCTATTTGTTTACCAAAAAAAAAACAAAGTCTGTTCTCAAAGTCCAAATCATTTCTCAAAGCTAAAATATGATTTTTCTTTTTTCTTTCTTGAGATCTCCTCCTTCCCACAGGCCAGACTCATTCGTTCACGGTGTATTATGATCCCCAAGACATTGGATTTTCTCCAGCAAAAGCAACAAATTCACCTGTGTTCATCTATGAGTTTGTGTTAATAACTGTAGCCAGTTTATAAAGCTCTTTTCCTTATGCTCTGCCCTTTATGGGGGCCTGGAAATGATAAGGGGGTCGCCCAGGGCCCTTTCCTTTTCTGATTATAGCTTGTAAGTGGTGGGGCTGCAGCTGCACTCCTGGCCTATCTGACCCCAAGTTCAGTGTTCTCCAAACTTCACCTGCCTCCAGGAAGACACAGGTGACTACTCGCCTGAGAACAAACACTGGCCATTGGGGAGAAGTCACTTCCCAGCAAACCTTTCTTCTCACAAACTCAGAGGCCTTTGGAACTGCCAATTGGAAAAGAGTCTTCATTTTTTTTTTGTTTTTTTGCTTTTTTAGGGCCCCACCTGTGGCATATGGAAATTCCCAGGCTAGAGGTCGAATCGGAGCTATAGCTGCCAGCCTACACCTCAGTCATAGCAATGCAGGATCCAGACTTCATCTGTGACCTACACCGCAGCTCATAGCAACGTCGGATCCCCAACCCACTGAGTGAGACCAGGGATCAAACCCGCATCCTCCAAATGGATACTAGTTGGGTTCTTAACCAGCTGTGCCAAAACAGAAACTGTTCGAACAGAGTCTTAATTTAAACAGGATAATGGAGATGAATTTGGGTCAACATGGAGAGAAGATGTTTGTGGTACATTTTCAACCTTAAGAACAGGGTATAGGAGTTCCTGTCATGCCTCAGCGGAAAGGAATCTGACTAGCATCCATGAGGACGCAGGTTCGTTCCCTGACCTTGTTCAGTGGGTTAAGGATTCGGCATTGCTGTGAGCTGTGGTGTAGGTTGCAGACACGGTTCGGATCTGGTATTGCCGTGGCTGTGGTATAGGCCAGCTGCTGTAGCTCCAATTAGACTCCTAGCCTGGAAACCTCCATATGCTGGAGATGCGGCCCTAAAGAGACCAAAAAAAAAAAAATAGCGTATAAAACACTACGTACAACAAGATTTCACTTTGTGAAAATACACAAAAGAAAAGAAACAGAGAGGACATATATATTTGGTGTTGATCATGGTAAAAAAAATAACGCATTTTTAATTCTTTTGTTTTATCAACAGTTTCTAATTTTTCCACCAAATGCACTATTGCATTTGTAATTTAGGGAAATTAAGGCTGGGAGAAAGGGGAATGGACACATGCACAGATGCTTTACTGTCCACCCCAGGGATGCTGGTTTGGATCCTCCTCCTTAAGGAAGAGAAATGGTCTCACAGGAGGGGTCTCGCCTCTACTCGGGCTTTTTGGCACGAGGCCCAGATGCCAAATACGACAGCCATCCCCGTGTTTCCGGGAGAGCCTTCCTTCCTTCTCTAGGACAGAGTGCGACCAGGGCTGGGCACCTCCAGTGCCATCACCACCTCCCACCTGGGCAAAGTGCTTATGCAATTTCTAATTTAATCCACCTGGGAGGTGAGTGAGGCAGGCATTATTCACTCCACGCCAAAGATAAGGACACGAGACCCACGGAAGTGAAGGCATGTGCGGAAGGTCCTGCAACAGGAGGGGCCAGGCGGCCATGGATGAAGCCCGGGTTTCCTGGCACTAAGGTTGCCTCACTCACACCAGGTCCCTTTGGCACATTCTATTCACACTAGCCAGGCTATTGTGCCCCTGATCTGAGAAGCCACAGTAGCTCCCCACCGGGTACCTAAAACCTTCCTCCCCAGGAGCTGCCCACCCCTGCCTGGTCTCAGAACTTCCCGGCTGCAAGCGTTCCCAGCCGGTGACAGCAGAGGAGGCCAGGCGGGCTAGGGAGCTAGAGCTACCGTAACAGCACCCCGCAGATGGGTGGGCGGCTGGTACAACAGGAATGTGTTGTCACACAGTTCTGGAGGCTAGAAGTCCAAGATCAAGGCGTGGGAGGGGTTGGTTCCTCTCTCCTTGGCTTGTCTTCTCCCTGCGTCTTCCCACCCTCGTCCCTGTCCCTGTGCCCAAATTTCCTCTTCTTAGAAGGACACCTGTCATATGGGCTTGGCACCCACCCTAGTGACCTCATTTTAATGACTCTTTTAAAGAGCCTGTCTCCAAAGAGAGTCACATTCTGAGGTGTCCGGGGTTAGAACTCCAACAGGTGGAGGACATATGGGGGAGAGAGTTCATCGCATAACACCAGGTAAGGTCCCTCCTACCTGGACGGGATTCTCTCCTGTTGGCACTTCAGCAGGAACCGGTGACCACAAGGTTAGTAACCCTTTGAGTCCTGAGCGGGATGAATTGCCAAGAGGCAACACTGGAGAAAACTGGTGGGACGAGTCCTAGAACTGAGGGTGGGGCATACAACACAAGGGAACTGGGAAGATGGGGGTGAAGAGGGAAGGTCCCCCCCAGCCTGGCGTCCTGGCTTCTAATGGCCTACGGGTCCTTGGAAGGAGTCACCCCATTGGCGAGTGGGCAGGTGTATCATGAAACATCTTTGCCTGTAAAGGGGGATTATGATAGGACAATTGCTTTCCCAGAAAGGAAAGAATTAGAAAGTTCTGGAACTCTGGGCAAGTCGCTTCCTTATCAGTAAGAAAAGGAGAATAGAGGGAGATCCCCTTGTGGTTCAACAGAAATGAATCTGATTAGCATCCATGAGGATGCGGGTTCCATTCCTGGCCTCGCTTAGTAGGTTAATGATCCGGCGTTGCCGTGAGCTATGGTGTAGGTCGCAGACACAGCTCGCATCTGGCAGTTGCTATGGCTGTGGTGTAGGCCGGTGGCTGAAGCTTTGATTCAACCCTTAGCCCAGGGACTTCCATATGCCGCAGGTGCAGCTCTTAAAAATGCGAAAAAAAAAGGGGGGGGGGAGACAGAAAGAAAAGAAAAGGAAAATAAAGCACAAGGTTTCTAACGGCCCTTCTTGCTGGAATGCTTTCTGACTCTAAGACAATGATTCTTTTTTGAGATCTCACAGGAAGTGATGAAAGGTTGTCTGGAACTGGCACTAAGTAGGTACCCAGATAACTTCAGCTTCCTTCCTCCATCCATCCGCTTTCGTTCCCGCAGCTATTCTTGGGTCTCAGTTCCTCCTCCGGGTTAAGTAGCAGAAGAGAAAGAAAGCGGAGAGGGCAGTGCAACCCCAATGGTTTACACCCAAAAGGCGAATGGAAAAGAGAAAGAAATTCACATGCCGTGTCGTGGATGAGATGCCTGTCAACTCCCAGGGAAGCTGGGTGACTTTTCTGAAGGCGGCAGGGCCGTCACAAGTGTCACCAGACAGTCAGCGTGTTACTGAGCGCGAGGCCCCAGCCGGCACTTCCCTTTCTCACCACCTCCGGGGTGAAGGCTCTGTTCTGTCATCAGACCCTGACAAAGGTCTGTCAGGGGCCCCAGCCTCTTCTCAGCTCTGCCTCTCTGCCACCGTGAGCAGGCAAGTCCCCAAGGCGACATCCAGTCCCTTCTCGGCGTTCACGAGACAATTACTCTCCCCGGATGAGCTCCTGGGCGCCTCTCCCACTTCCGCAGGTGCCTTCCCAGTGCCAAGAAAAGGCCACTCTCAGCTCATTCTGGGAGTCAGAACTTCTGTCCAGACCAGGCTGAGCCCTCAACACACACCCTCCCAACTGGGAATGAGGGGCTGGCGGGGGGCTGCCCAACAGGACCATCAGCGCTGCTGGTCTGGGACCCAGGGACCTGAGGAAAAGACCAGCTCCTACTCGCTCCAGGTAAAGGCCATCTCTCTGAGAACCTGATTACAGGGTGTTTTCACCTTCAAAGACATTTTCCTTACATCATCTAATTTGAGGCTCACTGCAATCTCCTGAGACACTCAAGGCAATTATCATTCCCATTTTACAGATGGGGAAATTGAGAGCTGTGCCTATCGCGCCACGCTAAGGGCACTGCGCTCCGTTCCCACGCCCCTGTGATTCCAGATTTGGAAATAAAAAAGCAGCCCAAAACCCAGAGTACCCACTCCCTATTTTCCCTGTTTTCTAAGCATTAATTTACAGCCCCATTCCCTTAGAAGCCAGTTAAACACTGGAGAAATTCCCGAGGGGCCCAGCAGGTCAAGGATCTGGCTTTGTCACTGCTGTTACAGCTCTGGTTGCAGCTGTGGTGCAGGTTTTATCCCTAGCTTGGGAACTTCCACGTGTCGTGGATGTGGCCCCAAAAAAACGGTGAAATATGGAAAAAAACAATGAATATATTTGTACGTATAACTGATCAACTTTGCTGCACACCTGAAACTAATACAACATAGCACATCAACTATACTCCATTAAAATTAAAAAAAAAAGTCAGTGGATGGAGTTCCTGCTGTGGCACAGTGTGTTAAAAATCCGACTGCAGCGGCTCAGGTCGCTACGGAGATGCAGGTTGATCCCCATCTGGCCCAGTGTGTTAAAGGAACTGGCATTGCTGCAGCTGCAGCACATGTTGAAGCTGTGGCTCGGATCCAATCCCTGGCTGAGGAACTTCTATATTTAGTGGGTGCGACCCACTAGATTAAAAAAAAAAAAGAAGGCAGCGGAGAGAGTAAAGTCACTCTGACCAAGGCTCTAAGGCCACCACCTACTAGCAGGTGACCTAGGACAAGTCAATGGCTTCTCCTAAGCTTCAGTTTCACCCAGGGTTGTGCTGAAGGCAATGTGGCCTGATGGGGATAGTCTTTTGTGTCAATCTGATTGGATTTGAATCTTAGCTACCACTTCTTAGATGTGTGACCTTGGGCAGCTCACTAAACCTCTCTGAACTTCTATCTCCTCAGTCATACAATAAGCACAACAACAACTGAAGTCTATTTGCACGTAACTTTACGTAGATGAGCTCATCTAATCCTCACCACCACTCTGATGTATGCGCCCCCCACATTTTACAGATGAGGAAGTCTCCTCTGAGAGGGGCAGGCACTTGCTCCAGGTCACACAGCCAGGAAGTGCAGTACAGAATTCAAACCTAGTTCAGCCTGGCTCCCAGACCTCTGCCCTTCACCTCCGTCTCCACTGCAAGACCGTTCCAAGGATGGCCGACCTTTTACTGGGTGGTAGCTATCTTTAACCTACAAACCGCTACTCCACTTGGGATCTGGAACAACCACCCTGGTGACCCCAGATGGGACAGATGGGTTACCCCTGGTGAGGAGGTGTCCCCTTAAGCATAAGAACCGGATCTAATGCACCTCTGTCCTTCCCACCAACACTAGCACCTGGACCACTTTCCCTTCCTTGTCTTCATCAACCACTATCCTAAACCATCTACAACACTGAGGTCTCGGGCCCCAATTCCAGTCTCTCCACCCAATGTATTGCCATCCTCAAGGCTGGCTTTGATCTCTGCCTGGATGACCCATTCTTTGGGTCACCTCTTTGACTCCATTGCAGTGACCTTTTCATCCACTCTTCTTTAGCTACGCTTTCCCAAAGCACCATTCCTGAATCAGAGATGCACAGCCTATCATCCTTACCATTACTCTTCCCAGAGCCTCTGGTTCTTTGACCCCCACCAACATGGGGACTCCATAAACACACACCTGCAGCTTTCTCCCTCGTTCCCTCTCTGTCTGCCTGCAATTCCCCTCTCTCCAGCCGAGATTCCACGGGCCATCCCTTCAACTTCTCTTGCCAGCATGCATAACCGACTAACCCAACATGCATCCCTTGGACATCTTGACCTTGTCCAAGGTCCTCGCATCATACACGCCTGGCCAAACCCCGAATCAGAGCACCCAAATGCCCAACCCCACCGTAGCTACACTGGAATCAGCAAGCACAGGTAGAGGAAATCCTACAAGTTTGTAGACTGGCTTTCCATATGGCCCTTCAGACAAAAGAGAAACACCTTGATGTGGTCTTCAACGCCGTGTACAATTTGCCACCTACCTCTCCAGCCACATCTCTTTAACCCATTCAACAGATAGTTATTAAGCCCCTACTCAAAGTGCTTACAGGGCTCGGCGGCCCTCTGCCTTGCACCCTGTCTCCAGCTGTGATAAACATCTTTCAGTTTGTGACATGGAACCTTCTCACTCAGGCCTCCCTCTGCTTAGAAAACCCTTCCACCTTCTTTCCCTGACCCCTGCTCTCTCATTCATTCTGCAGGTCTCAGCTTCAATGTGACTTCCCCCGAGTACCTTTGTCGACATCAACTAGATTTGGTGGCTCTGCCAATGGGCACATGATAACACCTGTCCATTCCCCACTAGGCACTTTTTGATAAGATATATTTAATTATATGATCTAAATTGTTCGCTGTGGTATATCCAAGTTCAATTTTTTTCAAAGAAGGGAAGGATATATATATATGTGTGTGTGTGTATATATATATATATGTATCTATACATATACATACAAATATAGATACATATATATATGTGTATATATTTTTTTTAATTTTATTGGAGTATAGTTGACTTACAATGTTGTATTGTTTCAGGTGTACAGAAAAGTGAATCAGTCACACATATACATATATCCATTCTTTTTTCCAATAAAGGTTATTACAAACTATTGACTAGATTGTCCTGTGCTATACAGTAGGTTCTTGTTAATCACCTATTTTATACAGTACTGTGTATATGTTATTCCCACCCATGCAATTCCTTCCTCCCCTCACTCCTTTCGCCTATGGTAACCATAAGACTGGTTTTGAAATCTGTGAATTTTTGTTTTAGAAATAAGACTTTTTGTATCATTTTTATTAGATTCCACATGTAAGTGATATTTGTCTTTGTTTGCCTTAGTTCACTCAGTATGATAATCTCTGTCTATCCATGTTGCTGCTAATAGCATTATTTCATTCTTTTTCATGGCTGAATAATATTCCATTGTATATACACATATGTACCACATCTTCTTTATGTATAGGTTTTAATAAATAACTACAGAAATGAAGATTTTGCTGTGAAATCACTACGCATGCATCTCGGGCCACCTCATGTATTGTTGGGGTTGACCCACCAGATCTGATGAGGCAGCTGTCCAGTTCTTAATCCCAGTGAGTGTCTTCCTTTGTAGCCTGGGTGAACAAAGGGGCACCTCTTCTCTGCCCCTTGAAAGAAGTTCAAAATTTTTCTAGGCCCTTTTGAGAAGGTTGTAAAAATGGTCCACTCCCCTTGGGTCCCTGCTGGGGATGGATGGGGGAGACCCCCAAGGCCAAGAGGCCAGAGGATAGCATCTCTACATAGACCTTCTCCTTGCCAGCAGGTGAATGTGCAAGAGATAGCTCATGAAGCCCACCTGTCTCACCCCCATCCCTCTCCTGCTCTTCCTGCCATGAACGCCTGCCCAACAATCTGGCCTCGGCACTGCCTCCCTGCTCTCTCTCTCCCCCACTTTTACTAATGCTTGACCCCCACCCCACCACATTGCAATGGCAAAAATGTTAGTGCAGTGGGTTAAGAATCAGACTGAGTGGTTCAAGCCGCTGCGGTGGCATAGATTCAATCCCCAGCCCAGTGCAATAGGTTAAGGATCTAGCAGTGCCGCAGCTTCAGGTTGAAGCTGTGGCTTGGATTCAGTCCCTGGCCCAGGAACTTCCAGAAGCCATGGGTGCAGCCACTAAATAAAAATGTTAGGCCAAGGGTCAGGAGGCCTGAGAGGGCTGAGTGCCAGCTTGGGACCGGTTGTGAGATTTGGAGCAAGTCATTTCGCTCCTATGAACTCTCTCCTCTCATGGGTGAGGGTGGAGACGGTCACCCTTGCCTCCCCCTGCCGTGGGGGAGGGAGACAGAGTAAGAGCTGCAAGACTCTTGGGAAATTCTCTTTAGATGTTCAGTAGCTCAGCCAGTATCCCTCACCATCCTCTCCAGCCTCCTGCTTCATGAAATCTCCCAAATGACCAGCCCTGCCTCTTCCCTAATTATCAGCATTGTTTAGGGAATTCTCCTTATATATTGATATTGGAGAGCCATAAATTAAGGTCTCCAATGGAAAAGAATAGAGTAAAAGTGTTTAATTATATGTTCTAAGAAGCAGTGATAACAGTACCTGCCTTCGAAGCCATTATAGTGACGATTCAAAGAATTCATATGTTGTGTATAGGAATATGCATATCAATATTAACATAAATTCATCCATACGCATGTGAATTAAATGAACTAATTGTAAGCATTAAAATAATGCTGGGCACATGGCACAAGTATTAGCTATTTTTATCATCATTATCATTATCATTCTATGCTGATCCCCCAGAAATTTGTGGCAGTGGCTGCCTCGGGGAAGAAGGAAGAGAGAAGTTAGGGGACAGAGAAGGCTGCACGTTTCCTGTTCTATGTTCTTTTCAAATTTTCAAGCACAGGGATGTCTATTACCTATTAAAATAAACCTGTTCCAAAGTTTCCTCCCAAATTCACAACATATGGTGTAGCCAGCGTGCACAGAGCCCTGAGTTGGTGGCAGTCATTGGGCTGCTGGTCATCCGCAGCCTGGCTCTGTCAGCGGATCCTGTCCTCCATCGTCACAGCCACGTTGGCGATGTTGCCTTTTGCGCTACTGACCCAGTCGCCCCGGACACCGAATCACCCTACCTTCGCATCAACCGCCCCAGACACCAACTCGCTTACCCTTCCCGTCAATCTTGGAAGCTGGGGACTTTGGCTGTCTCCATTTTCGAGGTGAGGAAGTTGAAGACCCCCAAAGAGAAGAAACTAACACAGGATCCTACAGGCAGTAAGGGACCGAGTGAGGATCACACCAGGCGGGTCTGCCTCCTGAAGAATACTCGGGACCACCTGCTGTTACAGCCCCCACTCCACCTGCCCCCATCCTGCTCCCACCCAGCCAGGCTGACCTCAAAACAGGTCCAGGGAGAGGGGGAGGGAGTGGGATGGACAGGGAGCCTGGGGTTAGTAGATGCAAACTATGACATTTAGAATAGATAAGCAATGAGGTCCTGCTGTACAGCACAGGACACTATATCCAGTCATTGTGATAGATCACGATAGAAGATAATACGAGAAAAAGGGTATATATATATATATATATGTGTGTGTGTGTATGACTGGGTCACTTTGCTGTACAGCAGAATTTGACAGAACATTGTAAATCAACTATAATTTTAAAAATTTTAGGAGTTCCCGTCGTGGCGCAGTGGTTAACAAATCCGACTAGGAACCATGAGGTTGCGGGTTCGATCCCTGCCCTTGCTCAGTGGATTAACGATCCGGCGTTGCCGTGAGCTGTGGTGTAGGTTGCAGATGTGGCTCGGATCCTGCGTTGCTGTGGCTGCGGCGCAGGCCAGTGGCTACAGCTCCGATTAGACCCCTAGCCTGGGAACCTCCACATGCCGCGGATGCGGCCATAAAATGACAAAAAAGGCAAAAAAAAAATTTAAAAAGAGGTCAGGTTTCTAAAGAAAAGAATCTGTGTCATCTTTTCTTGTATTTCCAGTGCCATTACCTCCTCCCCCCCACCCCCACCCCACGCCACAAGATAATGATAATAGCTTTCCTAGTCCTGGGCAAGAATGAGTAGTTGTGGGAGTTCCCGTTGTGGCTCAGTGGTAATGAACCTGACTGGCATCCATGAGAATGTGGGTTCGATCCCTGGCCTTGCTCAGTGGGTTAAGGATCCAGCGTTGCCATGAGCTGTGGTGTAGGTCACAGATGTGACTCGGATCCTGCATTGCTGTGGCTGTGGTGTAGGCCGGCAGCTACAGCTCCAATTCGATCCCTAGCCTGGGAACCTCCGTATGCCGCAGGTGTGGCCCTAAAAAAGACAAAAAGGGGGGCAGGGTGTAGTTGTGAAATATTTGCTGAATTGAATTAAATGAAACTTGTCAAAAACCTAGTTTCCTTCCAGGCCACACTGCCTTCCTCAACATTATCATCATCCCAGGTAAAAATTTCATGCGATGTCTAGGCTGTGCTCAGTTACAGAGGAGATCCATAGGTCTCTAAATTCTAGCAGATCCAGAAAGAGCTTCTGGATGAGTCTCAAGGGAAGGGAGGAGGGGTGGGAACCTACTGGGAACCGCTGGAAATATTCTCAGATCTGCCTTTGCTTCCTTTCCATCTCACACACACCCATGACGTTTCCTCAGTTCAGATAAGGTGTTTCAGCCATAAATCCATCACGGTGGGGCGAGAGATTTTATTAAGCAATTACAGAGCTGCCATTGCACTGCAATTATCAACTCCAGGAGGAAAGGCGCTTATCTGCCTGTCTCCAGGCTCTAGCTAAGATACCTGTCAGATGCCTGTCAGCACCAGTGCCCCCAGGGCCAGCCAGCTGCCTTTGAGGTCTCATGTCTCCAAGGCCTTGCTAGTGGAGCTGGCCCTGGGGCCAAGCAAGGTGCTGCCACTCAGATGGAGGAGAGATGGACGGTGCTCAGTAAACACCCCCAAAGAGGACAGTCTCCTTTACCACCTGGATCCTTGGAAGGAGGGACCCACCCTCCCCTGTGAACCAGGCACCTAGTCCTTCCAGGCAGCCTGGGAATAGGAGCTTTTGTCCTTAGAGCTTTCCCAGAGGAAGGGACAGCCTGCCAAGTGCTCCAGGTAACAGAATCAGTCATCATCATGGATCCAAAATATATTGCTGCGATTTATGTCAAAGAGTGTTCTGCCTATGTTTTCCTCTAGTAGTTTTATAATATCTGGTTTTACATTTAAGTCTTTAATCCATGTTGATGTGGTGGGTGTATATTATGGACTATTACTCAGCCATAAAAAATGAAATGATGCAATTTTGCAGCAACATGGATGCAACAAGAGATTCTCAAATTAAGTGAAGTAAATCAAAGATTAAATATCGTATGATATCACATACATGATAATCTAAAAAGTCTTTTTATTTTTATTTTTATTTTTTTTTCCAGATAGAGTGAAGATTTTATTTTTTTTCATATTAACAATGAATTTTATTTCAGTTATAGGTGTACAAAGATCATAAGTCAATACAATAGATTTTGTGTCCCAAACCCACAGTGCATCCCCCCACCCCCCAGACTGTCTTA
>PVHT020000140.1:10469836-10492676 GCA_004024745.2 Catagonus wagneri | reverse complement strand
GGGAGGGACCAGATTTTCCCAGAAATGGCCCCCTCCAGAGAAATGCAGGCTAATGAATGTTCCCGAGAGCTTCACCTCCAGTGTCCTTCCCCCACAACAAGCCACAGTCACCCCTATTTTCCCAGGAGATCCTCCAAGAATTGCAGTAAGGTCCACCCGGAATCCTATGGAGACTGCTTTGCCCTGGGACCCAGTGCACATGAAAGTCTGTGTGTGCCTTTCAAGGATGGGGTCTCTGTTTCCCCCAGTCCTGTGGAGCTCCTGCACACAAGCCCCTCCGGCCTTCAATGCCAGATGCTCCGGGGGCTCTTTCTCCCTGTGCCCGATCCCCAGGCGTGGGGTTTTGACGTGAGGCTCAGGACTCTCAGTCCTGTAACTGAGTCTCTGTGATGCAGTTACTTTCCAGTCTGTGGGGCTTCCCACCCAGGAGGTATGGGGTTGCTTCTGTCACGTAATCGCCCCTCCTACCTCTTGATGTGGTCTCCTCTTTGTCTTCTGGAGTAGAATATCTTTTTTGGAAGTTTACAGTCCAGTTAGTTGAAGGCTGCTCGGCATTTGTTTGTAGTTTTGCTGTTTTTCGGGACAGAAGTTTAGCTCCAGTCCTTCTATTCCGCCATCTTAATCCAATCTCCTAAAAAGTCTTTTTAAATGATACAAATAAATTTATTTACAAAACAGAAATAGTGAGTTCCCTTGTGGTGCAGCAGGTTAAAGATCCAGCAGTGCCACAGCAATGGCTCGCGTTGCTGCTGCAGTGCAGGTTCAGTCCCTAGCCTGGGAAATTCACATGCCATAAGCGCTACCAGTATAAAACAAAACAAAACAGAAACAGACTCTTAGACATAGAAAACAAACTTATGGATGGTTGCCAATGGGGAGGGGGAGGGAGAGTGAGGACTGGGAGTTTGGGGTTAGTAGGTGCAAACTCTTACATTTTGAATGGCTAAGCAATGACGTCTTGCTGTACAGCACAGGGAACTGTATCCAGTCTCTTGGGATAGACCGTAATGGAAAATAATACAAAAAAGAATATATATATGTGTGACTGAGTCACTTTACTCTACAGCAGAAATTGGCATATAGTAAATCAAGTATACCCCAATTTTTAAAATTTTTAAATAAAAAAAAGAAAAAAGAAAACAAACTTATGGTTACCAAAGGGGAAAGTGGAGGGGAGGGATAAATTAGAAGTGTGGGATTAACAGATACACTCTATTTTTTTTTTTTTTTTGTCTTTTTGTCTATTTAAGGCCACACCCATGGCATATGGAGGTTCCCAGGCTAGGGGTCCTGTCAGAGCTGAAACCACTGGCCTTCGCCACAGCCACAGCAACGCGGGATCCAGGCCATGTCTGCAACCTACACCACAGCTCACAGAAACACTGGATCCTTAACCCACTGAGCGAGGCCAGGGATCGAACCCACATCCTCATGGATGCTAGTTGGGTTCGTTAACCACTGTGCCACGACGGAAACTCCCAGATACACACTATTGTATATAAAGTAGATAAACAACAAGGTCCTGCTATACAGCACAGGGAACTATAATGGAAAAGAATCGGAAAAAGAATACAGATGCAGATATATCATTATAGATAACTGAGTCACATTGCTACACACCTGAAACACTGTAAATCAACTATACTTCACTTGAAAAAAAAAGTTATCATGAGAACTGGTCTGCGCAGATCACCATAAAGGTTACAAAACAGCTACTGTCCATTATCTCATTAGCTGCTATTTCACAACAATCCATCCATGTCAGCAGGACAAGTATTATACCCTCATTTTCAGGTGAGTCACAGATGGTGAAATGAAGTGAATTGTCCAAGATCACACAACTAGTTAATGACGTATATTCGGTCGGTCCCTTTGAACTTGCCAATACAGATGGGAGACTGAATTCAGAGGGCAAAGGGAGGTCTTGACCTGGCAAAGCCCCAGGGGAATCGTCAGTCTGTTCCTGACAGGACCACACACAGAGGGCAAAACCACATCCTGGACTTGTGGGAGGAGGAGAGAAGCGGCCCTGCCCTGGCCCCTCTGTATCCTCCACTCTTCTCTGTGCGCAGGACCGAAGGGGCAGCTGGTCAAACTCAGCAAACCTTCAGATGACCTCAGAACAAGGCCTGAGTGCAGAGGGCACTGCCACTCACCACACCTGCTCAGACTGTCCTTGACCAGACCCAGGGCTGCTCACAGCATCTGTTCGCCTGGCTTCGGGCACCACCCATCTCCTCCAGGCTGAGGCCCTTCATGGCCATCTCTGCCCTTGTCCCAGGCTCCAGACCCCTTCTCTAAGGCCATAAGGACACTTGCCTGTGGCTGCCTTGCCTCGCCATAAGGTACATGCCTAAAGCGAGAGGGATGCTGGTGCCCTTTGGTGACCCACTCCTCCACCCCCGGTGCCTCTCTCCCTCCCGCCCTCTCTCATCATCACAAAATCCTCTCTGCCTCTTTGTATTTCCAACCACCAAAAGTTGCCGCTATTGTTTTATCAGCATTAGACCTCATCGCATCCTACCAGCCTCAAGGTGACCTCCAGAAAAGCGTCTCTGTTCCCCTCCCGGGCAAAGGCGGAGGCCCGCACATTTGCCTTGGGGCGCCCCCTTCCTCCCTTGCCCGTGGCCCTGACTCTAGACTTGAGCTCTGTGAGGTTGGATGGTATCTCTTTTCCTCACTCACCTGGCACAGAGCAGGGGCTCAGAAACTCCCCGCACGGGCACAAGGAACCGACGCTTCTTACCACTAGTTCTGCTTCTAGTGATTTGCAACTTTGGGAGAGAAAGAAGAAACACCCAGAAGGGGCAGCAGGGGTAGGGAGCACCTCCACTCTAACCTGGCTTCTTTCCATTTTTCAACCTGTCTGACTCCACCCATCTACCCAAACTTACTCCCTGACAGGTCTTGACACACACGCTCTGAACTCTGGACACATAGATCTTTTTTTTTTTTTTTAATTGTCTTTTTAGGGCTGCACCTGCAGCATATGGACGTTCCCAGGCTAAGGGTGGAATCAGAGCTGCAGCTTCTGGCCTACGCCACGGTCACAGCAACGCCAGATCCGAGCCATGTCTGTGATCTACACTGCAGCTCTCGGCAACCCTGGATCCTAAACCCACTGAGCAAGTCCAGGGAATCAAACCCATGTCCTCATGGATACTAGTTGGGTTTGTTACCACCAAGCCACAACGGGAACCCCTGGACACGAAGATCTTGGCCAGATCATCATTCAGGAAGCAGTGCCCAGCCCAGGTTGCTCTGCAGAGGAGGCAACTAGGAGGATTTCAGAGGATGAGAATGAAAAAGGCATTGTCTCTCTTCTCACAAGGGCTAGAAATTGATGGGGAACAAAGCCCATCTGTGTAACCCGGGGAAAAAGACTGCAAAAGGAAGCACATCTGATGGAGCTAAATATTGACTTAAATTCACACTAGGGTGTAAATGACTACCCACAGGTCCTTTCCTGAGAGCTTGTTGAGGAAGCTACTTGAAGAGAGGGGTGAAATATTACGTGGAAGAGAAGGAGCAACCGGAACCAAGGATTTTAAGGAGAGTCTCCCAATGGAAAAAGTACTGGACTAGGGGTCAGGGACATGAATCTCAGTCTCATCTCTGCTAACTTTAGGACTGTTGTTCTAGCTTTTTGAGCCTCAATTTAAAAAATCTGTAAAATGGGATGACTGAGTTCCCACTGTGGTGCATCGGAAACGGATCTAACTAGTATCCATGAAGATGCATGTTCAATCCCTGGCCTCACTCAGTGGGTTAAGGCTCTTGCATTGCCCTGAGCTGTGGTGTAGGTCACAGATACAGCTCGATCCTGTGTTGCTATGGCTGTGGTGTAGGCTGGCAGCTGCAGCTCCAATTCAACCCCTAGCCTAGGAACTTCCATATGCTGCAGGTGTGGCCCTAAAGAGCAAAAAATAAATAAAAAATAAAATAACTAAAATGGGATGATTAAACTAGCCATTCTCTAAAGTCCTTTCAAGATCTGGCCAACTGTGATTCAATTATTTCCATTTGGCTCCAAGCCTATCCAGTTCTGTACTTTTAACCTGTACTTTTAACTATGTTCTTTTAACACTGTACACAGAACAACTGTTTGCCGTGAATGTGTTTAAAAACCCCCATTGTTCAGACCACAAGTCAAACAATGCTTCTCAAGTTGACTTAGAAACCAAGGTCATCAGCCACCTTGAAGAACAGAAGCATAAGTGGAGACCAAAAAGCTTAGATTCCTTTGGAATAACCGGAGCGGAGGCTGTGAGATGAAACAAAACTCGGCAATGGCACCTAGAAAATTACACTAATCCCAAAGATTTGTCAGGTGATTTGCTATTAACCATCGCCTTTGACATCTATTGTCTGATTTGATCCTCCCTAAATCCATGTGAATCAGACAGGGCCAGAATTGTTGCTCCCATTGTACAGATTTAGAAACTGAGTCTCTGGCTGAGGAATCGCAGCAGGTAGGTGGCAGCCAGGAGTCACTCAGATGGAGTGAACTCTCACCTTCTGTCTCCCTCCTCCACCCCATCGCTCCCTCCAGATCTGAAAGCGAGCTCAGGAGAGGCCAAGGGAGATGAATGCGGAGAGAAACCCAAGCGATCAGCAGAGGCGGTGGGTGCTAAAGACCCCTCATTAGCTAGAGCCAGAAACCACCTCACCACCCCTGCCTGTTGCTGCTGCCAAAGGCCCAGTGGACTCTGGGATCGCGGTGAAGCCGGAGGCACCTGCTCGTGACTAATCAAGCCAGTAGGACAGAGGTAAGAACAAACCCAACCAGGAAAGGAGGTGGAGGAGATAGAGAGAGACAGAAGAAAAATAAAGAGAGAGAGAGAGAAAGCCGCTTTAATAACAGGGTAATTGCTCTGTTTAGGATTACAATCTGCCAGCATTTCACTAAACTTTATGACACATGGTGACAAGTTAATAGGCCAGATACCTCACTGTGTGCGTTCAGCAGATGCCCTGGCCTCCTTGTGCGGAAAGCTAACCCCACCCCCAGCCCCAGCCAAAGAAAAGAAGAAAGAAAGAAAAATCCAGCCAGGTGTGGGGGAGGAGGGGGCCAAGAAGGTGGGGAAACTGGTTATTTCTGTTGTCAAAATGGCCCCGGTAATAAATCACCATTAATAATACTGCCATCTATCAAAGAAGAGCTCTGGTTGCCAAGGCCTTTGAAGTGGCAGCACCTATAATTTCCCACCTAGAAAAGGTACCTTCGTGCGTCTGTCACGCGGGAAGCTGACAGGAGTGAGATGCTGAGTTCAGACCTTCCCCACGCCCGGCGCAGCAGCCAACCCAGGAAGCTCCCCGCCCAGCGTGGCCTGCGGGCTGGGCCTGTCTCCACTCACCCACTCGGCTCCGGGCCGCCGGCTGCCGGCAGAACCTGGGTAACGGGTAGGGGAGAACTGGGGGGGGTGGGGGGTGTCCCCACAGATCCAGGAGCTTCCAGCCTCCTCAGCGACTGAGGGTTGACTCCTGTAAGCATCTCCCCAGCATCCACCCCCAGGAAGCCAAGCCCGGGTGGACCCGAAGGTGAAGCCACGTCTCCCAGGATGGACCCCGTTCTCAGAGCCACTGGGCACCTTCCCGGGGCGCCTCCCAGGCATGACCGAATGGAGGGACATTGTCGCCCAGACTGCATCCTTCACAGGTGCCCCTGCGGGAGATTTTCAAACACACCAAAGTCTACAGAGGCTGCACCAATTTACATCCCCAAGAGGAGTGTGCTCGGGTTCCCTTTTTCCCCACATCTTCACCGTCATTCATTATGTATGGTCTGTTTGACAATAGCAGCCTCTGTGGAAAACAGTAAAGAGGTTCCTCAAAAAGCTGAAAAATAGAACTACCGCCTGACCCAGCAATTCCACCCCTGGGTATAGATCCAAAGAAAATGAAAGTTCTAATTCAAAAGGGTACATGCACCTCAGAGTTCACAGCAGCACTATTCACATTACCCGAGATACGGAAGGAACCTAAAAGTGTCCAGCATCAGATGAATGGATAAAGAAGATGTGGTACATATATACACAGTGGAATATTACTCAGCCATAAAAAGGAGTAAAATTTTGCTGTCTGCAACAATGTGGATGGGCCTGGAGGGTATTATGCTTGGTGAAATAAGTCAGATGGAGAAAAACAAATACTGTATATTATCCCTTATATGTGGAACCTAAAAAATAAAATAAACCTATGAGTATAATAAAACAAAAACAGACTCAAGGGTAAAGAGAAGAACCTAGTGGTTATCAGTGGGGAGAGCGGTGAAGGGAGGGATGAGATAAGGATGGGTATTAAGAGGTACAAAAATTATGTATAAAATAAATAAGCTACAGGGATGTACTGTACGGGATAGGAATAGAGTCATTATCTTATAATAACTTTAAGTGGAGTTTCATCTATGAAACTATTGGGTCACTATGTTGTACTCTTGAAACTAATGTAACATTGGAAATTAGCTATGCTTCAATGAAAACTCACACACACACACAAGATCTTATTGTGGCTTTGCAGATTAAGGACCCAGTGTTGTCTCTGTGAGGATGCAGGTCCAATTCCTGGCCTTACTCAGTGGGTTAAGGATCGGATGTTGCTGCAAGATGGGGTGTGGGTCACAGATGTGGCTCAGGACGCCGTGTTGCTGTTGCTGTGGCTGTGACGTAGGCCAGCAGCAGCAGCAGCTCCGATTCAAACCCGGGCCTGGGAACTTCCACATGCTGCAGGTGCCACTGTGAAAAGAATAAATAAGTAAAATACACACACGCAAGTCTGAGAGGTGCAGGTCCCTGGTCCCGTTCCCTCTGCCAGACAAGGAATCTGAGCAGCGGGGACGGGCGGGCATCGATGCTCCTAAGGCCTCAGGAGGCAGGCTGGGAGCAAGCCAAGGTCATCAGCGCTGGATGCCGTTACCGGGAACCACAGGCAGAGTGGTTTCAACGACTGGAGTGTATTTTCTCATAGTTCCAGCGATGAGAATCCCAGGTGAGCACAGTTGTTCCTGAGGCCTCTCTCCTTGGCTTGTACATCACTGTCTTCTTCCCGTGTCTTGCCAGGGTCTTCCCTGTGTGCCTGTCTGTGTCCAAATGTCCCCTCTTATTAGGGCCCACCCTAGTGAGTTTATTTAACTTTGTGGCCTCTTTAAAGACCCCGCCTCCAAATACTGTTGCATTCTGATGGACTAGGGGTTAGGACAGGAATATGAATATGTTAGGACAGAGATCGAGAGCTCTGCTATAGGCTGGTTTCTGTCCCCTGCACCCCCCCGCCGCCCACCCCGGCCATATGAATGTGAGGGACACAATCCAGCCCATAACAGAGGCCTAAATCTCAGCATGTGGTGAGCCCCCAGTTGGACCAAGGCCCTAAGAGCCCCCCAGTCCACTGGCAACATCTGAGCTGAGATAAATCTGAACTAACTGAACCCAGCCCTCTTGGCCCCTTGTCACCTTGCCGGTGACTTGTCCCCAGGTTTAAGCAGACCCCGAGTGCCCACATCCTGTCCAGAGGGGCCAGGCCTTCCTGGGTTCTGCCCCCCAGGGGCAGGTCCTTTTCACTGTGACCTGGACCAAGATTCCAAGGTGTCTCTAAAAGGGGACATTAATTGAGCACGTACCATGTCCCCAGCAGAGCTCCGAGAACCAACACGCTTTCATCCACACAACTCCCCACGAGGTGAGTACATCAGGCGACTGTAAGGAAATCTGCCAAGGTCAACAGTCACCGAGGGCCCGGCCTCCTGACCCCTGTCTCCTTCCGCGCTGCTTCCCCTTCACACACGTGGATGCTGAACGGTCAGGACCTGAGCTGCCTTTGAGAGCCCGCCAAGCGGGTAGGAGTTAAGGACCAGGCTTTAACTTTTTATAGGGGACTTAAAGCCACTTTTATCGGTGGGGCATTTTTCCAAAATCGTGGCCGTATACGTTTATGTGTTTTATACACGTACATAGGTGGTTTGTCATTAGCCGTGCTTGCGTGCATCGGTTCCAGCTCAAGCCTGAGTTCCCGGGGACCCACCGCAGATCCCGCAGCCTCTGGGCCAGTGGCTTTCCTTTTGCCACTAGTCCTTTCCCTTCTCTGGCCTCATTTTCCTTGGGGGTAAAGAAAAGGGTTAAGATTCCTTAACCCTTCCTTCGCAGGCACCCCTGAATGTCAGGGAAACCCCGCGGAGGAAAGAGAAGTGAGTTTTGCATAAACAGTCTGGCCCTCCTGGAGAATAAAAATCTCAGCCCCAAAGCCACCAGTGTCCTGAGGCAAATGGGAGCCCCGAGGCCTCCTACACGTCCGGACAGGAAGCTCCCGCAGCAGCCACACCAGAACCACGGAGTCTGTCCGGGGAGGGGGCGCCCTGGCCGGCTCCCCCCCATCCCCAGGCTTCTGAGACCCTCCAGCTTCCTTTCACCACCCCCCGCCCCAGCCTCGAATTTCTCATGAGGGTCGGTAACCCAGCCCCAAACCCATAGTCACTGCCTCCGAGAACACTAGAGAAGGGTGAAAAGGGGGTTCTTAAAAACCAAGGGGCCCTTTCTCAATGTTTCAAATCCTGACGGATGATTCCTGAGGCCACGATGCTCAGGTGCTGCGAGCAGGGCTCCGAGGCCTGGTTTCCTGATGAGCCGGAGTCACGGGGCTCTGAGCAAACTGGTCCCCCTGGGCCTCGGCCCTTCTGTAAAATGAGGGGCTTGGGTCCAAGAGTTCTGGGGCCTTCACCCCATCCACCCACCTAGGAAGCCACTCGCAAAGCATTTCACAGCCGCACAGGGAAGAGCGCACAGCTGCCCTGGTACACGCGCGCGCACACACACACACACACACACACACAGAGTCCACTCCTACAGCCCTCCCCCCTTCCTCTCCCCCACCACAAACAAGCCCATCTCCAGAAGCAGCTTCCAGGAATGCAATGGCCCCGCAGCGGCTCCACAGAGGACAGTTTCTTGGCAGATACGGGAGTGGGTGGGGTAAGGCAAATTTTTTCCTTTGAGGCCCAAAGGGCTGTCAACCATCTTCAGCTGCCCTGGGGCCTGACAGCCACCGAGATTTACGACCTGGGCAGCTTTGATCCAGGCCACTGATAAACATCAGGAACAGCCTGACTCTAAGCCCCTGAGAAGGAGTTTTATGGATGGGAATGCAGCCTCCGGGGAGGGGTGCCTCGGGCAGGCTGGGCCTTCCAGTCGCTCTCTAGTCAGGCAGAGTTTCTGGCCGGGGCGAGTCTGCCCTTGTGGGAGAGGGCACAGGGGCAGGGGTCTCCAACCCTAGGTGACACTGTTCACAGGGCTGTGACGTCCCCGTCAAAAGTGCACCCGGGGAGGGGGTGGCCCGCTGGCATTTCAGGGGTGGCCTGAAACGCCCTCACCCTTGCTCACCTGTTCTTCCAAACATGCAGCCCACGTTCCTCTAAACATAGACAGAGGGAGGCCGGCTAAGACAGGGCCTGACAAAGGCACGTTCTGCTCAGCCGGCCGTGGGTTCTGGTTCTTGTTGACATGCTGTTGTTCTTAGCGATGCCGAGGGTGGCAAAGGGCTGGATTAGCTTTCATCCCCGCCTCCTTTCAGAAAGGGCAGAAGGCAGAACAACCTCCATGTGGCCATGGGACACCTGTGGCTCTTCCTCTCGCCCTCAACTTGGCCAGGGAGGGCAGGGATCACAGGCCCTCACACAGCACCCCCGGCTTTGCCCACTGCAAAGATATCCCCAAGACAGAGCCACTTCGGAGGTGAAGGAGGAGCCCGATGGTGTCACCCAGATCCCTGGGATGGGTGGCCTCGACTTTTAAGTCTCAGCCACTTCCAGAAGGCTGACGCCCTCAGGGAAGCAGGCCTGCCGGGGAGAGCCACTGTAGGGCGAAGCGGAGAGACCAAAGGTGCGGGGTCTTTGCCCTCTGGGGTCCACAGTGTGATATAGACATCAGGAGACACCCGTCTTAAGAGAAACTCCCCAGGAATGTAAACTGGTACAACCACTAAGGAAAACAGTATGGAGGCACCTCAAAAAACTAAATATAGAACTACCATATGATCCAGCAATCCCACTCCTGGGCATCTAGGACAAAACTTTCATTCAAAAAGTACATGCACCCGTATGTTCATGGCAGCACTATTCATAATAGCCAAGACACGGAAACAACCTAAATGTCCATTGACAGATGAGTAGATTAAGAAGATGTGGTATATATACTCAGTGGAATACTACTCAGCCATAAAAAAGAATAAAATTATGCCATTTGCACCTGAATAGACATTTCTCCAAAGAAGATATGCAGATGGCCAACAAGCACATGAAAAAATGCTCAACATCACTGATGCTTAGAGAAACGCAAATCAAAACTACCATGAGATACCACCACACACCAGTCAGAATGGCCATCATTAACAAGTCCACAAACAGCAAATGCTGTAGCAGGTGTGGAGAAAAGGGAACCCTCCTGCACTGTTGGTGGGAATGTAAGCTGGTACAACCACTATGGAAAACAGTATGGAGTTACAGCAACATGGATGGAATTAGAGACCCTCATACTGAGTGAAGCAAGTCAGAAGGAGAAAGACAGATACCATACGATATCACTTATATCTAAAATCTAATATACTGCACAAATGAACCTTTCTACAGAAAAGAAAATCATGAATTTGGAGAACAGACTTGTGGTTGCCAAGGGGGTGGGGAGGGAGTGGGATGGTATGGGAGTCTGTGGTTAGCCGTTGTAGACTGTTGCCTCGGATGGAAAAGCAAGGAGATCTAGCTGTATAGCACTGGGAACTATGTCTAATCACATGTGACGAATCCATATATGTATGTGTAACCAGGTCACCACAAGGTGCAGTTGGAAAATTGACAGAAATCTGTAAACCAGCTATAATGGAAAATTTTTTTAAATTATGCCATTTGCAACAACATGGATGGAGCTAGAGACTCATACTAAGTGAAGTAAGTCAGAAAGGGAAAGACAGATACCATATGATATCACTGATATGTGGAATCTGATATATGGCACAAATGAACCTGTCTACAGAACAGAAACAAATTCATGGACACAGAGAACAGACTTGTGGTTGCCAAGGGGGAGAAGGGAGGGAGTGGGATGGACTGGGAGTTTGGGGTTAGTAAATACGGACTCTTGTATTTGGAGTAGATTAGCGGTGAGGCCCTGCTATACAGCACAGGGAACTAGAGCCAGTCACTCGTGATGGAACACGATGAAAGATAACATAAGAAAAAGAATGTATATATGTCTATAGCTGGGTCACTTTGCTGTACAGCAGAATTTTTTCTTTTTTCCTTTTTTTTTTTTTGCTTTTGAGAGCTGCACCTGAGGCACTTGGAAGTTCCCATGCTAAGGGTCGAATTGGAGCTGTAGCTACCAGCCTACACCACAGCCACAGCAATGCAACACAGGATCCGCCGGGCGTGTCTGACTTACAACACAGCTCATGGCAACATCAGATCCCCGACCCACCGATCGAGGCCAGGGATCAAACCTGCATCTTCATGGATATTAGTCGGATTCGTTTCCGCTGCGCCACTACGGGGACTCCTGTACAGCAGAAAGTGACAGAATATTGTAAATCAACTATAAGTTAAATTTAATTTTTTTTAAAAAAGGAGACTTCCCCCCAGAAACTGGCAGCCATTCGTGAGCCCAGCAGCCCATTCACGGCCACACCAGCAGAAATAGATACTGAGCATCAAGCTGGGTCTGATGACCCTGGCCCGTCTCACAGGGTCATCTTGAGAAATAGCTGATGTCAGACCCTGGGCCCGAGCAGCTGTTCCCCATTTGCACTCAGCAAGAGGAAAGGGCCTTGAATTACAGCGGGAGGGATTAAGGTTAAACATTAAGAACAGCTTCCTGGCAGGGAGGATTTGGAAATACTGTAATGTGTTCCCCAGGGACTGCTGGAGACATGCCTCCTTCAAGGAGGCTTGAAAGAAGAGGGAGGCTGGGGACCTGCCCAGGTCATCGCGTCCATCCTCCTGGAGGCCAGGGCTTCAACTCCACACCCACCAGGCAAGGCCCCTCTGGACACAGCATGACCTTGACGGCTCCTTACAACCAGAAATGTTGTGGTCCTGAACAAGTCCCCATACCCCACACAGTGAAAAAAAAGAATCCAGATATGGGAGTTCCCATTGTGGCTCAGTGGTAATGAACCCGATTATTATCCATGAGGATGTGGGTTCAATCCCCGGCCTCACTCGGTGGGTTAAAGATCCAGCATTGCCGCAAGCTGAGGTGTAGTTTGCAGATGTGGCTCAGCTCCAGCATGGCTGTGGCTGTGGCTGCGGCATAGGGCGGCAGCTGCAGCTCCGATTCGACCCCTAGACTGGGAACCTCCATATATCTCAAGTGCAGCTGTAAAAAAAAAAAAAAAAAAAGGATATGCCTGTAGAACAGGCTCCTGGCAGAACCTGCTGTTGGACTTTGCCAGCTGCCCCCCAGCCGTGCCTGGACTAAGATACTGCAACCAGACCTCCTGGAAACACCCCAGACAGGACCACAGCAGCAGAGCACGCAAGAGAACAAACTCTGGAGTCAGACTGACCAGCTGGACCCCCTTGGGCCAGCTCCTTCTCTAGGCTTTAGATTCCCCACCTATGAAATGGAAACATGAGCACCTACCTCATGGTACGCACCCATTAAATGAGTTAATACGCATAAGCGATGAGGACAGAGCCCGGCGCCCAGCCGCTGCATAGCAATTACAACACCCGTGTAGTTCAATGAGGGCAAATGCCTATCTCCTCCAGTTTTAAGATCAGAAACCAGGAATCCAGTCCCAGGCTTGGGGAATCTCAAGGTTGGAAGGAACCATCTCTCTTCCAGCACAAGAATCCTCCAACCACAGCACCCGAGGGGGAGCATCAGGTGCTGGATTACCTCCTAGGAACGGGGAGTTCACTACCTTCATAGTGTTAGTTACCTACCTAACACTATCCCAGTGTTAGATAATTTTTTTTAGTTTAAGTATAGTTGTTTGACAATGTTGTGTTAGTTTCTGCTGTACAGCAAAGTGATTCGCTTTTATTTATTTCTTCACTGTTTAGTTTTTATTTATAGTCTTTCTCAGAGTCTTTTCCATTATAGGTTATTACAAGATGTTGAACGTCGCTCCCTGTGTTACCCAGCAGGTCCTTGTTGTTTATCTATTTTATATGCAGTAGTGTGTTTCTGTCTGTTTTGTTTTGTTTTTACCCTGAGCTACAAGCAGCCTGCCCGGAGCTTCCACCTCCTGGCCTGAGAGCCAAGCCTGCTCCCTCCCACATGACAGCCCCCAGTTCCCCTCTCATCACCCCACCAGCACCGCCGCTGCTGGGCCCCCTCAGCTGTGCACTGAGATTTACAGGCGATTTCCATGCTGGCAGGTAATGCAAACCAGCCTGGCACATTCTTGCTGCGTCCTGCACCTTTCCTCTCTGAAGCCCCCAGGCTGGCATTCCAGCACGCGTGCCGGTGCTGCCAGCTCCCAGGGGAGCTCAGCCAGGATGGTGAGGCCAGAGCCGGGGATGGTGCCTAGGGACAAAGCAGAGAGCGTGGGCTCTGAGGAGAGCCTCCTAGCCCATGTCCAAAGACAGCGAATGGAGAGGCGTTTCTAGAATCTGCCCCGCCAGAGGCAGAATAAACAGGTGGGGGCAGCTGGGAGGCACCAAGGAGTCTTACGCTTTCTAAGGCTTTGTGCTTTGGGGTTTTGCATGGCTCTCTCCCTCTCCTCCTTTATTCAGTGTAAAAACTGATGAGAGGAATATTACATAAAGCCTCTGGTCCTTGGGTGAGGATGAAGCTGCCATTTGCAGTGGGCAAATGGCAGGACGAAGCACCGAGGTAGAGAGAACATTTTGGAAAATGGAGGAAAGAGCCAACTCCGTCCACCTCTAGGCTTGCCAGGAATAATTGCAAAGATGAAGATAAAAAATATTTATTTTAGAGCCTTACCATGTGCTAGGCATTGCCCTGAACCATTGACCTAAATGAATACAGTTCATCTCTATAGCAATACTATGAGGGAGACACCCTTCCATTTACAAATAAGGAAATCCAGGCTCAGAGATGTCAAGCTGAGGGCCAAAAGTCACACAGCCAACAGGCAGCTGCGTCAGAACTCAGATTCAGATCTGGCTCCGTGCTGAGCCCTCTCTCGTCCTCTGTGCGACCAGACCCATGGTCTTGTCAGTGTCACCCAAGCGCTATAACAGGACAAGGACAAGGTTCGTCTCTCTCATATACATATGTACACACAGGAATACGCACCCGCACACACACACCTAGGCTCACAGAGCCTGCCCAGGACCCAGGGACCCAGGCCCGCCTCAGCTCCTCAGAAGAGTGGCCCAGCACTGTGGCCAGAGCCAGGACTTCAGAACCATTCTGCCTGGTTCTGTTCCCAGCTCAGCCTCCCCAGAGTCTGTGATGTCTCTGAGCCGCAGCTTCCCCGTCTATAAAGTGAAGAAAAGGGCTCCTACCTGCCTGGGTCAGGGGGATGATGGTCACTGTGTGAACAGGGAGCAAGGGCAGGTCCCATACATAGGGGTGCAGTTTGGCACCTGGGTAGGACATGAGAGGCCAGGCCGGGGCTTTTCTGCGTCTCAAGAGGGATGGTTCCAGGAGCCTCAGAGCTTTTGCAGACTAAGCATCCGGGGAGTTTCTGTCGTAGTGCAGTGGAAATGAATCCGACTAGGAACCATGAGGTTGCGGGTTCGATCCTTGACCTTTCTCAGTGGGTTAAGGATCCGGCGTTGCCGTGAATTGTGGTATAGGTGACAGATGCGGCTCGGATCTGGTGCTGCTGTGCCGTAGGCCGGCAGCTACAGCTCCTGTTAGACCCCTAGCCTGGGAACCTCCATATGCCACGGGTGCGGCCCTAAAATGACAAAACAAACAAACAAACAAACAAACTAAGCATCCGGGAACGAAGCCTTAGGCACTTCTCTCTGGGGTAGAGACCTCCTAGCGGGCAGCACAGGCTTATGGGATCCCAGATGCCAACAGGCCCCAGGACCCCATGTCGTTTATCTGGGGGACATAGGGACTTCTTCCCAGCTCTTTTAGAAAGAAAAATTGGGTTACACATGGGGCGTTTGGGGTTGGTAGATACAAACTGTTACATGTGGAATGGCTAAGCAAGGGGGTCCTGCTGTACAGCACAGGGAACTGTGGCCAATCTCTTGGGACAGTACGTGGTGGAAGATAGTACGAGAAAAAGAATGCATATATATGTATGACTGGGTCACTTTGCTACATAGTAGAAATTGACACACCACTGTAAATCAACTGTACTCTAATAAAAATAAAATAAAAAGATGAGCTGTGGGCACTCGCTTCTCTGGCTCAGTTCTCTGATCTGTGGGGCTCAGCAAACTCCTGACCCGGAGCACAGAGCGGGTGACAAACCACACTCTCAACAGCACAGACGGTCCCCAATTTTAACGACGGCTCAACTTCCGATTTTTCAGCTTGATGATGGTGTGAAGGCGATACACATTTGATAGAAGTTGTGCTTCGAATCTTGAATTTTGAGCTTTTCCCAGGCTAGCAATCTGCTGTGGGCCGCTCTGGGGTGCTGGGGAGGGCGCCCAGCCACAGCCCCCGGTCAGCCCCACCAGCACGAGGGAAAACGGCAGAGGCAATTACCGCCGTTCTGCACCCAGACAACCACTGGCAGTTTTCCACTTTCAGCACAGTATTCAGTCAATTACAGCAGAGATGTAACTTGGGATGATAATAGAAGTCTGATGTTGGATGATTTTGCCCAACCGTTGGCTAACAGAAGTGTTCTGAGCGCCTTCAGGGTGGGTTAGACTCACAGCGGATAACTAGTAGGTTTGATCTATTAAATGCGTTTTCAATTTATGATGGATTTATGGGGACTAACTACATCATAAGCCGAGGAAGGTCTGAGCTCTCGAAGGGACCAAGAGTTACGTGGGCCTGGGTTCGAACTCTGGATTCTCCACCTTAAGCAGGTGGCCCATCACCACTAAGCCCCATCAATAAAATGAGGGTGACAAGACTGACTTCCCAGCACCGTTACAGTCAATAACTGGCGTCATGAACCCAGAACTCCCGGCACACACGTGATGAACCAGCGCACAGCGGATGGTCGGCAGGACCATGTGGCCACTTCCATCATTACTGAGGCTATTAGTCCCCAGAGTGAAGGGCAAAGGAGGTACAGGGAATTCAAGCCACAGCTGCTGTGACAAAAAGGACTTAGGATGATTGCCCCTGACAGAGTGGGTGGCAAAAAAAAAAAAAAAAAACTGAGAAATCCTGCAAGGTACAGAAGCAGCCAAACAAATGCTTGTCTTTGTCCTCTGCTGTCAAGACCAGGGGCTGTGGAGGGTGGTTCCCTGGCTTGTCCGGTCAAGGCTCCCAGGCAGGCAAGGCACCACCCAGGGTGGCACCCTTGGGGCACAGTGCCCGCCGGAGCTGAAGTCACAGGCTCCCTGCCCCTGGGGACCCCCTGCCTGGCCAAGGCCCTTCTCCAAAGAGCAGAACTCCAGGCAGCTGGGGCGTCCTGGGCATGTCCGGAGGCTGTCCCCCAGCCAGAAGGCCCGGGTCAGCACCCAGCCCCTGGGGTGGGCGGACTGGGTGGAGGAGGACAGAGAGAAGAGAGACGCTCGGGACCAGGAGGAGTTGGGCCTGAAACCCTTCTCCGGGCATGAGCACTTCCAACTCCCCAAGCTGCCCTGACCCCACCCCGCCTGCCCTCCCCCGAGGCCTCCGCAGCCTGCTGGAGGCTGGCCGCTGGCCAACCCTCCAGTGTCGCCTTTAGGTCAGGGACTCAGCAGCTTCAAGGCCCTGACCCTCCTGCCAGAGTTTGCTGACAAACACCTGTCACGGGCGTGAGTGCTAATGACAGCCCCTAGTGAGCGGCCGCCGGTGACCGGCGTTAAGGGGAACACCTGCGTTATTGCCTTTGGAAGGTCAACAGCGCCTTTTTAAACACCGCGGGAGGTGGGGGGGACCCCTGGCTACCTTGAAGAGATCATACTGAGTGAAGTAAGTCAGACAAAGACAAATATCATATGCCATCATTTATGTGTGGAATCTAATAAAAATGATACAAAAGAACTTATTTATAAAACAGAAACAAAGTCACAGATTTCAAAACCAATCTTACGGCTACCATGGCAAACGGTGGTGGGGGGAGAGAGAACTGGGGTTATGGGAATAACATGCACACTACTGTAGAAAATAGATAGTTAACAAGAACCTACTGTATTGCACAGGGAAATCTACTCAATAATTTGTAATAACCTATATGGGAAAAAAGAATGGAGATATATAAGATATATATATGTGTGCGTGTATATATATATATATGATTCACTTTGCTGTACACCTGAAATTAATACAACATTGTAAGTCAACCATTTTTTTTTAAAAAGGCAATTTGTCTTCCTCTGTCTCTTCTTCCTTTGCTCCAAGGGGAGAAGGAGAAGTTACAGGAGGCCTGGGGAGAGTGCTGGTACCAATAATGGAGACCCTAACCCATGAGGAGAAGGAGGGAGGGCTTCTCGGAGGGGGTGGCATCTGAATCTTAAAGGATGAGAATACCTGGATGTGAGGCGAGAGGGACAGCGCATTTCTCACAAAAAAGAGCAGAAAACGCAAGGATCCGGGAGAGAGGGAGAGTGACGGAGTGTTTCCGATGACAGCACGCCCTGGATGGGCCAGGTGTTGACCTAAAAGTCAGGAGGAATTTCTACAAAGATAGCTGCTCCATTTCCAGAAAATGGAACAGGTGTCCCAGGGGGGGAAAAATCCCAACGCTGATTTTTAAGGGGTCTGTGCATGTGCTACATGGTGGGTGGTGTTATTATTGTAAAAAGATGCCAGGAATAAACCACAGGCCTCCCCGCAGATGTCACGGCCAGATGGGAAGACTGGCAGGATTCTGACCTTGCTCGCTCCCGGCGTCCCTGGATCCCCCCAAAGTCCCGGCCAGGGGCCCAGACACCGTGCACCTCTGTCAGCAAATCAGAGACGGGAGAAACGGCGAGACAACAATGCCCAGAGCTCCTGTGCCAGCCTTGTCTCCCACCAGAGCAGGCCTGTTTCTCCGCATTTTCCATTGCCCCTCCTCCCGCAGGCCGGCCCCTCTCCTCAAAAGCCATTTTCCAGTTAGGGGACATAAGACTGCAGTCACTGAGCTTATAGCTCAAAGCAGAAACCAGGGGTCATGATAAAGGTAACAGGTACATTTATTGCACCCTAGTTTGGTGCTAGATACAAGCTAAGGCTATTCTGTCATACAGTCCTCACCTTATCAGAATTTCCCCCTTATATTGGAGTTCCCATCGTGGCGCAGTGATTAACGAATCCGACTAGGAACCATGAGGTTACAGGTTCGATCCCTGCCTTGCTCAGTGGGTTAACAATCCGGCGTTGCCGTGAGCTGTGGTGTAGGTTGCAGACGCGGCTCGGATCTGGCATTGCTGTGGCTGTGGCGTAGGCCGGCAGCTGTAGCTCCAGTTTGACCCCTACCCTGGGAATCTCCATATGCTGTGGGTGTGGCCCTAAAAAAAATAAAATAAAATTTCCCTCTTATAGCTGAGAAACCTCAGAGAAATTGAGGGAATTGCGTAAAGTCACGCAGCCAGTTGATGGTTGGGGAAAACCCTCAACCCATCCATTTGGACTCAAGAGCAGTTTTGAACCATGGGTCTAGGCGCAAATACGCTTAACGGCCAGGAGCTGGTCCCTGGCTTGGTGTGAGGGACAGAGGCCCCAGGGGAAGCTGCAGGAGCAGGTGGAGAGCCTGGGACTCTTCCAAGATTATCCCCCTTCCTTGCAGAAAAGAGAAGTTCCCAAGGGCTGGCAGGAACCAAGGCCTCGGGGTTTAACCCTGTGTTGGCCTGAGGAATCCGTATTCTTGTGCGGGGAGGGCCATGAGAGAAGAGAAATCCAAGCCATAAAACCTCCCCTTCCACCTAAGGCAGGTAACTGGGAGGAAATAAGGCCAGCATCCGTGTATGCCCCTTTGGTCCATATTTCATAGGAAAGATGATAACAATTGGACGAGTCACCCCCAAAAACCAGAAACTCAAAGCAATTTTAGATGAACTTTCAGAATGATGAAAGAAACGGCCGCGTTTGCGTTATACACCAAATAAATCACACCAAAATGATAGTTGTAATTCCCAAAAGTACACAGAGAATTGATTTTCCTATGACACTGATCATGATGAACAGGTACACCCCGGCGAGGGCCCGTCCTAAGTGGCTCCTGCTTTAACCCCGTCCTCCCAGGTCTGGCTCATCGCTCCCCAAGTGCCAGCCTGCGAAGCCGCCTCCTCAAACCAGGCTCTGCTCAGGGGTTCTGCCTACGTGGGTCACCACTTGCTTCTAAACCCTGGGTGAGCCCAGGGACCCACAGCCATCTGAGGTTGGCAGAGGCCCTCTCCAAAACAGGGAAACCCTCCCAAGCTTCGAGTCGCTGAATGAAGGAAGATAAGAGCTGTTTGTTTGTTTGTTTGTTTGTTTGTTTGAGGGCCACATCTGTAGCATATGGAGGTTCCCAGGCTAGGGGTCGAGTCAGAGCTGTAGCTGCCGGCCTGCACCACAGCAACGCCAGATCCAAGTCGCATCTGCAACCTACACCATAGCTCATGGCAATGCCAGATCCTTAACCTACTGAGTGAGGCCAGGGACCGAACCAACATCCTTACAGTTACTAGCCAAGTTCTTAACCTGCTGAGCCACAACAGGAACTCTTCATTCATTCATTCATTCAGGGGTCAGCAAGTATCCTCGAGCCTCTGTAGGTGTCAGACACTGGGTTGGGGATCCAATTAAAAATAAAATGCTGTTTCTGCCTCACGGAGCTCACTGGACACAAATGAATGAAATGGAATGAACTGCAGCAGTGACTCAGAGCTTCGGGGGCACGCATGGTGCTATCCCACGAGAAAGGAAGCTGCCTGGGTCAGGCAGGACAGAGGAGGCTTCCCTGAAGAGGTGACACCTGAACGGGCATCCCAAGAATGGGACAGTGCCAACACAGGGAGATGGATGAATGCACAGTGGGGGCCGGGATCTGGAGGCAGCTGGTGTGGCTGGGGTGGAAAAAGAGGTGAGGAAAGCAGCTGCCAGAGAAGCCCAGAGGGATGGGGAGCCTGAACCAGCGAGTCAGGGATCTTTTCTCCATCTTCAGGAAGCTAGGGAAAGCCATCACAAGAATTAAGCAGGGGAGGTAGGGACATGCTCAGATTTGTGTGACAAAGTCTCAATCCGATGTGGATTTGAAGACCAGGCTGAGCTTAGGCGGCCTGGAGACTGAGCCTTGTTTCCAGATCAGGGGCCAAGCAGGCATAAGGCATTATGTGTCCCTATAGGAATATTTACATGCTACCAGAGAGAGGTCAGAATTAGACAGCTCACCATCAAAGGCCGCTGTCAGACTTCTAGAACAAAGACTAGGTAGAACAAGTTCTCTAACATGAGCTATAAAAATCAACTTGGGATGAAAATCAAAGAGCTGAAGATAAAAATGGATGACGTTTCGGAGCTAATGTCACCAACAGCGTCTTTCGCTCTGTATCGCCGTGTGCTTTTACGCTTCTAGCTTCAGAGTTGAGATAACCGCCATTTTGGCTTGTCCAGGGTTGCTTATGGTTTGGTTCAGTTTGTTTCTGTTTTTAGTTTTTGTTTCCTAAAGGCATCTGCGCCAATCCCGGTTCTGCCTCTTACACCTTCGTGATTTGAGTCAAAAGTCTTGACTTCTTTGAACTTCAGTCTCTCCTCTGACTTTACAATCTTACGATGCTGTGACATGCAGAGATTCTATAAGTGACAGACACATTTATATCAGACAGTGAATGCCTGTCAAATTCAAGTTCTGGGAATTTATGGTCAGAAATATTCCAGAGAACAAATAACAGAAAATCCTTCTAGCCCCCAGGCCCCCAAACACAGGTCCGCTGGGCCCCAGGAGTCTGGCTCAGAGCAAAAGACATAATTTTTTTTTCTTTTTACAGCCACATTTGTGGCACATGGAAATTCCCGAGCTAGGGGTCGAATCAGAGCTGCAGACCTACACCACAGCTCATAGTAACACTGAATTCTTAACCCACAGAGTAAGGCCAGGGATTGAACCCACATCCTCATGGACACTATATTGGGTCCTCAACCTGCTGGAACTCCAGAAGACAAATTTTTTTTTTTGTCTTTTTAGGGCCGCACCCGCGGCTAGGGGTCTAATCGGAGATGTTGCTGCCGGCCGACACCACAGCCACAGCAACACCAGATCCAAGCTGCGTCTGCAACCTACACCACAGCTCACGGCAACGCTAGATCCTTAACTCACCGAGTGATGCCAGGGATCGAACCCGCAACCTCGAATCTGACTAGAAACCATGAGGTTGAGGGTTCGATCCCTGGCCTTGCTCAGTGGGTTAAGGATCTGGCGTTGCCGTGAGCTGTGGTGTAGATCGCAGAAGCGGCTCGGATCCCGCGTTGCTGTGGCTGTGGCGAAGGCCGGCAGCTACAGCTCCTGTTAGACCCCTAGCCTGGGAACCTCCATATGCTGCGGGTTCGGCCCTAGATAAGGCAAAAAGACAAAAAAAAAAAAAAAAAAGGAATGCAATCATCCTAAAGTTATGGAAGAACAAAAAAGAAGGACTCAGGTAATTACCTCCCAAGAAGTTTCTTTTCTTTGAATTCTCCAAGGTATAAGATAAACATTTAATAAATTAAACTATAAAGGACAGAAATTTTAGTGATGCTGTTCCCCTGCCCAAACAAGTTTAGAGCAGGATATTTAACAGAGACTATGGTATAACTTAGCAAAACCTAGATATGTGCTCCTACCAGATGCCTTTAAACCAGCAATTTTCTAACAAGTAGTAAAGAATGAAAGCATATTTGAGGGGGAAAAAAAGGAGCTCCCATTGTGGTTCAGCGGGTTAAGGACCTAACTTTGCCTCTGTGAGGATGCGGGTTACATCCCTGGCCTCACTCAGTGGGTTAAGGATCCAGTGTTGCCGCAAGTTGTGGCATAGGTCACAGATGAGGCTCGGATTCAGTGTTGCTGTGGCTGTGGTGTAGGCCGACAGCTGCGGCTCCGATTGGACCCCCTAGCCCGGGAACTTCCATGTGCCACAGGTGTGGCCCTAAAAAGAAAAAAGAAAAAGAAAGAGGAAAAAAAAAATCTCACCATTCCCCACGGGGCTGACTTAAGTTATTTTACGCTAAAGTTAACATATACAAACATTAACTGAGGTATAAATCCTATGCTTTTAGCAATTATGCAAATCCCAAATAAAAACAAATTTATAGAATAAATACAATTAAAACTCCCAGACCTATAAAACTCAAATTAACCACATTAACTTACTGTGATGGATAATGATGTCCTATAAAACGCAGGCCCCGTGCCGGGCTCACCAACAGAGAGATATCATTGCTTCAACCCTCAGCTCCATTGTCAGCTCGACTCCTTGGACTTTAACATGATAGACCGTCATTTAATCCAGAGGTCATCAGATGTTTTCTCTAAAAGGCCAGATTGTAAATATTTCAGGCTTTGCAGACCATATGGGCTCTGTCACAGACTACTAACACTCCCGCGGTGGCATGAAATCAGCCGGAGACAATGGTTAATGGATGGACCTGGCCGTGTTCCGACAAAACTTTATTTACGAAAACAGGTGCCAGGCAGGATCTGGCCTAAAGGCCAGAGTATGCTGACTCCTGATTTCATCCATCATCTTTATTATGTCATCATTTGGCCTTTTGCCTTTTAACAACGAATTTCACTCTTAACTATTGATTTATTATTTTTTATGGACCGGCCCATCCCGTAATTCACTCTAAAATTTAAAGTTGAAAAGAAATTA
>PVHT020000140.1:10455162-10468836 GCA_004024745.2 Catagonus wagneri | reverse complement strand
TAATGATTTTTATTTTTCCATTATAGTTAGTTTACAGTTTTCTGTCAATTTTTCAACTGTACAGCGTGGTGACCCGGTTAAACATACATATATAGATTTGTCGCAAGTGATTAGACATAGTTCCTGGTGCTATACAGCAGGATCTCCTTGCTTTTCCATCCCAAAGGCAATAGTCTACATCTATTAACCCCAGACTCCCAGTCCATCCCATTCCCTCCCCCTCCCCCTCCCCCTCCCCCACCCCTTTGGCAACCACAAGTCTGTTCTCCAAGTCCGTGATTTTCTTTTCTATGGAAAGGTTCATTCGTGCAGTATATTAGATTCCAGATATAAGTGATATCATATGGTATTTGTCTTTCTCTTTCTGACTTACTTCACTCAGTTATGAGAGTCTCTAATTCCATCCATGTTGCTGCAAATGGCATTCAGTCATTCAAACAACAACGAATCGTTGAGCACTTACAAATGTCAGGCACTGCTCTGAGCACTTGTGACCCTAAGTGGGGAAAACAGACCCCTCCCCCCCCAAAAAAACTGCCTTCACAGATTTTACATTCAGATTGGGGAGTGAGCAGCAGAAAAATGTAATAAAAATTATAGTAGTATATGAATTCATAGCTGGTGTTGCTTTAACGGTATATGTTCAATAACTTAAGAAACCAGCAGTCTGGGAGTTCCCACTGTGGCTTAGTGAGTTAAGAACCCAACTAGTATCCATGAGGATGTGGGTTGAATCCCTGGCCTCACTCATTGGGTTAAGGATCCGGCATTGCCGCAAGCTGTGGTGTAAGTCACAGATGAGGTTCAGATGTAGCATTGCTGTGGCTGTGGCACAGGCCGGAAGCTGCAGCTCCCATTCAGGTCCTAGCCTGGGAACTTCCATACACTGCAGGTGTGGCCCTAAAAAGCAGAAAGAAAAAAAAAAGGGAAGGACTTTTATCTACATTCATCTTAAGTGCATGAACAGAATTAGCTAGCAAGCCTAAAGATTTTTTCCTGTTTTATTTTTTTTCTGGCAAATCATTTTATAGACTGACAATATATATTATTCCTATTACCTTTAGCTTTAATCAGTTTCAAAAAACTATCCCCCAAGCACCATTTCTATTCCATTTTCCTCCAGACTTTGGAGAAGCAAAAAAGCAAAGCCAAAGGAACCTCCCCAGTCTGCAGACAATATTTCTGCAGGGTTGTGAAGGGGAAGACAGATAAATATTAGTATTTACTGAATATGAACCAGCGGGATGACTTCTTTCCTAAAATCTCTTGAATGTCTGTGCAAACACCCCCTTCCCATCTAGTCCCTACTGTGTGAAAGCACTGAATCAGAACAGACATAGAATCGGGGCTTACTATGGATTCTCGTATGCATCCATCCAGCATACGGATCGCACCGTCCCGTGTATATTAATATCATCCAGGGTGTTTACTGAACTTCTACAGCGGGGTGGGGATGGGTGCGCTATGATGTACACCCATCGAAATACAAACACGAGGAGTTCGTGCTACGGCACAACGGGATCTGCAGCATTTCTGCAGCGCTAGGACGCAGGCTCGATCCCCAGACCGGTAAAGTGGGTTAAAGGATCCTGCGTTGCCGAAGCTGCCGAGTAGGTCCCCACTGCGGCTCAGATGCCACAGAGCTGAAAAAAAAAAAAAAACAACAACAAGCCTCAAACACAGATGCTTCTCTCTTTCTGCTTTCCTCTCTCTCCAACTGTCCCTCCCTGTCCCATATGCTCTGACCACAGACCAGTTGTTCTCAATCGAAGGTGCCCAGAATCAGATCTCGTAAGCGCTGGAGGCAGTAGCCTGAGGTTTACAAAGCCTGATAATAACGTGTTCCCTGAGAGGAATAAAACATCGTCCTCCGCCCTCCCCACCTCCCAGCCACCAGGCACCCCACTCCCGGGAGGCACACACCAGCCACATCACCCCCAAGAAAACCAGCTCCCTATGATGACAGCATTTTCAATTTGCAATCTGATTTTTTTCCTTTAATATGTGTGTTGTGTGCTTTTCCCTTTGTCAAAAGAGCACAAGGCTTTCATTTTGCCTTTTATTTGTCTTGCTGCCGGTACTGGGAAAATGTATTGGCTTTTCAGTTAGTGATTACACATCCTCACATACCCAATTTATAACCCTGTGCCCCAAAGAACAGATGTAATAAAGCAAGGGCAGGAAGCAGCAACCTTATAAAACAGAGCGGCCGACTCAAAGGTCTTTGCGTGTGTGCAGGGCGGCGCCGACGCGAGGCCTGGGAACTTGTATTTTGCCAATGATCGCAGATATTACGGACACCGCTCCGCTGGGCGGGTGGGTCCGGGAAGAAAGAAAGTGGGAGATCAAATTTCCTGGCCCAAGGACACAAGACGTGTGGCCACTGCGGGGAAGGGCAGCGGATAATTTCGCTCTTCGGCCCACCCTAAACAGCCCAGATCCGGGACCAGCCCCTTGAGGCCAAGGAGCCTGCCTTGGCTGGAAAGTCAGTCCGCTCTCCGGTCAGTGGTTTGGAATTCTACTGAGTTCAAACAAGTTCCCTGGGACTAGGGTCTTGAAAAGGGCCTTTGGGTGGCTACCTACTAGAGACACCTGCACCCCCCGCCCCGATCCTGCTCAGCGACCCCCAGACCGCAGAAAAGACCTACCTGGAAGGACCTAGTGAAGATTTTCCTTGGTTCCATGACCATATGAACAGAAATTATACCAGCGTTGTCACGGCTGCTTTTCACAAACCAGAGCCCAGCCTGGCTCTGTCATTGCCGAGCTGAAGTGTCATCTCTCTCACAGCCTGGAGAAATGGAGCCGACGGCATCTTCACACATCCTGAAGGCGGTGTCCAGCTGTGGGCTACCCAGGGGAGGGTCATCTAAGAAGCCATTCATGGGAGTTCCCTGGTGGCTCAGAGGTTAAGTGTCCAACGTTGTCTGTGGCTTGGGTTCGATCCCTGGCCTGGAAACTTTGGCATGCCTTGGGCATGGCAAAGAAAGGAAGGAAGGAAGGAAGGAAGGAAGGAAGGAAGGAAGGAAGGAAGGAAGGAAGGAAGGAAGGAAGGAAGGAAGGAAGGAAAGAGGGAAAATCTTTCATTGTAAATGGTCTAAATCCCTTTGCCTTTGGAGAGCAGGGGTTTGGGGATTGATAACCAAGAATGGATGTTCGAAGAAAACTCCAGAACAGACTTTACGTCACAGTTTAAGGATCTGAGTAAACTGCTTTTTATATGTATTTTAATTTAAAACTATTTTTTCTTGGAGCTCCCATTGTGGCTCAGTGGTTAACGAATCCAACTAGGAACCGTGAGGTTGCGGGTTCAGTCCCTGGCCTCGCTCAGTGGGTTAAGGATCCAGAGTTGCCGTGAGCTGTGGTGTAGCTTGCAGACGCGGCTTGGATCCCATGTTGCTGTCGCTGTGATGTAGGCCTGCAGCTACGCTCCTGTTAGACCCCTAGCCTGGGATCCTACACATGCTGCGAGTACAGCCCTAGAAAAAGGCAAGAAGGTAAATAAATAAATAAATAAAACTATTTTTTCTGATTATAAAAATTATCATATCTGCTGTACAGCAGAAATTGCCAGAACATTGTAAATCAACTATACTTTAATAAAAGATTTCAAATAAAAAATAAAAAAGTTATAGAAAATACAGAAAGGCAAATATATATTATATACATATTTTATACATTTACATATTCTATATATTACATATAGAATATACACATTACAAGTTATAAAATACAGATATATATATTCTGTCACCAGTTTCCCATGTTTATGCCAAGATTGCCATCAACCTGTGTAAAACATTTTCCTTTTGTTTTCCTGTTGTTACCTATTATTATACAATTAATTTCCCATGCCATTAAAAATCCTCATTAATGACATCATCTTTGATGATGCTATAAATACTCTCTCATTTGGAGACTGCTAATTTATTTAACTCCTCTCCTGTCCTTGGCCATTGAGGCTGTAACCATCTTTTAACCCTAACAACCTCGGAAGCACCCTGACATACACAGAGGAGAGGAATCGGGCACGCACAGAGGCCACAGGGGCCACTGGTCCCACCCTCCCACCCGCCTACCCCCCCGGAGCTCCACATTAGGGTCCTGCTTCATTTACAGAGTAAAGACCCGAAAGCTACCCCCAAGCTGCCTCTTTGCTCACACCTCCAGAACGAACACCTTCAGTGGCTCGCGAGCAGCACCGTTACTCTCACAGATATAATTCTAGTCCAAGAAGACAGTGATCTCAGTTGTAGGGGAATCCACCTGTACTAGAATTCCAGAAGGTTTATTGAACGGAATACAACCCATAATGATCTTGCTTTCTTTTTTCCTTACCTTTGATCTGGTCTGTCTTGGCCCAAGTTCTTTTCATTGCAAGAGTCAGGCTCCAAGGAACTGGAAGGAAAGGTTGGGGTTATTGCAAGGATACACAGGGGTCCTGAGGAAAACCAGGACACACTGAATGAGGCCTGAAGCAGGGCAGACTCCAGGGATTTGCTCTCCCTCTTCACTCACACACAATCTCTCTGCTCCTCTCTCGGCTCCCCCACCCCTTATCTCCATCGGACTGGCTTCCCCAGGTCTCAGTTCCTTATACCTTCAGCAAGTACATGGGCCCAGAATGGCCCCCCTCACCCCAGCTCTACATGGGACTTCCAGCACACAGGCCCGGCAGTGGCCAGCAAAATCCTTCTGATACCTGGTTCAGATTCCCAAAGACAGAAACTTATTGGCTTAGGAGAACATATAGGCTGTGGATAGTTCCCTGGCCAGCCCACAGTCAGGCTACTCCTGGCTCACACGTTAACCCCTGGCCCAATGGCCTGTGATGGGGCAAGAACAGTCATGTGGGCCCCAGCCACCCAGCAAGGCCGTGGGAGGACAGATGTTTCCCTGGAAAGGAAGTTTTCTGCGTCTAATTCCCACATCAAGGGCAATAGATCAAGTCAGAGATTTGATTTCCACAGAGATCCCAGAAACACAGTCATCAGGAAAGTGCCAACGGGAATTCCCATCCTGGCGCAGCGGAAATGAATCTGACTAGGATCCATGAGGATGCAGGTTCGCTCCCTGGCCCTTGCTCAGTGGGTTAAGGATCCGGTGTTGCTGTGAGCTGTGGTGTGGGTCACAGTCAAGCCTCGGATCTGGCGTTGCTCTGGCTGTGGTGTAGGCCGGCAGCTACCAGTTCAGATTCGCACCCTAGCCTGGGTGCGACCCTAAAAAAAAAAAAAATCGGGAAAGTGCCAACTAATGCTAGCTCAGGAAAATCAGAATGAATGACATGGCTCCTGGACACCATAAACCCTGTGTACACTTAACCAAGTCCCTGATTCCTAACAGGAATCTAGACCCTCAAGGGTTCTTCAGATCAGGCAGGACCTGCAAGCTCAGGGCTGCTTCCACGGCATCAAGCATCATGGGATTGGCCTGACGGTGTGCTGACTGGCAGGCTGCTGCCTAGAGGCTTCCCCGGGTCCCCTGCACAGTCGTCTATTCTGCAAGAGGCAATGGGTGCAACTCAAGGACACGGAGCCTCACCCCTTTAAAAAAAAGACTTCCTAATTGCACCACCAAAAAAGGAGTTAATGGTAAGGGAGCTGCTGATATATTAAACTGCATTAAAATCAGAAGTTTCTGGAGTTCCCGCCATGGTGCAGCGGGTTAAGAATCCAACTGCAGTAGCTCAGGTGGCTGCAGAGGCACGGATTCTATCCCTGGCCCCGCACAGTGGGTTAAAGGATCTGGCATTGCCGCGGCTGTGGCTTCCATTCAGTCCCCGGCCTGCGAACTTCCATAGGCCATGGGTACAGTCATAATAAAACAAAAATTAGAAGCTTCTGTTCATAATAACATACCATGAAGAGAGTGAAAAAGTAAGCCACGAAGTAGAAGATAAGTGCAATAAATACCCCCTAATACAGAGCGATTAAAATATAGTAAGAACACTTGCACATATTTTTAAATGCAATCGAAAAAGGACCCAAAGATCTGAATGAGCTCTTCACAAAAGAGGCTATTGAAATGGCTTATGAAGCTATAAAAAATGAGCTTCATCTCAGTAGCCACAGGGGAAATGCCAATGAAAAAAAAAACACGTCATTTCCCCTTGTCAGGTGACAAAATGGGAAAGAAGACCGATACCAAGTTCGGGAGAAGATGGAGAGAGCAGAAACTCACCCACTGCTGGGTGGGAGTGGAAATTGACATGCCCATTTTGTAAACCTACTTGGTGAGACTGATTCACGCTGAGTCCTAGACATGCCGTGGGACCCAGCAGTTCCTCCCCCAGGTATATGCCACACAGTGCAGAGACATAACATTATGGGGACGTGCCCAAACTAGAAACCACCCAAATCTCCGTCAATGGTAGAATGGATACGATGGGATATAATCACACCACAGGATATTATAAATATGATATAATATTTATATGTTGTAAATATTATCATGCAAATTAATAAATGAACTACTGCTACCTGCAATAACATGGGTAAATCGCACCAGCAAAAAAGCCAGACACAAAAAAAGAGCACAGGAGTTCCCTCTGTGGTTCAACAGGTTAAGAACCTGACGTAGTCTCTGTGAGGATGTGGGTTCAATCCCTGGCCTCACCCAGTGGGTTAAGGGTTGCTACAAGCTACGGCACAGGTTCCAGATGCAGCCTGGATCCGGTGTTACTGTGGCTGCGGTGTAGGCTGGCAGCAGCACTGATTTGACTTCCAGTGCAGGAGCTTCCATGTGCTGCAGGTGGGGCCATTAAAAAAAAAAATTATATACTGTATGATTTCGCATATATATATATATATATGCACACACACATATATGTGTATGTATGTATGTGCGTATATGTTCAAAAACAGGCTAGTCACTGGTGTTAGGATTGTTATCATTTCGGGGGGGTGGGGAGAGAGCAGAGAGGGGTTCTGGTAACGCTACTTTTCTTCATCTGGGTGGTGCTTACACTGGATGTGTTTACTTTGGGATAGTTCATCAAGCTGTACTCTTATGACTTGGGCAGCTTTCTGAATGGATATTATATGTGGATATGTGAATATCCACATTTTTTACGAGGTCATTGCTATATGATGTGACACATGTAACTACCCCTAAACATTAATATATCCCATTACATATATGACACTTGCAGTCCAGACAGGTTAAGGGATTTCCTCGAAGCCACCCAGGTAGCGGTGGGCCACGTTAACCCGGGTTTTAAGTCCCCAAGGCCAGTGCTCTTTCTACAACACTTTGGTATAAACATGCTGCTTCCATGTTTATACCAAAGGCCCAAACACAACCCCCGCTCCTGGCAAGACTGATCAAACAGGCCTTCACCTCACAGAAAGAGGACATATTTGCTATTCAAGACTTGTTTTGAGCCATGAACTAACCTTGCTGTTATGACATCTCCTTAGTGGGCATTAGCCAAACTCAACACGCCATCCCTCCACCTTGCCTGCGTAAGCCATTCCTGCAGAAACAGCTCATCGAGGAGGCCCCCAACCAAGCTGGCTCCCTTCCACCAGCATCCTCAGGCAGCCGCCGTGCTGCTGACCTCATGTCTGATACCCCAGCTTTGGCAAGAATGCTCTTCCTGGGGCCACTGTTGCTGTAGGGATCTATCTGGTCCAGATTCAAACAAAAGTAAAGAGAAAGGAGAGAGAGTGTGAAACTCACCTGAATTAGGAGAGGACAGAGAGTCCGCTTGCTGCATGGCACTTGGACCCAAAGCACTGCTCTGATTTTTTTTTTTTTTTTAGGGCCACACTTGAGCATATACAGTAGTTCCCGGGGTAGGGGTCGAATCAGAGCTGCAGCTGCCGGCCTACACCACAGCCACAGCAATGCCAGATTCAAGCCGCATCTGCACCCTATACTGCAGCTTGAGGCAACACCAGACCCTTAACCCGCTGAGCAAGGTCAGGGGTTGAACCCGCATCCTCACGGATACTAGTCGAGTTCTTAACCCACTGAGCTGCAGTGGAAGCTCCTGAGGCAGCTCTTTGAGACTGTGAGCACCTCATGGGAGGAGAAGAAAGACCAGCCCCAGGAAGAGTTTAATATCCCAGAACTCACCCCAGTTGATAGAAACTTTACAAAGAACAACTTTAAGAGCAGACAGTAATACAGACATCACTTGGAAAGCATTTGACAGGTTCCAAAGCCTTTCCACCTTTCTCAGTGGACTCTCCAGGAAATCATTTCCAATCAGCCCCTTTCAGAGACAAGGAAATGCAAACTCAGGCCGTTTTCGGAGTTATTAGGTGGCGGCCTCCCGTGATAGGTCTCAAGTTGGTAGAGTCCAAATTCACAGCTCTTTCCAACTCCCCTACACTATAAACCATACCCCGCTCCAAGGAGACACCAGAAATTTGTCCTCACTACTCCTCAAGAAGTTATGAAACCTGGGACCAATAGAGTTCCAAGAAACCCAACTAAAGGATGTGTTAGCCCAAGACTCTGGCTGGTTCCAGGTTGAATGTCTGGGGATTTTCACAAAAACACCTGTGCATCTATAACACACCGCATTTGTATGGAGTAACCCTCAGCCAGCCCTCTAGATCTACAAGGTTTAACCATTTCAGAAGCCTTATCCACCTTCTTGCCTCAGGTCTGCCTGGAAAATGTTACAAAGTTAATTGAAAGCGGGGGTGGGGGGGGTATCAGATAAAGGCACAACCCTAACATCCTTTTTATCTAGAGCCGCACCAATGGCATATGGAGGTTCCCAGGCTAGGGGTCTAACAGGAGCTACCAGCCTTCGCCACAGCCACAGCAACGCGGGATCCAAGCCGCGTCTGCAACCTACACTACAGCTCACGGCAACGCCGGATCCTTAACCCACTGAGCAAGGCCAGGGATTGAACCCGCATCCTCATGGTTCCTAGTTGGATTCATTAACCACTGAGCCATGATGGGAACTCCAACCCTATCATCCTTGGTTATTTCTCTGCAGAGCTGAAATGCTGCCCTCATCGTACCAATATCTGCAGTTAGCCAGGGACCCGAGTTCTCCTGGGTTGACTCTGGAGAAGCCACGGAAGGCTCAGCTGGAAGGCTCGTCCATGGCTGATGGGCGAGCACACGCAACTAGCAGGTCCAGAAAAGTGACGGGAGAGTCCCACAAATCCTGCTTCTCCCCAGTGCACCTCCAAGCCCTGCCACTGGTGACCTGCAAAGGAGCCCACTAACAAAAGCCTCAAACTAGAAGTTTTTCTGCCCAGATCTCTCCCAGATGCAGAAGCAAAACCACCAGCAGCCCCTAAAAATTCTCCTCACCTCCCAGGACCAGCAGAATCCTGTCATGGGACGAGGGAGCCCACCCAGTATTTACAGCATAGGGTCCATGGACCAGTTATCATACTAAGTCAAGTAAGTCAGACAGAGAAAGATAAATATCATCTGAGATCACTTACAATGTGGAATCTAAAAAAAAAAAAATGGTATGCATGAACTTATTTACCAAACAGAAATAGACTCACAGACAAACTCATAGGAAACAAACTAACAAAGGGGATGGGAGGGGAGATAAATTAGGAGTTTGGAATTAGCAAATACACACTAATACATATAAAATAAATTGGAGGATCCTTAACCCACTGAGCGAGGCCAGGGATTATACCCGCAGCCTCATGGATACTAGTCAGGCTCTTAACCTGCTGAGCCACAGTGCAAATCCAAAGTGTTTTTTTGACAAAGTAAAATAAAATACAACAGATAAACAACAAGGGCCTACTGTATAGCACAGAGAACTCTACTCAGCATCTTGTAATAACCTATAATGGAAAAGAATCTAAATGTGTGTGTGTGTGTGTGTGTACCATTGGATCACTTTGCTGTACACCTAACACAATATTTTGAATTAACTATAGCTCAGTTTTTAAAAATAAAAAACAAATTGCTTTTGAACAATTAGCATTCCTGTTCACAGTCTAGCCCTAAACAACAAGCACGAAGGAGACGGCGGAAGGAGGGCTCAGAAAGGGCATCTCCCTGGTGTTTGGAAATGCAGTCACTCAAAGGAAATTCCTTTCTCAGAATTACCTAGCTTTGCACACAGGATCTAATGGCCCCTTAAAAAACCTCTTCCCTGGGCCAGTTGGAGGCAAGCGACAGTTTAAATATTGCTGCTGCAGGCCTGTGGCCACTACTTTAAAAACATGCTCGTGGGCATTCCCGTTATGGCTCAGCAGTAACGAAACTGACTAGTACCCATGAGGGTGTGGGTTCAATCCCTGGCCTCACTCAGTGGGTTAAGGATCTGGTGTTGTCATGAGCCGTGGTGTAGGTCACAGATGCTGCTCAAATCCAGCGTTGCTGTGGTTGTGGTGTAGGCCAGGAGCTGCAGCTCTGAATACACACCTAGCCTGGGATTTTCCATGTACTGTAGGTATGGCCAAAAAAGACAAAAAAAAGAAAAGCATACTTACAGAGCCACCCCTGCCACTGAGCCAGTGGGCCTGATCCCACGGCCAGAGGGGCTAGGCCAGGCTAGCTTTCAAAGGAGCCAACCCAGAGAGCCGGGGTTCCAACCCTTTGAAAGTCCCTCCCTGTAACAAGGTGACTCTGGGCTGGTCAACCCATCTGCTGTTGCCTCTGCCATGAGAAGGAAGAAAATCTGGGCCTGGAAGAGGAGTTGCTAGTGGGCTGGAGCCCAGCACAGAAGGGCAGACACCCAGGCATCTGTCAAGAGTATTGGTTGTTGGTAGAAATGTACATTGACACAGCCACTATGAAAAACAGTCTGGCAGTTCCTTAGAAAACTAAATATAGAATTACCATGTGATCCAGCAATCCCATTCCAGGGCACATATCTGGAGGAAATCATAATTTGAAAAGACACATGCACCCTAATGTTCACTGCAGCATTAATTACAACAGCTAAGACTTGGAAGTGACTTAAATGTCCATCGACAGAGGACTGGCTAAAGAAGATGTGGTACATACACATAATGGAATATTACGCAGCCATGAAAATAACAAAATAATGCCATTTGCAGCAACATGGATGGACCTAGAGATTATCATATTAAGTGAAGTCAAATAAAGACAAATATCATATGATATCACATATGTGAAATCTCTTTTTTTAGACAAGAAATAGATTTATTAAGAAAGGACGCTTGTGAGACATGTAAGCGGGCAGGAAAGTAGGCTCTGCTATGTGTGGAATCTAAAAAAGTGCTACAAATGAACTTATTTACAAAACAGAAACAGACTGACAGACTTCACAAACAAATTTATGACTTGTGATAGAACATGATGGAGGACGATGTGAAAAAAGAGAATATGTATATATATACGTATATATATGTGTGTGTATATATAAATATACATATATAGATATGACCGGGTCACTTTGCTGTAGAGCAGAAATTGACAGAACATTGTAAATCAATTGTCATTTAAAAAAATTTTTTTTCTAATTTACACGTAGCCAAGGGGACAGGTGGTGGGGAGGGATGGCCTGGGAGGCTGGGGTTGGGCTCTGCACACTATTGTATGTGGAATGGGCGGAAAACGGGGACCTGCTTACAGCACAGGGAAGGAACTCTACCCAATATTCTGTAATAACCTATACGGGCAAAGAATCTTAAAAAGAATGGATGTGTGTGTGCAAATAACTGAATCACTTTGTTGTACAGCAGAAATTATCACAACTCTGTAAATCAACTATAATTCAATATAACTTTCCAAAAAAAAAAAAAGATCGAGTGCTGACATTGAGTGACTGCGGTGGGCAGCATCAGGAAGCTCAGGGGTCACTGAGGATCAGCCCCCAAAAAGGCCCAGAAAGACCACATTGCCCATGCAAAATACCCTCCAAACCCTAGCTAGCCCTGTGCAGGGCGGACATAAACCATCCCACATACGACAAAATTCCCTCAGCCTAGATGAACGTGGGTCATATACAAGTAAGACTCTTTCGTCCAGTGGTTCTTGGCACTACGCCCTGCCATGGGCTAACTGGAAATTTGGGGAGTGGGGTTTGGATTGCCATAGCGCCGGGGGATGCTATTGACCCTTAGAGGATAAGAACCAGGGATGCTAAGCCTCTAGCAACGCAGGAGACAACGCACTGCTAAGAATCATCCTACTCAGAACATCCTACTCAGAACGCTTAGTCCTTGCTGAGAAAACTCCACACCTACCCCCCCTCAAATTTATCTCAGCCTGACTTTGTCTTGTCTCCCTTGAATCAATGGCACAGTCTCCCGAGGGGCTGGACAGGGTGGCGGATTCGGGAGCACCCGGGAGGAGGCTGTGTCCTCTGGCCTGGTACTAGGTGGCCGGAGAAGCTGTGTGGTATCATGTCACAAGCACGGGCTCAGGTGAGCCTTCCCATGTCACACATCCTTCCTGCATGACCATGGTCGGTGCCCCATCTATACATGTGGATAATCAGCCTCCCTCATAGAGCGGTTTTGAGGATCCCATGAGATCAGGCAGGGTTGTTCTCTGCAAGTATAGCCATTTCTGCTCTCTAGGAACTGCCAGCCCAAGAATCTGGGTTGCCGTTTTTCAGTAGCAGACACAGTGGGGAAAAGTACAATGAAGATTGGCTGGGATGTAGAAATGGAGCTTCAAACCCTAGTTCTGGGAGTTCCTGTTGTAGCTCAGTGGGTTAAGAATCCACCGTAGTGTCCATGAGGATGCAGGTTCAATCCCCGGCCCTGTTCAGTGGGTTAAGCATCCGGCATTGCTGCAAGCTGTGCTGCAGGTCAAAGTAGGTCACAGACTCAGCTTGTATCTAGTTTTGCTGTGGCTGTGGGGTAGGTGGGCAGCTGCAGCTCCAAATCAGCCCATAGCCCGGGAAATTCCAAGTGCCCCAGGTACAGCCATAAAAAAAAAAAAAACCTAGTTCTATTTTGTTACCCATGAGGTCGTAGGACAATCAGCTGACCTCTCTGAGCCCATCCTTTGTTGTTAATGTACCAGCAAATCCATCACAGGGTGATTGTGAGAATTAACGGTTATCAGGAAGTGAAGACGACTGGACTGCCGTAAAGAGAGACACAAATGTACCGTGATCCGTCCACGTAGAACCATCTAAAGCTAGTATATCTACCCATATGCTGGTATTTTCTGCTTCACTTAAGATGATATCATTTCCTCTGCAATTAAAAGCAATCAGCGCAATGACATATAGAAAGATGTTCAACCTCACTAATAATAAAAGATGCATATTAAAACATCAAGAGACCATTTTTCACATAACATGTTGGCAGAGAGTCAAAAGGCAGATGATGCTCAGTGTTGGCGAGGGAAACAGGCTTCTTATATATAAACATTGTGGGTGGAAATATTAATTGATACAATATTTCTAGAAGACAATATGTGAGACCTACCAAAATTACATAGATGCATATACACACACATATATAAAGGCAATAATTATGTTACCAAAAAGTTGTACAAAAATATTTACTGCCACATTCCTTACAATGGATAAAAATTGGAAACAGCCAAAATGTTCTTTAACTGGAGATTGGTTAAATAAATAATGCCACATCCATTGAAATATAAGGAGGAAGTTCCCATTGTGGCCCAGCAGAAATGATTCCCACTAGTATCCATGAGGATGCGGGTTTGATCCCTGGCCTCACTCAGTGGGTTAAGAATCCGGCGTTTCCATGAGCTGTGGTGTAGGTCTTAGACGTGGCTCGGATC
>PVHT020000140.1:10394952-10455062 GCA_004024745.2 Catagonus wagneri | reverse complement strand
GAAGAGATGGGGTGCAGGAGAGAAAAAAAATTCCAGCTGATGTCTAGAGGTGTGTTTTATTCAGAAGCATGTTCCACCTGAATGTCAAATGGTCAAACGCTTAAATTCAGCCAAAGAGGAGGCCAAAGCCTGTGCATAATTTTATGTTAAAGCTTTATCTTTACAATTCTGTATTAAAACTACAGTGAAGTTGTGAGGGCTGAGATAAAGAGCAGAAAGAGCTTTTCTGAACCATCAGCTTAAAGGGATTTTCCTCGACGCCTCCATTGCCAGTTTGTCTCACTGAAGAGGTGGCTGCTTTTCAAACAAGGTAGGTGAGAAGCAACATAAAGCCTCATTTCCCTCAAACAGTATCTTTTTTTTTTTTTTTTTTTTTTTTTTTTGCTTTTTAGGGCTACACCCACGGCATATGGTGGTTCCCAGGCTAGGGGCCCAGTCAGAGCTACAGCTGCCGGCCACAGCCACAGCCACAGCCACAGCCACAACAACACAGGATCCAAGCCACATCTGCGACCTACACCACAGCTCACGGCAACACCAGATCCTTAACCCACTGAGCGAAGCCAGGGATTGAACCTGCAACCTCACGGGTTTCTAATCAGATTCTTTCCTCTGTGCCACAACAGGAACTCCTTTTTTCTTCATTGTTTTCACATTTCCCATTATGTCTATACCAAAGCACCTTTATCATAGATGTTTGTATGTGATTTGGGCAGGTTTCCTCCTTTTGAAATGTGAAAACGGTAAAGTTGACATCCTGTCATTTATTCATCTTCAGATGATGTGAAGAATTCTCAGATGAGAGTTTTTCTTGAAAGACTGGTGGCCTAAATAGAATTAAACATTTAAAAATTAGAAAACAGTTCTGAAAGGTTGTTTTGTTTAACGTCAGGAATGTATTACAACAGATAATACTATAAAATGAGATTAATGACACAATCTAATTGTCTTCGTCGCTCAGGCTGCTGTATCAAATTACTGCAAAGTTAAACACAAACATTTATTTCTCATGGTTCCAGAGGCTGGAAGTCCAAGATCAAGGTGCTAGCAGGTTTAGTGTCTGGTCAGAATCCTCGTCCTGGTTTGCAGACAACAGTCTTCTTCTTCTTTTTTTTTTTTTTTTTTAAGAAATCTTTAGGGGCTCTCTGGTGGCTCCAGCGTTGTCACTTCTGTGGCTCTGGTTACATCTGTGATATCGGGTTCAATCCCTGGTCCGGGAACTTCCGCATGCCAAGGACATGGTCAAAAAAAAAATGCAAAAGCAAAATCTTTAGATTTACTCATTTTATTTCAAAAGCAATGGATGCACACTGTAAAAAGTCTAGAGAATGAAGAAAAGCCAGGGGAACAGCATCACCTGTAACTCAAAAGAGACACTCATGGCTAAGACTGTGGCACTTGCTTCCCAGCGTTGCCTGTTTGTGTATAATGGAGAACAGAGATTAAACAATTTGTGTACTCTGACCTTTTTTATTTCACCGAACATTATAACATAGGTGTTTCTTAGGAGAGAACTTTAAACTGTTGACCTTTTGCAACTCGCAGCAAAAAAAAACTCTTTAGAAAAATGTCAGAAATGCTGCATGCTTGTTTTAGAAGCCAGAGAGTCAAGAAAGTGGTGAGACTATTTCCAATGGCAGTAGGCCAGAGGGCAGGGAAACTCTGGAGGACAGCCTGGTGGCAGTGTCAGAGAGAGCAGGCAGTCAGCCCTGGGGACACCTGGGGCTGAGAAGCCCCGGCTGGAAGCTGATGGCCCCAAAGCCTGGGACCTTCCACCTGATAGGCACCCCCTCCACCAGCCCAGCTCTTCTTCTCAGCAGCCGGGTTCGACCCTTTGTTCTCATCTTCAGGAGGTTCCATGCCTGCTCTGAAGCATCTGTAATCCTCTGGTTGACCAAGAGGGGTGTGGCTGCCAGCAAGAGTGAAGGGAACCCCCGGACTATTGTAGCAGTGAAAGAGGTGTTCTCAAATGCAAACCTAGAACTTGCATTTTCCTAGAATTCTTACTGCACACGTTAGTTCAGTTACTTTGGGCATTTTGTCGTGTGACCTAAAGGTCCTCCCTCAAGGCATGAGCGTCCCCACCCCAAGAGTGTCGGAGAACACAAAGGGCGCAGTGTGGCCAGATGGCTGTCTTCTTGCTGCGTCCTCAAAGGGCTGCAGGCAACCTGGCCCTCAGGCTCTCTTCTCCCGAGAGCACTAATCCCGCCCAGATAACCTCATCTGACGCTCCTTACGTCTCAAAGTTCCCGCCTCCTTACGTCTCAAAGTCCCCGCCACCAAACGCCGTCACACTGGGGGTCCAGGCTCCCAAACACGAATTGGTGGGGGGACCCACTGAGTCCATAGCACTAATCTACTTTTTCGTCTTCTTATTTTTTAGGTTTTCATAGTGTTTTTGGTTCACCCAAAGGAGTTGAAGATACCCTGTTTTTCCCAAAGTTGTCTAGCTTGCATATTTCCGCCTATGGTTCACATTGTCAGCCATCCCCCCTCTTTATTAGACTATATGAAAGTTCATCATTTTGGGGCATAAAATTAACTTTCACACGCAGCTAGTGCAGCACTTTACTGCTGCAATAATAAATGTACATTGTTACTGCACCAACTGATATGATTCCAACATATAAGCACCAATGAGTTTCCCTTTCCAAGGAACATCTAGAGGGCTTGCCTCTATTTCAAAATAATACTATTAATAGATCTGAATGTCAGACCTTGATCATATCACTGATTGCAATCAGACAATCGCTGATCCGGTTTGGCAAGGTCAGAAATGACAAAGTTGGCCTCAACTATCTGGGCTTCCAAAAGCCAAACCCATAATTGAGGCTGAATATCAGATCTGGGCAGAATACTAAGGCCAAAACTGGCCTTCAGTGAATCTTGAACTTATTCTTGTCTACATTGTTTGATTCTTTTCTAGGAAGCATCTATCTCTTTCGTGATTGAACAGATATTTCTATTAAAATCACACACACAAAAAAAAACTAGCACTCATACATATATACAGTAGAATACTACCCAGCCATAAAAAAGAATGAAATAATGCCATTTGCAGCAACATGGATGCAACTAGAGAATCTCACACTCAGTGAAGTAAGAGAAAGACAAATACCATATGATATCACTTATATGTGGAACCTAAAATATGGCACAAATGAACCTATCTACAAATCAGAAATAGACTCACAGACATGGAGAACCAACTTGTGGTTGCCAAGCGGGAAAGAGTGGGATGAACTGGGGGTCTAGGGTTAGTAGATGCAAAGTATTACATTTAGAATGGATAAGCAATGAGGTCCTGCTTTATAATACAGGGAACTATACCTGATCTCTTGGGATACAACATGATAGAAGATAGTATGAGAAAAAGAATGTATACATGTGTGACTGGGTCACTTTGCTGTATAGCAGAAGTTGGCACAATACTGTAAATCAACTATACTTTAATTTAAAAAAATAAGATTTTAAAAACTAGGAGTTCCCGTTGTGGCGTGGTAGAAACAAATCCAGCTAGGAACTATGTGGTTGCAGGTTCGATCCCTGACCTCACTCAGTGGTTTAAGAATCCGGCGTTGCTGTGAGCTGTGGTGTAGGTCGCAGACGAAGCTTGGATCCTGTGTTGCTGTGGCTGTGGTGCAGGCCGGCAGTTGTAGCTCTGATTAGACCCCTGGCCTGGGAACCTCCATATGCCATGGGTGCAGCCCTTAAAAAGCAAAACAAAAAACTAGCACTCCGTTTCCAAAAAAAATGTGTGGGAACATTGAATTTAACTTCTAAGTAGTTCCCAACCTTTGTGAATAGTGATTGTTCTTTATTACTTGATGATGGATTCTACCATCTGAGAGCTTGAAGTCCACCCATAGGTCAGCGTGACCCACCGCGTCTCCAGTGCAGAAGTTCCTGATGGAGTCAACGGTTTTCCCACCATGGATTCCCCTTCAGCTACACTGAGATCTGAAGCAATACAGAGGCAGGGTCTCAAATACAGATCTGACTACCTCCAGCCCCCATGCAAAGTTTGCTAGAACCTCTTTTACTGACAAGATAAAGCCTAAACCTTGGGGTGACCCTTAGCAACTTCTGAAGGATGTCCCCGTCCTATCTTTTCAGTGCATCTCAGGCCACCCTTCCCCTGTCACCCATGCTCCTGGCACCCTGGACTCTGCCCCTCTGTTCCTTTTTCCTCAAGGACTCTTCCTGCTGAACTTGGACTTACGTTTCAATATCCAGCGTAAACATTGCCCTTTCCATAAAGTCCTCTGCCCACGTGCTCCAGCAGAACTCATCTGTCCTTGCTGCCAGTATAGACAGCGTGCCCCACCCCGCCCGGTCTGCAGATTCTTGGAAACAGTGCCTACATTATTGTCACCATTCATCCCAAGCCCCCTACAGGGAACAGATATTTTTTTCTGGCAAACAGAAGGATCTTAGCAAATGGTGAAAGAGAGAATGGCTGGAAGAGTATAGATAATTAGTCCCATATTTTTACATGAAGTTTACACCCAACCTTTGGTATTCATGGGAAAGTTCTGAATAGACTGCATAGTCAGACTTGGGGATCACTGGACCACTGGTTTTCAAGCCCCGTTCTCCAGAGACTCCAAGTTCCCGGCAGCCGCTGCGGGCAGCTGTGGGGTCCCAGGAGATGCAGTGGAATCAAAAAGCCGACAGACTCAGCCACTTATTATAGCACAGACCCTCGCTGGTTTTTTCATGCAGGTTTCCAGGGAGAGTGTGTTTGTAAGGGGGGAAGTGCCTGCTAGGAAGAGGATGAAAACCACTACCTTAGACCAACAGGCCACTATTGGATAAGCAGGTCCAATCCGAGAAGTTCACCTCTAAAGGGAGAATGTCAGCACGGTAAAAGGTGTTGGTTTGAGAGTGGAACTGGAGCTTTCTCTGAAACTAGCTGTGGGTTCTTGGGCAAGACTTTGCTTCAGGCTCCCCTCCCCCATTGCAATGCCTACCATCTGTGTGTGATGCGGCGCGGGGGACTTGCGGCAGAACAAACAAAGTCTGTAAAATGCACTAATCTTAAATTGACAGAGCAATGGGTTCTACTGATGTATAACATGTGTACCCTCCACTCAAATCGACATGCAGAACCATTCATTTCCAGTGCCCTACGGGACTCTGTATGCTCCCCCCCATATATGCCCTCCACTCCCTGCCCCCACTGGTAGTAAACACTATTTTTTTTCCCCTTTTTGTCTTTTTAGGACCACACCCACAGCATATGGAAGTTCCCAGGCTAGGGGTCGAATCGGAGCTGTAGCTGGCAACCTACGCCACAGCCACAGCAATGTGGAATCCGAGCAGTGTCTGCAACCTACACCACAGCTCATGACAGTGCCAGATCCTTAACCCATTGAGCAAGGCCAGGGATCGAACCCGCATCCTCAAGGATGCTAGTTGGGTTCATTAACTACTGAGTCACGACGGGAACTCTGGTAAACCCTATTTTGACTTCTTTCCCCATAGATCAGCTTGCCTGCTTTTTTTAATTGAATTTTATTCTTTTAATCGAACTATAGTTGATTTACAATGTTGTGTTAATTTCTGGTGTACAGCAAAGTAATTCAGTTATATATATACTTTTTCATTTCTTTTCCATTATAGTTTATTACAAGACACTGAATATAGTTCCCTGTGCTATCCAGTCGGTAGGACCTGGTTGTTTATCTATTTTATATGTAGTGAAGTGTGTCTGCTAATCCCAAATGCCTAATTTATCCCTCCTCCCCTTTCCCCTTCGGTAACCATAATTTTGTTTTCTATGTTTGTGAGTTTGTTTCTGTTCTGTAGATGAATTCATTTGTATCATTTTTTTAGGTTCCATATATAAGAGATATTGTATGGTATTTGTCTATTTCTAACTTACTTCACCTAGTATGATTATCTCTAGGTCCAACCATATTGCTGCAAATGGTACTATTTCATCCTTTTTATGGCTGAGTAATGCTCCATTGTAGATATGTACCACATCTTCTCTCTCTGTTCATTTGTCAGTGGGCATTTAGGTTGCTTGCATGTCTTGGCTACTGTGCATAGTGCTTCTCTGAACATAGGGCTGCATGTATCTTTTCAAATTAGAGTTTTCGTTCAAGAGTTGTATTGCTAGATCATATGATAGCTCTACTTTTAGTTTTTTAAGGAACCTCCACACTGTTTTCCACAGTGACTGCATCAATTTATATTGATTCTACCAATGGTGTTGGAGGGTTCCATTTTCTCTACAGCCTCCCCAGCAATTTCTTATTTGTAGACTTCTTGGTGCTGGCCATTCTGACCAATGGTACCTGAATATAGTTTTGATTTGCATTTCTCTAATAAGCAGCAACGTTAAGCATCTTTTCATGTGCCTACTGACCATCTGGATGTCTTTGGAGAAATGTCTGTTTAGGACTTCTGCCCATTTTCGATTGAGTTGTTTGGGTTATTTTTTTTTTTTTTTGAGTTGTATGAGCTGTTTATTTTGGAAACTAAGCCCTTGTTGGTCCAGTTTTACCTGCTTTTAAACGTCATACCAATTGCATCCTAGAATGTATTCTTCTGTGTCTGTCTCCTTTCACTTAACCTGGAATTTCATCCATGTTACTGGGTGTTTTCCTCAGTTGCTGAAACAGCCAAATAAAATATCAGGGAGGAAAAGAATTTTGCAAGCATAAAAAACAAAAACGGAAGTTCTCATTGTGGCTCAGCAGGTTTAAGAACCCCAACCTAGTGTCTGAAAGGATGCGGGTTCCTCCATCCCTGGCCTCAGTCAGTGGGTTAAGGATCCGGCGTTGCTGTGGCTATGGTGTAGGCCAGCAGCTGCAACTCCAATTCAACCCCTAGCCTGAGAACTTCCATATGCCTCAGGTGCGGCCTTAATAAGAAAGACAAGAAAACAAAAACAAAAATGCATGGTATTATTGGCTGAGTCTGGCAATCTGTAGACCGTAAGCTCCTTGAGAGTAAAAATGATGTCTTACTATTTTTTTTTATTTGGATCCCTTAAAATTATGCTTAGCTCACAATCAGGACTCAACAAATATCAGTTGAATTGAAAATTATTATCATCGCATAGACTATCTGACCTTTCATATCCCGTGTTTTGTTTTGTTTTTTCAATCCACAGGCTAATTGCCTCACCACCACCCCCCCATCTCCCCAACACAAACCCACCCGGAAGGACACGGCCCTTTGTCTTTGTTTTCTGGGCTGTGCCCCCTGGGTCTGTCCCTGTTTTCAGCTGTCTTGCTTCCCTCTCCAGACGCTAGGATGACTCACTGGGGTGGAGAGAAGGGAGCTGGAAAGGAGTGGGGCTGAGTGACTCAAAGGCCTAGACAGAAAACTGTCGGGAGAGGATCCTGGCCGAGCCAGGAGAAGAGCTGGAAGCAGCCTAGATTCGGTGGTCAGACAAGAGACAGAGGCAGGTCTGGCGGGAGGGGGGATCCCTCCCTGGCCTGGGCTCCCCTCCTTCCCTCCCTGGCCTGGGCTCCAGACGCGAGTGCTGAGTGCCGCCGCCACCGCCGGGGAGCCCCTTCGTCTCGCTCTGAGCGCCACCACCTTCCTCCTGGATGGGCACCGCGGCCAAGTTCAGAGCTCACCCCAGCTGTCAGGACACACTGTCACTCCAGCTGTTCCTGAGCGATGGATTCCTGTTGCCAAGATATGGATTTGGTTTTAATAACAGTTAGTGCAAACACTGTAAATTTACTGCTGCGAGAGAGAGTTTTTGAAAACGTCCACTCTGGCTATAATTTTTCAGCCGCGCCAGCTGTTTGTGCTCAGCTCATACCTGACATGGTGCTTTGAAATAGCAATCACTGTATTTATAAGAAGGCGAAGACTCATAAATATGTCACAAGTGGAATATACAACGCCATATTTCACCATTTTCTATTTTAAAATTGTGAGTTATGGCTGCAGAAATGCACGCCCATTAAAGGTGATATGATGTATTTTCTGCCCTGTTCAGGAGTGCATCCATCATCCAGACAATAAAGAAAACCGCACTTACTTTTTTCCTGTCGTCTGTAATTTATGATCCCCAAAAAGCTGTAACCTTTTGGCAGGCTTTGCAGAAACCACTGCACTGTTAGCAACTAAATAACCTTTTATAAGGTTTTAAATGTGTTGCTACAGTCTCAATGCACTTGCTGTATTGATCCAGAAGATCTGGGGGGGGCAGTGGGGGGAAGGAGTGGAAGGAATGGAAGATGATCTATAACCAGATCAATAACGGCATATAGATTGTTGAAAGATGCTTCTAATGATTTTTGCCAGCCATCATCTTTCAGCACGCCACGCCCTATCTCTTAGGCTTCGGTCTTGGCTGGAATTGATTGACCTTGCTTTTTTGCTCCCTCCTCCCTCTTGTTGAGCCGCCAGACAGGGGAGACGCAGAATAAATTGGCCACCGCAGGCTCTTTGCAGAAAAGCTCTGAGAATCATGGGGCTGGAAGCTCTGAGAATCGTTGAGACTATCTCAGCGCCCAGATGAGGAAACTGAGGACAGCCAAGAGGCTGTGACTTGCCCAAGGTCAAGTGGCAATTCGGGAGCAGAGCTCACAGGTGGATTCCTGATTTTAGTCCACTCCACCATCTCATGTTTGCCCCAAGGAAGAGGGTGTGCCGGGAGCATTTCTGACGAGATTGGCAGACCCAATAAATCTGCCTGACAATGAAGGGATGTGGGAAGATGGTGAGCATGGGAATCAGACAGAACCGGGCTGAATCCAGACTCCGCCTCTTACTCCTGTGGGCAGTAACTGCCCTGGCCGCGTCTCTGCTAACTCCACCTGCAAGACGACAGTCAGGCGACACCGAGCCCAAAGCTTGCATGTGACCTGTCTCCTGTCCTGCCCCCTTCAGCCTCCTCTCGTCACCAGCATTTTCTGGGTGTGCCTCCCTCTCGCTCTGCTCCGTCTTAGCCTGTCGGGCAATGCGGATGGAAACCGACGGGAAAGGGGCAGCTATGGAAGAAAGCCGGATGATCTTTTCCAACCACAAAATCTTTGGCGCAGAGGGGTCACCTTAATTGTCAACGAGGAAGGCAGCTGAGGGGAAAGGCAAAACTAAGCACAAGGGAAGCCAAGTTCCTGGAGCTTGGAGACCACGCCTGGTCAGTTCCCTCTGAAAGGGCCCACAAGAGGCCACGGGTAATTGGGCTTTGTAACATTATAGTCTCAGTAGGGAACATTTGCGGGGAGGAAAAAAGAAAAAAGAAAAAGTCCCTGTGAAGCAACTGAACGGTGGTGCACTGGCTGTGTCTCAGAGGACCCTGCCGGCAGACAGGCCTGCGTTCTCGAAAGCAGCGCTTTCCGCCCCGGGAACATGCTGCTTTGGGGGGAAGATGAACAAACAGCCAGCGGGACAAATCCGGCCACTGCCTGTGTCTGCAAATAAATTTCACAAGAACACAACCACGCCCATTCGATTTATGTATTGTCCGTGGCCGCTTTTAACTACAACTGCAGATGTGGGCAGTGGTCTCTCTGTGTCCAAGGGTCATGGTTCCAGGACGCCCCTCAGATGCTAATAACCTCCAGTGCTCAGTTCCCTTATATAAAATGGCATAATATCGGCATAGAACCTACACACTTCCTCCCCCATCTTGAGATTGTTTATTCTACCCAATGCTATGCAAATCTTTGCCTGTCAATGGCAAATTCAAGTTTTGCTTTGTAGAACTTTCTAGAATCTTTTCTCCAAATGTTGTCCATCTCTGAGGATACAAAAACCTAATGGATAAGAAAGGCCAACTGTAGTTCTGATAGAAATCAAAAGACACATCAAGCCTGAAAGAGTGGCCAGTCCTTTCTTCCCCCCAAAGCTTCAAACTCCCGCGCTGAGGTCCACTCAGCACTGTCACAGCCGGAGGGCTTCCCAGGAGCACATGACCCATAAATACATGAGCAGGGATTTAGAGTTTACAGTGTACTTTCGCGAACGTGATCTTGAGGACAACTCCCAGGAACCTGTGAGCTGGAGATTCTGAATCAGAGGCACATACTGAGACCCAGGGACAGAGGTGAGACCTGAGCCCAGGCTGAGAGGCCCAACCTCCCTCCACTGCACGCCCCTCCAGGGCCCCAGACAACCAGCTAAGGACCTGGGCAAGTCACTGGGCCCCTCTGGACCTTAGTTTCCTTACATCCAAAATGAGCAGTCACTGACAAGGGATTAATCTCCAAAATTTACAAACAGCTCCTACAGCTCAATACCAAAGGATCAAACAACCCCATCAAAAAATGGGCAGAGGATCTAGGCAGAAAATTCTCCGAAGAAGACATGCAGATGGCAAATAAACACATGAAAAGATGTTCAACATCACTCCTCATTAGAGAAATGCAAATCAAAACCACTATGAGGTACCACCTTACACGGGCCAGAATGGCCATCATCAGAAGGTCTACAAACAATAAGTGCTGGAGAGGGTGTGGAGAAAAAGGATCCCTATTACACTGCTGATGGGAATGCAAACTGGTGCAACCACTGTGGAAAACAGTATGGAGATTCCTCAGACAACTCAAAATAGAATTACCATTTGATCCAGCAGTCCCACTCCTGATAATCTATCCAGAGGAAACCATGACTCAAAAAGACACATGTACTCCAGTGTTCATTGCAGCACTCTATGCAATAGCCAGGTCATGGAAACAACCTAAATGCCCATCGACAGAGGAGTGGATAGGGAAGATATGGTACATACACACAATGGAATATTACTCAGCCATTAAAAGGAACGGAATCCCAACATTTATAGCAACATGGATGGACCTAGAAATTATCATGCCAAGTGAAACCAGTCAGACAATTAGACAGCAACACCCAATGCTACCACTTACATGTGGAAACTAAAAAGACACAATGAACTTCTATGCAGAACAGACAATAACTCACAGACTTTGGAAAACCTTTGGTTTTTCAAATAAGACAACCTGGGGGTTGGGGGGATGCACTGAGGGTTTGGGATGCAAATGCTATCAAATTGACTTGTGATGATTTTGTACACCTGTAATTGAAATAAAATTCATTAAATAATGTAAAAAAATAAATAAATAAAGTCAAGGTCCTGGGGAAAAAAAATAAAATGATTACTAATCAAAAAAAAAAAAAAAAGAACAATCACTGAAACACTCATTTTGAAAGATGCTCAGGGGAGTTCCCGTTGTGGCTCAGCAGGTTGAAAACCCGACAGAGTGTCCATGAGGATGCTGGTTCGATCCCTGGCCTCGCTCAGTGGGTTAAGGATCTAGCGTTGCCATGAGCTGCAGCGTAGATTGCAGATGTGGCTCAGATCTGACATTGCTGTGGCTGTGGCGTACGTAAGCCGGCAGCTGCAGCACCCTTTCACCCCCTAGCCTGGGAACTTTCTCATGTTGCAGGTTCGGCCTTAAAAAGAAAAAAAAAGAGGAAGATGCTAAGGGACTCTTAGCAAGCACTCTGTGAAGTAATTCCTGGGGGGAAACACCCCAGCGCCTACACCCAGTCTGATCCACACATGGACAGGCCATCAGAGAAGCTAGTGGGGCAGGCCCAGAGCAGGGATGAGGAAGGGGGGTGCCCACTCCGTGGACTGGCTCCCCTAAAGCCCTGGACCCCACAGACCATGTGGGGGCACAGAGATGGTAACAGCGGGCCCAGAGAGGCTGCCCGCACACACAGGACTGCTCTCCAGCTCCTGGGCATTCCGCCCCAGACAGAGTGTCTGCAAGGCCATAAAAGCCCCTGCTGCCCCTCACACCTCCAGGGTAGGGGGGTCAGGGGCAGGTCATGGTGGGGAAAAGAGCTGTCACCCCTTTGTCACACGCCCTGCCATCGCTCTGTGTCGAATCACCGTCTCGCTCTCCCTCTTCCAGCTCTCTCCCAGAGCACCCCCCGAAATCATTATTAACATTATAAATAAAAACGAGAGGCAAGTTATTAAATGTAAAATATGCAGAGTTCCTCCCAGAACTCGCCGGGCAGTTCATAAACGTGACGGCTTAATTTTGCTGCTGATCCAGGCAGCTGATGAAGCATCGCCAGCTCGTGGGCTAATTGAAGCTGTTAACAAAGCAGAGGAGAGATGATCACGGCGAGGCTGGGGGGGTTCCTCTCCCACCTGAAGGGAGCAGGGGGCAGCCCGACAAAGACAGAGACAGAGTTCGCCACCTGAACCTCCATCTGGAACCACTTGCAAGAACAAGGGACTTCCCTGAGTCTCCTGTGGAGACAAGCGGCTTCAAACACAGCTTGGGGAGTTCCCGTCATGGCACAGCAGAAACGAATCTGACTAGGAACCATAAGGTTGCAGGTTCGATCCCTGGCCTCTCTCGGTGGGTTAAGGATCTGGCATTGCTGTGGCTGTGGTATAGGCCGGCAGCTGGAGCTCCGATTGGACCCCTAGCCTGGGAACCTCCATATGCCCCGGGTGTGGCCATAAAAAGCATAAATACATACATACATACATACAGCACAGCTTGGGGTAGAGTCCACCCAGGGTTGGTTTTAGCACAACTAGAGAGATTCTGGCTCTCAGGTTCCAGGCTGAGTGGAAACCACCAAATGTCCATCAACAGATGAATGGATAAACAAATTGTAGCCAGTCCACACAATGGCATATCATTCAGGCATGAAAGATTAAAGAGAATGAAGTATTGGCGATGCTACAACCTGGATAATCCTTGAACACAGAGTGAAAGAAGCCGGGCTCAAAGGTCACATCCGGGAGGATTCCGTTCATATGAAATGTCCAGAACAGGTAAAGCCACAGAGACAGAGAGCAGATGAGTCGTGGCCAGGGGCTGGGGGAGGGGACAGTGGGAACTGCCGGCTTGAATACATGTGTTTCGGGCGGTGATGGAAAAGTTTGGGAGCAAGACAGAAGTGTAGTCACACGATACTGTGAATTACTAAATGCAACAGAATTGTTCTCTTTGGAGTTCCCGTTGTGGCTCAGGACGGATGTGATGCTAGAGGAAACAGAGATTTGGACACTGAGAACCCAGGGTCCTGAGTTCTAGGAATGCCCGTTGGCCAAGTCTAGGAGCCATTTAGAAGTCATTTAAATAGTTTGGCTTTAGTTTCCTTCTTTTGAAGGAGGGAAACTTAACTTTATATTCCTCAGACATCCCTTCTGGCTTTAAAAGTCTGCTACTAAGCAAAATTAAAAGACAAACAGGAAATGTATTTTTTATTGTTATGTCAGAAGATGGATGTTCTTAATATGTAAAGGGGCCTTTAAAAATCAATAGGAAAGGAGTTCCTGCTGTGGCACAACATGATCCATGGCATCTGTGCAGTGCCAGGACGCAGGTTCTATCCCCAACCCGGCACCGTGGATTAAAGGATCCAGCAGTGTAGCAGTTGCAGTGTAGGTCGCAACTGCAGCTCGGATTTGATCCCTGGCCTGGGAACTCAATATGCATCAGGGTGGCCAAAAAAGAAAAAAAAATGATCATTAGGAAAAAGAGGAATACCTCAAAGGGAAAAAAAATAGATAAATAACAGGATTTTTACAAAGATTTTCCCACTAACTATAGTAAGGAAAAATTTAAAACAGTCTAAATTCAAAGCAAGAATAGTTTTTGTCCTAATCACAGCACTCATATTACTAGTCATTGTGAATCACATTTCTTCATAATATTTAATAATAAGTGTATGTAATAAAAGAGGAAAAATTCAGATTTCCAGTTTTATGTCTTATTTGTCTCAAAAAAAGACGGTTACAGATAGATGATACATAGGCTAGAAGCATATGCACCCAAAAGTTAACGGTAGTTATCTCTGAGTGTAGGTTGATAATTTTATTTCTCCTTTATACTTTTATGTTTTTCTGAATTTCCATAATGAGCACATTATTTTCTAATTTAGAAAAAAATATGTTTAATCTATGATGCAACAGAATAGCAAATTCAGGGTTTTACATTCAGCTCCATTAAAATTTCATTCTGGTACCAAAGTGATAAAAACCTTCACTAAAATAAATTTTCAAAGGTTATTATTCGGCAACTGTTTCTCTAGGACAGCACCTGTCTCACTCAATTGTTGATTAACCTACATAAATTCTCAACTGTTCATAAAATGTCTTGAGGCCAGGAATTTAGCCAAATTTATTCCCAGCGACAAATATTGTAATAGGTGTTCAAGAGATGTTGGCTGACTCTAGGGCAAGAACTGTGAGATCAGTGGTCTGGGAAAAATTGAGCAAGAGGCAATAGAAAGTGTGATGAGGAGTTCCCGTCATGGCTCAGTGGTTAACGAATTCGACTAGGAACCATGAGGTTGCGGGTTCGATCCCTGGCCTTGCTCAGTGGGTTAAGGATCCGGCGTTGCCGTGAGCTGTGGTGTAGGTTGCAGACGCGGCTCAGATCCCGCGTTGCTGTGGCTGTGGCAAAGGCCAGCGGCTACAGCTCCTGTTAGACCCCTAGCCTGGGAACCTCCATATGCCATGGGTGCAGCCCTAGATAAGGCAAAAAGACAAAAAAAAAAAGAAAGTGTGATGATATAGACGTGGATATAGATATATAGAGAGAGTTCCTATTGTGGCTCAGTGGGTTAAGAACCAACTAGTCCATGAAGATGTGTGAGTTCGATCCCTGGCCTCACTCCATGGGTTAAAGGATCCAGCACTGACGTGGGCTGCGATATAGATCAAAGATGTGGCTCAGATCCCCTGTTGCTGTGGCCAGAATAAGCCAGAAGCTGCAGCTCTGATTCAACCTGTAGCCTGGGAACCTCCATGTGCTGTGGGTGTGTCCCCCTCAAAAAAAGAAAGTGAGATGAGGAGCCATGAAGGGTAGCTGTGGCCTATTTATCAGTTTGTTCGTCTATACTGACTTCAATAGCACTCAGAGCCTCGAAGCTAAGGGATAGAGACAGAAGTGCAAAAAGAAAAAAAAGGGGGGGGGATGGAACAAAATAAAATAATAGAGCCTCAACAGGGAAAACAAAGGAAAGCTGCTCATCCTGCTGTCACCGGAGGGCAGGAAGAGAAGCAGGGAGAAGGGACAGGACCATGAGGACAGTCTTAGAGTGACATGGAGAGGGACTGAAGCTGGGATGCTGAGCAAGAAGAGGGCATGGAAGACGGCACAGATGAGAATACCTGTCCGCATCCTTCGTCATCATCCACATCCACACAAAGTCCACGGGTGGGGAGCCGAGGCACAGGGAACACACACACCTTCTCGGGGGGCTTATACTGCACTTGGACCTGGATGGGCGTCCTAGCAACTGAGCCCATCACACTCCCACTGTGACCAACGTCCTGGACTTCAATGCCCAGCAGGGATCCCATTCCCATCCACCTAGAATGCCAGCCGGGGGTACACGCCCAGCTCCATGTCAAAATTTTTTTTGTCTTTTTTGCCTTTTCTAGGGCCATACTCGCGGCATATGGAGGTTCCCAGGCTAGGGGTCTAATCGGAGCTGTAGCCGCAGCAACTCGGGATCCAATCTGCATCTGCAACCTATACCACAGCTCACGGCAATGCTGGATCCTTAACCCACTGAGCGAGACCAGAGATTGAACACGCAACCTCATGGTTCTTAGTCAGATGCGTTAACCACTGAACCACTATGGGAACTCCAAAATTATTTTAACCTTAAGAGGAGGCAGCCCTCAAACTGTGGAGCCCATAACCATACCCTCTGCACCTCAATTCCATCACCTCCTGGTGGTAGAGGACGGGTCTCACTTCCTGCGCAGCTCCCTGGTTTTACATGGGGGGACCCTCCCCGTTAGCTGGTGAACCATCTTCCAAGGAACGCACTGAAAACACACACTGTCTCCAGAATACAAGGGGGCGGGGGTTTCCATCCAGGAAATGCCAGCATCTCCCTCAATGTGGTCATTGCCGGCTCTGATCTGGAATGCATTATTTGAACTCGGGCAACTGTAAATTAATGTCGTCTTCAAGCTGAGCTTCTCAGCAAGGTAACAAAATGTTGACATCAGCCTGAAAGTCAAATTAGGCTGTGCGTTATGTAGTGTGACCTGAGGTGTTGACACCCTGGCCGTGTGCCTTTCGAGTTTGGGGAAAGCACGTGGTAGAGAACTGCACTCATGACTTCAGCTGCTTCCCAGAATGTCCCTGGACCGCCAAGAATCCTCAGGGAGCAAATCCGTGACGTTTCTTCAGCCTCTTGCAGGAAATGGACGTGATGCATTCATTCTTCACACCAGGACGGTCTGTACCATGTATCTGTCACTGTGATGGGCCCTTGGAGGCAGCAGGTGACCTCCAGCACGCGTAGACCCCATAGCTCTCCTCCCTTTCCTGGCCAAATTGGTTTTACCATGCATCTTCTCCTCCACACCCCCCTCGGTCCACGGCCCCTGCCTCTCCGTGGAAACCGCATTCACTGAGGATGCCAGAAATCTCACCAATGACAGGGCTCAAGGTTGTGGTTTTCCAACCTCCTTCCAAAGTTCACCCTGTTGATGCATCACTTTCTGAAATCGTTCTCCCTCTCAAGTGTTACTGTTCCCTTACGGTTTTCACCAAAACTTGAGACATACAATTCACCTTAAATAATTATTAAAGAAATGCAAATCAAAACTGCTATGAGCTACCACCTTACACTAGCCAGAATGGCTATCATTAAAAAGTCTACAAATAATTTAAAAGTTGGAGAGGGTGTGGAGAAAAGGGAACCCTCATACACGGTTGGTGGGAAAGTACTTTGGTGCAACAGCTGTGGAAAACAGTATGGAGGTTCCTCAAAACTTAAAATAGAATTACCATATGATCCAGTAAGCCTGTTCCTGGGCATATATTCAGAGAAAACCATAACTTGAAAAGATGCATGCACTCCAATATTCATTGCAGCGCTATTTACAATAGCCAAGACACGGAAGCAACCTAAATGTTATCAACGGAGGAATGGATAAAGAGGATGTGGTGCATGTATACAATGGCATATTTCTCAGCCATAAAAAAAGAATGAAATAATGCATTTGCAGCAACATAGATGGACCTAGAAATTATCATACTAAGTCAGACAGTGAAAGACAAACATCATATGATATCTCCTATATGTGGAATCTTTTTTTAAAAAAGGATACAAATGGATCTATTTGCAGAACAGAAACAGACTTACAGACTTCGAAAAACTTATGGTTACCAAAGGGGACCGGTTTGTGGGGGGGACAGACTAGGGGTTTGGGATTGATATCTGCACACTGAGGTATGTGGAATGACTGGCCAATGGGGACCTGCTGTACAGCAGAGAACTCTACCCAATATTCTGTGATAATCTTTGTGGGAAAAGAATCTAATAGAGAACTTGTGTGTGTGTGTGTTTGTGTGTGTGTGTCTGTGTGTGTGTGTGTGTGTGTGTGTGTCTGTGTGTGTGTGTGTGTGTGTGTCTGTGTGTGTGTGTGTGTATGACCGGGTCACTTTGTTGTATAGCAGAAATGATCACAGCCTTGTAAATCAACTATACTTCAATAAAACTTGGGGAAAAAAAGAATCAGGATTTCCCATCGTGGCTCAGCAGTAATGAACCGTAATAGTATCCATGAGGAGGCAGGTTCGATCCCTGGCCTCATTCAGCAGGTTAAGGATCAGGCGTCATCAAAAGGTGTAGCGTAGGTCACAGATGTGGTTCGGATCCTGCATTGCTGTTGCTGTGGTATAGACTCCACATGAAAGTTCCCAGGCTAGAGGTTGATTCGGAGTTACAGCTGCCAGCCTACACCACAACCATAGCAATGTAGGATCCGAGCCATGTTTGCAAACTACGCCACAACTTGTGACAATGCTGGATCCTTAACCCACTGAGTGAGGTCAGGAATTGAACCCACATCCTTTCAGGTTCTTAATCTGCTAAGCCACATTGGGAACTCCTAGTTTTTGTCTCAATGACATTTTTGTTTTGCTGTCTTGCACTGCCACGAGATAACTAGAACCATGACTTCCATTTCACAATTTACCCAGTGATTTCAGGTGCATTTGAGAGCTGGGGTCTGGATCCTGCTGCCGTAATTTTTTTCCCATCTGGAAAGACGGAGGGAGCTTGTGTTCATGCTCCCTGTGACTGTGGCCCTCCAAGGTCACGGTTTGCCAACTCGGTCTCCCACGCGCCTCCCAGCCCACTAAGGGCAGTAAGTCACGCCCTCAGGGTAGGCACCGTTAAGCACAAAAACCATCTGTGCTCAGGGGTCCCCAGGATCCAGCAGGATGGACCCTCTTGCCTCGGCCACGCTAAAACCTCCTCTTCCAAATGTCCTTGAGAAGCCAAATTCCTGAGCTCTGAGAAGGGGCCAGCTGATGCAAAACATGGAGAAGGGCTTTTCCAAAGTGGCACGAGACGTGGGGGCGGGTGGAAGAGCCCCGAAGAAGCCCAGTGCCTAATGTTATGTTTTAAACCACATGCCTTTTTCCAGACTGGGTTATTAAATTAATTCAGAACTTATGCTCACGCTTAAAAGATTTCTGTCATATTTTATGAACACGATGATCTCAGAGTAATTTGCACTGGAAATGTGTCATATTAAATCAGGGGCACTAATAAACTTTATGACTTAAACTCCACATGGATCAGACGTGGCAGATAAACCATCCTCCTTTTGCACTCGTATTCCTGCCCTTGAAATACAGCTCTTCCTATGGGAAAACATAAATAAACTTGATAACACTCCCGGCTGCCCCACCATGCACAGACCCGCCAGGCTGGAGGCATCACCTACAGGTCCTGCCCCGCCACACGGAAGCTGGTGATGCGGGAGGGATGAGTTGACTCAGGCAGAGATATTTCTTAGGGGTTTTAAAACTCTTTGACTCCCCATGGCTTTATGACCTTCCATTCACATCAGCGCGGCCTTAAAGCTGGGCTGTGTGTAACTGCTCAGAAGTGTTTTACAGGTACAAGTACGGTGTAAAAAGTGTTGGATGGTGAGTTACGACCCCTGAGTCCTTCTGGTTCCTCTACCAGCTGGCTCTGGGATCGGAGCACAAATCAGATAGGACGGAGTAACAGAAAGAGCCCAGACCCTGGAATCAAAGGTCTATTTCCACTTCACAGATGTTTTTTGAAAGCCTGACATGATCCAGGCCTTGTGCAAGGCACTAACAATTCGAGAATGAGTAAGAATTCAATTAGAGAGTTCCCACTGTGATGCAATGGGATCAGCCGCGTCTCTGGAGCGCTGGGATGCAGGTTCAATCCCCTGACCAGCACAGTGGGTTAAGTGGGTTAAGGATCTGGTATTGCCACAACTGCATCTCAGATCTGATCCCTGCTGGGAACTCCAAATGCTGTGGGGTAGCAAAAAAATAAAGACAGAAAGAATTCAATTAGAATCCCAACAGAATTATTTGGGAAACTAAATTAAATTATTATAAAATATGTGCAGATGGGTACCAGTCTACAGAAAGACTCTGTGATTCTTTTTAAATTCATGTAAATAAATAAATGTCTGAAAATAGCCAAGGAAATTCAGAAGAGTGAGGCAGGACTTGCCTCCCCAGATATTAAATACAAAATTGATATATTCAAAGTGATGTGGTGTCGACAGGTTTGTATGAAAACTTGCAGCCAACAAACCTGTGGATGTGGGGGTGGGGGATGAAAAGAAGAGAAATGACTGAAAGTCTGGATTTGGAACATGTGGACTTCCCAGTGGTCCTCAACACGAGCAGCCAAGTATCTGCCTTCCCTACTACACAACAAAGCTGGAATCTTTTCTCTGAAAAAGAAACATGAAGCCAAAAAGGTTCTAAATTCAGCGGGATAGATTCATCGGAGGACAAGAGCTAGGCGGACAGTGAAAATAAAGGAATTCCATGAAACTCTACTCTTTACATAGGAAGGACCCTCTGCCCTTTCCTGCTCTATTTCCAGAACTCAAGCAGCCAATACACCCTCATATGCCTCAAAAGAATTCTGAAGCAGGAGACTGGATGACATCTCTCTGGCATGAAACAACTGACTCCCATATACTGACACTAAAGGAATACAACAAAAAGGATCACTGGCAGCCAGATCCTCCCCTCCCTCAGTAGAGCTCCTCCCCCATTCACAAACAACTCCAACTAAACATGGACAAAGAGCCAAGGATCATCAGACCCTTAAGGAAATCCTTTTCATGAAAAGTACAATGGAAAGTAAACACAAAACAATGAATTTGGAAGGGAAATAGACAAAGCAATAACATTCCTAGAAAGATGATTTAAATAGCAAAATGTCATTTAAAAGGCATTAGTGCTATTAATGCCCAACTTGAAAATAAGAAAGAGCTTTTAACAATTAAAATTGATAACCAAAATAACATTATTGAAAAGCGTTAAAAGGTAAGAAAGTCCCCCATAAGTTATAACTAAACGACACTAAAGTAGAGAATGTATATATATATGTGTGTGTGTGTATATTATACACACACACACATATATATAACTGGAATACGTTGCTATACAGCAAAGGTGGCGCAACATTGTAAATCAACTACACTTTAATTTAAAAAAAAAGACAAAGAATTAAATTTCCTAGAACTGAAGGGCATGAGGATTCTCCAAGAGACTAGCATAATGAATGAAAAAAAAAAGATCCCATTTATATGATATTTCTAAAGAGGGCAAGTCTCTAGGAACAGAAAGTATATCAGTGGCTGCCTGGGACCAAGGATGGGAGTAGAGATTGGCTTTAAATGGGCACCAGGAGACTTTGGGGTTGATGGAAACATTCTAAATCTGGTTTGTAGTGATCGTTGCACAACCGTACCAAACTCAGAGTTCCCTAGTGGCCTAGAGGTTAAGGATTCATGTTATCACTGCTATGGTTTGGGTTCAGTCCCTGGCCTGGGAACTTCCTTATGCCACAGGTGCAGTCAAAAAAGCCTGGGAACTTCCTTATGCCACAGGTGCAGTCAAAAAACAAACAAATAAATAAATAAATAAATAAATAAATTTAAAATAAATGTACTAAATTCATCAATATGGATACTTAAAATAGCTGAATTTTATGGTAGTTAAATTACATCTCAATAAATCTGTTATATATATATATATATATATATATATATATATATATATATATCTTTTTTTTTTTTAAGTTGCGTTCACAGTAGCCAAGACAGGAAAACAACATAAATGTCCATCGACAGATGAATGGATTAAGAAGATATAGTACATATTTACAATGGAATACTAGCCATAAAAAAAGAATGAAACAATGCCATTTGCAGCAACATGAATGCAACTAGAGACTATTATACTGAGTGAAATAAGTCAGAAAAAGCAGGACAAATACCATTGGTAGCACTTATATGTGGAACCAAAATATGACACAAATGAACCTATCTACAAAACTGAAACAGACTCACAGACATAGAAAACAGACTTGTGAGGAGTTCCCTTCATGGCTCAGCAGTTAACAAACCCGACTAGGATCCATTAGGATGCAGGTTCGATCCCTGGCCTTGCTCAGTGGGTTAAGGATCCTGCGTTGTGATGAGCTGTGGTGTAGGTTGCAGACGCAGCTCAGATCCCGCGTTGCTGTGGCTCTGGCATCGGCCAGCGGCTACAGCTCCGATTAGACCCCTAGCCTGGGAATCTCCATATGCCGCGGGTGCGGCCCTAGAAAAAACAAAAGACAAAAAAAGAAAAGAAAAGAAAACAGAGTTGTGGTCACCAAGGAGGGGGGTGGAATGGAGAGAGAGTTTGGAGTCAGTAGATACAAACTATTACAATTAGAAGAGATAAGCGATAAGGTCCTACTGTACCAGGGAACTATATCCAGTCTCTTGGGACAGACCATGATGGAAGATAATATAAGAAAAGGAATGTATGTACATGCATAACTGGGTCACTTTGCTGTACAGCAGAAATTGGCACAACATTGTAAGTCAACTATACTTTAATTTAAAAAAAAATGGTGTCAGTTATTCCTCCCAACACTTACTATATTAACCAAAGAGCGTTGTTCTGAAATCCTGAAAGTGAGCAGGTGAGGCTGGCAAAAGGAACAAGGTGAAATTGTCCACTGAAGTACTTTATGATGCCCAGAAGGAAGAAGTGCAGTCTTTTTAATTTTTTTTATTTATTTATTTATTTTTAGAAGTGCAGTCTTTAGGGGCTGCTCTGCCACAGCTCAAGAGCCAGGGTGGGAGTTCCCGTTGTGGCGCAGTGGTTAACAAATCCGACTGGGAACCATGAGGTTGCAGGTTCGATCCCTGCCTTGCTCAGTGGGTTAAGGATCCGGCGTTGCCGTGAGCTGTGGTATAGGTTGCAGACGCGGCTCGGATCCTGCGTTGCTGTGGCTGCGGCGCAGGCCAGTGGCTACAGCTCCTGTTAGACCCCTAGCCTGGGAACCTCCACATGCCGCGGGTGCGGCCATAAAAAAAAGGCAAAAAAAAGATCCAGGGTGGAGCCAGAGTTCTTCTTCCTGCAAAGGGAAAGTCATGGCAGCAACAGCCTGTGAAACGGCCACATGCTGCTTCTCAATGTCAGGCTGGGACATCAGAGCCCCAGGAAGAGAGACCATATTGCTCCCCATTCTCCCAAACTGAAGAAGAAAAGAAGGAGGAGACATTACCATCAGGTGGTTAAAGGAAAGGAGCGGGGCTGGGTGTGTGTGTGTGTGTGTGTGTGCGTGTGTACAAATGCACCAGGATACACTTAAACCCTTATATAGAAACAGACCCATTTGATCTACTGTATAGCGCAGGGAACTACACTCAATATTTTGTAATAACCTATACGGGAAAAGAATCTGAAAAAGAATATATATTATATTATATATTCTAAGGTTTATATTATATACTATACTATATGCCATATATAGTAATATATATTCTATATAATATATATGTATGACTGGATCACTGCGCTGTATACCTGAACTGAATACAACATAGTAAATCAAGTATACTTCAATTAAAAAAAAAAAAGAAACAGACACATTTGTATGTATGACATAAAAATAAAGTTTCATCACAATCATATCACCAATATAGTACACAGTTTTAATTACAGGGAAATGATACAAAGGCAATACACTCAAATCCTACTCTTGGTTGGTTGCTCATTTTTAACTAAGAAATGAAAAAACTTTTTTCAAAAACTTCCCTTTTCACACGGGTTGGCCCACATACAAATTGGCAGGCAGCATCTGTACAGAGAAAGTCTCTTTATCTGGAAAGGTAAATGCTTAATTCAAGCTTTTGTGTAATGAAATTAATTCTAATATAAATACGATTTTAAAAGATAAAGGCAGTCTAGAATGTTAATTTCAAAATGCGCACTGTTACTGAAAGAACAGACGTATCAGAAAACAAGGAAACAAATTAAAAACATTTGCAGTGGGTGAAAATAAAAACCTTGACCAGCTTCATTAGCTTGGGAGTCAACGTTCTTTACTGCCACCAGCGCCAGCCGTGTGACCATTGCTACGGTTGTCACTGTTCAGTGTGTAAGGAGGCGAGGGAAACCAAGAAGGCAGAAGTTAAATCTGGGCAGAGGAAAAAAACCTAAGTAACACAGGTCCTCAGACGTAATTCTTTTGCTTGTATTTCCAGAGTGGCTGGTTCTGTAATCAGATTAGCCAAATATTTATAGAATTTCTACTTTCCCATTATGCCTGACAGACGTAACAGTGTGATTAGCTGGCGCAAAAAAGTTTATGGAGGTCAAAGTGGGAAGCTACCTGTGACCCAGCCCACTCATGCTGAAGACACGGGGGACCCTCGACACCTTCAGATTGTCTTGAGAACTGAGTGGTGCAATGTCTGGTAAAGCAGCTGCCGTCAAGAGGCCAGCCAAGAAATGGTGAGTCTTCCTCATTTCCTCCCACTTTTCACCCACTTCTCATCATCCTGCCCAAACACACACACACACACACACACACACACCACAAGTCTCACTCAGAAGATTTGCGGACGTTTCCTATGGGAAAATAAAAAGGAAATATTTTCAAGGAGAAAAGCTCAACAGCACATTAGAAGGAGGAGTTCCCAGTGCGGCTCAGAGGTAATGAACCTGACTAGTATCCATGAGGACGGTTCGATCTCTGGCCCCAATCAGTAGATTTGGTAAGATTTGGTGTTGCTGTGAGTTGTGGTGTAGGTCACAGACATGGTTCAGATTCTCTGTTGCTGTGGCTGTGGCGTAGGCCTGCAGCTGCAGCTCTGATTTGACGCCTAGCCTGGGAACTTCCATATGCCGCAGGTATGGCCCTAAAAAAAAAAAAAGAGAGAAGAAGAAATCAAAACATGTTCTGAGTCCTTAAAAGTACTGGGGACACTAGACATTGTCCTACTTGCTTAATGGTCAGCCGCCCTGCTAGAGAGGATGCTAAAAGAAACAGAGCATCCAGCCACAGATCTAAGCACCGATTCTGATCAGAGCTTGGGAAGGGCTACCCACCACGTCCCCCAGCCCCTGATAGATCATATACTGTATTTGCTTTCATGACAACTTAGGAGCATGGAACAAGGCACCACACAACTCATTGATGGGTCGGAAAGGCAGTTCCCTCTCAGAGTTAGGAAAAAATTTCTCTCTACAATAGTTGACTTTTGTTGACACAATGGGACTTGGAAGAGGCTGTCCCATACAACAGGGTGGGTAGACAAGAGGGTCTGCCCATCGTTCAACTATTAATGCTGCACCATAAATATGACTAACCCTAAAATAGATTTCGGGAGCTCCTGCTGTAACACAGTGTGTTAAGAATCCAACTGCAGTGACTCAGGTTTGGGTTTGATTCCTGGCCCAGGAACTTCCATGTGTCTGAGGGCGGCCATAAAAAAATAATAATCCAGGAGTTCCCATCGTGGCACAGTGGTTAACGAATCCGACTACAAACCAGGAGGTTGCGGGTTCAATCCCTGGCCTCGCTCAGTGGGTTAAGGATCTGGTGTTGCCGTGGTGTAGGTAACAGACGCGGCTCGGATCTGGCGTTGCTATGGCGTAGGCCAGCAGCTGTAGCTCCGATTCAGCCCCTAGCCTGGGAATCTCCACATGCCGCAGGTGCGGCCCTAAAAAAGCAAAAAAAAAAAAAAAAATCCAAAAATAGAGTTCCCGTCGTGGCTCAGAGGAAATGAATCCAACTAGGAACCATGAGGTTGCAGGTTCAATCCCTGGCCTCACTTAGTGGGTTAAGGATCCAGTGTTGCCATGAGCTCTGGTGTAGGTCACAGGAGCAGCTCGGATCTGGTATGGCTGTGGCTATGGCTGTGGCTGTGGCTGTGGCCAGCGGCTATGATCAGACCCCTAGCCTAGGAACATCTATATGCCTCAGGAACAGCCCTAAAAAAGCAATAAAAAATATATCAAAAATACGTTTTATCTCACACTAATCTTGATTTTATACCCTTCATGGTTTTCAAATCTATTATTTCCTGATGTATTGGTTTCAGCACACAAGATCTGTAAGACACATTTTTTAGGCTGACTGACTCAACCTAGTTGGCCCAGGACCTCCACGGTTTGGGCACTGAAACTTGTACATCCTACAAAACCTCCCAGTTTGGGGCAAACCAGGACAGTTGAGTTGGTCAGCTTTTAATGACAATCTAATCTTCATCATCCTCTGCTGACATTTACGTGTTTGGACCAACAAGATGAAAAGCACAGAACAGAACATTTAAGTAGCAATTGTAATTCTGGACAGTTCTAGTAGGGTCCAAAGCTACACTCAGCAAGATGGACACAGGCCTTGGATGTGGCCAAACCAGGTCCCCCTGGCTTTCATGGCAACCTCGGTAGGAAAGGAATGACTGCAAGTCAGATCCTTCTTTTCCTTGCTCTCTGGAACAGCCTCTTCCATGAATACTTTAGATGATTTGCCAGCAAAGAAAAGGGATTCGGGCAGTGGTTCCCAAACCACAGGGCACTTAAGAATAACCTGAAGAACATGTTTAAAATATGCCTTTCTGAGCCTTATCCCCACCAAGAAAGATTAGCTTGGGTGAGTCCAAAAAAGCAGTCTTTTTAAGAAGAACCCCAAGGGATCCTGATCCATGTGTGGAAATCTTTTCAGGTAAAAATCCTAATTCATTATCTCTCAGGACAGAAACTCATGGAGGCAAGCACAGAATTGTCCCACAGTCACTCTATAATCCTAGACATCAACAGGAAAAAAAATTCCTACAGACAGCATCCCTGAGGGAAGATGCACTGAGGCCAAAGTCACAGAATATAGGAGGAAGGTGAAAACCATGGTGGGCTATTGACATACCCCACCCAGCCAACCCTCATCCCAGAGAAAGGAAGAAATGACACCTGTGGAGCCAGAGATAATAGGATAGTCTGAAAGGGACTTTGAAATCGATTCCATTGGAAACAGAAAATCATTTAAGAGTTTTGAGAAAAAGCCAGACATGCTGAATGTTGTGTCATACTTTCACTGCATATGGAAGTTCCCAGGCTTGGGGCTGAGTCGGAACTGTAGCTGCCAGCCTGTGCCACAGCCACAGCAATACCAGATCTGAGCTGCTTCTGCGACCTACACCACAACTCACAGCAACACTGGATCCTTAACCCACTGAGTGAGGCCAGGGCTTGAACTTGCACCCTCATGGATAGTAGTCGGGTTTGTTAACCACTGAACCATGACAGGAACTCCTAAAAGTTGTGTTTTAGAATGATGAGAGTGGCCATGATACTCACGAATTAAATGGAGGCAGCAAGAACAGACTAAAAGACCTCACACTCTCTACCTGCAGGTGGTGTTCTCTCCTTCTTCTCAGCAACCCTAAAATTTAACCTGCGCATTTCCTATGACCTTATAATCCCACCAATTTATTCCACATTTTATAGCTGTTTCCACATACATAAGCCATGTAAAAACGTGCTGCTCTCAAGGCTCCCTCAATATATATACACATATATGATTTCTGTATCCTCCACAGTACCTGACATAGTGTGCTGGGCCCCTGGGAGAAGTTCCATAAAGGTTTCAGGAATAAACGATCCAACACTTGAACAAGTGCTGGGTTAGAAAGTGACTGATCGGAACCTTGCTCCGTGGACCTCTAACCTGACCTGGAGCACAAAACCAACCTGACAGCGCAGCATTAGTTCATCTCCCTAGCACCGGAGAGGTTCCCTAAACTGGTTCTCTTCTTAGCCCAAGAGGACACTACCTGTCAATGTATTTAAAAACTCAGCTGGATTCAGTGACAGCCTTAAGCCCTGTCACACTGATGAAAATCTTTCGCTATATGTGGATTTCCCTGGTGCAGGTTGATGGCTGTATCACCTTTCTTCCTCTTCAATCGACTGTCACCTTGCAGACATCTGACTCTACGCAATAGCAAGTCTTGCCCTAAATCTGACTACCCCATTCCTAATCAGTTAGAGCCCTTCTCCTTCCCTCTTTGAGGAAGAAGTCGCGATGTAACGGCCAAGCCCTGGGAAACAGCAATGACAAGAGCTTGCAGGGAGCACGAAGCCAGCACACTGAATATCACAGAGTCAAAGTTCGCAGGGCCTCCTGAGAGCCCCAGAGCCAAGCTCATCACCAAAGCTTACCTGTGTGATGGTGATAATGGTGATGATGATGACAGCAACGGCAATGACACAAAGCTCTCTCTTTTTTTTTTTTTTTTTTCCGTTTTTAGGGCCGTGCCTGCGGCATATGGAGGTTCTTTAGCTAGGAGTTGAATCAGAGTTGCTGCAGCAGTCCTACGCCACAGCCACAGCAATGCAGGATCCGAGCAGCATCTGTGACCTACACCACAGCCTGCAGCCACACGGGATTCTTAACCCACTGATAGAGGCTGGAGATTGAACCCTCATCCTCACGGACGCTATGTCACTGAGCCAGAACAGGAATTCCCACAAAGCTCTCTTTTATTGAACATCTAATATTGCCAGGCATTATGCTAGCCCTCGTTAGTATAATTTGGCATAGAATTCTCACAAGAATCTGATTTAAAAGGTACCAGCGTACCCATTTTACAGATGAGAAAATTGAAGAAGTTAAATGTCATCCGTGGTAAAAATCTAGTAGGCGTCAAAGCCAAAATTCAAAGCCAGGTCAGTCTGAATATAGTTTATATTCTTCCCACCCCATCACTCCACAAACACACACACTTCCCACTGCACATGCCCAGGCTGCAACAAAACCCAGCAGCCCCCAGTGTCGTTGAAGAGTTGTCTAAAGGACTTCAGATGATGTACATGGGCTTGGGAGCTGGAATTATTTCCCAGGAGACTGGAAGCACCAGGTTCTTAAGTATTTATTCCAGTTTCGTTGATGGCCTCTTCAAGACACTAAGTAAATCTGGTTTCATCGTGAAATGAAATTCTGCCCAGTTCCTGATTTTTGCACCCTCAGTGGGAAGCCAACCACCCACCCATGTGGCCAAAGCAACTGCAGATGAATAACTTTGAAACCGTAGTGGGCTTCTTTGGGAACACAGAGTAAGGACAGAGTGAAGAGATAGCATTCATGCCACATTTGGGTACTTACTTCATTGAAATGGTCCATTGCCAGTGCGGTCAAAATGCGCAGCAGTGGCTTTCGCTCTAGTTCAGAATAACTGCAGAATTAATTATTTTAAAGGGCTTCAAGCAACTGAAAATGAGTGATTTCTATAAGTGAATCTACAAACTACGTGACCATCAAGAAGACAATCAGAGAAATAAACTGTGGTCCAGTCACACTGTGAACCATTAGAAATCAGTAAAAACAGATGAATTGCATTACAGCTACCTGTAACAACACACATGAACCTTAGAAAGTAATAACCTGGCATGCTAAGACATAAGATCAAAGGACTCCAAATCAAGAAGAAAAATAAATACATAAATAATAGAAAAATCAGTGGGGCAGGTATTAATTATCAAATAGGGAATTCAAAATAGCTGTTATTGATATGTTCCCTGCCCCCAAAGGAAAGGAAAGAACAGAAAATTTTACCTAAGAACTGGAATCTGTTCAGGAAAGAGTCAAATGGAAATCCTAGAATGAAAATAATAAAATTGCTGAAATCAAGAATTTAATAGATGGGTTCAAAAGCAGATTAGATGTAGCCAAAGAGAAGATAACAAAGTACGAGGGAGGAGTCCCCATTGTGTTCTTAACCCCAGCATGTTAAGAACACTACTAGTATCCATGAGGATGCAGGTTCGATCCCCAGCCCCGCTCAGTGGGTTAAGGATCTGGCGGAGCTGCAAGTTGGGGTGTAGGTCACAGATGTGGCTCGGATCAAGTGTTGCTGTGGCTGTGGCTGTGGTAGGCTGGTAACTGGAGCTCTGATTTGACCCCTAGCCCAGGAACTTCCATGTGTCACAGGTACAGCCCATTAACAGGAGAAAAAAAAAAAGTACTAATTCATAGAACATGGGTGAATCTAGCAAATACAATGCTGACTGAAAGATGTCAGACACTAGAATGCATACTTAATAATTCCAAAACTAATGTCTGGTGACATCAGTCAGAAAAGTGGTTAACTTGCTGTGGGAGTGGGTGATAACTGACTAGAAAGGGGCATGAGGAAAGCTTCTGGAGTGCCAGCACTAAGCCATAACTTGATCTAGGTGTGGTCATATAAGTGCATGCTTTGTAAAAGTTAATCAAGCTGTACGCTTAAGGCTTGCGCCTTTTACAGTGATGTATGTTATACTTTAAAGAGTTTTTTTAAAAGCTAAGAGATGATAAACACAAAATTCAGGAGACTAGTCACTTCCAGAGGAGAGACCAGGAAACAGGATAAGAAGGAAACACAAACAGATGCTTTAAATTTACATACATATTTGGATAAGCAATGAGATCCTGCTGTACAACACAGGGAACTATATCCAGTCACTTGTGATGGAACATAATAGGGGATAATGTGAGAAAAATGCATATGTATATGTATAGCTGGGTCAGTCTTCTGTACAGTAGGAATTGATAGAACACTATAAATCAACTATAACAGAAAATTAAAATCTTTAAAAAATGTTTAAGTAAATTTGCATACATGATGCGAATCTACACCCTTCTGTAGGTATCAAATATTATATGTGAATAAAAATTATTTTCAAAAAACAAATTTTTCAAATATTTAAAGCACATGGACTGAACTCAGGGAAAATTTCTCAAGTAAAATTAACATAAATGACTTTCAGTGATATTTAAATACAGGAAGACAGTTGCATTCATTGAATAAGTGTCCTCCTTGCACCATGCTGATTGTCCCTTCAAGAGGCCACTTTGTATGAGGTCGAGCAATAATAGCGACAGGCATTACTGAGTCCGTTCTGTCTGTGAGCGCCCTTGTGAATGCTTTACATGCATTTAATTGTCACATAACCCTATGAGGCCGGAGCTGTTATCACCCCAATTTAACAGATGGGGAAACACACACAGGGAGTTCAAGTGATTTGCCCGTGGCCTCACAGCAGGCCAGCTCAAGAGCCCGCATTTGAAGGCAGGCTTGAATTGTGGTCCGGGTTCAGAGCCTATTCACTTAACCTCTGCACCACTTCTGCTTCTTGCAAGAGGCACATCTCCAATTTCCAGGAGTTCTCAACCATACCTGACTCTTGACAAAGGCTGAAATGGAGTTCCAGAATTTCACAACACCTTCCTCCTAAAGAAGGGGGTTTGTGATGTGCCCTCATTTACAATGACAATGAATTACATTGTCATGACCGCCAATAACTACAGCAATAAACATGAAGCCTACACTGTCCAGTATCACAGAGTAGATCTAAAAGCTGCCATGATGGAACAGTTAACATGTGGGAGTTCCCTGGTGGGCTAGTGGTCAGGAACACTACGTGCATCTTCACTAAGAAAGAAGTAACCTGGATTAATAATCTTTTCTCTCTGAAGCCTTTCCTGTCCTTTCCTGGCTTATGACACCTACCACTTTATGCATGAGATTGACTCACCATGTGGGTCTTACCTCTCCTCCAGGAAAATAGGATTTGTTTCTGATTCGTCCTTGCCTCCTAGTGATGCCTATTACACAGACATAGTAGATGCCTAGCAAATATCTGTGGGATGATGGTGTACATGATATAAATAAAGACGAGGTCCAACCCTCCAGTTTTTTATAAAAGCGTCCACATATCCCTTGACCTTGCCCAACAAATTCACGGCTGTATTCCCGGGACTTAGAAAAAGCCTGTAAGGTGCTTAAATACTAAATACAAAATTTTGGTTGAAGGAATGAAAATATGAAGGACGGATAACTCTCCCACACTGTAAAGTGGCTATAACCAAGTCTGCAAAAAGTTTTGCTGACACTTGTGACATGTCTATCAACTCAGAGGAATAAGGAATTGGCTGCTGCAGTGCTGGGAGTTAGTGATGGAATGAATGAGTTTACCATGGAGTGATGGGCAGTTGGCTTGAGAGAAAACCCAGCATACTGACCCAAGCCTGTGGGATGGGGGTTGGGGGGGGGCTGTCTTAGGGATTAGCAGCGAGCAAGCAATTCCTATCATGCAGTCTGGTGGGGGGCAGGGAGGGGGATGAGTGCAATTGTCCTTAGTATCTTCTAGCATTTTCTTTTTTCCGCCCAGCTTTATTGAGATGTAAGACATATAACACTGTGTAACTTTAAGGTGATGGACTTATATATTGCAAAATCACCACCGTAATGTTAGCTCCTATCTCCATCATGTCCCATAATTACCGTTTCTTTCTTGTGGTGAGAACGTTTAAGACATAACTCCCTCAGCAACGTTATTATTAACTATAACCACCATGCTGTAAATTAGACTCCCCAGAACTTATTCATCTTATAACCGGAAGCTTATACTCTGGCCAAAACCTCCCCATTTCCACCAACCCCACCCAGCCGCTGGTAACTGCCATCCTCGTCTCTGTTTCTATGAGTTCAGTTTTTTTAGATTCTACATGTGAGATCATACAAGATTAGCATTATACATACCCTCAAGGACCATCCATGTCGTCACAAAGGCAAAATGTCCTTCTTCCCCATGGCTGAATAACATTCCAGGAGGTGTGTATACCCATGTACCGCGCAGACATAGATATTCTCTAACTTTATCCATTCACTCCTTGCTGGACGCTTAGATCGTTTCCCTATCTTGGCTGTGGCGAAAAATGTGACAATGAACAGGAGAGTGCACTGTTATCTCTTGGAGATGCTGTTTTCATTTCCTTCAGATGCACACCCAGAAGTGGAATTGCTGGACCGTATGGTAGTTCTATTTTCAGCTTTGGAGGAACCACCATATTGTTTCTCATAGTAGATGCACTAATTTAATTTGCACTCACAGTGCACAATGGTCCCTTTTCTCCACATCCTTCCCAGCACTTCTCTCTTATCTTTTTGATGACAACTATTCTAACGGGATAGTTCGTTGCGGTTTTGATTTGCATCTCCCTGATGATTAGTGATATTGAGCATCTTCTCATGTGCCTGTTGGACATTTGTTTGTCTTCTTTGGAAAAATGTTTATTCAGTTCCTCTGTCCATTTTTAAAAGTGGATTATTTGATCTTTGTGCTACTGAGTTGTATGAAATTTTCATATATTTTGGATCTTAATCCCTTATCAGATATATGATTTGCAAGTATTGTCCCTCATTCTCTAAGTTGCCCTTTCATTTCTTTTCTTTTTTTTTTCACTTTTTATGGCTGCATCTGTAACATATTGAGGTTCCCAGGCTAGGGGTTGAATTGGAGCTCCAGCTGCCAGTCTACACCATTGCCACAGTAACACCAGCTCTGAGCCACATTTGCAAACTGCCTTTTCGTTTTGTTGATGATCCCCTTTGCTAAGCAGAAGTTTCTTAATTTGATATAGTCCCACTTGTTTATTTTTGCTTTTGTCACCTTTACTTTTGGTATCAAACTCAGAAAATTATCATCAAGACTGACGTCAAGGCAGAAGCTGCTTAGTTTGATGTAGTCCCACTTGTTTATTTTTGCTTTTGTCACCTTTACTTTGGGTATCAAACCCAGATAATTATCATCAAGACTGACATCAAGGAGCTTACCACTTAAGGTTTTTCCTTAGAGTTTTTTAGCTTTGAGTCTTAAGTTCAAATCTTTTTTTGTTGATTTACAATATTATATTAGTTTCAGGTGAACATAGTGATTCAATATTTTTATGGATTACACTCCATTTAAAGTTGTTGTAAAATATTGCCTATATTCTCTGTGCTGTACAGATGTCCATGTGGAGTTCCCATAGTGGCGCAGTGGAAATGAATCCTACTAGGAACCATGAGGTTGCAGGTTTGATCCCTGGCCTTGCTCAATGGGTCAAGGATCTGGCGTTGCCGTGAGCTGTGGTGTAGGTCACAGACGCGGCTGGGTCTGGCGTTGCTGTGACTGTGGCGTAGGCCAGCTGCTATAGCTCCGATTAGACCCCTAGCCTGGGAACCTCCATATGCCATGGGTGCGGCCCTAAAAAAAAAGAAAGATATCCATGTGGTTTATTTATTTTATACGTAGTAGTCTGTACCATGTTCAAGTTCTTAGTACATTTTGAATTGATTTGGGGATATGGTGTAAGATAAGAGGTCCAGTTTCCTCCTTTAGAATTTTCTTTGTCTAGTAAGAAGTCACAGAGTTCCCATTGTGGTTCAGCAGGTTAAGAAGCTGACTAGCATCCATGAGGATGTGGGTTCAATCCCAGGCCTCGCTCAGTGGCTTAAGGATCAGGCATTGCTGAAAGCTGCAGGGCAGATCACAGATGCGGCTCAGATCTGGCATTGCTGTGGCTCTGATACAGGCCTCAGCTGCAGCTCCGATTCGACCCCTAGCCTGGGAACTTCCATATGCTGCAGTTATGGCCCTAAAAAGGAAAAAAAGCTCTCAGACTGGGCATCCAGCTTGGGGGGGGGGGGGAGGCAGTGCCCCTCCTCAGTCTCCCCTCCTCCACTTCCACCTCCCTGTGGGGAATTATTCCTCCAGCGAAGGGAAAGGCATGTGACAGCCCCTTTTAGACAAGAAACATCAGGAGTCAGGGTGAGCTATGCCTTGGGGCACCTCTGGAACAGACTTTTTTTTCCTCTCCCTTAAATAGCATGCCTTGTTCTTGCAAACCCCGAAGCCCCTCCCTCCTCACTCACCCCACCCCGGGCCCCCAGCCCTTCCTTCAAACCCAAAATACAGCTCTCCTGACTCTTCTTCTGCCCACCCTCCTCCTTCTGGTCCGCAATGGGGGAAAACAACAGCTTGAGCCCAGGAGCAGAAAGAACCTACAAAACAGCCCACAGAGCCTGGCAGAGATGTCCTGGGACCAGGTAGTTCTTAGAACCTCGCTCGGCAGAGCATCGGAACCTGACCCTCAGTCCAGTGGTCTGTTCAGATCCTTTTATTGTAGAAAATCCAGTGCTGGCCATTGCGTATTTAAATGTCTGACACAGGGAGTTCCCAATGCGGCACAGCAGAAATGAATCCGACTAGTATCCATGAGGACGCGGGCTCGATCCCTGGCTTTGCTCAGTGTGTTGGGGATCCAGCGTTGCCGCGAGCTGTGGTGTAGGTCGCAGACGTAGCTTGGATCCAGCGTGATTGTGGCTGTGGTGTAGGCTGGCAGCCGTAGCTCTGATTCAACCCTGAGCCTGGGAACTTCCATATACCACGGGTGCGGCCCTAAAAAGCAAAAATAAAAATAAAAAATAGAAATAAATGTTCAACACAAAGCATCACTCTGCATCCCACCACCCTTCCCTTTGGTGGAGGAGATCTGAGGGCTGCCTTAGGGACGAGAGGAGCCTAACCTTGACCCTGAGACTCGGAACCCAATGACAGAAGTTTCCTCCAGACGCTTCTTGTCTCCTAGAAGCATCTATTCATTCTTAACACTCTGGGTGAGTTTTCACGGCACCAATCTCAACCACTTTGGGTGTCTTCCTTCCAGTTATTTCTACCTTGGTCTATTTCTTCAGGCTTTCTCTCTACCACCTCTTTTATATCTCCTTCAGCTTCTTTCTGCCTCTCTTTGGGTCTCTCTCTGTCCAGCTCCAGCCCTCCTCACATCGCGCCCTGTGTCTCTGCCTGGTTTCCCATCTCTGCCTCCAGCCTCCAGCCTCCATCCTCCAATGTCCTCCTCCATCCTCCATCCCCCCCATCCTCCACCTTCCATCCTCCTCCTCCAGCCTCCACCCTCCAGCCTCCAGCCTCCAGCCTCCAGCCTCCACCCTCCATCCTCCATCCTCCAGGAAGCTCTGGGAAACGCCGGAGTGCGGCCGCTCCTGGCGCCAGCGCTTTCAACCCGATCCAGGTGGCTACAATCCAGTACAGGATTTACGGTGCCCTGACCCTGAGCCGTCAAGAAGGAACAGCCAGATTAATGGGGTGGGCGGGCTGGGGTAATAATCGTTTGTTTGATGTGACAAGCCTGATAGGCGTTGATTTACTTACAGACTGATGGGCTTTTAATTGAGCACCTCCATCCCAGGCACTTCAAAGGCAGGGGAAGTTGACAAGGGGCCCCTTTCACGGAGGGCTCCGGGTGACTGACAGCCCCCCTCTGCCCAGGCTCCCCTCGGCCTGGGATTGGGCCGGGCAGCCCTGACTCAGCCTCTCTGGCAAAGTAACACGTTCCCTTTTTTTTTTTTTTCCTGTGCAACTCAGAAATGGCCTTTTGTGGGCTGCCAAGGAAGGCAGGCCCGGCTCGGAAGGGCCTCGTCTCCCAGGAGGGTGAGGATTGGAGATGACCGGGGAGATGCTGAGACCTGAGACCCGGCCTGGGGAGGACCAAGGATGCGGAGCCAGGATACCGGGCCTTGGGCTTGGGAACCGCTGCTCTGTTCTTCCAGCTCCGCCGCTCCTCACCTCCTCCTCCTTCTCCTCACTTGTCCCTGCATTTCAGCCCCTCTCTTTGCTTCACCCTCCCCCGCTCCCGGCCTCTTCCCGCTCCTCCACTCCCCCCCCTCCCCACTTCCTCCTTCCTTCTTCTGGGGAAAGGCCAGAAGAGGTGGGGCGGCTGCTGCTGACCCAGGAGCGGCCTGTTGACACCCGGTCCCCTTGCCTCCCTGGGGGCCGCCTTTCTTCTCTCAGGCTACACAGGCTGCGAAGCCTCAGACAAGCGACACCCTCGGACCTGTCCCTCCTGCAGGCAACTCTGCCATGAAGCCAAGGCCTGAGTGGCTAAGGGCAGGGACTAGAGTTCAGTGGGATTTCCCTCCCATTCTTATTTGGTCCAGCACAGGCTTTAATAATAGAGGCTTTCTTCTATTTGAAATTTTATTTTATTTTATTTTATTTTATTTTGTTTTATTTTATTTTATTTTGCTTTTTAGGGCCACACCCGTGGCATACGGAGGTTCCCAGGCTAGGGGTCCAATCGGAGCTACAAAGGCCTACATCACAGCCACAGCAACGCCAGATCCAAGCCAGGTCTGCAACCTACGTCACAGCTCACAGCAACGCTGGATCATTATTAACCCACTGAGCAAGGCCAGGGTTCGAACCTGCAACCTCATGGTTCCTAGTCAGATTCGTTAACCACTGTGCCATGATGAGAACTCTTTCCATTTGAAATTTTAGAAATTAGTCTTTATCAGGGAAGTTCTGTCTGAATGGATTTGCTTTGGGGGTTTTTTTGGTTCGTTTGTTGGCTTTGTTTTGTTTTTCAAGAGCCACACCTGCGGCATATGGAAGTTCCCGGGCTAGGGGTAGAATGAGAGCTGGAGCTGCCGGCCTACGCCACAGCCACAGCAACTCTAGATCTAGTACTAGAGTTGAGTACCCCAGTACTCAACTTGTACTCGTGGGTACTAGCTGGGTTCTTAACCCCCTGAGCGACCACAGGGTTTTGTCCTTTTGTTTTGTTGTGTTAAGTCTTGGTGTATTGGCAGCTGAACTTTCCTTGTTCTTGGAAGAAAATATGCCCAGAGCTCACTCCCTGTGTCAGCTCACCTGCTGCAGCCGGGCTGGGGTCCAAGGAGTGGGGACAATGAGAGGTGAAGGCTAGAATCCCCTCCCCACCCTGGGGGCAGAGCCCCTGAACTCTACAGGGGGTACTCAATCTTCCTTACTAGGTCAGAGGTCAGTAAGACGCTCTCCCCCAATCAGGGGGAGCTTCAAATTCTAAGTCAAGCTGGTTTAGTGACTGGGAAGCTGTGTTCCCTAGGTTTTCCTCTATATCCCCTGTAGTAACTTGTCCAAGATCATAGCCAGGAGTGAAAGAGCAAGTGCTTGGCTAGAAGACACAATAAACAGCTGACTTTTGCATAGTATTGTTGAATTTGAAAGTACTTTCTCTCTCTTTCTTCCCCCTGCCTCACACACTTTTTTTTTTTTTTTTTTTTTTGCTTTTAGAGCCACACCTGCGGCATATGGAGGTTCCCAGGCATGGGGCTGAATCAGAGCCACAGCTGCCGGCCTACACCACAGCCACAGCAATGCCAGAGCCAAGCCGCATGTGCAACCTACACCAACAGCTCACGGCAGCGTGGAATTCAAGCTGCATCTGCAACCTACACCACGGCTTACGGCAACACCAGATCCTTAAGACACTGAGAGGGGGCAGGGACTGAACCTGCCTACTTCATGGATACTGATCGGGTTTGTAACCAGCTGAGCCACAATGGGAACTCCCACATACATTGTTTTAATTGGTCTTTTAACCATCATGAGAGGTGGTGAGTGCAGTGTCCTTATGAACATTAGACAGATGATAAAATTGAGACTCAAAGGATAGCATGTTCCCAGGGCAAAATCAAACTCAGGTATTCTCCCTCCAAGCCTGCCCCTTCCTGCACCTCACTGAAGCCCAAATGCTATTGTCCTGTTCCTCCAAAAGCTGCATTTTCTTACTCCAAACTGGTGGTTCCTTCCTCTTTTTTGTTTTCCCCATTTTCAGACCCTCCCCCAGCTCCCCACCATCCCAGCCGGGGCGTCCAGAGACAGAGCCTCCAGTCCCGGTGTTGAGATGCCGCACCTCTCCCTTTGTCCCTGTCCCAGAAGTCACTCCCAAGCCTTGCCTGAGAGCATCATGGTCCCTAAAGATCTGCCGCCCCAGGGCTGCACACACGAAATGTCCACCACAAACTGGCCACAGGTGAAGTCCCTGTGCCTTTGGTTTTCTGCCCATCATTTGAACGTCCACCCAACAGACTCTTCTCAGAACCAAGGAAACATGTGTCTCTCCTACCTGCTAGAGCGGAGGCTTTCACTGCAGAGCTGAGCCCCAGGGCAGAAGCTTTCAAGCAGCTAAGCACCCCTCCCTTCTCTGCCCCTATGCCTTCGCTCTATTTCCACCAGTGCCACTTAATGTCCCAAGACAGAGTGATTTGTTTACATATTGATGCCCTCACTGGAGTCCACAGGCAAGCACGTGTCTTTTCATCTTCTATCCCCAGTGACCAATACGAAAAGTTTTTTATTATTTAGTTGATTTACAGTATTATATTAGTTTCAGGTATACAACAAAGTGATTCAATATTTTTGTAGGTTATACTCCATTTAAAGTTATTATAAAATGTTGGCTATAGCCGCTGTCCTATACAATATATTCTTGTAGCTTATTTATGTTATACATAGTAGTTTGTACCTCTTTTTTTTCTTTTTGTTAGGACCGCACCCACAGCATATGGGTCATCAGAGCCGCAGCTGCCAGCCTACACCACAGCCACAACAAGGTGGGATCCAAGCCACATCTGTGACCTACACCACAGTTCACAGATCCTTAACCCAGTGAGCGAGGCCAGGAATGGAATCCGATCCTTATGGGTCCTAGCTGGGTTCAAGACAAGAACTCTAGTTTGTACGTCCTAACCCCCTATCCCTAGCTTGTCCCTCCCGCCACCCCCTGCTAACTACCAGTTTGTTCTCTTCATCTGTGAGTCTGTTTCCATTTTGTTATATTCATTCATTTTATTTTTTAAATTGCACATATACATAACATACAGCATTTGTCTTTCTCTGACTTATTTCAATAAGCATTATACCCTCTAAGTCCATTCACATTGTTGCAAATGGCAAATTTTTCATTATTTTTTATGGCTGAGTAGTATTCCATTGTGTGTGTGTGTATCTCACATCTCCTTTATCCCTTCATCTGTTGATGGACAATTAGATTGCTTTCACATCTTGGCTAAAGTGAATAGTACTTCTCTGAATATTAGTGTGCATGTACCTTTTCAAATTAGTGTTTTCATTTTCTTTGGATATATATACCCAGGAGTGGAATTGCTGGATCATACGGTAGTTTTATTAAGCGTGAAATTTTTTTTCAAGGGTGAATTTATTTTATTCTATAATTTCAGAGTGGAGACCTTTCTAAAACATAAAAATCAGGAGTCATAAAGGAAAAGATGGATACATTTGACTACAATATTTACCTGTTCAGATTTCACAAAGACAAATGATAATAAATGGGTGTGTGAGGAATATTTGTGAAGATACACATGTAATAATAATATTGCTATCACCATTACTTAATAAAACAGCAGAACATTTGGAAAACATAGTTATTAAGAGGTAACAGATTAGTACATTTCCAATATATAACGGTGACATTTTTGTTGAAATGATTGTTGCTGAAATATTTGACAAAAGACAATAGTGTGGCAGTGGAGTCAAGCAGCCTAGGACAGGAGTTCCTGCTGTGGCTCAGCAGGTTAAGAATGCAGCTAGTATTCATGAGGATGCGAGTTCGATCCCTGGCCTTGCTCAATGGGTTAAAGATGCAGTATTGCCACGAACTGCAGCATAGGTCACAGACACGGCTTGGATCCAGCATTGCCATTGCTGTGGCATATGTAGGCCAGCAGCTGCAGCTACAATTTGACCCCTAGCCTGGTAATCTTCTGCAGGTATGGCCCTAAAACGAAAAAAAGAAAAGAAAAAAAAAAGGCCTAGGACACATTCCCAGCTCCACTGCTTGACATCAGTGGCCCTTGGATAAGCCATTCAAACATTCCATTGCCTCTGCTTCCTCATCTGTAAAATGGGACCAAAAAGGTATCTACCTCATAAAGTTACTATGAAGACTGAATGAGTTGGTAACACATGTCATCTAATAGTCTACATTAAGCCATTACTTCAGGTCCAACAAAGAAAGAAAAAATGCTGTGAGATAATCTCTGACACAATGCTTTAAAAACAGTCAATGTCAGAGATGTGAAAAATGCAAAAAACAAATGCATCTTAGAATTGATGAACTAGGTCTGTGCAAAAGACTTAGAAAAGAAATTGTACACGTCTGTGGCGTGTGAGCTACCGTCCTGGTTGTTAAATTGCATTCTCGAAAGAACCCCAGGATAGGTGAGTTAATCCTCATTTTACAGATGAGGAAACAGAGATTCCGAGAGATGCAGTAGCCCAGCAGGCATTTCAACCTGCCCTGGAGGTACAATAATCCACAGTTATTACAAGAGCTGACAGCCGCCCACCAAGCTGCCAGGGAGTTCAGAGCTGGGTTTTGTTCTCAATTGCATTAGCTTTCCTGATCTAAGGTTTTTTCCCCCTCTGGTGTAATTACTATGCTTCTTCCTCCCCCTTCCTCCTTTGTCCTTGGCTCTGATCTTGTTACTTTTCTGCTAACGGCTTCAGATCTGACTGTATGTGCATTTTGAATCGTCAGGGACCTCAGATCTTTTATCTCCAGAGGCAGAAGGAGTCCAGATAACTATAAAGGCAAAAATTAGCTTTTCAAGGAGTTCCCCTTGTGGCTCATCAGGTTACAAACCCAACCAGTATCCATGAGGATGATGAGGGTTCCATCCCCGTCCTTGCTTAGTGGGTTAAGGATCCGGTGTTGCCATGAGCTGTGGTGTAGGTCACAGACGCGGCTCGGATCTGGCGTTGCTGTGGCTGTGGTGTAGGCTGGCAGCTGCAGCTTCAATTCACCCCTAGCCTGGGAACTTCCATATGCTGCAAGTTCAGCCCCATAAAAAAAAAAAAAAATCAGCTTTTCAAGATGACACATAGCAAGAAAAAGGGAGCGAGAGAAAGCCCACCACCCTCTATAGGCTCAGTGCCGACACCTTGAGAAACAGTCCACCACCCTCCATCCACCGGCCTCTGTCCACCGGGCGACAGTGATGCCGGTGTCATCTTGAGAGGAAGAAAGCTCAGCTCGCCCCTTAAGCTAGGCTGTCTGCCACACCAGACTCTTGCCATGACCTTGTGAGATGCTACAGGTTGGAGGGGCAGTGGGAGAGCGTGGCGGAGGGTAGTTAACTTGTCTAGTACCTTCTCTGGCTCTTCTTGGTATGACCCCCTCCCCTGCCAAAAAAAAAAAAAGGCAGCATGTTCTTGAAACAGTGCGCGTTTCTAGCTCACCGCTGCAACGTGTCTGCGACAAGGGAGGGCGTCCTACTAGCTCCAAAGTGCCAAAGTGTATTGCTTTTAGCGTCAGAAAGGGAGACTTTAGACATACGTTATTTGGTGGTTTTGTAACAGCTCCGACTCACCCCTAGGGCAGCTCAGAACCCCTGACCATCCGCAACCTAAGGGCAACCCTAAGGGCAGCTCAGAACCCCTGGCCATCAAGATCACAGAAAGATGCCACTTGCCACTTCTGCATCATGTCCCCAGGAGAGGAACCCCAGTGTCCTACCTCTTCTTCAAGATGGTCAGGCCCATGTTAGCAGATAATGACTAAAACAGGGCGTAGGGTGGTGCTCGGGTCTTCCCTCCCAAGCCCAGAAGCCACAAGCTGGCTAGAGGTTGGTATCTATGAATTCGCTTGGGTTTTTTGAGATTGAGAGTTTTTCTAGAACTTTTTCCAACTCTCCACCATGCCCTGATACCTGTCTGAGTAAAGAGTGGAGCTGAGGAGTTCCTGTTGTGGCTCAGCAGGTTACAGACCCAACCAGTATTCATACGGATGTGGGTTCGATCCCTGGCCTCGCTCAGTGGTTGAAGGGTCCAGCATTGCCACGAGCTGTGGTGTAGGTCGCAGATGGGGCTCAGATCTGGCATTGCTGTGGCTGTGGTGTAGGCCCTCAGCTGCAACTCCAATTCCACCCCTAGCCTGGGAACTTCCATATGCTGCAGATGCGGCCCTAAAAAGACAAAAAAGAGTGGAGCTGAAAGCTGAGTGAATACAGGAGCTTAAAAAGGACAGTCGCTGAATCCCCTAGTGGCCTAGTGGGTTGAAGATCCAGCATTGTCACTGCTGTGTTTCAGGTCACTGTTGTGGGGCAGGTTCGATCCTTGGCCCAGGAACTTCCACATGTTGAGGGCAAAAAAAAAAGAGAGAGAGAGAGAGAGAGAGAGGGAGAGGGAGACGCATAAATAAATAAGGCAATTGCATTAGGGAGCTTTGCCACGGAACCCAGATAGCGCGCACCATCCCTCAGTATCCCTGCACGGAGCCTGCTGGTCTTCCCCAGGACGGACTGAAATGCGCTCTGGGCTGAGATCCTCTGGACGAGGAAAGATACAGCAGCAAAGGAGCGGAAAGGTGAAGATGATTGTCAGCTGTTCACTCATGTCCACGCAGTTCATCTCGAAGGCTTCCAAAACAGCAGCCGCACGCAAAAGCCCTCCCGATGCCATCTCTATCCCAGCCTCCTGAGAGATGATCCTCTTAATGGAATATCTAAGAAATCGGATATAAGTCAGCAACCTTTGATCTCAGCTGGAAGTCACACTTCATGGGCCGCGCAGTGTACGTGTCCGTCTTCACACAGATGGATGCAGGTGCCTTTCTGAACAGATGTCGCCATGTGGTTAGGCTTGAGGTGCTTTTCAATTTCTGAACCTATTTTTTTCTCTGGGTGCAAAAATATAAATGTGAGAGATCAGAGCCCAGAAAACAGAGGCATCCGGAGGCATTCCTAAATTAAAACACACATTCCCTCGGGAAAAAAAAAAAAAACCTTTTGTCATGGGCAACCAACAAAAATGCCTATTGTTATGACGTGCCCATAAATAACTTGATTTTGGCATATGCTTTTGTACCAAACAAAAGATGAATAAATTAAAGTTGATTTACAACCCTTTTCATTTTTATTAGCACTGCTCTGAAGAGTTTATGTAAGGGACGTGCCAGAGCAGTTATGCCAAATGTTTTAAGGCGTTGGTATTGATATTATATAAATTAAGGTGTTTTAATTTGCATTCTTTAATTAACTAAATACTGGCAGAAAAATAAAACACAAGGGCAGCCCTGACTTATTGCCTCTATTAAACTGCTGACATCTCCGAAAAGATGCTTTAAGTAATTCAACTCATTGGGAGTAATGGGAGGGAGGGGTATTAAGGATTTCTTATTTGGCAAAATATACTGGGGTTTAAAAACGAATATTCTGCTTTGCTTGCAGGGTGCTTGAGGCGGGGGGAGGCGGTGGTTCTAAGGTCTGAATGAGTGTCCCTAAGGAGGGAGCTGACCAAATGCTTTAACTAACCATCGTGTCCAGGTCTGAGCTGAAGGGCTGAGGGCAGCCAGCCCTGTCACTGGGCAAGGGTAGGTCCCAGGGTACAGAGCCCTGAAGACCTGGGCTGGCTGCCTTTGTCGCCCAGGACTGTATCACTGCCAATCTCAGAAAAGACCAGTTGGAAGTTCCCGTTGTGGCTCAGTGGTTAACAAATCTTACTAGGAACCATGACGTTGCGGGTTCGATCCCTGACCTTGCTCAGTGGATTAAGGATCCGGCGTTGTCATGAGCTGTGGTGTAGGTTGCAGACACGGCTCGGATCCCGCGTGGCTGTGGCTGTGGCGAAGGTCAGCAGCTACAGCTCCTGTTAGACCCCTGGCCTGGGGACCTCCACATGCCGCGAGTGCGGCCCTAAAATGACAAAAAAACAAAAAAAAGAAAAAAAAAAAGAAAAGACCAGTTGGTTGAAATAATTCAATGGTCTGATGGATCCCATGTCAACATAAGCATGTCTAGAAACCAAGGGGAGAAAGAGTTAATAATTCCTTGGTGGAATTAGCTGCTTCTGATCAATCTTTTCCATCACATGTAGGACCCTCAAACCACAGACACAAACACAAACTTTCTAAAAAGATGTGCCAGGAGTGCTCCAATTCCTTTTCCACCTGCCCTATCACCATCTCCAGAGACCTTTTTTTTTTTCTTTTCCATTATGGTTTATTAACAGGATATTGAATATAGTTCCCTGTGCTCTACAGTAGGACCTTTTTCTTTATCTATTTTTGGCCACGCTCGAGGCCTGTAGAAGTTCCCAGGCCAGGGTTCAAGCCTGCACCACAGCAGTGACCCAAGCCTCTACAGAGAGACAACACCAGATCCTTTAACCTCTAGGCCACCAGGGAACTCCCACCTATTTTATATACAGTCGTTTGTACCTGCTAATCCCAAACTCCTGATTTATCCCTCCTTCACCCCCTTTCTCCTTCCTCCAAAAATTTATTTTCTATGAGAGACCTTTTATTTTAATGACCACACCAGCAGCATGTGGAAGTTCTCTGGGCCAGGGATCGAATCCAAGCCACAGCTGCAAACCACCCCTCAGCTGCAGCAACGCCAGATCCTTTAACCCACTGCACAGGGCCAGGGATCAATCCTCCACCTCCACGGTGACCCAAGCACTGCAGTCGGACTCTCAATCCACTGTGCCCCGGTGGGAACTCCGTATGAGACACCTTTTAAACACTCACTCTTCCAGTGGAAACAACAGCTTTATTTTTGTCCAAGTGATTCCTTTCCCCTGCCTTCTGAATGGTTCCTGATTTTTGCTCTCATTTCTCCACTGCCGGTAAGCACTCATCTTGTATTATTTTTCCCTCCAGACTTCTTAGGGGGTCACAGCTCTAAGGGGAACACTAGGACTTCCAGGGGTTGGCCACAGGAAAGAGCTTGCTCTGAAAACAGGTGAGAACAACGTATTTCTCTTCCCTAAACCCACAGGGAAGGGGCCACCTGTACAAGCTTTCTGGTTCTCTGGCCACTCCCAGGGAGTCCAGCTTTAATTCTCTGCCTGGACTGGGAAGCGTCAACTTAAGGTGGGTCTCTGGGGGCCCACAGATGCCTGCTGAGCTGAGCAGAGGCCTCAGCCAGGGGCAGGTGGGTTAGGGAGCCAAGTTCACCTTTTTCCTCGCTTCACACTGCCTCTGCACCTCCACGCACATAGCCCCTTGTCTTTTTTTTTTTAATAATTCTTTCTTCTTTTTTTCTATAACTTTATTTTTTTCAATTTTCCTTACTTTTTTTAAGCACTATGTGCTTTGCGAACAGAATCAAGACATTAACAAAGATCAGCTTCTCTGAAGAAAAGCATTTCTATAGAACAAAGACAGCTACATGTTCCGCTGCCAATGTATCTTTTTTCTTTTTTTAATAATTCCTTTTTTTTTTGGCCAGGCCCATGGCATGTGGAAGTTCCCGGGCCAGGGATCAAACTCAAGCCATAGCATTGACCCGAACCACAGCAGTGACAATGCAGGATCCTTAGCCCACTGAACCACTAGGGAACTCCCATATGGTCCCTTCTGAGAAAGCCCAGCTGGAAGAAGTTCAAGCCCAAGCCCCCTTGACAAGACCTCAGAGTGCTATCATTATGCCATGCCTCTATGCAGATACTTTTCTTTCCTTGCTCCAGAAATAAAGGATGGATTTCAACTCCTTTTTTTATTTTTTGAATGGCTACACCCTCTGCTTATGGAAGTTCCCGGGCCAGGGACTGAATCCGAGTCGTAGCTGCATGGGCCGGAGACGGGACTGGCACCTCCGCGGCGACCCCAACCACTGCAGTTGGATTCCTAACCACCTGCGCCACAGCAGGAACTCCCCGGATTCCAGCTTTGAATAAGGAAAATGCTGTTCTCCTTTGCCAGCATCCCGGCCCCTCCCCTACTCCCCCTGCCCCAAAATCACACTTTCTTGTCGTTTCCCATCTTGCAGCTCTGTCAGTTGTTTTAAAACAAAAACATGTCTCCTGTCATAAATAAGATTGTCATCATGCATTTCTGACTGCAGTGAGGAAAAACTCACCCGGGGCCTGATGTGGAACAGGAATAAACATCCTGAGGAAAAAGACACAGTCTCCTCGGTGATTTTTAACTACCAGAGCATTTCTAGTGTGCACTATTTGGGCTGTTTTGTTGTTGTTATCATTTGTCCATTGATTTATTTATTGAAGGAAATTAATGCGAAAAACAAAGAGAGCCTGGCAGAAAGGGTTCCATTAGCCGTATCAGGACAGGCTTCAGGAGACACGGAAGGTGGAGGGGGCCCTCAGGACGTCTGAAAAAGGTCTTCAAGATGCTAGAATTCTGCTTTAGACAGCCTGGAATGTACCTCTATCCTGATGCCACAAGTTCATCAACACGCCACCCAGTCCTGATGGTTCCGCCAAGTATCACAAGGTCAAGGTCAAAAAATGGGCTTCAAGGAGTTCCTGCTGTGGCTCAGTGGGTTAAGAAACCGTCTGGTGTCTATGAAGATTCAGGTTCAATCCCTGGCCTCGCTCAGTGGGTTAAGGATCTGGAGTTGCGGCAAGCTGCAGTGCGTGTTACAGATGCAGCTCGGATCTGGCATTGTTGTGGCCGTGGCCCAGGCCTGCAGCTTTAGGTACAGATTTAGTGGGACCCCTAGCCTGGAAACCTTCCATGTTCTGCAGGTGTGGCCATAAAAAGAAACCAAAAAAATGTGTTTTTTGAGAGTTCCTTGGTGGCCTAGGGCTTAAGGATCCAGTGTGGTCACTGCTCTGGCTCTCAATGGATCACTGCAGGAGCAAAAACTAGAAAACACCTAAATGTCCACCAGCAGGGGACTAGTCAAATTAATTCGTGGCACACCCATGTAACAATGCCATGAAACTGAAAAAAGTAAATAAATACCCCGTGATGCAATTCCCAAAATATATTAATAAAAAAAAAAAAAAAAGCAAGTTCAGGAGTTCCCGCTGTGGTGCAATGGGTTAAGAATCCAACTGCAGAAGCTTGGGTTACTGCAGAGGTTCAGGTTCAATCCTCAGCCTGGAACAGTGGGTCAGGGAATGCAGCACTGCCACAGCTGCAGCTCGGATCTGATCCCTGGCCTGGAAATTTCCATACGCCATGGATTCGGCCATAAAATTTACCAAAAAAAGAAAAAAAAGCAAAGAAGTTCAGAAAACTGTGTAGTCTGTTACCATTTGTGTATAACAGGAAAAGAGAATATATGTATTTGCTAATCTACATACTAGAGGGAGGCTTTTTTTCACCGTACATAGCCTGGGAATTTGGGATCGTGGACATACACTTCATCATTAATAAATAGTGCATTTTTTTCAAAAAAAATAATAATTTAAATCACGTTTTGGGGGGGCCTTGCCTGCAGCATACGGAAGTTTCAGGGCCAGGGATTGAACTGTCACCACAGCAGTGTAACGCCAGGTCTTTAACCCGCTCAGCCACCAGGGAACTCTTAAATCACTTTTAAAGGGGGCTTATTATGCAGATCCCCACTCTGAATGGACCACTATACTTGGATACTCCCAGCTCTCGGTTTGGCTGGGACCCCGCCTCTCCGGTTTCCTTCCCTGAGCAGAGGCTGGCAGAGGGCCACGGAAATAAACACTCCTGGAAATTGTTCTGACATCTTGGAATTTGGTTTCATCAAATACAACCAGTGGTAATTGAGCCACTGCCTGAGCAGCTCTCCTGTTTTCTCTAATCGTATTTGTTGAAATGAATTTGGAGCTGCACAACCCAACTAGTTGTGAGCCCAGCCTAGAAAATGGCAAGTTTAGAGGCTTATCCGGTGGGGGGTGAAGGGGAGAATCATAGAAGCATCATCACCTTCATGGCTGAGACCCAGGGGTCAGAAGCAGGTGTGACACCTGCCCTGTGCCCTGAGATGCTCACAGTTTGCCACCAAGATCTCCTGTGAGGGAGGTGGTTCCAGCTTGGGCATGCTCAGAGCATGGGACAGGACACCTGGGTAGGCCTGGTCCCCACTTCTTTTCAGGGGCCTCTGTTCTGCTCTTGAACTCCTCTTAGATCCAAATGAGTGATGGTACATGAACACATCTAGAATGATTCATACTGGCATCCGAGGTGCTCAGTAAATGTGGCGGAATTGGAACTAAACTTGGAGCAAAGTCACTTAAGAACAGCGGACAGCTGGTACAACCAACTGTGGATGAAGTAAATTAGTTACAAGGATGTATAGCACAGCACAGGGAATATAAGCTTTTTTTTTTTTTTTTTTTTTACTTTTTAGGGCCGCACCAGGGGCATATGGAAGTTCCCAGGCTAGGGGTCCAAACGGAGCTATAACTGCCGGCATACAACACAGCCACAGCAACACCGGATCCAAGCCACGTCTGCGACCTGCACCACAGCTAACAGCAACGCCAGATCCTTAACCCACTGAGCAAGGCCAGGGATCGAACCCACAACCTCATGGTTCCTAGTCGGATTTGTTTCCACTGCACCAAGATGGGAATTCCCTAGCCAATATTTTATAATAACATTTTGTTTTTGTCTTTTTACGGCCACACCTGCAGCATATGGAAGTTCCCAGGCTAAGGGCAGAATCAGAGCTGCAGCTGCCGGCCTACACCACAGCCAGAGCAATGCAGATCCGAGCCATGTCTATGACCTATGCTGCAGCTTGCCGCAACACCGGATCCTTAACCCACTGAGCCAGGGCAGGGATGAACCCACATCCTCACGAACCCTGTGTCAGGTTCTCAACCTGCTGAGCCACAACGGGAGCTCCTTTATAACAACTTTAAATGGAGTATAATCTATAAAAATTTTGGACGATCATGTTGTCCCTGAAACTAATATAATATTATAAGTCAACTCTACCTCAATCTTTAAAATGATAAACAAAAATAAAAAATAAAAAAAGAACAGTGGACAACTGAACTACAGGGTAATGAGTGGGATTTAAGTTAGAGCCTCCTGGGAATTCCCCATGACCTAGGGGTTAAGGATCCAGCAATTGTCACTGCAGTGGTTTGGGTTCGATCCCTGGCCCAGGAATTGCAACATGCCAAGGGCACAACCAAAAAGGAAAAAAAAAGTTAGAGCCTCCTGACCTTTTGTTTGTTGTTGGGGAATTTGTTTATTTATGTATTAATGTTATGGCCACACTCATGTCCTACGGAAATTCCCAGGCCAGGGACTGAATGAGAGCCGCAGCTGTGGCAGGCTGGATCCTTTTAACCCACTATGCTGGCCGGGGATTGAACCCCCACCTCTGCAGCAACCCAAGCCACTGTAGTTGGATTCTTAACTCACTGTACCACAGTGGGAACTCCTCTGACTTTTTCTTCTATTCTGCAAAAGAAGCCCACAGATGCCGCAAGGAAAGGGGTGCCCCAACTTTTAGGAGCTGGGACTGTGTACAGGGAGGTGGCCTGGACCTACCAGTTTGCTGGGATCACCTTGGGTCTGCACCCACCAAGTGACCAAGAAACAGCAATTGAATGAATTCAGTCAATCCAGTTCAATCAAAGAAATGAGCGTTCACCTCACTTCCTTCTCTGCTTCAATTTCCTCTCTACCGCAGTCTCACTCCCAGCGATGGAAAGAAAATCACGATGACGCGACCCCAGCATTCCGGGAAAGGGTTGAAATCATTTGCTTTCTATTCTGCCTGCTCTGGGACTTCCCTCTCCCTCGGTCTTGCCCTCGGTGAACTGGCTCTGGAAACTGGCACCCTGAACTCGACTCCTATTCCTACCAATTTCAAGCTGTGTGGCTTGGCCCATTTATTTAACCTCTCTGGGCCTCAGCACTGCATCTCTAAAACAGGCTCGGCAGTGGTCCGGGCCTCAGCAGTCTGTGATGAGTTATTACCCGTAAAGCGCTGAGCCGGTGTGACACACAGTAGGGCTCCATAAATGCTCTGATTACCTGGGGTAGAATAGAACCCTCACTGCCAATCACAACTGAGGTGTTGGCTGATTACTAAAGTGTGGTCCCTTCCAGCAGGATCTGCAACTTAAAAGAGGAATCTCTAAGAAGAAACTTGAAGGCCCAAAGGAACAAAGTAGACAGGGGTGATTGCCCAGGGCTAAGGTTGATGTCAGGGGCGGGGCAGAAGGAGGGGGGAAAACTTCAAAAGCACACCTACTCCCATCCCCGCCCCACCCCCCGCCCTCCCCCCTGGCCCCGCCTATCTCCCCAGGGCTGATAGGAGATAAACAAAACCACTTCTTCAAAGCACCCAGCTCAAGGACCGGGATCAAACACGGGACTAGAAGATAAGCTTGAGTCTACATTTCCTTTGTCCATTTCTTCCCACCACTTCTCCAAAGGGAACTCAAGAGGGAGGCAAAGTAGTTAATTCCTCCTTCTTTGATCAAAAGGAGCTCCCTCCCAGCCAGGAGAGCCAGGGAGGGAGGGGGGCCTCTTCTTGCCTTGCTCCAGGCTTGCTGTGTGACTTCAGACTCCCCCAGAAGCTCTCAGAGCCCAGGTCTTTTTATCTGTCAAAGGGATGAAAACACCTGCCCGAAATAACTCAGAAAATTGTTGCGAGGTGGTGAGCACAAATACGTTTTGGGGGAAAAGATGCTTTAAAGGGCTCATACAGCCGATGTTCAGAAAATTACAAAGTCATCCACCTTTTTGCTAATCCAGTGAGAGGAGACAGAAATGAACAGCCCTCATATGTAAAATTCTTATGCATTCATCAACAAACTTTCACTGGGCACATTTGCATTCAGACTGCGGGGATTCGGACTCCCCCCCCTTGACAGCTTGGACCTGGGCAGGTTAGTAAACCTCTCCGGGCCTCTACTTCTCCTCTACAAGGAGGGTAACAACAGGACCCACCTCCTAGGGCTTCTGTGAAGATTAAATGTGATAACTCCTGCAAAGTGCTTCCAACTAGGCGCTAGGCTCTCAGCATTGGCTGCTGTGACGATGGTTTAAACATCCCACCAGGCAGTAAGAATACAAAGAGGATGAGGCTGATACAGAAACCTTTCCAGTCCAGCGGGAGAATGGACAAGTCAATAAATAGCGGCAGATGCCCCGTGAGGATTGTAATAATAGAACCTAATCGGAGCCGCGAGAACACAGGAGAGGGGGCTGCTGGAGTGGGCGTTCCCCCTGGTCAGGCTGGTCCTTCTTGCTTTGCCAGTTTGCTCCCACTGTTCCTTGACCCCTCTGGCCTTCTCATGCCCCCGGGGCTGCGTCAGAGGCCAAAGATGGGCAGCCGGAGGCAGGGCTCCCAGTGCCCTGAATGCGGTGCGCTAAACCAGGGCTCCTGGCCAAGGCTGTAATTGCCAGCCGCTGAAAGATATTAAGCGCCGGGGGAGCAAAACCAAGCCCTCGATGAGGCAGACTTTTCAGAGTTCTTACAGCTTGTGTAAAAAAAAAAAAAATGTAAATAGTTACCCAGTGAGATATTATTTCACGTTGTTGCCATTAGGGTTTGAGTGTTATGCAGAGAGGCGATCATTCAGGCAATTTCGCCTTGGCGCGGACTGAAAACTCCACATTAACCCCGCACAGCAAAATCTGTCACCTCTTCTCCCAACCTGACTCAGGGAGTTTTTTTGTGTGTGTGTTTTTCCCCTGGGAGGTGAGTTTTATGTAAATTGAAGTCGTGGAAAATACCTATAAATATTCAGAATTTCCTCAAGGATTTTCTTGATGGCTTCTGAGAGGCATTTTTTTTTTTTATTTAAGGTGCGTTTGGCTGGAGGCTGGGGGAGGGAGGCTCTGATTTGGGTAGGATTCTGGGATGGTTTGGGTGTTCTGGTGGCTTTCCCGATGCTGGGAGCCTCCGCCGGATAGTGTGCAGCCTGGAATGTTCTCCAAAGCAATGGCCCCACAGAGGGACACAGCCCTCATTTACCTGGGACTTTCTTGGTGCCTAGCACTAGACATGTGACATACATTTTCTGTTTGGGGCTTCCTGACTCTGAGGTGGCCACGCTCAGGTTTTATACACGAGGAAACCCAAGTTTCCGGAGGTTTTCCTGCCCGGGACCCACCGCGGCGTTGTGGCTCAGAGGCCTGGCTCGCAGAGACCTGACTCCAAGTGACAGTCCTGCCACTCACTGGTCACGTGCCTCTGGGTAAGTGACTAACCTCTCCAGCTGTAAATGAAAAAGGTAACAGTACCTGAAGCTTATCAAGAGCCTGACACACAGGGTTGTAATTCCTCACCAGGTCGGCAGGGGGCATCCTCAAGCAGTGTGCGCCCCTATGCTGTGGTCCTGGTGCCTTCACTCCCCAGGCAACACAGGAAGGGCCTAGAGAGAAGCGGGAGAGGCCCCTTAGCCACAGGACTGCCACTTTTCTGCAAGGGGGTGGCTTGTGTCCTGTAGGACAGTGTCTGGCATGGCCTTTTCGACCACACCCCCATTACCCTCAATAAAGTCAACCCAAGTGAAGACTTAGCCTGATTCTCTTGCAGGTGACAAGCCATTCTTTTGGACACAGCCCTTGCTTGCGGTCACTAGGGCCCCACTTAGGACTCTGCAGAGGTCAGCGTTTTAGCTAAGTGAATGTCAAGTACCGGTTGTAGTCAGGTGGATTACTCAGCAGTAATCCACCTGACTAGTATCCATGATGACACAAGTTTGATCCCTGGCCTCGCTCAGTGGGTTAAGGATCCCGTGTTGCCATGAGCTGTGGTATATATAGGTGGCAGACGGGTCTTGGATTCTGAGTTGCTGTGGCTGAGGCATAAGCCTGCACCTGTGGCTCTGATTCGACCCCTAGCCTGGGAACTTCCATATGCCTCAGGTTCGACTATAATAAAGGGGGAAAAAAAGGCACTGGTTGTAATAGTCATCTAGCATCTTTTAATTAGGCCTCTGGCCTGACTAAGTATGTTTGCATTTTCCCTCCTAAGGTGACTGGATGGATCCAGACAAAGGGGCCCTGCTGCCCCTAAAGGGGCAGAACCCTAAAGGGAAGGGTGGCTCTACTCCCTTGCTGGCACTTTCCAGGAGTGGGGAAGCAGGCCTGGTCTCCACCTCAGTGCTGTTTGACAACCCCTCTTCCTAGTGATCAGCTGTGAGCTAAGGGAGTGAGGATTTCTAAGGATAACATATGATTCCTGGGGCTGACTCCCCACCCTACACCCTGAGCCTAGTCTTCCGGTCCCCACCTCCTCCTTCCTCCCTTCCTTTCATTCATTCCTTAGCCTCTTCTCTTTTCCTCCAAATGGAGAGTAAATATTTTATCACCCTCCATTCTTCACCCCATTCCTGCTGCCTCCTGCCCTTCTAGTCCTTCCAAATTCCTAAATGCTTTGTCTGTCTCTTCATCCCTTTGCACCCAACTGATTCTCCATTAATCACCCCCAACACACATCTGCTTGGGCCATAGCAGGAATTCTTGCCTGGCACTCGCAGCTGGGCTGGTTACAATCATTAAGAAGGGGTCTTTTATCTTTTCCTGTCTCCGAGGGCGCCCCTCTTCCCAGCTCCTCCTCTAAGGTGCCTACAAAGGCCCGCCCTCTTCCATTCTGGAAGGTTCTCACTTCCTTTCTCTCTCTGCAGAGCAGTCTCCCAAAGGCCAAATGACCTCGCAGACTGAAGCAGCCCTGCAATGGACATTTACACTTGGTGTTGGCAGTGGCAAGGATGTCAGAGTACTCAGAGGCAGGGAATAAGGACCACCAAAATGAAATAAGTGGGGCCCCCTCCTTCTGGTACCCCTCTTGCTGCAATATGGAATACATCACCCAGTCAGGGAATCCCCTGGCATTCGTTGTAACCTGATTTTACCAGGATGAAAATTAGAGGAGGAAAAGCCTGTGTAATTTTTTAGAGGTCTATGCATACTGTCTAAAAACCAGACGCATCCAGGGAGTACATTCAGTTGAGCATATGACAGATAGGGCCTGGGAGTGGTGCCTGCTGCCTCCTTTACCGAACATGATAAAGGTTCGTGATTGCTATTTGTTATTTCCGTGACAGTTGTTTCATTCTGTTGGAAGCACCCCTTTGAAATCATCTGTCCCCGTCTTGGTTCTCATGTGATCTCAGGGCGTTGATCAATGAGCAGCAGAGTCAGGGACGGGTAGTCCGGGAGCAATATGCCCCAAGTGACAGGCCTGACAATCGGAGTGATGGATTCGAGCTGGGAAAGTGGTACTCCAAGCAAGGCAGTGACACCAGCGCGCCTCCCCTGGCCGCTGAGAGCACGGCGAAGTGGTCTCCCGAGGAGGCCGGAGCACAAAAGACCCAGCTTCACCTTCATCTGATCCTCGGGCAGGGAACCCTAAAGATGTTGAGACTAGGACTATGTAAAATCTCTGCCCGGTGCGAGGCTGGCAATGCAAACTTTATTCGAAAGGCACCAGGGGAAGGAGGTGGGGTGGAGGAGGATACTGTTGCTTTTAATACAAAGCTTTTAACTCCGAAATTTCCCTGGGAAAACCTAACGTATTACCCACCCCGCGCGCGCGCGCCCGCGCCCCCGAAAGAAGAAAAGGTTTGGGGGACGCATTTCTAGAGTTTGTATCCGGGTGCGTCACTTAGAAAGACTTCCCCAACCCCCAAATAGCAGCTAGGCGCTGTGCCGTGAGAGAATTTTATGCCTCTAAGCAGGACACCGTAAGAAACCTGAAAACACACTCAAAAACATCGAACCTATAAATCTGTGCGCCGGCGGCGCGCACAACCTAGGGAACGGCGCCTTATCGCGATCACCTCACCCCCGAAGGGAGTCCTCAGACTTGCAGGCTTCGGACAGGACTGGCTCAAAGTTGTTGGAGCGCTTTACCCCACTTCCCGAGAACCGCTGCTGCCTCCGGGTCTCGGGGGCTTCCAAAGGAGCCCACCCGGGAGAGGCCAACTAGGGGAAGAGAGCTGGACCGGAGCGGAGCCGGAGTTGAGCCCGAGAAGAGCCCGAACAGGGCCGGAGCAGAGCTGGGTTCCCAAGGAGCGGCCTGCCCCCAGGCCGCCTCGGGGAGAGGCTTGGACTTGACTGTACGGGAGACGCTGGGAGCGACTGCCCCACCCCCACCCGAATCCACCCCACCCGAATCCACCCCACCCCAAACACACACGGCCTGCGGGTAACTGCCCCAGCCAGCACCAACCGCCGGCGGTGCGAAGGAAGAACAGGGCGACAAGGAAGCCAGCAAAGGACAGGGCGCAGACCCCGAGGTCCCGGAGAAGTCCCCTGCTTTCTGGGACCCTAGGGCAGGGAGGCCCAGTAGGGGGGAGGGGGAGGTGCGGAGAGTGGTAAAGGCCGAGGCGGCAGAGGAGCGCGCAGGCGAGGCCCCTTTAAGGCTCTCCCCTCCCACCCGCGGCGCCGGCCTCCGCCCGCCGCTCTCCCCGCCCCGGGGTCCCGGCGAGAGCTGCGATTGGGCGGCCGCGGCGATCCCTTTGAAGTGTGGCTGCCGATCGCGGCTATTTGACGTGCGGCTCGCGGAAGGCGAAGGTTTTTGTGTTGCTCGCCGGGAATAGCGGCGGCGGCGGCGGCGGCGGCGGCAGCAGCAGCGGCTGCGGCGGCGGCGTCGGTGGAGGAGGGGTGGAGGCGCAGCGGCTGCTGCACCGCGCTTGGCGCTGCGGAGCGAGCCCACCCGCCGAGGGAGCTCGCCTCCCTGGTGCTCCCCCTCCCTCCCCGCCCCCCCAGTGGCGCTGCCTCCTCCAAATGAGCGATTCGCCCGCTGGATCTAACCCAAGGACACCCGAAAGCAGCGGCAGCGGCAGCGGCGGCGGCGGGAAGAGGCCGGCGGTGCCGGCGGCGGTGTCTCTCTTGCCCCCGGCGGACCCCCTGCGCCAGGCAAACCGGCTCCCTATCAGGGTCCTGAAGATGCTGAGCGCGCACACCGGCCACCTCCTGCACCCGGAGTACTTGCAGCCGCTGTCCTCCACTCCCGTCAGCCCCATTGAGGTCAGTCGCCTGGTCGCTGCCCGCCCAGCGCCGGCTCCATTCCGCCCACCACTGCCGGGCCCACGGCCCTGCTTCCTGCGCCCCGGGGCTCGGTGCGACGCTCAGGTCCGGACACACTGGCGGACTGAGTGAGAAGGGACGGAAAATAGAGGGATCAGAGCCCACACGGTTCTCCCCGGGCTTTTCCGGAAAGGTTCCCCTTCCACACGCCCTTCGAAGCTACATGTTTTCTCCCGGATTGGGTTTGCTCTTGGAGTCTCCACTGGGTCTTTTACTTTTCCTCGCCACCCAGTTTCCTGGCGGGAGAGGATCTCTCCTGGCCTTTCCCGCCCACCTCTCTCTACCCGGGTTTCTTCTCTTTGAAGCCGGATCGGCCCGGTCCTGCTCCGCCTCTGTCCCATCCGGTTAGAGCGCACTACTCCCCGGCACTCCCGATCCCAGGTCTTTCTTCCTCCCACTTCCCTGGGTGCCCTCCCCGGGAGGGAGGGGCTACCAAGAGAGCGCCAACGGCAGCCCTGGCTTTAGAACGCGCTTTTCCCGGCTTCTTCCCCGCGGCGCCACCGCCTGAAACCCGTCCTAAGCGAAGTTACCCAAACTGAAGGAATAAGTTTTTCCCTGGGCATAGAGCAGGGGGAGATTAGAGGGCAGGGGGCGAGTCACAGACCCTCCCCAGCCTCGACTCCAGAAAAGTCACCTTTGGTGGACTACTTCCACTACCCGTTTCCCGGGGCCTGTGGCGCACTCCGGGACGACGAGAGCGAGTGATCTCACCCGCAGGCAGGGTGAGCGCAGTTCCGTCCAGCTGCCCCGCCCTCGCTCCCCAGACCCTCTCCCAAGGCCTTCTCGCCCTGTCCTAACGCCTCGTCCGCTCCCTGCGCCCACCCAGCTCCCCGGTGCCCCAGTGGTTCACTCCCCCGCGTGGTCTCTCGTCTCACCCCCTTCTCCCTACCCTTGCCGCTGTCTCCCACAGCTGGACGCCAAGAAGAGTCCTTTGGCGTTGCTGGCCCAGACTTGCTCGCAGATCGGCAAGCCGGACCCGCCGCCCTCATCTAAGCTCAACTCGGTAGCGGCGGCCAACGGGCTGGGAGCGGAGAAGGACCCCGGCCGCTCCGCCTCCGGCGCCGCCTCCGCGTCTGCAGCTCTCAAGCAGCTAGGGGACTCCCCGGCCGAGGACAAGTCCAGCTTCAAGCCCTACTCCAAGGGCTCCGGAGGCGGCGACTCCCGCAAAGACAGCGGCTCCTCCTCCGTGTCCTCCACCTCCTCCTCCTCCTCCTTGTCCCCGGGAGACAAGGCGGGCTTCAGGGTCCCAAGCGCCGCCTGCACGCCCTTCCCCCCGCATGGAGCGCCAGTCTCCGCGTCCTCGTCCTCATCCTCCCCCGGTGGCTCCCGGGGCGGCTCCCCGCACCACTCTGACTGCAAGAACGGAGGCGCGGGCGGCAGCGGGGAGCTGGACAAGAAAGACCAGGAGCCCAAGCCCAGCCCGGAGCCTGCGGCCGTGAGCCGCTGCAGCGGTGGGGAGCCGGGCGCGCACAGCGGCAGCGGCACGGAGGCCGGGGCCTCCGGGCGCAAGTCGGAGCCGCCCTCCGCTTTGGTTGGGGCCGGCCACGTGGCGCCGGTGTCGCCCTATAAGCCGGGCCACTCGGTGTTCCCGCTGCCACCCTCCAGCATCGGCTACCACGGCTCCATTGTGGGCGCCTACGCCGGCTACCCGTCACAGTTCGTGCCTGGCCTGGATCCCAGCAAGTCCGGCCTCGTGGGAGGCCAGCTGTCAGGGGGCCTGGGCCTGCCGCCGGGCAAGCCCCCCAGCTCCAGCCCGCTCACCGGGGCCTCTCCGCCCTCCTTCCTACAGGGATTATGCCGAGACCCCTACTGCCTGGGAGGCTACCACGGAGCCTCGCACCTTGGAGGCTCCAGCTGCTCCACCTGCAGCGCACACGACCCGGCCGGGCCCGGTCTGAAAGCTGGGGGCTACCCGCTGGTGTACCCCGGGCACCCGCTGCAGCCCGCTGCGCTCTCGTCCAGCGCTGCCCAGGCCGCGCTTCCCGGCCACCCGCTCTACACCTACGGCTTCATGCTGCAGAACGAACCGCTGCCGCACAGCTGCAACTGGGTGGCGGCCAGCGGGCCGTGCGACAAGCGCTTCGCCACCTCGGAGGAGCTGCTCAGCCACCTACGGACCCACACGGCCCTGCCCGGCGCGGAGAAACTTCTGGCCGCCTACCCGGGGGCCTCAGGCCTGGGCAGCGCCGCCGCGGCCGCTGCGGCCGCCGCCTCCTGCCATCTGCACCTCCCCCCGCCCACCGCCCCCGGCAGCCCCGGTTCGCTGTCGTTGCGGAGTCCACACACTTTGGGGCTAAGCCGGTACCACCCCTACGGCAAGAGCCACTTATCCACAGCTGGGGGCCTGGCCGTGCCGTCGCTTCCCACAGCCGGACCCTACTACTCACCGTACGCGCTGTACGGACAGAGACTGGCCTCAGCCTCCGCTCTCGGATACCAGTAACTACAGCCCTGCCTCCCTCCCCGGCCTCCTCTCCCTCCCCCGCCTCCGCCTCCCCTCCCCGCCGCCTCCAGCTGCAGCCTTCGCCACTGCTTGTCCTTGCCGGACCCCCGCCCAGACCCTCCTCCCCACCGGACTGTGTTAGCTTACAAGCTGGGAATATAAGTGCATTAATGGCCCACACGAGTCAATGGTATGCAAAAAGTCTGTTCCCCCCCAAATAATAATATTAATTACACGAGTAACTACAGGTTCCCCCGCCCCTCTTCCTTTCTTTTCTGCTTTTTTCTTAGATGTAAGTTTTATTTTTTTTTCCTTTAGCTTTTTTTTTTTTTTTTGATTGGTTTGGTTTTCGGGGGAGGAGGGAGAGTGGGGTTCTTTTTGTTTTCCCTTCCTGGGGACTTTCTTGCATGCTTCTTAAATGTTCCAGCTACATTTGCTGCTTCTCTTTCCCGTTCATTCCTTCTTGTTTCCCTCCATTAGCGGTTCTGTTGTTGGGGTTTTTTGTTTTGTTTTGTTTTGTTTTGCTTTGCTTTTTTCCTTTGTACAAGTAACAGGAGATATTTTTTGTAAGGCATTTGGGGGTGCAGGTAGCAGCCTTGGGAGCTGGAGGTCTTGCGCCCTTGTGGACCCGGAACTCAGCTCTGTGACTCCTCCCCGCCCACTCTCTCCCCACAGGGTTCTTGAGCTGCACCCTCTCCCCCCCCAAAAAAAAATTAGAGCCTGGCTCCCCTGTTTTGCTCTGAGCACGAGTCAATGGCCCAAGAGGCTTTCTACAGAGCCTTCCCACTTCCAGACCCTTCCAGGCCCCAAACACCCGGTGGTCACACTGCCCGCTGGCGGGGGGCCTTGCAAGGGCTCATCTTACCCACGTAAAGGTCCTAGAAGGCCCTACCGGCATGAAACTTTGCTCTTTAGAGTTTGCGAAGTGCTTTTCAGCCATTGTTTTTCTCTCGGTCATAGGCCCCTGTCCTGGCAGTAGGGGCTGGGTCAGTGATTCTTGCTAGATCCTTCCAAAGCAGACCCGTGGTAATATCGAGCTGGCGATACAAACTTGTTAGCTGTTGGGGGGAAGGTGGGGGAGTCAGGGAGCACGGGGGATCACAGCGGTCCCTGCCCCTTCCCATGCCTGACCCAACAGAGTCCCCACAGTTGCCGTGGGCTCCCTCAGTCATTGGGATTGAAGACTCGGCCCCCTGGGTCTTCTCCCAACACCCTCCCTCCCTCCCTCCCTCCCTCCTGGTCTTAGGCAGCCTCGCTGGGGCTGCGGGGCCTGTTTGGGATGAATAGAGCTCTCCCTTGGTAAGACTTATTTTGTTAATAAATGGAGTACTTGGCTATATTCACACCCTGGTGTGTTTCTTGCCTCACCCACCATCCCATACCAGACACCTTAGCAGATGCCCTTCTTTTATTCTTGTTTAAAATACCTTATGGTTTCCTTCTCAGATTTCTGTTCAAGGACGAGTTTAATGCCTTTCCTCAAGGAAGGGGGTGGGGGCGGGAGAATAAAACAAAACTTGTGCTAAGCCGTTACAAATAACCTAAAACTCCCTCTTTCCCCCTTCCCCTTCAACGTGGTTACTTAGCTCCTATCCTCATTTCAAAGACCTTGACATTTCCCGGGGACAGGGTGGAGGGGATGTGTAAATGTGGATTTTCCTTTGGGCCGAGATTCGAGATACCAGGGCTGAGAAGGGAAGCAAGGCCCAGAGAGGAGGTAGCACCGTCCGCGAGTCCTGCGGATGAGCAGAGACGACGTGCCTCCGGCGCCACCTGGTGGCAGGAAGGGGAGCGACTGACGTCAGCCCTGACAGCACCTTCCAAGCTTCCCACTCCAAACAGGATTTCCTTTCCCCGACGGTGCCTTTTGTGCACCTGAAAGCCAAAGAGTAAAGGCACCTGCAAAGAAGGGTGCGTCTCAGGTTTGGGGGCTTCCCAAGGCCAGCGCTAGATTGTAGATCCCAGTCTTCTGCGCCCCCAGATACTGCTCTGAACGGAGTTTGGTTTTGCGGAAAAGGCAAGGCGATTAGAT
>PVHT020000140.1:10302135-10393952 GCA_004024745.2 Catagonus wagneri | reverse complement strand
CCAGATACTGCTCTGAACGGAGTTTGGTTTTGCGGAAAAGGCAAGGCGATTAGATTACTCGGGACCTGGAAGCCACACTTGGTCTTTGTTTTGTCGAGCTCACATGATTGATTCCTCGGGCAGTCGAGGGCTGGGGTGCTGTTTTGCGGGGTGGGAGGAGAGGACCAGGTCATCGCCCACCTGCGCAGGATATTCTGGGAGGCGGGGGAGAGGACCATGGGAGCCCGCGCGTAATCTCGAGTGCTAACTCGTCCAATACCCCCGAGTTTGGGGAGGGGAGAGGCGCCCCCTGTGGCTGGCCCAACTCAGCTTCCTGCTGCGGGACGCCGGGCGCCCGCCTCTCCCAGCAGAGCGGGCCAGGGCTCCTGGGCTCTCCTGCGCCTAAGGGCGCGCGGGGCCACCTGTTGGGCGAGCCTTCCTCGCCCCCTCGTGGCCGCGCTCCTCTGCGTCGGCGCCGTGCAGCCTTAGGAGGTGCTGTTGCTGCTGTTTGTGTTGTTTTGCTTTGCTTTCTCTGTGAGGAAAGCGACTTTGGGGCATCACCTGCTCCACAAATTCTGTCCTTTTTGAAACGACCACAGACCCAGAGGTCAAGTGCGGAAGGGGGCGACAGAGATGCTTTCTGTGAGCGCTGTTTCAGCTTAACAGCCGGCCCCAAACTCCGATAGAGAGTCACAGGGCGGGCATCAACTTGGACTTGACAGAACCTCAGCCAAAGATGTTTTCGTGGTGGTGGCGGAGGGGGGGTAGTTTGGGGGGGTTGAGGACCCCTATAGCTTTGTTTCTGGGCATAATTCCTTCACTAGTCAAGAGAGTCCCAGTCTTCTGCAGAAAATTGCAGTGCTGGTGCTCCAGCCGACTGCATGCGCCTCTGGGGAACGGACGTGGCCCGCTGGCATCATCGCGCGCACGGAGTGGGCAGGCGGTGGGGAGCGAAGTCGGGGAGAAGTTGACTGGGCCTTGAGAAGTCGGCCCGGAGAGCAGCGTCCTCGGGGCCCTCCTGGGAAATCATCCTTATCGGAGGGCTCAGAGTTCACACAGGCCGGCCGGAAAGCTTTGAAAGATGTGAAATGTAGTAACTTAACTTTTCTTTTTCTCTGTTGTTTTGCTCTTGGTTATTCTCTTTCCCATCTTCCCTACCTCTCCAATCCCCCTCTTTCCTTCAGATACCTTTTTTTGGTTGGCTGGTTGGTTTTTAAGGGCCTGATCAAAGTGCTGGAACTTGCTCCCTCTGCAGGGGAATTTAAACTTTTCCCTTTTTTAAACTGTGGACTTTCAGACCTCCCTAAGACCCCTGGGCTCGCCTTGTGACTCGGGAGAAAAAAGACTCTCCAGAAAGCACGAGAAACTCCTCTATAGGTGCGTGGTTTACACGTGAGGTGTGAGAATGCCAGCTGGGAACTCCTCAGAGGATTGCATTTCCTCCCAGAAAATGGATGGCCTTGCCCACCAGGAAGGGTGCCTTTGGCCTGGATGGAAAAGGCCACCCTCCACTGCCAATGTGACACCAAGCGCAGGCATTGTGGTCTGGAGCAGCCCACTTCTCAACCTCAGATGTTTGCTTTCCCCCCCCCCATAAATGGGTGACACTCCTAAGACAGGTGGCTGTTTTTATTAGCTTGGGGTTGGGGTGGGGGGATTTGTTGTTTTCAGGAGCTACATTCTCACCAGACAAAGCTGATGTTTTAGGAGTGCCATTGTAGCTCAGCAGGTTATGGAATGCAGCTAGTATTTATGAGGATGTGTGTTTGATCCCTGGCCTTGTTCAGTGGGTTAAGGATTCTGTGTTGCCGCAAGCTGTGGCATAGGCTGCAGCTGCAGCTCTGATTCAATCACTAGCCTGGGGAACTTCCATAAGCCATGGGTGCAGCCTTAAAAAGAAAAAGAAAAAAAGAAAGTTGCTATTTTAATAGCAATAATACCCCCACCAGTTACTTATTTGAATAGCTCATTCATCCAGCAACTGTAATCTTTGAGAATCAGCTCTGCCTTCCATCTCTCTATCTCCTTTTCTTCTTAACCCTTCTGGCTTCTTCCTCATACCCTTTCCCAAGGCACCGAGAAGGGTGGCGGCCACAGAGCCAAAACCTGAGACTCTGGACTGTTCCTGGCTCTAGGTCCCGTTTTCACACCTCCTCCCTGGTTATTTTTGTAGTTTCATGGGCAGCAGGAGGAGGGGGTGGGAGAGGGAGGAAAAGGCCTGGTGTACAGGTTTGACAGAAAGAATTGCGTAGTGTAAAGTTTTTCACTTCCCAGTCATTCCCACAACCCCCTCCCCACCCCAAACCCATCCCCTGAGAACCCACAACCCAAGTGGGAGGTGTGGGGCCCTCCCCCATTTTTATGAGGCCATCATTGCCTTTGCCTGCCCAGTATCCCAGGTTGTGCATTTCTCCATATAGGAACTAACTCATTCCTGATGTACATCTGGGTTTTCCTTGGAATCCATCTTCCGATAAGACTGTGGCCCTGTAGTTTATTAATCATTCTGGAGGGGAAGCGGCACTCCAGTTTACTGTTTGATTTGATTTCATTTATCCTGCCTTTTTGCAAAATAGATGGTTGAGTGCACCCGATAATGTATGGTTTAATTTGAAGCACTATGGGTTTGAATTACCATTTTCATAATGCACTGCGCATTAATGTGTTACATCATTTATAAAGAGGAATGTGCTGGGTTTCCAACTTTCTCCTGAAAGCCAAAGTCACCTCGCGGAAACAAAGCCAAAGCACATCCACCCATCTCCTGACCTCGCCGCCAAGGAAACTCTAGCCTCCCTGACCCAGGAGAAATGGGCCAACCCCATTAAACTCCGCCCCCCCATGAGGTTTTTTGTGTTCACATCTTGCAGGTGGGTGTCAAGGTTTGGAGGGGAGTTTGCTCGTGGCTGCCTGGGAGCCGTCAGTGGCAGCACAAAGCTCCCCCTCATTACTGCGCTGCAGCCCAGCCCCTTCCAGGAGACCTCCAGTAGATGGTTCTCGCTCAACCCTGATCCCAGCGCTCCCTCCCCAATGGCTATAATAACACCAGCTGTCTGTTACTCAAACTCTGACTGAGGAGGAAAAAGCACTGATTATCCAAATACAGTCATTAAAGGGGAAATGTGTTTTTAGGACTGTCAGAGTGATTAATGAGGGCTAGCCATCTTTGCAAATGCACTTGTTTAGTCTAACTGGCAGCTTCTATTTTCCTATTGATTTATTGCAGCCGTTGCCCGGCCTCGGTGTGTGCAGAGTCAGGGCGCTTCACAACTGTGCCCTGTTTAAACAGGAAAAGCATGCACCATTTTGTCCGGGAGGGAGGGAGCAGCCGAAAGTCTCTCCTTCAGTTCTGTCTCCAGGGCCCCAAACCAACAAAGAAGACATTAAAAACCTGCAGACCAGAGAAAAAAGGAAACTGCCTCCCCTGGTCGTCCCGGGTCGCTCAGTTCCAAGGTCAGTGGAGGCACACTGTGGCCTCTGGACAAAGCCCGCCCTATTGTCACACTCAGCATGCCCTCGTCCACTCCTCCGGTCCCCCCCAAACCAGCTGTCAGGCACTGGGTCCAAGGACAGGAAAGGCCCCCAGCCCAGGGGGCAGCGGGGAAGGGGGTGATGGGCTCTGCCAAGCTAAGAACAGAACCGAAGCAACCCTGCGGTCCAGGGGCAGGAACAAAGTCAGGGTTTTGTGGTAAATTGCCCCATGGTTCATCTCAACACTTTTTCTTTTTCTTTTTTTTTTTGGCCACCCCATGACGTGTGGAGTTCCCAGGCCAGTGCTCCGATCCAAGCCACACTTTCAGCCTATGCTGCAAATGTGGTGACAGTGGATCCTTAACCCACTGTGCCAGGCCGGGGATCGAACCTGCATCTCAGTGCTGCAGAGACTCTGCCGCATCGGGAACTCCAATCTCAATTTTTAAAAAGAGTTGGAAGGGGGAGTTCCCAGTGTGACTCAGCAGTAACGAACCGGACTAGTACCCATGAGGATGTGGGCTCAATCCCTGGCCCCATTCAGTGGGTTAAGAATCCTGCGTTGCTGTGGCTGTGGTGTAGGCCAGCAGCTGTAGCTCCGCTTTATTTCGGCCCCTAGCCTAGGAACTTCCACAGGCCATGCACGGGTGTGGCCCTAAAAAAAAAAAAAGGAAAAGAAAAAAAGAGGTGGAGGAGGCCACAAGAGTGAAACAGATTTTATTATGTTTTGACAAATGTTGTATTGAATGACCAAAATAAAGAAACTGCAGCTTGAAAATAGAGACCCAGTATTGAGGGATTCCAAGAAGTCTATCACCAAAGCAAAGAGAATTTATAGAATTCCCGTTACGTGCCCAGCACAGTGCTGGGTACCAGGAGACACAAGAAAAAACTCAGACCGTATTTCTGCCCAGTTTAGCTGGAGACCAGACACACCCAGCAGCTAGGGGATGAGACAGTATTCTATGTCACGGCCTTTATGCTGGTCTAATAGGTGCTAAGCCCAACAGGGCAGACCGAGAGGACGAGGACAGGCTGTAATAGGTGCAGGAGCTGGAGGGAGATACCGCTAAGGCTGATGTTGGGGACCCTCCCATGGGAGCTCTGATCACTTGGGAAGCTCCCCAGTTCCTCATAAGCCTGCCTTTTTTTTTTTTTTTTTCCTGGCTACCCTATGGCATATGGAGTTCCTGAGCCAGGGATCAGATCCAAGTCACAACATCATATTGTTTTTTTCCCTTTTTTTTTGTCTTTTTAGGGCCACACCCGTGAAACACGGAAATTCCCAGGCTAGGGGTCTAATCGGAGCTGTTGCTGCCAGCCTACACCACAGCCAGAGCAACGCTGGATCCTTAACCCGCTGAGTGAGGCCAGGGCTCCGACCTACATCCGAGGCACGACGGGAACTCCCTACATCGGATTCTTTAACTCGTGCCAAGCTGGGGATCGAACTTGCGCCCTGACACTGCAGAGACACCACCACCAATCCCATGGTGCCACAGTGGGAAGTCCAGGCCCATCCTCCTCTGAAGGCTGGAAGACGGACGGAGGTCTTCATTCCAGGGTGCTGAGAGCACTGAGTCTTGAGATAGTGATTTCCATTCTCAAGCAGATCAAGGAGCAGGCTTCCCTAATCAGCTTGCACCTTCCACGGAGAATTCCAGACCTGGATGTGGTGTGTGCGGCTTCCTAGAGGAAGTGCCTTTATAAGTTCTCCCAGAGGGGGTGGCATATCACCAGCTTTATGAACACTTCCCAAGGCAGGAAAAGCTGTCTGTGGATTTGGATCACAGATGAGCTGGGCAACTTGTCTCTTAAGAGAAAAGAAATCGAACCTGCTGCCTGAGCCAAAATGAAGTGACTCTAGTGTTCAGAATGGAGACCAAGGGTGTGCGTGTATTTTGGTGAGTCTGAGGATTGTCCTGGAAGGTCGAGAAAGTGCAGTCGTTGTACAGATAACAGAAAGAGCATTGAGACAGGAGCCAGGAAACCTGGATTTTGCTCTGCTTCTGAAGCTTAATTGCTCTGTGACCTTGACTAAGTCACTTAATCTCTCTGAGTCTCTTTTTTTCCCCCATCTCTGAAGTTGTTTGACCTTGTAACATTTAAGCCTTTTTTTAAACACGAAAAATTTTATCTTACTTTGGTTTTTTTTTTAAATTGAGGTATAGTTGATTTACAATATTATATTAGTTTCAGGGGTACAACATAGTGATTTAATTTTTTTTTTTTTTGGTCTTTTTAGGGCCGCACCCACGGCATGTGGAGGTTCCCAGACTAGGGGTCTAATTGGAGCTGTAACGGCTGGCCTACACCACAGCCACAGCAATGCGGGATCCGAGCAGTGCCTGCAGCCTACACCACAGCTCACAGCAACACCAGATCTTTAACTCAATGAGAGAGGCCAGGGATCGAACCTGCGTCCTCATGGATGCTAGCCAGATTCATTTCCGCTGAGCCACAACAGAAACTCCGATTCAATTTCTTTGAATTGATATATCGATTATACTCCATTTAAATTTATTACAAAATAATGGCTCTATTTCCCTGTGCTGTACAATATGTTCTTGTATCCTGTTTTATACAAAGCAGTTTGTATTTCCTATCCCCCCACTGCCGTCTTGTTCCCTGCCCTTTCCCCATTGGTAACTATTAGTTTGTTCCGTGTGAGTCTCTTTCCCTTTTGTTATGTGCATCCATTTGTTTTGTTTTTTAGATGCCACATATAAGTGATATCATACAGTATTTGTCTTTCTCTGTCTGACTTATTTCCATTAGCACAATCCCCTCCAAGTCCATCCATGTTGCTGCAAATAGCAAAATTTCATTCTTTGTTATGGTTGAGTAGAATTCTACTTATATAAATATATGTGTATGTATATATATATATATACACACAGACACATATATACATATGTAATTATATATATATGTATATCTCACATATTTATCCATTCATCTGTTGATGGACACTTAGGCTGTTTCCATTATCTTTGCTATTGAAAATAATGCTGCTATGAACATTGGGGTACATGTATCCTTTTGCTTAGTGTTTTCATATTCTTCAGATAAATACCCAGGAGTGGAATTCCTGGAATGTATGGTAGGGATTTTTTGTTGGTGGTGGTGTTTTGTTTTTTGTTTTTTTGTTTTTTGTTTTTTTTGTCTTTTTGCTTTTTAGGGCCACACTCACAGCATATGGAAGTTCCCAGGCTAGGGGTGGAATCGGAGCTGTAACTGCCGACCTGCACCACAGTCACAGCAACATGGAATCCAAGTCGCATCTGCAAACTACACCACAGCTCAAGGCAGCGCCGGATCCTTAACCCACTGAGTGAGGCCAGGGATCGAACCCGCATCCTCATGGAGACTGTGTTGGATCCTTAACCCACTAAGCCACAAGGTGAACTCCAACAAAGATACATTTTTTAATGAAATGCTGAGGAAAGGGTGATGCAGGTATTTTAGAGGCTGCTTGGGTGCTTAAGTGGGTCAGACATTATTATTTTAAATAATGTCGAGAATCCTGTGAGGTTAAACCAAGGTCTGCAAAAAGAATCCCATTTTTCATAGCCTACAGCCAATTGCTTTTGGAAAATTGGGCTGGCAAGGGAAGAAATGAAAGGCAGATAAAAATCAAACCACAGTGGGTAGACCTTTGCTCTGAGTGGGCAGTGGGCATCTCCATAGCTCTTTGAAACGAAAAATAAATTGATCCTCCTGGAGTTTAAATCAGAGCCAGATTTTAGACTGGAAACAGTCGTTTGGAAAATGTCACGGCATGTTCCCTATGTCTTATTTGTTCTCCTGTGTGTGTGTGCACGTGTGTGTGTGTGTGTGTGTGTGTGTGTTATATATGGATTTGTAAGCAGACCATAAAGGAAAGAGCATACCTGTGCTCTTCTTTATTTTTTGCTTGCTTTTGTTTTTGCCATGCCCACAGCGTGCAGAAATTCCCAGGCCTGGGACTGAACCCTAGCCACAGCAGTGACAACACTAGATCCTTAACCCGATGAGCAACCAGGAAACTCTCATCTTCCTTCTTATTTTTTCTTTCTGTTTTTATTTAGGGCTGCACCTGTGGCATATGGAAGTTCCCAGGCTAGGGGTGGAGTCAGAGCTGCTGCTGTGGCCCAAGCCAGAGTCACAGCAACATCGGATCCTTAACCCACTGAGTGAGGCCAGGGATCGAACCTGCATCCTCTCGGACACTATGTGGGGTTTTTAACCTGTTGAGCCACAACGGGAACTTCCCTCTTTTGACAGGTCCAAATACAGGTAGCACCAAACAAATATATGGAAATAATAGGCTAGGCAGACACCAGAAAATCTCCAGAAGCATTGTTTGGTGTGCCTGGTATGGTGAAATGTAATATTTTATTTCATTAAATGTTGGGCATTTAATATTTACAACCCCCATGTCATCGGGCCTGAGCTGCATCAGCCTGGAGCGGGCTTGTCTGAGCCTCCAGAGCCCCCTGGCTGATGCGGGCAGGTCAGGCAGAGCCTTGCTGACCTTTGACCCATTCCTATAAAGATTCGGTCAGAAAGGAACTTTAGGAGTTCCTGTCATGGCACAGCGGAAATGAATCCGACCAGCAACCATGAGGTTGCGAGTTCGATCCCTGGCCTCACTCAGTGGGTTAAGGATCCAGCCTTGCCGTGAGCTGTGGTACAGGGCACAGCTGCAGCTCGGATTCCATGTTGCTGTGGCTGTGGTGTAGGCCGGCATCTGTAGCTCTGATTGGACAACTAGCCTGGGAACCTCCATATGCTGCAGGTGTAGCCCTAAAAGGCAAAAAAAAAAAAAAAAAAAAAAAGGAAAAAATAAGAAAGAAAGGAACTTTAAATCTTCTGCTCCCAGGAGTTCCCTGGTGGCCTAGTGGGTTCAGGACCCAGTGATGTCACTGCTGTGGCTCAGGTTCAGTCCCTGGCCTGGGAACTCATGCATGCCATGGGTGTGGGGGAAAAAAAGGAAAAAAACAAAAACCCTGAGAGCAGACTCACTTCCCGATGTCACAACTGAGCCTTGAGTGCACATATGTGTGGAAATACTTCTTGAGAACCTGCTAAGTGTGCCAAATGCTACAGGAAGACAGAAGATGCATAAGGCATGACCCCCCACATCAAACCGCTGGCAATCTAGTAGGAACGCCAGGACAAACACCTACTCATACCATGAAATAAAGTATGACATCAACAGATGAAGGGAAGCCGTGAAGAGTGCCAGGCTTTTGGAACACCAGGATGGGCGTTGGAAGAACCCATTTGTTCCCGAAGCCACTACCCCCCAGGGGAGGAGGGCAGGATCTTCCAGGCCACCGGTGGAGCCACCTGAGCCAAACCAAAGAGAGACTGTTTGAGGTACATGGCAGGGCACTGTCCAGTCCAGGCCAACTGGCCACCATCTGCAGGGAAACACAAAGGCACCCACAAACGTAACTGAAGGGGGTCAGTGCTTAGGGCCACCATCATGAGTGTCAAAGGGGCGACAGCCCAATGAAGGGGCTGCTGCAAAAGAAAAGGAAGGCTCTTCCAGGCTTGATGGGCTTGATGCTGAGACATGCTCCCCACTTGCGACCCAGCTGTCCTTGTCACAGCCATCCGTACATGCTCTCCTGCTCCAGGACCCACCTTCCAGGCTGCAGTTACAGCCTCAAAGCCCAGAGTGCAGAGAAGGACGGGGGAGCCCCTTGCCGGTGACCCTGATGGGAGCAGTCCCTATGCCATCCATCCCTTTCTTGAGACTCACCTGTCTCCCCTGACCCTGGTCCCTCCCCTGGGGGCACTGGGGGAGAAGCACCCTTTCGGGCACCCCTTGCCCCTCACCATCCCCCTCCCCCAACCCTTCCCCAAATGCCCAACCCACACGCTCTCCCCCCTCCCCCTCCCCTCCTTCCCCCACCCCTTCCCCTCCATTTGTTTCAATGAACAGTCCCTTTTATCTATTCTGTAGGTACAAATGAAGCTGTCAAATTTGATCAGGCGCTTGATATGACAGAATGTGGGAGTCAGGACCCCTCGAACAGAGCACGCCTTGTCCGTCACAGCCCGCCTGACACTTCCCATAATGCCCAGACTGATGAGATTCTGAGTAGGGCCCAGCACATTTTCAACTCTATTTTGGGTGAAAACCCTTCTTGAAAGATCTTGAAAAGAGCTGGCAGTTCAGCCGCCCGGATGATTAATGAGGGTTGGCTCCGCTGGATGGATTTCTCCTGGTGCCAACAGCCGTCCTCCCAACAGGCTAGGGCAGAGCGTGTGGCCCGTTGACTTCCCCCAGCCCCAACCCCCCCAGAAAGCCTCTCCCCCAAGGTCTGGGACACCCCTCCCTCCTCTTTCCACTGCCCACTCCCACTTCTAGCCCCACATCTTTCTCTGATGCTGGAACAGCCACGCACACGGAAAACATTAGACGTCACAGCGTGGGGAGGGGGGCTGGCTGGGGTGAGCAGGGAGGGCCTGCCGAGGTGCTTCGCAGGCCTGTGGGGAAGGGGCGGTGGCCCAGGCTTGCCTTGAGAGCCAGCCATGTCACATGCCCCCATGGGCAGGGCTGGGCCTGTCCGCTTTCTCCCCATGGAACTCTGGGGACAGAAACCATGGCACGTCTTCATCCCCAAAGAGTTAAGCATCAGGGTCCTTGCCTTTTTTTTTTTCCCCCCTATCTCAGCGTCTCAGAGAGGGGTGCCCACTGACATTTGGAACAAGGCAACTCTTAATCGGGCAGGACCCTCTGGTTCGGGGCAGGAGGTTTAGCATCCTTGGGCTCGAGTCACTATTTTTCGGTAGCACCCACAGTTCCGGAGGGAACCAAGAAATTTCTTCCACTATCCCAGCATCCCGGGTTGAGGACCACTGCTGGAGTAAAGAGCCTCCCCCCCGCCGTGTCTCCTGCCCCCTCCTCTGCCTCCTCCAGCTCTCACACCCCAAGCCCACTCGGTGGGAAGAGCCCCCTGAAAGAGGGGGAAAGAGGAGGTTGGGTGTATTCCCACCCCCCCAACCCCAGCGAGCTTGCTCTAAACTCTATTTTCTTCCCTCCTCTTCCGTTTTCCCGTTTCCCCAGCAGATTGCGGTTCATCCACACATAGGGGAAGAGAATGGTCCCCAACACTTGTTTAGGGTCTCCGAGCTCGGCATCCTTCAGGAATAGGCTGATGGAGAACGACTAAGGTCGTGCTGTTTGGCTCCTGCTGGAACATCTAAAGGTCTATTTTTATTTATTTATTTTTGTCTTTTTAGGGCCGCATCCGCGGCATATGGAGGTTCCCAGGCTAGGGGTCTAATCGGAGCTACAGGTGCCGGCCACAGCCACAGCCACAGCAAAGCAGGATCTGAGCCATGTCTGTAATCTACACCACAGCTCACAGCAAGGCGGGATCCTTAACCCCACTGAGCGAGGCCAGGGATCGAACCCGCAACCTCATGGTTCCTAGTCAGATTCGTTTCCGCTTCGCCACGACAGGAACTCTTAAAGGTCTACTTTTCAAACCAGGTTCCCAGGTCTGGGGACTCCATCAGAGGAGAAGCCAGTTCCCTGGAATCAGGGTCATCAGCCAGGACCTTGTGACCCAGGCTAAGTACATTCCATGGGGCCAGACCATGAGGGACGTTTTGCAACAACGCCAAGCCGCACTTTTGCTCCTCACTCCCCATTTTCTTCTCTCCTTTTCCTTCTGAAAAAAAGAGAGAGAAACTCCAGAGTTTACATAACCCCAGGTCACTGGGTAAATGCCCTACCAGTTCTGAGTTCACCCGGCCACCAGATGGACCCAAGGCATTCAACGAGCATCCTTTACCAAGAATCTACTTCCCGCCAGGCAGGGGGCTGACTACCTGTGTATCCTGTGAGCTCCTGCCCTCATGGGGCTTCCAGGCTAATACGGAGGGGAAAAAACAAATCAATACATGATTATAAATCGTGGTAGCGACCATGACAGAAAGTGATTCACAGCACAGATTCACAGAGCAAGTAACAAGGCACCCTCGTTTAGAAACAAGGGACCCTTGTTTAGAACCAAAGTCGGGAAGAGCCTCTTTGGAAAGATGACTTTGCAGCCCAGCCCCAAGGCTGAGCGAGGTGGGGGGGGGGGGTGGTCCCTCCGCTGGGAAATCCACACCTGAATGGCAGCTGGATTCTCCAAGTCGGGTAGGTACCATCCCACCATCCCCTGGGACTGGGCCAGAAAGACAAAAACCCAGCCTGGGCTGGGAGGAGAGAAGGGACGAGATAGAGAGCGCCTCCCCCCTCCCTCCTCCCCCTTCCCCGCCCCCCCTCCAGGGACAGGGGCAGGGCAAAGGGGGGAGGGGGGAGTTAGGGGAGAGGGGAGCTGCCAGGACCTCTCAGGGAGTCAGGAGTCGCAAGAACATTCCTGAGCAGAGCTTTGAGGTTTTTCTAGCTTCTGGAGCTTCGTCCTGGACAGCTGCGGATGGAGACAGAAATTAAACTCGGGATCACTCCAACCTCTAATTACAAGGTTCTTGCCGCTAGTGTGAAGCTTGAGGGGGGAAATCAGCCTTCTCTCATCCTGAGAACTACATTTTTCATGAAGGATAGGAGGGTGTGTTTCTCACTCATGGAAACATAGGCCTTTCCCAGTTCCCTGTTATCCCCAAGGCCAAACCTTTCACCTGGCATCCAAGTCCGCCACAGGCCGGCCACTCAGACCTTTCCATCCCATCCCGCTGTTCCTTCTCCCCCCCGCTCTGGTCTCATCCTCACCCCAACCACTTGTGGTTTTCCCTAGCTCTGAATCTCTTGAGGGCCCCCCCCTTTTTATTTTTTTTGGCCGTGCCCATAGCATGTGGAAGTTCCCAGGCCAGGGATCGAACCCATGCCACAGCAGCAACCCGAACCACTGCAGTGACAATGCCAGGTCCTTAACCCACTGAGCCACGTAGGAACTCCTCGCACCCCTTATGTTATGTTCCTTCTAGTGCTTCCCTGTGTGAGGACCCCTCATTGCCTTCCGCTGGACCATAAGTTCCTTAATATATGGAAGGATCTTTATCTGGCAGCCCCTGTGCCCCTGGGACAATCAGGTACACGAGGGATAATCAGTAAAAGTTTGCTGAATTCTCTTTAATTTGAAAAGAACTTAACCATGTAAACAAAAAAAAAAAAAAAAAAAGGGAGTTCCCGTCATGGCTCAGTGGTTAACAAATCTGACTAGGAACCATGAGATTGCGGGTTCGATCCCTGGCCTCGCTCAGTGGGTTAAGGATCCGGCGTTGCCATGAGCTGTGGTGAAGGTTGCAGACGCGGCTCGGATCCCGCGTTGCTGTGGCTGTGGCGAAGGTCGGCAGCTACAGCTCCTGTTAGACCCCTAGCCTGGGAACCTCCATATGCCGTGGGTGCGGCCCTAGATAAGGCAAAAAGACAAAAAGAAAAAGAAAAAAAAACATGTGTCAGCGTCTCGGAGCTAAAGTCTTTAGCTGAGTAACACAAGAAATCCGGGGCTGAGGCCCAGAACGAGGACAACAGACAGAGCAACCAGGGCAGAGAGAAAGGAGGTGTGCCCTCCACCCGTGGCCCGTCACCAGCTGCCCTAGGAGCCTTTTCTTCTCTCATCATGGCAGAACCAAGGGGTGGCCCTGGGGGGCAAGGCGGTCGCTAAAGCCCCAAACCTCAAGGCAGGGCAGGGAGACCCACTTGGGGACCGGGCTGTCAGTGGCCTCTTTGCTCTACCAACTCACCGTGGTTGCTGAAATTCCATTACTCAACTCGTTCCTTGGGATTAAGAAACAAAGTCCTGAAAAAAAAAAAAACATTGTAAAATGTGCTTATGAAGGAGTTCCCATTGTGGCTCAGCAGTTAGGAACCTGACTGGTATCCACGAGGAAGCAGATTCGATTCCTGGCCTCACTCAGTGGGTTAAGGATCCGACATTGCCATGAGCTGTGGTGTAGGTCAAAGACTCAACTCGGATCTCCCGCTGTGTGACTGTGGCATAGGCCAGCAGCTGCAGCCCCAACTGGAACCCTAGACTGGGAACTTCCATGTGCTGCGGGTACAGCCCTAAAAAGAAAAAAAATGTCCTTGTGAAAGAGGCAGAGGGGGAAGGCCACCCTCTCACCTACGGAGGAAGAGCCCCCGCCTGGGCAGGCAGAGAGTGGGGTCTGCAGGGAGTGAGACATAAGGCCACTGAGGAGGGAAGGAGCCAGCTCAGGAAGGCTCTGGAACCGGCCTCTGGGAGGAGCTGGCAGCTGGCGGCACCCACACCAAGAATGCAGCGGAGGACTTCCTTCAGAGAACAAGCCCGTGGTAACAACGGATTCTCTGTCTGACCCTTAACTCACCCCCTAAAAGCCACCACCACCAGGAAGGCCCCCGGCCTGCATCCATCACTGCCTCTACAGCATCCAGTCCGTGGCTGGCACACAGCAGGCCCCTGATGAGAGTTCCGGGATGGATGAATGAATTGACAATGCTGAAGAGAGGTCCATCCCCGGCAAGGAACAGTGACCCCCCTCTCAGTTCCACAGAGGGTCCCAGAAGCCTGTGACAATGCAGACCCAAGGGGCAGGACATGATCCGTGGAGCTCCCCCCGCCCTGCCCCATCTAGCAGATGCGGGTCCACAGCTGAGGACTCATTTGACAAACTTACCCCAGCAGCTTCTGGAACAGAACCGAGCTCCCTGCTGCCTTTCAGAATTTCTTCAGGGAGAAAAAGAATTTTCCTGGCCATTGGGCCAGAATAGAAAAACAAGGCTACATAAATCAGGCCTAGGAGGGAAAGGGGAGCCAAAACCAATGTGCCCCTCTCTCCCTGGACCTCCCTTCTTTTTTCCGCAGCAAAGTGGGAGCAGGCGAAGAGGAGGGGCCCTCAGCATATTGACGCCCCCTCCCCCTCCAGGACAGAGGTCCTCGCAGGCAGGGAGTCGAAGAAAAGTTTTCCGAGGCTGATTATCGAGAGGGTAACTGAGTACACGGAGCACATGTGAACAGGCTCCTCGTTTCCAATTCAGGACTGTCAGATGGTGATTAATGACTAACAGCCACGGAGCGGCCTTGATTGCCAAGTGCCGTATTGTTAATGCTGACATTTAATGATGCCGGACACAACTCCAGCACAATTCCACACCACCATCCACAAATAGCGCTCGACGGACTTAATTGGTTAAGTGTGTGTGTGTGTGTGTGTGTGTGTGTGTGTGTGGAAAGGGAGGTATAATGGGCAGATGAAAGAAGTGAGACATCTATGTGTGAATTCACCCTACGTGCACGTCTATATTTTTTCCTTTTTTTTTGGCCTTTATGTAGAGCCGCACCCGCGGCATATGGAGGTTCCCAGGCTAGGGGTCTAACAGGAGCTGTAGCCACCGGCCTACACCACAGCCACAGCAACGCGGGATCCAAGCCGCGACTGCAACCTACACCACAGCTCACGGCAACGCCGGATCCTTAACCCACTGAGCAAGGGATCGAACGCGCAACCTCATGGTTCCTAGTCGGATTCGTTAACCACTGAGCCACGGCAGGAACTCCAGTGTCTATATTTTAACATGTGTAACCATGTTATCCCAAGAGTTGGGGTGGGGGGAGAGTCCACAGGGCTGTATCTGCACTCTCACGGTATCACCTCAGTCCCCAACTGACGTGCCCAGCTCCACACCCCACCAGCCACTCCTCTGACCCCTGCTGTGGTCGCACTACCACCACCGCCACTGCCGCTCTCTCTCCGGGGCAGCTGGACCTGGCATGCTTGTGAAGTTAAAACACATGAACGAGCTTTGAAAGAAGAAGTTGTCTGGAAGTGGGCCTGGATCCAGGGCTCCCGAGAAGCCACTTTTTCACTGGACTCCGATCAATGGTCCCTTGGCCCGCCTGATGGGCCGTCCCGCCTTTGCCAAGAGGGAACCATTACCCCCGTTCCAGAACTCAGCCCTCTCTCAGGAGAGGCACAGAATCCATCCTCTTGTTCTAGAAACAGAGTCCCGGGCCACAGGGACAGAGATAGGCGCAGCAAGGATCCCCGGGGCCAACTGAGCAGGGTGACAAGGGGTGCGGGAGGGGAACAAGATCTTGGCAGAGCAGGACAGCCTGGACTCTGGCTCCTGAGGCCCCGTCGAGTGACCAGCATTCAGAGGTCAGAGCAGACGAGGGAATTTTCTAGAAAAGGCAGGGACTATGCAAAGGGGTCTGACTCCCGGCGGCCCCCGGTTAGAAAGAGCTGGAAAGGCCGTTCTCCAGGTAAGGGTTTTGGAAAGTTGAACTCCCATGAATTCCCCTTCAAAGCCTTGTTCCTCAAAGTGTGAGTGTAAGACCAGCAGCATCACTGTGGCCTGGGAGCCTGTGAAAAATGCAGAATTTCAGGCCCCACCCCAGACCGGTGGCTCTATGTCTGCACTTGAACCTGACCGCTCAGGACCATCAAGCACGGTCAAGTTTGAGGAGCAGAGCTCTAAACGCCCTGCTCCAGAAGCCACATGCAAAAGCGGGCTTGCCCCAAGGACCCGGCGCCCGGAAGTCCGGAAGTCTCCTGACATTTGCCCGCAGCGCTGCTCACCCCAAGGAGACCGGGGCTCCCCGCATCTTCCCTGGTCACTCCCCATGACCCTGTGGCCCCTGGCCACACCTCGGAGAAGCGGCAGTTTGCACCCTGTTGCTTTTCTCCATTTGGAGCAGGAACCTGGCGTGAAGGCGCAACAGCCCTGGTTTTTAGGTCTTGTTACAGCGTGAGGCCTGGGTGGCTTCGCCAGGCTCACCCCAGGCTGATCCCCCTGTGGGCTTGGGTCACAGGAGCAGGTGACTCTCTTCTGTGGGTGTCCCAGGTCTAGCAGTGGGGACTGAAGCCACCATCACTGAGATCTCCTCTGTGTAATGACCCCCCCGGGGCCAGCGTCCACTTCCTTAGGCTCTGCTAACCTCCCTGCCTGCCCCACTCCCACCACCCATGCTGTGGCGGGTCAGCCTCAGAAAATAATAATCAAAGGCTAATGTGTTAATGTGGCTCTGGGCCTAGGGGTGACCCTGCTGGGACCCCACCTCCCAAATCCCCTTGGATGAACCAGCACATCTTCGCTGCTGGGTCCCTCCTCTTTGAAATGACAGCCTAGGAGTTCCCGTTGTAGCTCAGCTGGTTAAGAACCTGATATAGCATCCGTGAGGATGCGGGTTTGATCCCTGGCCTCGCTTAGTGGGTTAAGGACCTGCTGTTGCTATGGCTGTGGGGTAGACCTGCAGCTGTAGCTCCAATTCAACCCCTAGCCTGGGAATTGCCATATACAGCAGGTGCAGCTGGAAAGGAAAGGAAAGGAAAGGAAAGGAAAGGAAAGGAAAGGAAAGGAAAGGAAAGGAAAGGAAAGGAAAGGAAAGGAAAAAGAAAAGAGAAGAAAAAGAAACTACAGCCTATTGTTTTCTCTTTTTTTGGTCACACCCGAGGCATATGGAAGTTCCCCAGGCCAAGATCAAACCCACTACAGCAGTGACCCGGGATACTTACCCCACTGTGCCACCAAGGAACTCCCTAGCTGCTCTTTCTTTCTCCTCCTACCAAATGTAGCTTTCCCCCCAGCTTCATTAAAGGCTCCCTTGACCTTGATCCTGGAGCCTGACCCCACTCGGAACTTGTAGGAAAGAACCAGGAACCGGAGACCTGGTTCCAGCTGCTCTGCTCCCCAGGGTGAAGCACCTCACAGATCTGTCCTTGGTTTCCTGCTCGTAGAGGGAGGGGCTTGGAGAAGTCGATGATCCCGAGGGTCCTGTGCTGCTGTAACACTGCGACTGTACTTCAGAGGATCACAGCGGGGACAATGGTCACAGATGTTACACGACACTGAGAAGTTTACAGTGATGCACAGACATTTGGCAATGAGGAGTCCCTTTCCTGAATCACCCCCCAGCCAGTGTCTCTGTAAATGTCCTATTGTTTTTTCATGGTTTGTGGTTTCCTCGACAGATTGGGAGCAACATGAGGGCAAAGTTGCCGGTTTCTATTTCTTTCGCATCCTCTCTTGGTGACTAATACTCAGAGAAGTCACTCAGCAGCATTGCTCACCAGGTGACAGACGGATTGCCCTCCTAGCTGCATTTTCGTTTAAATGGACTGGTAAGAAACTGAACAGAAAAGTGGTCACCTTTCCTTCTCAGTGAGGGAAGGTAAAGAACCTCTTTTAAATATGCATGTCTCATTTCTCTTGAAGGAAAGAAAAAAATAGTGGATGGATTTGGAAATTCAAATGGAATTTTTAATTCTCCCTTGCAAACTAGCACCTACCAGAATGCCCTAGGCTTAATTCCATTCTCCAAGGACTCACTGAGCTGAGCGAACTGTGTGCTGAGCTCTACTCAGCAGACTCAGAAGAAAGACTATGAAGTAACAGAATTTTTTAACATGCTACAGGACTTAGACATCGAAATAAATATTGTCAAAATTATTACTTTGGAATGACATACTGATTCTATTCTCCTACCTTACTCAAAACTCCTTGGAACTTTTTTTTCTTTTTCAGCCACCCCCGAAACATATGGAAGTTCCCAGGCCAGCAATCGAATCCGAGCTAGAGCTGCAACCTACACCACAGCTGCGGCAATGCCGGATCCTTAACCCACTGCACCACAGCAAGAACTCCTCCACGGTACTCTTTAAAAACCACCTTCAAAGCCCGTCATAGTCTTTATTGGCAAAGATGAAGCTGTAGGCATTGATGAGGGGAAAGAAATGTTTCTTTTTATTTTTCTTTCTTTCTTTTTTTTTTGGTCTTTTGTGGTTTTTAGGGCCGCACTCTCAGCATGTGGAGGTTCCCAGTCTAGGGGTCTAATCAGAGCTACAGCTGCCGGCCTACACCACAGCCACAGTAACATGGGATCTGAGCCGCATCTACGAACTACACCACAGCTCACGGTAAGTCTGGATCCCCAACCCACTGAGCGAGGACAGGGATCCAACCTGCAACTTCATGGGTGCTAGTCAGATTCGTTTCCACTGCGCCACAACAGGAACTCCAAGAAATGTTTCTTGGAGTCAAGCTGGATGGCCAGGCTTATTCAGTAAGGTCAAGAATCTAAACAGGAGTTTCCTGGTGGCTCAGCAGGTTAAGGATCCGGTGTTGCCACTGCTTCGGAGTAGGTTCATTCCCTGACCTAGGAACTTCCATATGCTTCGGGTGCAGCCAAAAAAAAAAAAAACAAGGAAGAAGAATCTAAATAATCTGTACCTTATAACGATGCTCTTAATCACACATAGGCAGAGCATGTAGCGGTCCCATGTGAACGCTTTGAAGGCCCTCTTTCACTGCCTTGCATGAGCTCAGCTGTGCCTGTAAAAACTGACCACATGATGGACCTCTTGCTTCTAGCCTCGCCTATGCCCACCCCCATCATTTATTCTCAATCCAGCAGGTCAAGAGATCTTCTAAGAACATCAGATCAGGAGTTCCCCTTGTGGCTCCAAACCCGACTAGCGTCCTTCAGGACGCCAGTTCGATCCCTGGCCTCACTCAGTGGGTTAAGGATCTGGCATTGCCGTGAGCTCTGGTGTAGGTTGCAGACATGGCTCAGATCCTGCGCTGATATGGCTCTGGCATAGGCCAGCAGCTACAGCTCTGGTTGAACCCCTAGCCTGGGAACTTCCATATGCCATGGGTATGGCCCTAAAAGACAAAACAAACAAACAAAAAAATCAGATCAGAATTCCTGTTGTGGCGCAATGTGATTGGCAGCATCTCTGGACTGCTGGGACGCAGGTTCAATCCCCGGCAGGGCACAGTGGATTAAGGATCTAACATTGCCACTGCTGTAGCTCAGGGCGCAACTGTGGCACAGATCTGATCCCTGGCCAGGAACTCTGTAGGCCGCAGGGTGGCCAAAAATAAAATATAATAATAAATTTAAATTTTTTAATATGATTTTTAAAAAAAATCAGATCATGGCATGCATCTGCTTGAAACTCTGCAAGGGCTCCCATCTTACTAACAGCAGAGACCAAAGTCCACAGAGTGGCTCCTGAGACCTGCTGTGGTCCAGCTCCCTGGTGGCCTCCCCCACCTCTTCCACTGCTGCCTCCTCCAGTCACTGGGCTCCAACCACATGGCCTCCTTGCCGAGCTCCTCAGAAGGCCAGGCATGCTCCAACCGAGCGGTATTGTGCTAGAAATCTTTTCTCTCCCAAGAGATCTGCTTGAGCAAATCTCTCATTTCCCTCCAGTCTTTGGACAACCCTCACCTTCTTAATGAGACCTTGTCTGACCTTGTATTTAATAACTCTATTAATAATGGAGTTCCCGTCATGGCACAGCAGAAACGAATCCGACTAGGAACCATGAGGTTGCAGGTTCGATCCCTGGCCTTGCTCAGTGGGTTAAGGATCCAGAGTTGCCATGAGCTGTGATGTAGGTCGCAGACCCAGCTCGGATCCCGTGTTGCTGTGGCTGTGGCGTAGGCAGGCGGCTACAGCTCCAATTAAACCCCTAGGCTGGGAACTTCCATATACCGCAGGTGTGGCTCTAAAAGGAAAAAAAAAACAACTCTATTAATAATGCCTTGTATTTAATATTCTTCATTTAATAATTCTACACTCTGCACACAGACACTCATGCACACTCACCTACTTACCCTCACTCCTGATCCCCCTTATCCTGTTATTTTTTTTTTCATGGTACTTATCACCTTTCGTTAGACTATATATAATTTATAGTGTTTATTAGGTTTATTGTCATCTGTATCCCCCAGCTAGAATCAGGACTCAAAGGGGCCAGTATATTCGTCTGTTTGGTTGGATCCCAAAAGCCTAAAACTGGCACAGAGCTGGCATTCAATAAATATATGTTAAATTGAATTGAACTGAACTGAACGACAGATCCCAATTTATCTAAAGTATAGTCTGGATTTCCAGTTGCTTAAAAATCTGATGATGAGATCTAGAGACACACATTAAAGTGACCAAACAGTACACAACAACACTTGACAAAGTGGACTCCATGGTGATGCTGAAGGACCCGAGGCAGGAATGAGTGCAAGGCCGAAGGAGACAGAAGGTCCAAGCTCTCTCTCTAGTCGAGCAAATCTTCTCCTTGTCCCGAGCACATGCCCCAGCATTTCAGCCTCTGCCCCTTTGCTCCTGTGTCCTTCTGCAGGAAGTCCTCCACCCTCTCTGCCCCTTTTCTCAAACCCTCCCACCACCAACACGCAGCCCCAGCCTCTTCCTCCATACACGTCTCCTCTAGTGCGCCGGCCCTTCCTGACACTCCTCTCCTCGGAGCTCCCAGAGCGCCTGCTTTTTGTATCAGACCATTTAATCTTTAAATAGAAACACTCTGTTCTAATAATGTGTATGATTTCCCCAGCTCAGACCTGCACCTTTTACTTCTCTCTTTGGAACTGTGTAGTGGAGGCAGCTGGCACGAGGGGCACAGTCGGTGGGCCAACAGGCAGAGAGTAAAACAGAGGGCACAGGAAACCCCAAAGCAAAGATGCATGGTGGGGACTGATATGATGAGTATAAAGTTTTTTTTTTTTTTTTTTTGGATTTTTGCCTTTTCTAGGGCCACACTCGTGGCATATGGTGGTTCCCAGGCTAGCGGTCTAATGGAGCTGTAGCCGCCGGCCTACGCCACAGTCACAGCCACATGGGATCTGAGCCGTGTCTGCAGCCTACACCACAGCTCACAGCAATGTCGGATCCTTAACCCACTGAGAGAGGCCGGGGATCAAACCCGCAACCTCATGGTTCCTAGTCAGATTCGTTAACCACTGAGCCACAACAGGTTCTACGATTATAAAGATATTTAATCCATAGTTCTCAGCCCAGGTAAGATGTGAGTCAACTGAAGGAATCTCCATGTGGGGACCCCACCCCAGACTACCTTTATCAATAAGAATATCAAGGAATATGGCTTAGGCATCAGCATTTTTTTTTTCTCTTTTTAGGGCTGAACCTGCAGAATATGGAGGTTCCCAGGCTAGGGGTCAAATCAGAGCCGTAGCCACTAGCCTACACCACAGCCGCAGCAACACAGGATCCGAGTTGAGTCTGAGATTCACGCCACAGCTCACGGCAACACTGGATCCTTAATCCACAGAGTGAAGCCAGGGATCAAACCCACATCTTCATAGATACTATTTTAGTATATGTGCTGCCAAAGCGAGCACAACATCTTCATAGATACTAATCAGGTTCATAACGCACTGAGCCACAATAGGAATTCCTAGCCATGACTATTTTTTAAAAGCTCTTCAAGTGATTCTAATGTGTAGATAGAGTTAAGAATAACTATGGTAGGAGTTCCTGCTGTGGTACAGTGGGTTAAGAGTCCGATTGCAGTGGCTCAGGTTGCAGCTGAGGCTCAGGTTCGATCCCCAGCCCGACACAGTGGGTTAAAGGATCTGGCATTGCCTCAGGTGTCATGTAGGTAACAGCTAAAACTTGGATTCAATCCCTGGCCTAGGAACATCCATATGTCGTAGCTTCAGCCAATTAAAAAAAAAGAAGAAGACATAGTAATAGAAAAAACAGAAGAAAATAAAAGGAAAAGAAAGATTAAATAAAACTATAAAACAGGAGTTCCCATCCAGGCACAGCAGTTAACGAATCTGACTAGGAACCATGAGGTTGCGGGTTCGATCCCTGGCCTTGCTCAGTGGGTTAAGGATCCAGCGTTGCCGTGAGCTGTGGTGTAGGTCGCAGACGCAGTTCGGATTCCACGTTGCTGTGGCTCTGGTGTAGGCCAGTGGCTACATGTCTGATTCAACCCCTAGCATGGGAACCTCCATATGCCGCAGGTGCGGCCATAAAAGGACAAAAGGACAAAAAATAAAATAAAATAAAATAAAAATAAGTAAATAAACACTATTTTAAAACAAGAAACTGTAAAACAGACCTAAAAACTGTCCTTTTCCACTGTGTCAAAGTTGCCTGAATGCGAGTTCCCTGGTGGCCTAGTAGTTAAGGATCGGCCGCATTGTCGCTGCTGTGACTCAGATTGGATCCCTGGCCAGGAAACTTCTGCATGACGCTGACATGGCCAAAAGAAAGAGAGACTATCTGGATGGATCAGCTGGGGACAGGTGCTGATGTCCTTTGCCATGAGGACAATGGGAAGCACCAACCAATCTGTACCCATGGGATTCAGAAAAGTTTGGGGAAACTAAAGGATCAGTTTAGATCATTTGAAATTGTATGCCACAGTCTCTCCCCGTCCTAGGTTTCTAGCATCAGTTTACTCTCCTATGCGTGCCCATCCGATGAGCCAAGAAGGATGCAAGTTACAGTCAGCTACCATTTCAGAAATTCCTGGCTAATTCTTTGCACCGCTGCTCCCTGCATCCTCTGAAATGGAGCAGAAGCTGAACCTCCTCGCTCTAAAAGGTCACCTGACTCAAGTGCATTGAAGAGACCGCCCGAAACTTGACCTAGGGTGTACCTATCCGGCACATCACTTTTTCCTCCGCGGGTCCCGGGTTCCTTCCACGTATAAAACTTGGGCCGACCAGGCGACCAAGCTGCACTTCCTACGAGCTGCCTTCAGGGGGCGCCAGTGCAAACGGTTCGTCCACCCACCTCCACTGCCTGCACCTCCCACTGCGGAGACTACCACTGTCACCAAAAGTCGCTAGTCACCAAACGCCACTGTTAGAGATGAGACTGACAATACGAGTGCCTCTGGGAAAGGACACGGGGCTTACGTTCAGAGGAGTGGAAAGGACTGAAAGCTTTTCCTGAGCTAAGAAAAGAGAAAGGGAAATATGTTGGCACTTGGCGGCGGAGGGAGAGAGGGAGGCCCGGGAGGAAGTAGGAGGATGTGGAAAGACAGGGCGCTGACGACGATCTCCTCCAAGTCCCAGCCTGGATCCCAGGGGGCGACCTCAGGGGCGCCCCCCCCCCCAGCCCCTCCATGCTCCCTGGTCCCTGTGTCCCCGGCCAACCCGTGGCCTCTCCACGCTGAACACGGCCCCTTGAAAAAGTGGAGGGGGAAGAGACCAGCCCCCAGCAGCGAACCCCATATATACACAGAGGTAACTCGAAACCCCAGAGCCGGACCGGGGGGGGAGGGGAAGGGGAGAGGGGATGAGGTTTTTCCACTTCCATTCGCAACTGTCAGGCGGGTGATTAATGACCAACAGGTTTGGAATCGCCTTTATTGCCAGATCAGTATTGTTGCCTGTGACAGCTAATGAGGTTGGACAGGCTTCTCCACACTGAGCTTTATGGGGCCAGCTCCCTCCCCTGCAGAGCTCACAAGCCCTGCCAGCTTTTGTGTGCTGGAATGTTCCAGCCCCACCACCCGCCTCCGTTCCTCCAACACCGCCTCACCCCTTCCCATGCCCTGAACCACCATCTCACCCATAACCTGCCCCATTGGCAATGGAAGCTGGTACCGGGAGTTTCCTGGCCTGCTTAGAGAGCCCCATCTGCTACAGCCCTTCCCCTAAGAGCCGGTACTCCAGGCTTGCAGGATCAGGATTGCGAGAATTTATGGGGAAGAAAAAAAAAAGGAAGAGAAAGGAACCTTAGGGTTCTTGAGTTGAAGGCTTCTGCACAGCTGCTCTAGACCAGCTCCTGTTCACGAGCCATTCCCCAAGTGTGTTGCACACTTACCACTCCAATCCAGCAAATGTGTGGAGGGGGTGAAGGTGGAGGAGGCTTAATAGCAGTTAATAGTGATTTTAACCAGCCACCTACAGCCTAGATACACAAAGCCTGGTTTCAGTGAAGAAACCAACTTGGTCCAAGGTCTCTGGGTCAGGAAATACTGGCTTTGTTTTCTGCTCTCTTACAAATAATCTTTACCTTTGTGCTAGTTCACATCTTGATACGGTTAAGCACGTGTTTGCCTGGGGTTTAATATTTGAAGGAGTTGGAGCAATGTAATAAGCAAACAGCTTAAAAGGCCCAGAAAGACCCCCTCAGCTTAAAAATCTATTACTTTTCAATGTGATATAAATGTCTTTTGCTTCTGCTCAGAGCAATTTCCTAGTTTACTCTTATTAAACCAGGAGACGGCTTAGCAGAGTTCTTGATTTATGAAACACATACTAGATTCATTAAAACCTTAAAAGATTTAATACATTTTATCAGGACATTAAATCTGTGCAGGCTTTTTAAATCAAATACCTGCCATATTTCATCCTCCACACCCTGCACACTTACTCAAGAACACTAAAATGTGAACTGACAAATATTATGGGTGTTTCAGGCCCCATTTCTAAGTGGCATTAAAGTCCTTTAGGATTTACAGCCTGGCCTCTCCCCACATCTGATCTTCTGAAGAACAAGTGACTTCCCTCTTTGGAATTCATCTCAGTGGGATGAGCTCAGACCCACGCTCCAAACATATACACCAACGTTTCCACCTCTCCCACCCCATGGCCAGTGGTGCCTTTGTTTGTCTGTGTTGTTGTTGTTTTTTTATTATGGCCACACTCGAGGCATATGGAAGTTCCCAGGCAAGGGTTCAAATCAGAGCTGCAACTGCCGGCCTACACCACAGTCACAGCAATGTAGGATCCAAACCGCATCTGTGACCTACACTGCAGCTCACGGCAACGCCAGACCCTCTAAACCACTGAGTGAGGATAGGGATCGAACCCACATCCTCATGTATGCTAGCTGGTTTCTTAACCCACTAAGCCATGGTGGGAACTCCTGGCCAGCGGTTTTTATCCTCACAGTTTCTCCAGGTCCCACCAGCAATATCCACCCCTCATCTTCCATCTTCCTCCAGGACCCCTTTGGGTTCTGCTTCCATCCTTCCAACACTCCCAGCTTCTACCCCCAATCTCTACTCCCCTGACTTCCTAAGCCCATATAGTATCTCATGGATGCAACATCTGTCACACGTTAGGATGCCTGGAAAGCTTGCTCTCTCATTCTCAAATCCCCCCTCCCCTTTTAAGTCTTGCTACACAACACTGGTTCTCAGTTGGGGGCAATTCTTCTATGATTTCATCATTTAGGATTGTGGCTTACAGCTAGTAGATGTGCTATAAAAGTCTCCTGAATTAAACTGAATTTCTGTCCTGATATAGTGACATTTTCCAAATTCCCAAATGGAGGTGGGGTGGGGAAGTACAGGGCATTGACTGTCAGAGGATCGGCCATGACCTTGAGGTAGTGACTTAACCCTCAAACCTGCAGATCCTCTTCTATAAAGCAGGGTTAAAGGGAAACTATCCTCATGGATTATTATAAGGATCAAGTAAGCTGATGTAACTCAAGGCACTTTTTATATCCTAAAGGGTCATGTGATGTTTCTTATTTTATTCAGCCAGCCCTTATCGAGTACCCAATATGTGCAAGGAATAATTTAGAGCCTCTGAGGTGGGGGCGGGAGATGCAAAGATGACTAAAATGAAAGAAAAAAAAAAGCTAGATGATTCCTTCCCCCAAAAGAGTGCATACTATGTAATTTGATTTATATAAAATTCTACTAATACAAACTAAACTAGAAGGACAAGAGGACCAGCTGTTGCTTGGGAATTAGGGATGGAAGAGATTATACAAGGGCAGGAGGAAATTTGGGGTGTGATGCCTGTGTTCGTTACCTTGACCGTGGTCATGGTTTCACAGGTATATAAGGATGTCAAAACTTATCAAATTGCACACTTTACATGAACTTTATTGTATGTCAATTACACCTCAGTAAAGCTATAAAAACATGTAATCACAAAATGATCTCTAGGGAACTTTCAACTGATTTCCAACTCATTTTTTTTCATGATTCTTCTTTGATCCCTTTAGAACTCCCTTGAAGAAACATCATTTAGCCCCAAGCAAATATCTTTTTGTTGTTAGAAGACACCAAAGCTGGGTCTGCCAGCAGAGCAAGTTCTAAGTAACCTCTTAATAATTAAGGATATCATTCTTCACTCCTCTTCCCCCGAACTCACCGAAATCGTACTGGGCTCAGATGTCCTAAAATGTGGCAATCTTTTCTCTCTGTTCAGGGCATTAAGAAGAAACATTAAAAAAAAAAAAAAAAAACTTTCCAGGAACTTCCACTCTTGTGATAGAAATGAAACCAAAAATTGTAAGAGTTGCCTGGTTCCTTTGAGGCTCACTTGGTTGTCGATAAAAAGGGCTCTACTTGTGAAAGAAGGAGTCTCTCCTATCTTTGGAGAGCTGCCTCCCCGCCCAGCCCCCAGGACAGTTAGCTTGTTGGAGGACTAAAGAGTAATTCAGGAGTTCCCATCGTGGCTCAGTGGTTAACGAATCCAACTAGGAACCATGAGGTCGCAGGTTTGATCCCTGGCCAAGGATCCTGCGTTGCTGTGGCTGTGGTGAAGGCTGGCGGCTATAGCTCCTGTTAGACCCCTAGCCTGGGAACCTCCATATGCCGCGGGTGTGGGCCTAGAAAAGGCAAAAAGACAAAAAACAAAACGAAATAGTAATTTAGAGATTGGGAGATGTGAATGGCTATGGTGGGACTTTTTTTTTTTTTTAAATCGTGCTTCAACCTCCAACTCTAAAAGGAATCAGCTCAGTTTCAAGTCTTGCAATTTCTGACCACTGATCTACATTCCTGAAAGGTTACGTGTGAAATAAATGCGGTGTGTGTGTGCACGCCTTTTAAGTTGAATCATCATTTCCTTTCTTTCTTTTCTTTTTCTTTTTAGGGTTGTACCTTGGCATATGGAAGTTCCCAGGCTAGGGATCAAATCAGACCTGAGGCTGCCGGCTATTACAGCCATAGCCGTAGCAACTCGGGATCCGAGCCGCATCTACCACTTCAGTCGCAGCTTGCAGCAACACCAGATCCTTAACCCACTGAGTTAGGCCAGGTATCGAACCCTGATTCTTATGAATATCAGTTGGGTTATGAACCCACCAAGCCATAACAGGAACTCCTGAATCATCGTTTTCTAATTCATTTGCTATAATGGAGAAATAGACTTGGGATCATTTGAATTCTGCCTGGGCATCTTATTGTGATCTTGGGCAACGCCTTAACTTCTCTAAGCTTCAACTTCCTCCTCTAAAACGGGGTTGAACTCAAAGGGCTGAGCTGAAGATTTTATGAAATGAGAAAGGCACAGGGCCTGGTATCAATAATGCTTTATGATATATGAATTGTAAAAATCTACTGAGGTATCATTTCGGAATCCCTTATCTCTTCCTCTGATAAGCCTTCATCTGGTTATTACTCAATACCATATAACTTAAAGTTTACACCTTCTGTCACTTTAATAATCTTAATCCACAAGCAGGCAAGAACACATTAAGGGAATCTGCTATTTAAAACAGCAACAGGGGAGTTCCCGTCATAGTTCAGTGGTTAACGAATCTCACTAGGAACCATGAGATTGCGGGTTTGATCCCTGGCCTCGCTCAGTGGGTTAAGGATCTGGCATTGCCTTAAGCTGTGGTGTAGGTCACAGACGCGGCTTGGATCCTGCGTTGCTGTGGCTGTGGCATAGCCAGCAGCTACAGCTCCGACTGGACCCCTAGCCTGGGAACTTCCATATGCCGTGGGTGCGGCCCTAGAAAAAACAAAAATTAAAAAAAACAGCAACAGGGAATTCCCGGCGCAGCGGAAACAAATCTGACTGGGAACCATGAGGTTCTGGGTTCGATCCCTGGCCTTGATCAAAGGGTTAATGACCCGGTATTGCCGTGAGTTGTGGTGTAGGTCACAGACGTGGCTTGGACCTGGCATTGCTGTGGCTCTGGCGTAGGCCGGCAGCAACAGTTCTGATTAGACCCCTAGCCTGGGAACCTCTACATGCCGCAGGTGCAGCCCTCAAAACACAAAAAGCCAAAAATAAATAAATAAATATAATAAAACACCAACAGTTGCCTGGTTGGCCCAAGTTTTATACGTGGAAGGAACCCGGGACCCGCGGAGGAAAAAGTGATGTGCCGGATTGGTACACCCTAGGTCAAGTTTCGGGCGGTCTCTTCAATGCACTTGAGTCAGGTGACCTTTTAGAGCAAGGAGGTTCAGCTTCTGCTCCATTTCAGAGGATGTAGGGAGCAGCGGTGCAAAGAATTAGCCAGGAATTTCTGAAATGGTAGCTGACTGTAACTTGCATCCTTCTTGGCTCATCGGATGGGCACGCATAAGTTGGCAACAGTTCCCTTGTGGCTCAGTGGGTTAAGGACCTGGCATTGTCACACCTCAGGTCACTGCTATGGGATGGGGTCCATCCCTGGCCCAAAACTTTCACATGCTGTGGGTGCCAGCGGGGAAGAAAAAAAAAGCAGAAAAACAGCAACAGCTGATGCTTATTAAACACTTAAAGTGTGCCAATCATTGTTGTATGTGCTTTTCTTGGTTTATCATTTAATCCTCACAACCAGTCCTTACAAAGTTCATACCATGACCCCCATTTTGCAGATGAAGAAACTGAGGCACAGATAAATTCATTTTCCCAAGGTCACACAGCTAGTAAGAGGCCGAGAGAGGGGAGGCAGCCCAAGATTTAAATCCAGGCAGTCTGAATGGAATTATCTGAATTTAACCACTACTCACTAGGGAAAGGTTTTTCTTTTTATGGCCACACCTATAGTATATGAGAGTTCCCAGACTAGGGGCCAAATTGGAATTGCAGCTGAGGCCTTCGCCATAGACACAGCAGCACTGGATCCAAGCTGCATCTGCAACTTGTGCCACAGCTCATAGCAATGCCGGATCCTTAATCCACTGAGCGAGGCCAGGGATCAAACCCACACCCTCATGGATACTAGCTGGGTTCTTAACCTGCCGATCCACAACAGGAACTCCTAGGGAAAGTTAAAAAAAAAAAAAAAAAACAGATTTTTAAACACATTTGTTTAACTTTTGTTAAACAAATCATCACAGACTTACCTCCCTGGTACTCCGGGATATTGAGACATAAAAATCACGGGTCTCTTAAGGAAGGAATTTTCAGAAACGTTAGATCACCATCTACAAAAGTCTACCCCCTGCCTCTAGACTGGACCGTAACTAAACAACCCAGGCCTGGTAAAAAAAAGCCTCCTGAGAACAAAATCCCACAACTTCCGCTCTTAGTTCATTCCAGAGTTTAATAGTCAGGAAATTCTTACATTACAATGAATTTAAATCCTTTATCTGCACACTAAGCCCCATTCCTCGGGCTGATCAACCTCTCAGTATTTCCATTTCTCTTATTCACTCACTCAACTCTTAAAGAAACATTTATTAAGTGTAAACCATTTTTTAAAAAATGTATTAAATGTACCAGGTGGAGTTCTATCACTGAACATGGAGAGAAAAAACTCAAGTTCTGATAGGATCAATCTGGAAACTGGCCAAGTGCGCGGTGAGGTGGGGTGCCAGAAGTGCAGGAACAGGAGAGGAGACACCCTCGTTTATGGAGGTGGGCACAGAACTCTCAGGAAATGCCATGCCGCCCACTTGTGGGCTTAACAAATAATGGAACTTCTCAACACAAACTCACCCAGAGTGAGTGTGTGTGTGTCACACACAAACACACACACACACACACACACAAGGGGTGGGGGGGGCTGTTGCCTGGGGAGTGGGCTGGAAATAGGCCAGCCCCAAGCAACTATGGCTGGAAAACCTACACTTTCCATTTCCTGTGTCCTAAATCTGTCCAACACCACCAGCGTGCCATTTTCCCTGTGTAAAAGCTTCCCCTGTGTAAAAGGCTATAATTAAGTGGACTGTCTCTTTGAAAAAACTTCAGTGGCTGAATTAGAAATGCCCCGATGTGCTGCTGACAACCTGTGAAGGCTGCGAAATGGGAGACACAAGGTCTGGACGCTGGGCCTGGTTCCACTGCGCTACAGCCAGGGGATGCTGAGGGAAGACGCAGTCCCCGCCCTCAGGGAACTTAGAGTCTAGCGGGCAGGTACTAACAAGCAGCGGGTTACCAGGCCTTTAAGTTTTTGACGTTAAAGAACAAAGCGGGCTTTCATCCACTGAACCGAGATTTTGTTCACTAAAACTGAGATAATTCCCTCTTAATCTGCTTTATAGTGCTGTGGGGACCTCAAAGGCCAAAGGTCCTACAAAAGCATAAAGGGCAATTCAAAGTAGGGTCTGTTGATTAGCGACGTAATGGTGCTTATCTGCACTTTTTAACAAGGGGAGCAGAGGATTAGGACGTTGTAAAGGATAACCTGCTCTGAAAAAATGGAACCTGGCTTGGCCTACTGTGGAAGGGAATCCAGAGCCAACTCCAAAGTCAAAGCCTGGGGAAGGTGACACCACGTTCTCAGCCCCCGCGGCCACTCGCGCCCTCCCCGGGGTCATTCTCCAGGTGCCCGAACCACCCGCACCCCGGAAATTCCCGACCGTCGTCTTTGACCGCTGGGATCGAGTCGCGGACTCCCCCTGGCGGCAATCCTCGGACAACGGCCACTCGAAGTGCGGGGGCGGGGCTGGCGAACTAGGGCGGGAAGGGGGTGTGGTCTTCTCGCGTGAACTAATGGCGTCATCGAAGCGACGGGCCCGGAAGGAAGTAGCGCGCTGAGGGGTGTGGCGGTTTCTGCGGTTGCACTGGGGGTTCGGATGAGTACGGAGCGCCTGGAGGGACAGCCTGGTACGCGGCCCCCGCCTCTTAGTGCGCGCGCTGGGCCTCGTTGTGGCTCGCGGCCGGAGCTGATCAGCGGTTCTCCCAAGCCCTCCCACAGCATCCTCTCTCCCTTGGGAGCGAGAAAACAACCCCTCTCTATCCCGTCCCTTTCTCACGAGCCCCTAGGCGGGACGGAGCGGAGGCCTCCGACCCCGAGCCAGGGCTCTCGGGACACGCGACTCTCTCTCGAAAGAGGGCAGGGAAGGAGCGCGAGGTGGGGCGGGGGTGACTTCGGGGAGGGAAGGGCTTTTGCAGAAAGGACGCAGCTGCAGATCGGTAGCTGGAGGCCGCACAGTAACATAAGCTCCTCGCAGACGTCTGCCCCCGATTTAAGTTAGACCCGGGAGGCAGAGTCCACGCCCTGCGCGGGTGGGCCCCGGCACTCCGGATTGGGAACCTCGCTGTCAGTTACCCTAGTTTTTGCAGATCATTCAGCGTTAAGGAAATGAGTCTCTGGATGCCAGCTCTTTCGCGTCCTGGTGTCTGACTGCAGTTGGACGCCGGAGCCCGGAGTCTTCCCAGCCTAGAGAACCCCCTTTCCACTCTCACCATGGGCTTGGGGAAACTGCCAGTTGCAAAGCGCCGGTCAAAGCATGTGGGAGGGAGTGTGGCTTCAGGCTTGCTCGGAGTCCTATATTGTTTAGGGCCAAAGGAATAACTAGGAAAATGGATGAAAGGCCAGAGAATCCCGCCATGGAACTCGGCTCGTATGCTGTCTCTGTCGCTCCAGCATCTGAAAGGAGTAAATAATGGTTTCCTTTGAAATGGCAGGCAATTAGGACTGGGAGTCTCTGACCAGAATTACACAGCCACAACTGCCTGTCATTTGACATGCTCTGTAATTTGGGCCAACATACTGCAGCTGCTTCTCTTCCCCTTTTACTAATATGAGCGGCTCCGGTGACAGCCCATTCGTGTTCACAGGAAGAGAAGGCTGTGTTCTGAACGCTGACCAACTGGCACTGGTTCTCCCTGGGGCCAGGGCTGTTTCTGGAGCCACTGCCTCTACCAGGAGGTGGGGAATATCATTCCACAGTTAGGGAATGGGAGAGTCAACGGAGAGCTAGGATGAAGAGAGGTGTAGGTCCAGCCTCTGTTCATACTGCTACGGGCTGGATGGGAGCCACTTTCAAGCACCCAGCCAGGAGAGAGAAGGTGCTCTCGCTGTCAGAGCTTTTCTCCCGCAAGTCAGACAGCATACGTTTTCTCATTCTTTTTCCCTAGGACAAACATTCACTGATGGCTCAGTTGGGAGCAGTTGTGGCTGTGGCTGCCAGTTTCTTTTGTGCAGCTCTCTTCTCAGCTGTGCACAAGATAGAAGAGGGGCACATTGGGGTGTATTACAGGTAAGGCAGCGGCAGACGCAATTTCCTGTTAAATGACTCTTCCCAAGTCAATGTTTAACAGATGCTGCTATCTGTGTTTATATTTTGTTGACTAGGGGAGGGTTTTAGATTGAGCTTTTGTGTCAGTGACCATGGGGAGGGAGTACACACACGCGTGCACACGCGCACACACACAAACACATACGTGAAAGTAAAACTTAGTAGTCTAAGTTGATGCCTTGGGTGGTGATTGATAAACATTTATAGAGATTTAGAGACAAAACCTAAAGGCAAGCAGGTTCCTTGAAGATCATCTCTGAAACAGTTTCTCCTACTTTCCTCCAGGCATCTTGGTGCTACAAGCTTACCTCTGATGAGGACCAGTTCTTGATGTAATTTAGACCTATTTTTGAAAATTAACATTTCAGGAAAAATTAAAGAGCCCACAGGTTGATTCACATTCATCAAGGCAAGCTCTAGGATAGTAGTTCTCACAGTAACCCATTATTGTTACTTTATCGCTCTTTTTTTAAAAAATATATCTTTGTTGGAGTTCACCTTGTGGCTTAGTGGGTTAAGGATCCAACACAGTCTCCATGAGGATGCGGGTTTGATCCCTGGCCTCACTCAGTGGGTTAAGGATCCTGCATTGCGGTAAGCTATGGTGTAGGTCGCAGACGCAGCTTGGATCCAGCATTGCTGTGGCTGTGGTGTAGGCTGGCAGCTGCAGCTCTGATTGGATCCCTAGTCCACGAACTTCAAATGTATCTTTGCATTAATAAAGCAAAGAAGCATTTTAAATCTTGGGTTGCTTTCCTTTTAGTAACCTCCCTAACCGAGTTTTTTCTTTAAGTCTTTACAAACGCCTTCTTATTTGTGCCCTTTGATGCTTTTTTCTGGGTGCCAATGGCAAGTTCTAAAAGTCTGATTGGGGGAGTTCCCGTCATGGCGCAGTGGTTAATGAATCCGACTAAGAACCATGAGGTTGCAGGTTCGATCCCTGGCCTTGCTCAGTGGGTTAACATCCAGCATTGCTGTCACTTGTGGTATAAGTCACAGACATGGCTCGAATCTGGCGTTGCTGTGGCTGTGGCATAGGCCAGCAGCTGTAGCTCCTATTCAACCCCTAACCTGGGAACCTCCATATACTGTGGGTACGGCCCTAAAAAAGCAAAAATAAATAAATAAAAGTCTGATTGTGTTCCCCTCTCCCCTTTAATTATTTCTTCCCATCTCTGCTTCTCTGTCCCCAAAAATCACTTTTAAATTTACTACCAATCACATAGAACTTGATTAGAAAAGTAACTCTACTGCCAAAAAGAAATATGTTGATGGCTTATAAGGTGTACTTATTGTTTTGGTTGTACGTGTTACTGGATTTGAATATTAGTACCATCAATTGGTCATCGTATTACTGGATTTAACGCCCTTAAGAATTGCCACCAGCTCAACAGAAGAGGCAAGATAAGAAAGACCTCCTCTCTTATCTTAAGTATAGCCGAGGATTCTGCTGTTTTCATTCCACTTTGCCCATTTTTTTCGCTGCAGAAACACAAATAATGGTTTTGGGTTTTATCATTGGGCTTCCTAGAACATTAGGGTCGAGCTGAGGGGGCGAGAAGGATCTGTGGACATGACTCTAGCACATGTCACTAATAAATGTTTACAGCGCTGCCGAGAAAGCAGTGTTGATGTGATAGACACCTCTTCACTGAACGGAGCCTGCCTCTCTCTCCCTCTTCTGCAGAGGCGGTGCCCTGCTGACGTCCACCAGCGGCCCTGGCTTCCATCTCATGCTCCCTTTCATCACATCATATAAGTCTGTGCAGGTATACTGGGCTGGTGGGGTAGGGTTGGAAGACAGCAGGTTGGGGGTGGTGATTAAGGCATTATTTGAAATTATTTAGCCTTTGGATGGGTAGATGAGTATCATGCCTTTTCAAGGACTCATTTAAGAATAAGTCATATATATATTATAGGTGGATATAAAGAATGAGGCTCCATGAGCCATTTACTCTAGAGTTTGACTTGATTGTCAAAATAACTAAATGGGATCATTGCCTTGGCCCATCAATACCAGCTGGGATGTCTTCACTTCAGTACAAAGCAGAGAAGAACCTGTTCTGAATGTACAAAAGCAAAAGCAGGACGTGTACGTCTGCGTGCTTTAAACCACAGGCTACCAAGATAGATGGAAATAAAACGTGGTAGTGTTGCTGGTTCTTTTGAACTTGAGCGAAGTGAACATAATTTGGGGTGGGGGAAGTTGAACTCGGTGAAGGGAGATGGCATCCTAAATAGCAATGGGATTAGTTACGACAGATCTAAAGCCAGGCTCAGTTAGACTAGCCATCTTTGAAGTATGTCCAACTAAGAGGAGTAAGAAGATTTAGACAATGACTTTTAAACTGACCCAGGAAAATAGCCTGGGATACCTCATCAACTTCAGTCCCTGTAGATTTCTTCTGCCGTTTACTGTGCTTTCTGGTTTTTAAAGCGTTCATGCTCCTTAGCTCATTTGGGTCTCACAGCAATCCTGAGAGTAGGCTGAGCAGGCTTTACAGGCTGAGAGGTTAAATAAAGAATCTGCTGTTTCAAGACTAGTAAGTGGAAAAGGGAGAAATCAACACAAATCTTAGGACCCCTAATCCAGGGTCCTTCATACTAAACCACTATTATTCATCTTATTCATATGGTGATTCATTTACACCAGAGCCAAGTGGATCGCTTTGCTTGGTTTAATCTCACTCTCTGTGAGTGAGGAGGATTCCCTGGGGGTATTCACATTTAACAGAGGCAGCCTAAATAAGTATTCAAGGACAAAGCTAATAGGGATTCCCAAAAGAAGTCACTTTGTTTGTCACTGCCCACCTTACAGCATTTTATGTCTCTCCTATTTCCAGACCACACTCCAGACAGATGAGGTGAAGAATGTACCTTGTGGGACAAGGTAAGGTGCCTAGGATAAAGCTGTTAAGCCCAAATAAGAGGCAGGGCCATCTGGCTGCTGCAGTAAGAGAGAGTAAAAATGGGACGCACCCATTGGTGGTTTTACCAAGTTCTGTGCCCTCAAGTTCCCTAAGTTCTGAGAGGCAGTAGAGAAAATCATGGACGGGAGCCAGGTTTGGAAGGGCCTTGAATGCCATGATAAAGGCTTTTAGCAGCTAAATAACTTTAGTAGAATGAAATATAGGGAATGTTGGAAAGTGATGGGGGAGACCCCAGGGCAGGAAATCAAAGAAAACGCCAAGATAGTTGTCTGATGGAAGAGTAAAGAGGTCTGAACAGGGGCAGAGTAATGCGGTAAATTGCACCACAAGAAAACACTCAGCTTTCCTATTGTGGCTTAGCACTAGCATCCATGAGGAGGGAGGTTCAATCCCTGGCCTCACTCAGTGGGTTAAGAATCTGGCATTGCCTCAAGCTGCAGTGTAGGTTGCAGATGCAGCTCAGATCTGGCATGGCTGGGGCTGTGGTGTAGGCCGGCAGTTGCAGCTCTGATTCGACCCCTAGCCTGGGAACTTCCATATGCCACGGGTACAGCCCTAAAAAGACAAAAAAAAAAAAAAAAAGGAATGAAAATGCTCAAATAGAGAATGGGAACACCCCACTTCGTAACTGGCCTGATCTCATTATAAAGTCATTGTGTTTGGAAGGGCTTTGGGTCCAAAAGGAGACTTAAAAGACATAAGCAAGGAGTTCCCGTCATGGCACAAAGGAAACCATGAGGTTGCGGGTTCCATCCCTGGCATTGTTCAGTGGGTTAACAATCCGGCGTTGCCATGAGCTATGGTGTAGGTTGCAGACGCTGCTCGGATCTGGCATTGCTGTGGCTCTGGTACAGGCCAGCAGCAACAGCTCCGATTAGACCCCTAGCCTGGGAACCCACATACTGCAGGTGCAGCCCTAAAAAAAAAAAAAAGACGAAAGACATAAGCAAATGCAATGGTGAACCTTGATTAGAACCAGGTTTCAAAATAACAGCGGTAAAAGATGTTATAGAAACCGCGTTAGTCATCTTGGGCCCCCTAACAGAATACCACAGAAAGGGTGGCTTAAGCAACAGAATTTTATTTTCTCTTGGTTCAAGAAGCTCAGAATCCAAGATCAGCCAGCAAGGTTGGTGGTTCTGGGAAAGGCTCTTTTCCTGCCCTGCGTACGGATGTCAGAGAGCACACAGTTCAGGTCTATGACAGGAACTTTGGGGGAGATTTGAAGGACTGGGTATTGGATGATAAGGACTTACTGCCCACCTTCTTAGGTTTGAGAATGACATTGTGCCTGTAGGAGACTACATTATTCTTAGGTGATTGATGCTTGCCACAGTGTTAAGGGATAAAGTATCGTGATGGCACCTTGCTTTGAAGTGTTCAGCAAAAAAAAAAGTATATCAATCAATAGGTAAAATGTTAGCAATCGTTAAATGTAAGTGTTGGCCTGTGGGTGTTAGTTGTGCTATTCTTTCAACATTCCTGTGTATTTGAAGATTTTTTGTAATGAATACTGAGGTTCCCGGGAAGGGAAAGAGCTGAACTAAAAGTGATGGTGAGGAGTTCCTGTTGTGGCTCAGCAGTAACGAGCCCGACTAGTATCCATGAGGTTGCGGGTTCGATCCCTGGCCTTGCTCAGTGGGTTAAGGATCCGGCGTTGCCATGAGCTATGGTGTAGGTCACAGATGCGGCTCGGATCCCACATTGCTGTGGCTGTGGTGTAGGCCGGCAGCTGCAGCTCCGATTCAACCCTTAGCCTGGGAACTTCCATATGCCATGGGTGTGGCCCTAAAAAAAAAAAAGACCAAAATAAAGTGATGGTGAAAACAGAATGAGTAACCGTGATGGTAGAATTCCACATTTTTAAGTTCTGAGAATTCTTCCCTTTGATTGATTGATTACTTTAGTCAAAAGGCCCTGCAGCGTCAAAGAATATGAGCCACTCTTTTCTTACCCCCAAAGTTTCACTGTTTTCCTTGTGGAGATATTCTTAGGACATGTGATTTCTCAGGAGATTTTTCCACAGGCTCCGGAGGTCTCCTGCCTGGAGTGCCACGTGCCTCTGAGCCCCCATGACACTCCTTTCTGCTGAGTCATGCACACTCCCGCTCCCTCCCCACTTACCCAGCTCCCCAGCCCCAGAGGTTCCATGGTTCAGGGCTTAGCCGTGACTCCACTGTCCCTGCTTCTTCCAACAGTGGTGGCGTGATGATCTACTTCGACAGGATCGAGGTGGTGAACTTCCTGGTCCCACACGCAGGTACGTCCTAGTCCTTGGAGTTGCACGCACGCACACCCCTCTCCCCCGCCCCCAGCACCAGGCCCCTCAGGAAGGGACGGGCTGTGTCTTGGAGCCCCGTGAGTCCCGCCCTTCTGGTTCTGAGTCTCTCCTTCCTCCCAGTGTATGATATCGTGAAGAACTACACGGCCGACTACGACAAGGCGCTCATCTTCAACAAGATCCACCACGAGCTGAACCAGTTCTGCAGTGTCCACACGCTTCAGGAGGTCTACATCGAGCTCTTCGGTGAGGAAGCCTCCTCTGACCGCCTTGGGCTCTAGCGGCCCTGCGTGCCCGCTGCCCACTTCCAAGCTGCCCACAGGGCGGGGCGGGGACTGATGGGAGCCTGGCGCTCCTGGGGTGGGCGGTCGAGCAGGGCATTCCCAGGAAACGCTCGTGACAGTGGAGGAAGATGGGGCTAGTGGGCATCTTCCTGAGCACTGGGCACGGGAGCAATAGTGGCCTGAATCAGAGGCCTGGGGTAGCGGTGTTCCCCCTGTCCCTAAACACCATCCTGGAATGAAGACACGGTCAGTTCTAGAAGAACCTTAGAGATCCAGCCCAGCATCCTCCTTTCAGGGTAAGGGTACTAAGGCCCAAAGGGAGAGAATTCCAGAGCTGGCTGGTGGCAGAGCTGAAGCTCAGACCTCCCTCCTCTGGCTTCTGGCCTCATCCACGCCAAGACAGGGTGATGAAAACGGCAGGAGATACATTTAATCCTAGAAGTGGGACCAGAACTGTTTACTGTTCCTGGATCTTCTGTGAGTTTTGGTGTTTTTTTGTTTTTGTTTTTTGGTTTATTTTTCACTCTACACCTGTCAGATGAATAGGAAACGCTTAAAAAGGACCCACATGCTTAACTGATACTTTCTGTCCTTTTTTCCTAGTTAAAGGAAATGTAGTCTGACTTTAGGAGCAAACGAAGGAAATGTTTCAGTCACTGTTACAGCTCTTTTAGGGTAAAGTGTTCTGTTTAAACTTGCTGCCAGGAGTGTTCTAGGAGCCAGCACAAAAAGCAAATAGACTTTGCAGCCAGAGAGACAGCTATTCTTAATACCACCACTGTACAATGACTTTTCCCAGGAATCTTCATTGAAAGGGCCCTGAGCGAGAACATTCTGTGGAGCAGACAGAGGCAGAATCACTGTCAGTGCCAGTGATCTTAATTAAGCAAACAGGCTTCTGAAGCACTTCTCACTTTTCTGCAATGGAAAACGAATCTAAATTCACCTTACAGGCTTTGGATTCTTATTGGGTTTGGATTCAACGTGCCTTTAAGAAAAATTCAGTAAAATTGATTTTTTTAAACCTCAAATTAATAGAATTTCATAAAACATCATTAGTTTTTTCATTGTTTTAAAACTTGGGCCATTAAATAAATATTTCAAAGCATTTGAAACGACAAGAGACAAAAACTCTAATCTCCATGAAGAGATTTCAAATGTGAAAATGTTCTGCAAGAGAAAACTGTCTTAGAGATGAATTTGGCAGCTCAGTATAAATTCACATTCAGAGGAGCTGGGGAAGTGTGTTTCCTTTGAACTGTTTGTCTTTTTAAAGCTCCTGCTTGCCAGCAAGCACTGTTTTGCTTAGAATCTATTTGCATCTGCAAAGGAGAAACTGTTCCTTAAGGGGTGGAAAGTGTTCCTCTAGTCCCTTCCTCTCCCGCCCCTATCAATTTGACCACAGTTTTTTGTTTTTGTTTTTGTTTTTTATGCTTTTTACCTGCTGCATAAGGAAGTTCCCAGGCCAGGGGTTGAATCCGGAGCTACAGCTCCTGGTCACAGCCATAGCCACAGCCACAGCAACTTGGGATCCAAGCCGCATCTGCGACCTACACCACAGCTCACGGCAATGCCAGATCCTTGACCCACTGAGCGAGGCCAGGGATCAAACCCACGTCCTCATTTATGCTAGTCAGGTTCATTTCCGCTGCAGCACAACAGGACCTCCTTGACTGCAGTTCTCGTCACAGCTTACCCTGATGCATCTGCTTTGCCCATTTTGTAAAAATGTTATCTGGTATTGTTTAGAAGTTTATTTGAAGCACCTCTTTGTGTTTACTTAGTAAAATAACTTAATCAGCATCTGTCAACATAACCGGTATTACTTTGATAGTAAACCACCTTACAAAATATCTCTTCTAGATTTTTCTAGAAAGTTACTGTCCCAGGGTCACAGGTGTCTGCCTCGACTCAGAAATAAGTTGATCTGATAAACAGCTGTGTTATTAACTTATGGAGAGTACAGGTCATCTCACTTAAAGTTAGCTGGGCTTCTATTTAAAATAGGATATATGGGAGTTCCTTTCGTGGCTGAGCGGTTAATGAACCTGACTAGGATCCATAAACGCGGGTTCGATTCCTGGCCTCGCTCAGTGGGTTAAGGATCCAGCGCTGCTGTGAGCTGTGGTGTAGGTCGACAGATGAAGCTCGGATCCGGCATTGCTGTGGTTGTAACATAGGCCAGTGACTAAAGCTCCAATTAGAACCTTAGCCTGGGAACCTCCACATGCTGCGGATGTGGCCCTAAAATAGCTAAAATAAAATAAGATAAAATATAATATATGGAATATAATGTTTTTTGTTTGGTTGGTTGGTTTTGGCTGCACACAGGGCATACGGAGTTTCTGGGCCAGGGGTCGAATCCAAGCCACACTTGCGACCTATACCACAGCTGTGTCAACACCAGATCCTTATCCCATTGCGCCAAGCCGGGAATCGAACTCACGCCTTGGCAGTGACCCAAGCTGCTGCAGAGACAATGCTGGATCCTTAACCAGCTGTGCCACAGCAAGAACACCTGGAATGTAATGTTTATCTCTAGCTGTTAAATTGTCAGACCCGTGTCAGGTGCAAGGTGCTGCCTTCATGCACATTTCTCACTCTGTGCGAAACGGCTCATAAGAGTAAAGGCAGTATGTAGAAACATTAAAACCCCTTGCTTAGGGACATGACAGTTGAACAAAATACTGTTTTAAACCCTAATCATCATCAAAGTGTAGTCATTAAACAAGTTCCTTATTTTAGCTGCTAGCTTGAGCTCATCCATGGGCCTCCATGGGCCTCAGTTTGAGCATCTATTAAAAAGCAGGAGTTAGACTTGCTGCTCTTCAAAGGTTCCTGTTTGGGCTCAGGTGACCACGAATGGCCACCTAAAGCAGATGGCAGCTGACTGTAAGCGACCTGGTTCCCTTTAGTTGCCCCAGCCCGGTTTCGTGACTCGTTTTCTCAGCACCCCTGCAGAATCTTACCAGGAACCGCGGGGGCCAGGGCACAGGGCAGGGAAGACCCAGGCACCTGACGACTGCTTGGAGCTGCTGTTGTGGGGTCACAGCTAGAAGGGGCAGTCCGTTCTAGCTCTGCCTACCCTTGTCCGTGAGACGACTCCGTGTGAACTCCAGACCGAGGAATCCGAACCAAAGCAAACAACGCATCAAAAGCCTTGGGCTCGTTTCCAGAACTGTGAATTGTCTGGTGCTATTTGATGGAGTTCCTAGTGGAATTAGTCTTCCTTGGGGCTTTCCTTGACGTCAGAGTCTGTTTTTCCTTTAGAAACTTCTAAAACTGCTAGAATTAATGTGCTTGGCTCTTCTCAAAATACCTGCCTGGCCTTTCCGCCGTCCTTTGTGAAAGCTGGGCACCCACCCTCTCTTTTGCTGCTGCCTGACTCAAGAAAGGCACCAGAGTTGTTTGTTTTGTTTGGTTTAATTTTATTGGAGTAGAGTTGACTTGGAATGTTGCATTAGTTTCAGGAGGACAGCAGAGTGAATCAGTTATACATATACATTTATCCTTTCTTTTTCAAGATTCTTTGCCCGTATAGGTGATTATTGTTTGTTCTTCTCTTTAAAGCTCATTTCCCTCTTGGGCAAGGTGGGTATTTTCCTGAGGCCCCTGGGGAAGGACACTCACATCTGCTCACGTAGCAGGACGGCGTGGGCCTTCTGCCCCGAGAGTCCCAAGGGGTGGAGTGGGTGGCCTTCAGGGTCTGGGCTCCGATGAGCACGCAGCCTTGGGAGGAAGACCTTTGGCCTGCCAGTTGCCTTCTTGGGCTGGTGTCTTGACTTGCACTTTGCTCCCAAGTCCAGAAAGTGCAACGGCTGCTTTTTTTTTCTGTCTTGATTCTAGATCAGATTGATGAAAATCTCAAACTGGCTTTGCAGCAGGACCTGACCTCCATGGCCCCTGGGCTTGTCATCCAAGTAAGCATGGCACCCCTCCCCCTCAGGAAGGTGCACCCCCACCCCCAAGAAGCTGCACCCCCACCCCCAGGAAGGTGCACCCCCACCCCAGGAAGGCACACCACGCCCCTCTTGCGGAGGATGCCCTGCAGGTGCTGGACAATCAGGACCCGTGGGAGCAGGTCCCTCAGCACCCTCATCTCCCATTGGGTGCTATTTCTCTCCCTCACCAGGCTGTGCGTGTGACAAAGCCCAACATACCTGAGGCCATCCGCAGAAACTACGAGCTGATGTGAGTGTGCCCCGCACCCCCGCCCCACTCCAGGGGCAACCGATGCTGTGCCAGGCATGTGGTCCCCTCTTGAGTGTTTGTTACAGCCCGTTGCCCTGTGAGACCGAGCAGGCGTGGCGGGACGCTCCCCTGGGCTCCATGACTGTGACTGAGAGCCGCAGAGCAGCGATGTTCTTTAAAGGGCCAGGGGATCCAATTCAAGCTTCACAGCCCGTGCCAGACGGGGGAGGGCGACTGAGTGGGCAGGCGGGTGCCCTTTACTACAGTAAATTATGCTTTCTTTCCCACATGAGTTTTGGAGGCGGCACAGAGACCTGTGACTGCCGCAGCAGGCCCCCTTTTACCTGGAATGTTAAAAGGCCTTTCAGGAGTTCCTTAGTGGCTCAGTGGGTTAAGGCCCTGGCATTGTCACTGCTGTGGCTCTGGCTACTGCTGTGGCACAGGCACAGTTCTGTCCCTGGCCGACAAACTTCCACGTGCTTCAGGCATTGCCAAAAACTAAAAATTTAAAACAACAGGAGTTCCCGTCGTGGCACAGTGGTTAACAAATCCAACTAGGAACCATGAGGTTGCGGGTTCGATCCCTGGCCTAGCTCAGTGGGTTAAGGATCCAGCATTGCCGTGAGCTGTGGTGTAGGTTGCGGATGCGGCTCAGATCCCGCGTTGCTGTGGCTGTGGCGTAGGCCGGCAGCTGTAGTTCCAATTCGACTCCTAGCCTGGGAACCTCTATATGCCGCGGGTGCAGCCCTAAAAAGCAAAGAAAAAATTTAAACAAACAAGCCTTCCAGCAGAGAGGAAGAAATCACAGCTTGCCTCCCTCGGCAGGAGAGTTTGGCTTCTCCCAGGACAGTGGAACTTCCATGGAAGCTCATCCTCAGTGGCCTCACGGTACATACTTTTCTCCCTTCCAGGGAAAGTGAGAAGACGAAGCTTCTCATTGCAGCCCAGAAGCAGAAGGTGGTGGAGAAGGAGGCTGAGACGGAGCGGAAGAAGGCCCTCATTGGTCTGAACGTGCTTCTGGGATCCCTTTCCGGGCAGGGGGCTGGGGAGGGTGGGGAATTCAGGGACGCCTAGGGTGGGGTCCCCCAAAGCCCCGCCGCACGCAGGGGTGGCACTTAAAACCCCAGAAGCAGAGCTGAAGCTGTCAGATCATGGCCAGGGGTCATGAGTTTTGAGTTTCCATGTAGGATCCCCCCGCTGTTCATTCAGAATCCCCCCAATAATAACAGCGCTTACCCAGCCCTTCCTATGAGCAGCCTTATGTGCCCATCATCTCACCCCTCAAAACTCCCAGGTGGGGAAGGCACCCTCGTTAACCTCATTTCAGGGAGCTGAGCCCCGGAAAGGTTAAGTCACTGCCCAAGGTCACAAGGCGAAGAAGTGGTGGAAATGGGGTTCAAATCCAGGGACTCTGTTCCCGAACCTGGGTTCTTCACCACCGCGCTGGACTATGGGCCACAACCCTGGCTCCCTCCTAAAGTGCGGTGGTCAGAGGAAGCTTTTTAGAGAGTGCCTTAGTCCTTAAAATACCCTGTGACTTAGAGGGTTTGCTCCTCGTCAAAGGAGTGACTCTTGTGGCGCTGACACGCGCTGTCTGGTGCTGACACGTGTTCCACGCGGCCCCTGTGGCCGCCATGACTCCCCCCAGGCCAATGGCCCTTCTCCTGAGCTCACGCATACCCTGCAGCAGGCCCTCAGGTCAGGTGAAAGGTGCCTTGGAGTCAAACTTTTTTGAAGTGTCAGCGCTCTAAGCCTTTCCTCAACTTGGTTAACACAGAGGCGGAGAAAGTGGCTCAGGTCGCAGAAATCACGTACGGGCAGAAGGTGATGGAGAAGGAGACGGAGAAGAAGATTTCAGAAATCGAAGGTGAGCACAGGTGAAAATCGTGCCTGCCTTTTCCTCAGGCCCCACTCAGCTGCCAGGGGGTGGGACAGTCCTTTCCTTCACTCCTTAAGCTCTCCTCGGATGTCGCGATTTCTTTGGAGCATCACATTTGCTCTGTGCTCTGACTCGAGCTTGGGGGAAATTCGGGCCAGGCTGGCATTCATCCTCCACAGCAGAAACAGTGGAAGAGAGAGAGTCACTCATGCAACAGACACTAGCAGGGCGGGACTAGAGGGAAAGGCAGTCACATGGTCCCTACGGTCTCGGGCCCCCAGCCTGGCCTCAGAAGTAAATGGGGAAGCCAGGTCAGAGCGGCAACTGGCTCCCTGCCTGCTGCCTTCCCCTCCCCCTCCTCGCAGTCCACGAACACCGCAGCTTTGACCTCTCAGGATCCCTGTGGGTGTGAAGACACCTTTCGACACCCAAAAGACGGGCTGAAGAGAAGTGTTTTCTGTGCCACAGTTTTTTCTTTATTGGCTGCCCCGCAGCATATGGAGTTCCCAGGCCACGGATAAGATCTGAAGCACAGTTGTAACCTAAGCCGCAGCTACAGCAATGCCGGATCCTTAACCCACCGTGCTGGGCTGGGGATTGAACCCGTTGCGCCACAGCAGGAATTCCTGTGCCACTTTTCTTTTTTTTTCTTTTTTTTTTGTCTTTTTGCCTTATCTAGGGCCACACCTGCGGCATATGGAGGTTCCCAGGCTAGGGGTCTAACAGGAGCTGTAGCTGCTGGCCTTCGCCACAGTCACAGCAACGCGGGATCCGAGCCGCGTCTGCAACCTACACCACAGCTCACAGCAACACCAGATCCTTAACCCACTGAGCAAGGCCAGGGAGCGAACCCGCAACCTCATGGTTCCTAGTCGGATTCGTTAACCACTGAGCCACGACTGGAACTCCTGTGCCACTTTTCTGAATATCACTCACCTTCAGTTCCCAGCCTGAGCCCTCACTTCATCCCCACCTTATCCTGCCTGTGGTGCCTTATATCACACAAATTCTAGGACAGAAACGGGACCTTAGGGACCAGCTACAGGCTACAAAATTGCTGTGTCCAGTTAATAATCAGGACGGGGCCTGTCTGGCCTTGCAGAGGTCCAGGGAAGAACTAGTTAGGATTCTACAGACACAGCGGCTCCTCACTCAGGAGTTCTTTAGCCCAGCAGCACTTTCCCTTTTTTTTTTTTTTTTTGGCTGTGCTTGTGGCCTGCAGAAGTTCCCAGGCCAGGGATCAAACTGTACCACAGCAGTGACAGCACCGATCCTTAACCCACTACACCACCAGGGAACTCCCAAACAGCACATTTTTATTTCTTGTCGATACAGATCAGCAGGTGCTAAGGCCAGCTGAGTCGGCCACTTGCAGCCAGAACCCCAGCCGGCCTGCAGGCCCCACCCCCCCAGCACCTGCTGAGGCCGTGCACCCTCAAACCCACCTTCCCTCCCAGGCTTTTGCTACAGATGTTTCCACACAAGGCTGACCTCCTTCCGGAGGCCGGGGAGTAAATACCAAAAATTTTGCATCAGCTTGACCAAAAACTGGTCTCAGCGGATTAAGGAAGCGTTTTGCTTGGGTAGAACAGGGCTCTTAATCCAAACAGGGGTAAGTCTGGACATGGCATGTACTTCATTTAGCGTTGTGCCCGCTTAACCACTGCTAATTACAGCCTTCTGAAATGATTGAGGGAAATAAAAGGAAAATGAAGTTGGAGAGGGGCCAAACTGTTGTTTATGCCCATTGGTTTCAGGGCAGATCTGCCTCAGGCCAGATCCAGAGCGGGTTTTCAGGCTTCTCTCGCTTTTGCTGTGTAGCAAGAGGGCAGGGTCCGAGGCTGCAGTCCCACCCCCCTCCTAGGCCACCAAAGGCGTAAGCGGGTAGGAGGAGGAAAAGAGGAAGCGTCTCTGGGCCACAGTGCCTTTCGAAGGTGCTGTCAGAGGCGACATTGTCCTGCACAGCAGCAGCCTCGCCCACAGCTTGTCCTCGCCGCAGGGAGCCGCTGTCAGAGCGCTTCTGCATCTTGGTTGGTTTTCGCAAGTTGTGCAACAGGAGGAAATGCCTTTTCCCTGGTTTCATAAATGAGGAAATCAAAGCACAGGGTAAAAAGCAGTCATGGGGTTCCCGTTACGGTGCAGGGGAAACGAATCCGACTAGTAACCGTGAGGTTGCGGGTTCCACCCCTGGCTTTACTCAGTGGGTTAAGGATCTGGCGTTGCTGTGGCTGTGGAGTAGGCCGGCAGCTGCAGCTCCAATTCGACACTTAGCCTGGGAACTTCCATATGCCACGGATGTGGCCCTAAAAACCAAAAAAAAAAAAGGCAGTCTGCCCAAGGTCACGGAGGCAGCTGGGGAAAGTTTCAGGGACCAGCCTTCCAATAGCCCCTGCGCTTCAGTTCACTGCCTCCTTCCCTCTAGATGCGGCGTTTCTGGCCCGGGAGAAGGCCAAGGCCGACGCCGAGTGCTACACCGCCATGAAAATCGCCGAAGCGAATAAGGTAAAGGCCGGCACTGCCTGGCCAAGAGAGGGACCTGCAGTGCCTGAGAGTCTCCGGGGTTGAAAGACCACCGCCCCCGCCCCTCCCGCTGGAAGTGGGGACCCCTGTGCTGCTCTCTCGGCCTTGATAGACCTTGAACACTCCTGAAAACCCTCAGCTCTCACCTTGAGGCTCTGAGCGAACCCTCCCCCAGCGGAGTGGCCGCACGGTCGCTGACATGACAGAGAGACCAGGAGGAGGAGGGGGGCATGGTTCTCACGGAGACCCTCTCCTCGTGAGAAGCGAGCGGCTGCCCCCCAGACCCTTCCCCACTCTGACCCCCCACCCCGATGTCTGCTTTCCTTTTCCTTCTTCCAGCTGAAGCTGACCCCCGAGTATCTGCAGCTGATGAAGTACAAGGCCATTGCTTCCAACAGCAAGATTTACTTTGGCAAAGACATCCCCAACATGTTCGTGGACTCCGCGGGCGGCCTGGGCAAGCAGTTCGAGGGGCTCACCGACAAGCTGAGCTTCGGCTTAGAAGACGAGGCCCTGGAGGCAGACGCCGAGGAGAACTGAAAGTTTCTGTCCACAGCCTCGGGGGACACTCAAAGAGAACATGGTTTTGTAAAGGACGCACCGGGTCACCCGCCCCTTCCTCGCTACCCTCGTTGACTCTCTTCCACGTCCTGTGGTGAAAAAAGAAGAAACGGACTTAAATGTATTCCCCTTCCCAGGAAGGGAGGGCAGGGACTGATGAATTGGGCTTTTGTTCAGGTAAGGAGGTTACATGGCTTCTGTTAAGATTTGTAAACCATGCGGTTAGACCTTGGACGGCCAGACAGTGACTTTCACCCTCTTGAAGCTGGCTCACGTAGGCATGCTGTCCCTAAGGAGTGGGGGAGACGCAGGGCGTGATGCCTCCAGGCGACCTAAGCGCCCTTCTTTGGGAAAAGGAAGCCCAGTGTTCTTGTCCCGTGACGCTCAGCGACTGAGCAGATCCCTGCTGCTAAGTTTGCCCGCTGGGTTGTAGAGAAATGGCTGCGGAGGATATTGGCATTCCTGGCGTTCCTGGTGGGGCGCACCGGAGTCACTGCATAGGCGCGCTCGAGCCCCATAAGGAAAATCTGGTGCTAGGTTTTGCAAGCTTTTGTATACACCGCCCTCCTGGCCCCAGGGCTTAAAGCGTGGTGGCTTCTGACTACATTTCCAGAGTCAGGGTTTGGTCCCCACCACACACATCTTTTTAAAACTTTTCACCTATTCTGTGATTTGGTTTTTTTTCTCCTCTTATCCTGTTCGTTGGTTCCACGCAGCATCAAGAAGACAGGAAAAAGAACTCAGGTGTCTTAATAGCTGCTGAAGTGGGACCGCCACTGTGCTACCCGCTTGGCCAACTGTGTGTGTTGCTTGAGGTCAAGTGTCTTTTTATTGGCGCCCCTCTGGGGGAGGTAGAAGGGACGTGCGAGAGAGTTCCCAGTCTGACTGCCTGTGGCTTGTGCTGGCAGTTCGTGTGACATCGTGATAAACAGGAGCCCGTTCTCAAGATGGCCCGGGTCCTTAAGTGCAGGGCTCAGGGCTCATACTGGGTGTTAAATCTCCAAAGACAGCTGTGTGGGTGAGCGTAGGTCAGAGTTCACCCCCCGTCCCTGGGTTGGAAGGGCTGCTTCAGAATCCATTCAGATGTGTTTTCACTGCTAATTGGATTTGGATGGTGGAGGGCAAACATGAGAAAAAGGTTTTATATCCTGAAGTTGGAGTTGGGCACGTGGGTGGTGTACAGGATTGCTGAGTGGCATCTGGAGTGAACTCGCAAGCATGTTGGTGTTGTTCGTGACGCAAGCTCTAGCTTAGATTTGTTATAAGCTTTGCTTTTAGCTGCCCCCCCACACACACATACACACACCCCCAAAAAAACTCTCACTGTATCCCTCCCACTGCGGTGAAACTATAATACTTTTAGGCACAGAGTTCCATCTCATTTTTGGTCCTGTGCCCAGACTTCTGATTTCTCAAATGGCCTCAGAAGTTGGGACAGACTCGTCAGGAGATGGGGGAACATTCAGCCTGCCTCAGAAGACACAAAGGGTTAACTCCCCTTAACTTAAATGTTGCCCGTCTCCATTCTAATTTCTGGGGCTTAGAATTCTCAAACCCCTGCTCCTGGCCGTACTTGGTACAGGCAGTCAGACGTTCCTGGGAGTGATGGATTTTAATGTGCAAGAAAATCCTTGCAGAAGGTGGTTAGTCTCCTAAGACCTAGGTAAGGGATCAGTTTTCTAGACACACTCACCCTCCTCCCATTTCAGTGCCATTAATCACTCCTTGTCCGGCATCCCTTATTTACATACTTGTCTGCTCCTCTGGCCACCTAAGCCTCAGAAAATACTTCACTGGTGGACTCTGGAGCGAGGACATCTCAGCCTCTTCGAATAGCATGGTTGCTCAGATTCTTAACCGGAACATCTCCCTAATCCTGACATCCTGGGATGGCTTGTCCCTTGCACCAGATCATAAAAGGGCCTCAGTAAAGTCCCACTGCACCTGTCCTCTCAATGTTAATGTTGCTTCTTCTTTGAGCAGAAAGTATAACCGTTGTGTTACCCATTCATTTAAATCCACTGGTCGTCTGTACCTGCCTGAATTAGTAAAATCATGGATGTCGGCTGTTTCCTTAGCTTGGGACAACTAACCAGTCTGTCTGTCTGACTTCGTTTCTTTAACATTTCCTGGAAAACCTACTCTGAAAACATTTGAATTCTAAACGTGTTAAATGTGACGGCCTGCCATTTGGTAGGCGGTAAAGTCATGGCTGCTATTTATAAATGGAACCTCTGTCAAAATAGGTAACTGTTTATAAAATTCAGTTTTTGTAGGATTTGCCAAGGAAAAGTCACCTTGGCTGAATGTTTCTCACGCATTAAACTTTGCAGAAGTGATCCATATTCAGTGCTGGTTTTAATCACTTTTTAAATATAAGGACAGGATATTTGAAAGGAAGCCACAGTTTGTTCATTTTTATATGACTAAGATAAATTCAGAGGGATCTATGATCATATTCAGTTGAGGGAGGAAAAAAAAAATCACTGAAAGGATTTTAGCAACACAGTGATCCCTCGGTCTCTGCAGGGGACTGGTTCCAGGACCCCCGAGGACACCAAAATCCATGGATGCTCACGTCCCTTATATAAAGTCACCTTCTGTGTCACAGGTTCTGCATCCACGGATGGGAAGGGCTGGCTGTATACTGATCTAAAAATGACATTTTATAAATGATCTGTTGCAGTTTCCGCAGGTCTCTGTATGTCTCAACACTGATAACTTTACCACTTATAGAGAGTAAGAGCATCATATTTGCTGACCTAGCTATTTACATTTGATTGAAGATAAAATGTATTCTGATGAATACACTGCTTTCTTTAGTTCTAGGCAGTAGGGGTCTAGCCATTGTTTCTGTTGTTTCCTTTTAAAAGCAGTAATAGCTAATCATTTCGTGTTTGTATTTCCATTCCTCTTTATTTCTGTTTTGTGGAAGCTGGTGATCGAAGAGTCAAAACTAATTCTATTTGCAAAGAGCCCCAAGGGCTGAATGATTCCCTCTGTACCTGAAAAATGATTCTTGTTATATTTCATTCTACAAACGATATGCTGGACTCATTGCCTTGAGTTGATGATGGAGGAGCTGCTTTGGACAACACTAAAGGTGTGATTTTATGTCTTAGTTTTATTTTCAGTCTTGCTAAATAAAATGAGTCTTTGTATTTATTTTTTTTATTACAGTGAAATTTAGCAATAGCTAAAATTAGGCTAGGGGATATAAAGAGATAAAACATCTCTGCCTAGTCAGTTAAGTCAACGAATAACTATCCCAGAGCTGTCGTGGCCCAGAAGGCTAACAACCCGACATAGTGACCCTAAGGATGCAGGTTTTATCCCTGGGCTCACTCAGTGGCTTAAGGATCCTGCGTTGCCACAAGCTGCAGCGTAGGTTGCAGATGGACCTTGGATCTGGTGTTCCTGTGGCTGTGGCAGAGGCCAGTAGCTGCAGCTCTGAGTTGACCCCAGCCTGGGAACTTCCATATGCCGCAGGTGTGGCCGTAAAAAGAAAAGAAAGAATATCTACCCCCATTTTTAATGTAGAAACAATGAACAGCTAATTTATGTGATATAATTCTTGGTAGGTGCTACAAAGATTTTTCATAAAGAATCCATACACTGCTGCAATTCTGCTCCAAAGAGCAGAGACAGTTTTTTTTAATTTACTTTGCTTTTTAGTGCATCCTGGAGATGCTTTTAATTGACCTCAAATTCATTTTTTTTTTCTTATTAGAGCCACACCTGCAGCATATGGAGGTCCCCAGGCTAGGGGTCAAATCAGAGCTGCAGCTGCTGGCCTGCACCACAGCCACAGCAATACAGGATCCAAGCCACATCTGCGACCTACACCACAGCTCACAGCAACGCAGGATCCCCAACCCACTAAGTGAAGCCGGGGATCGAACCCGCATCCTCATGGATACTAGTCGGATTCATTTCCGCTGCACCAAGAGGAGAACTCCCTCAAATTCATTTTGATATCAGTGAGAAAGTCCCAATCTCTATTTGGAAAAGCTTCCCAGCTTAGAGTTGCCAAATAAAATACAGGATGCTCAGTTACATGTGATTTTCATATAAACAAGGAATAATTTTTAGTTTACATCCCAAATATTGCAGGAGACGTACTCATACTAAAAAAAAAAAAAAAGTATTCATTGTAGAGTTCCCTTGTGGCCTAGAGCATTAAGGATCTGGCATTGTCACTGCTGTGGCTCAGGTCACTGCTGTGGTGCAGGTTCAATCCCTGGCTTGGGAACTTCTGCATGCTGCTGGCATGACCAAAAAAAATAAAATCATAAAAAAAATTTGTAAAAAATTATTCATTGTTTTGGAGTTCTGTCGTGGCTCAGTGGTTAACGAATACGACTAGGAACCATGAGGTTGCCGGTTCAATCCCTGGCCTCACTCAGTGGGTTAAAGATCTGGCATTGCTGTGAGCTGTGGTGTAGGTCACAGATGTGGCTCGGATCCAGTGATGCTGTGGCTGTGGTGTAGGCCAGCAGCTATGGCTCCGATTAGACCCCTAGGGAACCTCCATATGCCTCCATATGTGATTGTAAAAGGACAAAAAAAAAAAAACAGTTACTAGAGTTACTGCCAAGATTCAAATCCCTGGAGTTCCTGCTGTGGTGCAATGGGCTCAGCAGTGTCTCTGGAGTACTGGGATGCAGGTTCAGTTCCCCAGCCTGGCCCAGCGGGTTAAGGATCCAGCGTTGCTGCAGTAGCGGCTTAGGTGGAGACTGTGGCTCAGATCTGATCCCTGGCCGGGGAATTCCATATGCTGTGGGGCAGCCAAAACCAGAAAAACCAAAAACCAGAAAAACAAGTCCCTGCTCTGCAAGTTCTTAAATGTATGGCCTTGAATAAATTCTTTAACTTCTCTGACCCTCAGTTTCTTCATCTCTAAAATGCAATGTGTGGCTGAACCCAAATAACACTTGTGAGGGGGTCAGCACTGCGTATAAGTGTCCAAAATAACCAATTTTCAACCATCTGAAAAAAACAGGCTAAAAGCACACAGGTAATGTGTGGGTATCACAAAGTGGGAAATTAAACAGATGCGATAACATGGAATAAGATTACAGGTAGGTATGTAGAAAATAGCTTGGTTTAACCCTGTTGAAAGGAGTTGCCCAGGTCTGGGCTCCAACTTGGAAAAAAAAAAAACAAAAAAAAACTGATGAGGCCAGAAAAAACCAAAATGTTAAAACCAAAAGAAAAAAAAAAGTTAAAAGTAAACTTCATGCATTGACCTCAAAAAAGGCAGGGGAATTCAGCAAATTCACATTTATAAAAATTGCATCATTGTACAACCCAGGGAATATAACCAATATTTTTTAAATACTGGAGGGAGGAGCCTTCCCGTTTGGCTCAGCAGGTTAAGAACCCAACTAGTATCCATGAGGATGCAGGTTCCATTCCTGGCCTTGCTCACTGGGTTAAGGATCCAGCTTTGCTCTGAGCTGCGCAGTGTAGGTCACAGACACAGTGGATCCTGCATTGCTATGGCTGTGGCGTAGGCCAGCAGCTGCAGCTTCGATTCGATTTGACTCCTAGCCTGGGAACTTCTATATGCCACAGGTATGGCCCTAAAAAGAAAAGGAGTTCCCTGATGAACTGGCAGTTAAAGATCTGGTGTTGTCACTTCTGAGGCGCGGGTTTAATGCCTTGCCTGGGAACTTCTGCAAGCTGTGGGCGCAGCCTAATAATATAATAAAAAATAATAATGGAGTATAACCTTTAAAAATTGTGAATCACTATACCGTACACCTGTAACATTGTCCATCAACTACTATTAAAAACTTGGGAGAGGAGTTCCCTTTGTGGCTCAGCAGGTTCAATCCCTGGCCTCATTCAGTGGCTTAAGGATCCTGTGTTGCCTTAAGCTGTGGTGTAGTTCGCAGATGCGGCTTGGATCCAGCGTTGCTGTGGCTGTGGTGTAGGCTGGCAGCTATAGCTCTGATTTGACCCTTAGCCTGGGAAGCTCCATATGCCAGGGGTACAGCCCTAAAAAGCAAAAAAAAAAAAAATCTTGGAGTTCCTGTTGTGGCTCAGCAGTAACAAACCCGATTAGGATCCATGAGGTTGTGGGTTCAATCCCTGGCCCTGCTCAGTGGGTTAAGGATCTGGCATTGCCGTCAGCAGCAGTGTAGGTCGCAGATATGGCTCGAATACCACATTGCTGTGGCAGTGGTGTAGGCCGGCAGCTGTAGCTCTGATTCCACCCCTAGCCTGGGATCTTCCATATACTGCGAGTGCGGCCCTAAAGAGGGAGAGAAAAAAAAAAAAAAAGAAGAGTTCTCATTGTGACACACTGGGTTAAGAATCTGACTGCAGTGGCTCTAGTCACTGCTGAAGTGTGGGTTCTATCCCTAGCTGGGCGCAGTGAGTTAAGAATCCAGTATTGCCGCAGCTGCAGCATAGGTCATAGCTGCAACTCGGATTCGATCCCTCGCCCAGGAACTTCCATCTGCTATGGGTGTGACCAAAAAAAAAAAAAAAATGCTTACATCATGGTCTGCTAAGTATTCTCTAGCTCCTCAGAGACCAAAGGAGGAAATTGGCTTGCAAAATACAACATTTTATAAGAGTTTACTTACGATTAAGATTGGCTAAATTTGAAATAGGGTGAAGTTGTTATCAGCAAATAGAAAAGAAGTCCAGGGATTAGCACAGATAATATTTTCTTTTCTGATGATCTTCAGAAATTAGGGGGATTCCATTACTGCTTGGGATGGTTTAAATGTCACCCTTTTTATATGAAAGATCAGATGATCTCTAAAGGTCCTCCTCAGGCTCAGTGTTCCAGAATCTGTATTGACATTTCAAAACCCAACTGTGACATGTTTGCTGAGACATTGCTGTTGTGGCTTCTCTACCTGAATTAATTTTAACTGAGATGCAGACATTTTTCCATTTCTCTTCAGAGCCAAATAACCAGGCCACAGTAATTTTCCATTATTTTATCTTTTTAATCCCCCCACAAGAATCACAGTAAACTCAGAAGGAAACAATTTTAAAATCCATAAATGTTTTTTCTCATAATTCGGGGCCTTAGACTACAGAGGTGAAGGCTTTAAGTTTGACCGCCTTAATGATAAGTACTAGATTTTTATAAAATTGTTTATAAAATCTGTTCCTCTGGGTGTTTGGCTTTCTAATCTCTTTTCCCCTTTGTCCTTGGAAACTACTGTTGAACAATTTAAAGTCAATTACCGGTGATGAGGTGATTTTGGACTTTTATTTTTCAAGGATTAGGTAGTAGGGAAGGGGGAAAGGTTAAAATAGATGGTTGACATCCCAGGAAGGGGAAGAGAAGAAACTAAAAAAGAAAATAAGAAAAAAAAATAATAAAATTAATTCAAAAGCACAGTTGAGGGAGTTCCTGACGTGGCTCAGTGGGTTAAGAACATGACTAGTAAACATGAGGATGCAGTTGGATCCCTGGCCTCCCTCAGCGGGTTAAGGATCCAGCATTGCTGTGGGCTGCGGTGTAGGTCACAGACGTGGCTTGGACCTGGCATTGCTGTGGCTGTGGTGTAGGCCCGAAGCTGCAGCTCTGATTCCTGATTCAACTCCTAGCCTGGGAACTTCCATATCCCAAGGAAGGGAAGGAGGGAGAGAGGAAGAAATCAAAGGAAACAAGAAAAGACAACCTCAAGAAAAACTTTAGCCCTTTTCCCACAATAGCATCTCATTCATTAAGTAGAATTACTGTTTGAGAACCAACAGTACAGCCAAGAGTATTTTCATTAACAAAATCAATCTCTACTTGTCTACAGCACCTACCATTTCACCATCCAACTATTAAACTTAGTGGTTTACCATGTTAACCTTTGTATTGTTTGGTTCCTCCTGTTTGTGACTTTCATATTGCCCAAAGCAGATTACACAGGAAACTCAAGAATTGGGCTGTGTGCCAAGCTCAGGCTGGACTAAAGTTGCCTGTACCGACCTCCCAGAAAGCAGCACTTGCCACAGGGTGGGGTACTGACCAGCTGCCATGTGGACAGTCCCAGATGAAGCAAAGTCCAAACTACACACCAGGTTACAGGTTTTAAAATCTCAAATTTGGAGTTTCTGTGGTGGCTCAGCAGTAACGAATCCGACTAGTATCCATGAGGATACAGGTTCAATCCCCGGCCTCCCTCAGTGGGTCAGGGATCCTGCATTGCCTTGAGCTGTGGTGTAGGTCACAGACGCCACTCCGATCCTGCTTTGCTGTGGCTGTGGCATAGGCTTGCAGCAGCTGTAGCTCTCATTAGATCCCTAGCCTGGGAATTTCCATATGCCTCCTGTGCGGCCCTAAAAAGCAAAGCAAAAAAAAAAAAAGGCAAAAAAACCCCCCTCAAATATCTCATTAACTTTTTTCTATTGGTTATATGTTTAAACCTTACTACTTTGTGTATATTGGGCTATAGAAAATGCATACATTAATTTTTTTTTTAACTTTTTCTGCACCTATTAGAAATTTTTAAATTACTGGAGTTCCTGTCGTGGCTTAGCGGAAACAAATCCGACTAGGAACCATGAGGTTGCAGGTTCAATCCTTGGCCTCTTCCAGTGGGTTAAGGATCCAGTGTCGCCATGAGCTCTGGTGTAGGTTGCATATGCGGCTCGGATCCCACGTTGTTGTGGCTGTGGTGAAGGCCGGCAGCTACAGCTCCTGATAGACCCCTAGCCTGGGAACCTCCACATGCTGCGGGTGCAGCCCTAAAACGACAAAAGACCAAAAAAAAGGGAAAAAAAGAAAATCTTAAATTACGTATTCGGATTATATCACATTTCTATTGGGCACTGATCTAAAGGGTAATCAGAGAAAAATAATTCGGTACACTGGGATCCTGCCATGGTCTTCAGAAACAGTTTTCCTTTATATATTTTTTTAAATTTCTTTATTTTTGGCCACACCCGTGGTCTGCACTAGTTCCTGGCCAGGCATCAAATCTGGCCACAGCTGTAACCGGACAACAGTGACAGTGTAGTAGTGACAACACGGGATCCTTAACCCGCTGAGCCAGTAGGGAATTCTTTTTCTATCTCTTCTCTTCCCCCAGGATCATCTGAGACAAAAGCCTTATCTCCCACACCCGGGAAGATGACCTAATGAAGCCCTGCCTGCTCCCTTCTGTCCCGCGAGTGTTGCGGCAGCACTGGCGGTGGCGGTGGCGGTGAGGTGGAAAGCCCCGCCCCCGGCAACCCCGGAAGTACGTCAGCAGCGCCTCAGCACCGAAGTACCCCGTCCTGCCTCGCGGCGACCTTCCCAACATGGCGCCACCTAGGGCGGGGCCGCTCCGCTCCGCCCCGCACTGACGATTGGCTGAGACAACCCCGCGGTGAGTAGTGACTGGGCCACACGGAGAAGTGAGCTGGGCGGGACCGGAAGGGGACTCAGCCGTGGATGCCCCGGTCCCGGGCTGGAAGTCAATCCTGTGTAATGTGGAAGGCTGGCAGCATGTCGGCGGAGCTGGGAATCGGATTCGCTCTGCGGGCAGTGAATGAGCGCGTGCAGCAGGCGGTGGCGCGGCGGCCGCGGGTAAGGAAGTGGACCTTGTGGGGCCTGTGGGCGGCCCCTTTGAGGAGGTGCGACGGCTGCGTGGGCATGGGTCGTCAAGGTGACGCAGAGGGGTCTCCCGCAGGAGCGGGATCTGGCCGCCGCTTTGGCTTTGTCGCGGGTTGCCGAGACCCCAGGAGGCTAGTAAAAGGGTTCCTCAGCATCTGTCAGGTTTTCTGGAGGTTGGCTTAGTTGGAGCAAAAGGTATCGTTACCCAGGGAAAATGACTGGCTTCCAGGCATCGCGACCATTGCCCACCTGGCTTCGTGTCGGGATCAGCAACCTTGGCGGAGGAGACAGGGACCAGGGGCCAGGACTGTGCCCAGAGGCTGCAGAAGGGGATGTCCACTGCAGGAGCACCCAAAAGAGGCCAGATCTGCCGAGATCACGTGTGTGGCAGCCTCTCAGCTAGTAGATGCACAGTAAATGTCAGTTCCACCTGGAGGCGAAGGAAAGGCTGGATTGGCCTGACTTGGGAGGCACCTGAGCTACACTTGCGCGTCTGGGGCAGGAGGGTACTAGACATCCAGTCCCAAGCAGTTTAAGATGAGATTTTTTTTTTCCTTATATGTAATTGTTATCTTGGAACTTAATTACTTAAAGGTCACCATCTGCCCCACACCCCACCCCCATCCCCCCGCAGTGCAAATTTAAGCTGAAAGGTTTGTGGTGTGAGACATGCTTGAATAGAAAAGTCAAAGTTTTCTCTGATTAAGCATTTATACTGTCAGAGCTCAGCTGGCCTGGAGACAGAATACCTGTATTAGTATAGCTTTTTCTGGGCTGTTAATTAGATATTACCTTGAACAAGTCAGTTAGCTACTCTAGCCCTGAGTTTCCTCCTTCTGGCAGTAACGATTCTCCAAGAAAAAGCTAAGCTAGAGATTCCCCTAAGAAACATCACCGTGGGGAGTTCTCCCAACATAACTCTTAGGCAGATGGGCTGCCTGTTCCACTTTTTTTCCCTAGAGACTGTTACCTCATAATTCTAGGTATTATGACACGGTCTCAGAAAAAGTTGGCAGAGCTGCCCTCAGAAGGAAGGGGAAACTCTCTGCTAACTGATCTAACTCTTCAGACCCTTTGAGAACACTGATGCTGTAAACGTTCCAGAGGGTGATGGGGTAATGAAAACTAAGCCATATGAGGACAGATGAGTCTCTTCTCTGTGTGAATTTTGTTGCAGCAGAATTTAGGGAAGCCCTGCTCTTCACATAATGGTCATGAGAAGGGGGTCAGATAAGCCTAATCTTGAGTCCAGAGCCTCCTGGGTCTTTGCATCAGTTCGGCCTCTGATTCTGGTTTAGACTGGATGATAAATTAGTTACTTGGAGTTGCCACTGTAATGCAACAGTATCAACGGCATCCCTGGAGTGCCGCAACCAAAGTTCGATCCCCGGCCCAGAATGGTGAGTTAAGGATCAGCAGCGGCTCGGATCTTATCCCTGGCCTGGGAACTCCATATGCCGAGGGGCAGCCAAAAAAGGAAGGAAAAAAAACCCTACAGTAACCCTACAGGGGGTCGCTTTTGAGAGTGCTCGTGGGCAGTATTAATAATTACACCAGGACCAGAGTGTAATTAGCCTTGGGGTTAGTCAAGTGTTAACCTCGGGGTTTCAGAAGCCAGAAGTGGCTTCCCTTCTATCAGAGATGTCTTCCCTTAATGAAGTGCTTCTTAAACCACCCCCCTTGGCATACAAGAGAATCATCTGGAGAATTTGTTTGAAAGGAGATTCACAGACTCCAGCCTAAGATTCAGATTTAGGAGGTCTGGAGGGAGACCCAGGTGTTAACTGACGCCATTGGTCAAAGACCACAGTTTAAGAAACCACTGCTTTTTTTGTTTGTTGTTTTGCTTTTTAAGGCCGCACGCAAGGCATATGGAGGTTACCAGGCTAGGGGTCTAATCAGAGCTACAGCTGCTGGCCACAGCCACAGCCACAGCCACAGCCACACCGGATCCAAGCTGTGTCTGTGGCCTACAAACAGCTCACGGCAATGCCAGATCGTAACCCACTGAGCAAGCCCAGGGATCGAACCTGCAACCTCATGGTTCCTAGTCAGATTCGTTAACCTCTGCGCCATGACAGGAACTCCTAGGAACTGCTGCTTTTACTTACCTGCCCAGCTCTCCTGAGAGAGAAGTCTTTTGCTTAATATTCGGTAGTTAAGCACGTTAGATTTCGATACCACGCATGCAAAAGACTTTACATCAACATTATTTGATACTGATATCCCCGCAGTATTAGAAAAATAGATCCCAGAATCCCCATTGTGACTTGGTGGGTTAAGAACCCAAAATAGTCTCCCTGAGGATGCAGATTGATTCCTGGCCTTGCTCAGTGGGTTAAGGATCCGATGTTGCTGCAAGCCATGATGTAGGTCATGGATGCAGCTCGGATCTGGCATTGCCATGGCTGTTATGTAGGCCGGCAGCTGCAGCTCCAGTCCGACCCCTAGCCCAGGAACTTCCATATGCAGCAGATGCAGCCATTAAGGAAAAGAAAAAAGAATAGTGGATCTTATGCAATGCCAAGTTAAAGATCTGTGCCACCTATTCCCCAGGCTATCCTACAGGACTTACTGGGATCATATTCCCAAATGCTCACTCATCTTGGCTCTCTCCCTCTTGGCAGGAACTCCCCGCCATCCAGCCCCGGCTCGTAGCAGTCAGCAAGACCAAGCCTGCAGACATGGTGATCGAGGCCTACAGTCAGGGCCAGCGCACTTTCGGGGAGAACTACGTAAGAGCCCTTTTCCAAACTGCCCTTGTGCCCTTAGAAGAGTCATGGTTGCCAGGCTCCTGACTTGTGCTGTTTTTACTCTTTAGGTTCAGGAACTGCTCGAAAAAGCCTCAAACCCTAAAGTAAGTGGCATCTGAATTATTTAGTTTGTAAATAAACTCTTGACTTTTTGGTTGAAAATTAAACCCACGTCGGTGGTAGCGTTTTAGAGCTGGTGGTGGAAATACATTCACCTTGAGCCCCAACTATTTCTCAGCTAGACTTTCTTATGACTAGTTTTCTCCCGTGTGGCTTTTTGAAGCTGATGATTTTAGGAGCTTGCTGTGATCGTGGATCCTTTTGAGATTTGAAAGCTCTAATCAGTTGATTTTTTTTTAATGGGCAATATCTGAAAGAAAGAGGGAGTAGATTGAAACAAGGAGTGACACAGAACAAAAGCCTTAGGTTTCCCCCAGGTATCCTTAGGAGCTGGTGCAGATGGCGATGACGGTGGTTTATCACATGGCTGTGAAAGGTCAGAGGGGATCCTGCAAGGTAGTTGAGCTGACAAGGCCTCCGCGCCGTCTAAGTCAAATGTGGTCACCTCTTTCTCCCCAGATTCTGTCTTCGTGTCCTGAGATCAAATGGCACTTCATTGGCCATCTACAGAAACAAAATGTCAACAAATTGATGGGTAAGATAAAAACTCTAATAAGATGACACAATTTCTTCATCCTTGTATTGATTAAAGTACCTTCTGAGGAAGAGAGAATGGATTTTTAGGGTATTCTGAATTCACCGTTTGTACTTTTGCAGTTTCTTTTGGGAAAGAAATCTTAGTTCTTGACATGAGAAAACATCATAATAAGAACAGCGTGAACTCACAATTGCCCGGGTACCACATTCTTGGGAACCTGTCCCACTCTGCACATTGGATATTTTCTGGTGGGCTGTGAAATAAATTATAAGGAATCGAAGCCCTTAAAAAATTTTCAGCTGGCAAAGGTGACACTCTTGTCCTTTTCCCTTTAAATAAAAGGCTGCGGGAGTTCCCGTCGTGGCGCAGTGGTTAATGAATCCGACTAGGAACCATGAGGTTGCAGGTTCGATCCCTGGCCTTGCTCAGTGGGTTAAGGATCCGGCGTTGCCGTGAGCTGTGGTGTAGATCGCAGACGTGGCTCGGATCCTGCGTTGCTGTGGCTGCAGCGTAGGCCAGTGGCTACAGCTCCGATTAGACCCCTAGCCTGGGAACCTCCACATGCCGCAGGTGCGGCCCTAAAACGACAAAAAGGCAAAAAAAAAAAAAGAGAGAGACTATGGTAAATAAAGTACAATAATATGTTAATAATATAAATACAACATACTACAAGTATAGTATATAGTAATAAAATACAGTATACAGTGAAATACAGTAAACAGTAAAATTAAAAATTAACTGGGAGTTCCCTGGTGGCTCAGTGATTATGGATTCAGCATTGTTACTGCTGTGGCTTGGGTTCGATCCCTGGCTGGAGAACTTCTACATGTCATGTGTGCAGCCGAAAAAAAAGAGGATTAACTAGAAAGACTTAGCCACATGACTAGGGAAAGTGGAAGGGAGGAATAAGTTAGGAGTTTGGGATTAACAGATACAGACTACTATACATAAAATAGGTAAACAGCAAGAACCTACTGTAGAGCCTAGGGAACTATGTTTGTTGCCAAAACTTGGCCTTTGTCCACCAGTGGCAAATAGAAAGTCAGAGACAGAGTTTTGGGTGAAGGAGAAAAAAATAGCTTTATTGCTGTTCCAAGCAAAGGAGGCCACAGCAGCCTCATGCCTTAAAGACTGTGCCCTCCCTTGGGAGAGATTAGGGAGTGGAAGTGGTTTTGTAGTTTGGGAGTAGAAAATAGGGCCACAGAGAAGGATCAGGGTAGATGCAAGTTTGTAGTCTTCAGAGTTGGTGTTTGCTGGCCCCAGGACTGGTTCTGGTGGTCCTTCTCTCTGGCTTTCATTTGTTCAGGGGTTTTAGTTCTGCAGAAGAACTCAAACGTATTTCTTGAAGAGAACCAGGACCCTGTCCCAAGGCTGCACTATTGTTTCTTTTCTTTTTTGGCGGGAGGGAGGGCTTTATATTTTTAGGGCCACACCTGCAGCATATGGAGGTTCCCAAGCTAGGGATCTAATCGAAGCTGTAGCCGCCGGCCTACACCACAGCCACAGCAACAAGGGGTCTGAGCTGCGTCTGCGACCTATACCACAGCTCACAGCAACGTCGGATCCTTAACCCACTGAACAGGGCCAGGGATCGAACCCGCAACCTCATGGTTCCTAGTCGGATTCGTTAACCACTGAGCCACAACGGGAACTCCTGCACTATTGTTTCTTGACTGCTCCTCCCTTCCCTGATTAGCACCTGTTTGGACCAGCCCATGAAATCAGGGAAAGTCATGGTGACTGAAGTTTACTCCCCAAAATCAAGAAATGGGGTCACAGAAAACGTGTGTGCCCAGAAGCCCTACAGGGACCTGCTGAGTTTCATATTCTTTTTTTTTTTGGTCTTTTTGCCTTATCTAGGGCCACAACCGTGGCATGTGGAGGTTCCCAGGCTAGGGGTCTAACAGGAGCTGTAGCTGCCGGCCTTTGCCACAGCCACAGCAACGTGGGATCTGAGCCGCATCTGTGACCTACACCACAGCTCACGGCGACACCAGATCCTTAACCCACTGAGCAAGGCCAGGGATCGAACCCGCAACCTCATGGTTCCTAGTCGGATTCGTTAACCACTGAGCCACAACGGGAACTTCCGAGTTTCATATTCAATGTCTTGTAGTAGCCTATGATGGAAAAGGATCAAAAAATATATAGATAGATAACTGATTCACATGGCTGTGTACCTGAAACTAACAATCTTAAAAGTCAGATAGAGTCCAATTTAAAAAAAAAATAAAAAAGGAAAGAAAGAATGCATATAAAGTGATTAGCATATTGCCTGAAGGATTTCAGTGTTTAATAAAAGTAAGCCACTGATGTTGTTTCTGAGGCAAGACAAATAGTTGATTTCACAGGCATCTTTGGGAAAGAATGTGGTTTTGGTGACTTCGGTATCTCCCTTCGCTGTCAGTGGCCAGGTCATTCTCATGTCCTTGTTGCATGCCAGCACCCCCACCCCAGGAAGTTTAAGGACAGGGTGACACCAGGCCAGGGGAGCACTTTGACTTTCACTGTTTGGCCTTATTGTCACCTTGGCCTGTTCCCTCAGTTTGAACTGAGCTTTAATCGGAGCAGCCTGCTCTTCAGAAGCGACAGTGACCGGCTTCTCGAAGTTTATAGATGGATACGTGTGCCACCTGGTCGTAGCACGTCATTGCTTCCTTCCTTCTTCCTCTTTGTGAATTAGCCGTGGGCTGACATTCGAATTCATACTAGGAAAACTGTCACATAAGCCTTCTTAGCTGAACTGAGACTTAAGGGTCCTTTTCTTTCCCCGGGGAATTATTTTCTATCTACCAGGAAAAGATTTGGGGTACATCGCTTGCTGCCGTTGGGTGAGTAAAGAATGACCTTGCCACTTTCTCGTTACAGCTGTCCCCAATCTTTTCATGCTGGAGACGGTGGATTCTATGAAACTGGCTGACAAGGTGAACAGTTCATGGCAGAAGAAAGGTTCTCCTGAAAGGTTAAAGGTCATGGTCCAGGTTAACACCAGTGGAGAGGAAAGTAAGTGACTAGGCCTGGATCGCAGGCTTTTCCCTCAGGATGGGGAGAGCACAGGAAGAATGGCAGGCCCCGGCACCCGATGGCTAAGGTTACAGAAAGAAATCGTGGGCCTTTAAGCCTCTACGTAGGGTCTCTGTGCACCGTGGCATCCTCAGCCAGCCCACTTGTTCATCAAGACATTATGATTTGTTATTTCTGAATTTTTGAGAAGGCAGGCAAGGGGAGTCAAGAAGGGAATTGTGACTTTTTTTTTCCCCCCTAGGGCTGCACCTGTGGCATATGGCAGTTCCCAGGCTAGGGGTCCAATTGGAGCTGTAGCCATCAGCCTACGCCAGAGCCATAGCAACTCGGGATCTGAGCCACACCACAGCTCACGGCAACGCCCGATCCTTAACTCACTAAGCGAGGCCAGGGATCGAACCCACATCCTCATGGATACTAGTCGGGTTCGCTAACCGCTGAGCCATGTCAGGAACTCCGGGAATTTTGACTTTGATCCTGAAAATTCCCTGAGGTCACCATGCCCCAAAAGAGATTGCAAGTTTGCATGTATAATTCTTTTCAGGCCTTAAGAAATTACTTAGGAACTCCCAGTGTGGCTCAATGATAATGAACCCGACTAGTATCGATGAGGACACAGGTTTGATCCCTGATATACTGGGTTAAGGATCCGGTATTGCAGTGAGCTGTGGTGTAGGTCACAGACGTTGCTTGGATCCTGCATTGCTATGGCTGTGGCGTAGGCTGGCAGCTGCAGCTCCAATTCTATCCCTAGCCTGGGAACTTTTCATATGCCCTGTGTGCGGCCCTAAAAAGACAAAAAAAAAGAAAAACCTCAGAGGGGAGCAGCCTCTCAAAGACCTCAGTGTGAAGTCACTCTTTTGGTCTCGAGACACGTTCTTCTAAGAGGCCCTCTTGTCTGAGAGTCACCTCCTCCATCATGAGGAAAGGATGAAAAGGGCACTTTCTTCTGGCTTCTCAAAACATCTTGGGGTTCCCATTGTGGCTCAGCGGGTTAAGAACCTAGTATAGTGTCTGTGGGGGTGCGATTTTGATCCCTGACCTCATTCAATGGACTAAGGATCCGGCGTTGCTGTGTCTGTGTTGTGGGGCAGCAGCTGCAACTCCAATTCGACCCCTGGCCTAGGAACTTCCATATGCCTCAGGTACAACCGTAAAAAGAAAATAAATAAATAACAATAAAGCTTTCTCTCTTTTTTTGTCTTTTTGCATTTTTCTAGGGCCGTGGCATATGGAGGTTCCCAGGCTAGGGGTCGAATCAGAGCTGTAGCCACTGGCCTACGCCACAGCCACGGCAACATGGGATCTGAGCCGCGTCTGCAACCTACACCACAGCTCACGGCAACGCCGGATCCTTAACCCACTGAGCGAGGCCAGGGATCGAACCCACAACCTAATGGTTCCTAACCATGAGGATTCATTAACCACTGAGCCATGATGGGAACTCCACATCTTTTTTCTTTTAATGATTTTTTTAATTTTTATTTATTTATTTTTCCACTATAGCTGATTTACAGTGTTCTGTCAATTTTCTGCTGCACAGCAAGGTGACCCAGTCACACATACACGTAAAACATCTTTTTCTTTTTGTCTTTTTGCCTTATCTAGGGCCGCACCCGCAGCATATGGAGGTTCCCAGGCTAGGGGTCTAACAGGAGCTGTAGCCGCCGGCCTACACCACAGCCACAGCAACGCGGGAACCGAGCCGTGTCTACAACCTACACCACAGCTCACGGCAACGCCGGATCCTTAACCCACTGAGCAAGGCCAGGGATCGAACCCGCAACCTCATGATTCCTAGTCGAGTTCGTTAACCACTGAGCCACGACGGGAACTCCACATGTAAAACATCTTGATAGAAGCATCTTCTGTCTCTCTTTCTGAAGGCAAACATGGCCTGCTCCCTTCAGAGACAGTGGCCATGGTGGAACACATAAAAGCCAAGTGCCCCAGCCTGGAGTTCGTGGGGCTGATGACTATCGGAAGCTTTGGGCACGATCTTAGTCAAGGACCAAATCCGGACTTCCAGGTACTTGGGGATCAGGGACAGGGCCACTGCTCGTGTGGGCGGGAAGCATCCAGCCAGACGCTGCTGCAGGGCTGGCTGTCACGGTCAAGTCCACAGACATCCTGGAGGTTGCCTGTCATGTTGTGTTGGTACTCTTTTTTTTTTTTTTTAATTTCATATTAGAGTACAGTTGATATACAGTGTTGTGTTAGTTTCAGGTGTACAGCAAAGTGATTCAGGTATACATATGCACGTATCCATTCTTTTTCAGAATTTTTCCCTTATATAGAATATTCCCAATATTACAGAATATTGAGTATAGTTCCTTATGCTATAAGTAGGTCCTTGTTGATTATTTATTTTTTATGTATAGTAGTGTGTGTATGGTAATCCCAAACTTCTGATTTATACCCCTGCACACACCTTTCCCCTTTGGTAACCATAAGTTTAAGTTCATTTGTGCCGCATCCAGCGCTGCAGGGCAACAGGGAATCCTGGAAGAGGGACAGCACGCTATAACAAAACACACAAGACTCTTTTAGATTTAGAAAGTGGGGGACCAGGAGGCACTCTGTTCTGCCAAACGGAGTGAAAAACGACCTGGGCTTTGGCCCACATGACTTTTATTGAGGAATATGATGAGATTAGTGTGGAAGGTGACAAGATTAGTGGGCAGGAATAGGTATAAGCAATAACGAGGTTATCTTCTTAGCGATATCAATGGGTGTATCCTTAAGGCATAATGCAGCTGTTTACATAACAGCATGGTTAATGCATTAAGTCCTTTATCTTGTCTTTGAAGGAGATTCTGTACTTCAGAACTCTGTGTCTACAGATATTTGCCTTCTGCAGAGTTCAGCTATTCAGTGGTCTCCAACACATTTGTATCATTTTTTTAGGTTCCATATCTAAGTGATATCACATGATATTCGTCTTTGCCTGACTTCCTACACTTAGCTAAGTGTGATGAACTCTAGGTCCATCCACGTTGCTGCAAATGGCATTGTTTCAGCTTTTCTCAGTTACTACCCTCCTCTGAACGCTGCTCATATGGAAACCAGAACAGGCTCCCAAACCCCCACAGGCCTTTCTCACCTGACTTTAAACCCAGCTAATACATAGTCTTTAGAGAAAATGAGCTCCAGCTCCCTCTCCACTGACTGACAGTCTTCTTGAAAGTAGGAGAATTTACCAGAAGCCCTTTCAGTAACTTCTGGCAGTTCCAATAGGCCTTGAAACCACGAAGAGGAAATAATTACTCCTTGGCAGGGACGTCCCGATTCAGCCCCAGTCAGGCATCCTCAGAGAAGGCGGAGTAACACGGGTGTCACCTGGTCTTCCTGTCAGGTGTTAGTGTCCCTCCGGGAGGAGCTGTGCCAGAAGCTGAGCGTCCCTGTTGACCGGGTGGAGCTGAGCATGGGCATGTCCGTGGACTTCCAGCACGCAGTAAGTGTCCTCCTGGTGCGCTCAGGTTTCTCGAGGCCGGGTGTAAGAGGCCACAGCGAGAGTGGGGTTCTGCTGGAGAAACCATCAGAATGCCTCATTGTAGCAGTAGAACGCCAGGTAGCTATGGTTCTCAGCTATTCTGATGTCCCCCACCCTACTTCTTCTTCTTCCTTTTTTTTTTGTCTTTTTAGGGCCGCACTCACCGCACATGGAGGTTCCCAGACTAGGGGTCTAATCGGAGCTACAGCTGCCAACCTACGCCACAGCCACAGCAACATCAGATCCAAGCTGCGTCTGCGACCACCACAGCTCAGGGCAACGCCGGATCCTTAACCCACTGAGCGAGGCCAGGGATCAAACCTCAGTCCTCATGGATACTAGTTAGATTTGTTTCCACTGAGCCACGACGGGAACTCCCACGCTTCTTTTTTGAAATGAAATGTATAAAAATTTTAGCCTGATGCAAGGATTTTTTCCTAACTCAATACATTTCCCTAAGTGGAATCTAAAGAAAAGAAATTAAGGAGTTCCCTGGGGCTCTGCAGGTTAAAGATCTGGCATTGTTACTGCTGTGGCATAGGTTTGTTTGATTTCTGGTCCTAGAACTTCTTCGTGACATGGGCATGGCCAAAATAAATAAATTTTTTTCTGTTGTTTTTTATCAACTTTATTTTTTCAAAATAAATAAATTTGAAAGGCATACTTTAAAAAAAGAAAAAGGAGGAGTTCCCGTCATGGCTCAGTGGTTAACGAATCCGACTAGGAACCATGAGGTTGCAGGTTCTATCCCTGGCCTCGTTCAGTGCGTTAACAATCCAGCGTTGCCATGAGCTGTGGTGTAGGTTGTGGACACGGCTCGGATCCCGCGTTCCTGTGACTGTGGTGTAGACCGGCGGCTACAGCTCCGATTCGACCCCTAGCCTGGGAACTTCCACATGCCGTGGGTGAGGCCCTAAAACAACAAAAGGCAAAAAAGAAAAGAAAAGAAGGAAAGAAATTAAATTACAGTTCTTCAGAAGGCATTTCACCGTGTTCATGCTTTGGTGTGCTTATGTGGCAGTAAATTGTGACGAGGTATTTACTCAAACATGTAGATTCAGCCTGACAGCAACTCTTAAGTATATACTGACATAGGTGTGCTGTGAATGCAGCTCAAATACACGGTCTTCTGGAGGGGTAAATAACTTAATTAAGCTCCAAACATCAAACTCTAAACTTTCCTCTGGGTATACAGCGTTGCATGCTTGGGAAATAGTATGTATTGAAACAGTGTAAAAATCCTTTGTGTTTATAAGTGAAATGGAATCGGAGCCTGTGCTCAGCCAGTCACCAGGAGCCACACGATCACATGACCACTGGCCCATGAGAAGACACATGGGCTGGACCATAGCACTTCATCGTGCTGCTGTGTCCCACATGTCTGCCACCCCTGTCCCCTACCCCTCTCAGTGCCACTCATGTCCCTCACTCTCTGTGAAAGCCAAAGAAACCCTTACTGACTCCTCGGACCCCACTCCCTCACCCCCCAGGGGCAGCACCGTACCGAGAAGATGCTCTGCCTCCTGGTCCTCTGCAGCTGTATCCTCATCGTTCTGCTGAGGGGCCCCTCGAGGAGTTCCCGCTGTGGCTCAGCAGGTTGACAACCTGACATGCTATCCATGAGGACGTGGGTTCGATCCCTGGCCTCGCTCAGTGGGTTAAGGATCCAGCATTGCTGTGACGTGTGTTGTAGGTCGTAGATGCAGCTCAGATCCCGTGTGGCTGTGGCTGTGGCTTAGGCCAGCAGCTGTGGCTCCGATTTGACCCCTAGCCTGGGAACCTCCATATGCCGCAGGTACAGCCCAAAAAAGGAGAAAAAATTTAAAAAGAAGTCCCTCAAATGTGGCACCGCTTCAGCATCCATAGCGTTTCATTACTCTCCCCTCAGCCCTCGGTCCTTCTTTCCCACAGATTGAAGTAGGATCTACGAACGTCCGAATTGGAAGCACCATTTTTGGAGAGCGCGATTACTCCAAGAAAGCTGCCGAGCTGAAGGCCCCGGCAGAGGTGACCCAGGCGCACTGAGAAGTGGCCCGGCCCGAGGGCCGGTCCGGGAACACTAAGTATGCAGGCACCTGGGCTCTCACCTCTGTGTGCCACGTTACAACCATACCCTGTGCATGACCTGGAGCGAGCACACCGAGGATCATGTGCATGGATGGAAACCGCCCCACTTCGTGTCTGACCCAGGAAGCTCACTTCAAGTAGTGGCTTTGGACAGGATTTGAGAAGTCCAGATATTTCTGCAGAACAGACACCTAGTTAATAGCCAGGAGTTGCATTCAGGCTTGAACTTTGCCCCAGACCGCAAACCAAGGCATGAATGCCTTTCCCAGGTTAAAACTGGGTGACTGATGGAGTTCCCTTGTGGCACAGTGGGTTAAGGATCCAATATCACTGCAGCAGCTCAGGTTGCTGCTGTGGCACAGGTTCAATCCCTAGCCCCAGGGACTCCACATGCCATGGGCATGGCCAAAACAAAACAAAACTTGGTGACTGCCCATAGTCACCAAAGTCAGGAGGAATTCCCTTTGTCATCCATTTTGATAGAAAGTCCTGTTGCCAACTCCACACACACCCCACCAATGAGTCATCTCTGCTGCTCTGGGAGCACAGTGGCTTCTGCCCTGAGTTTCCATCCCACCCAGTAAACATCGGTCTTTGCTCTGGAATAAGCAGTCCAGGTCACTTCAGGCTCAAGTTAATCTTCTAAACCCACATTGTGGCTGATGAGGGCTGTGTCATTGGCCACCCTGTGGTGTTGACCCTGAGAATTACCGGGCAGCCTACAGAAGCAGGCACTCCTCCCCCCACCCCCCGAACTCCAGGCCCTGCGCCGATGGAAATCGAGTGATAGGATTTCTCTGCCACCGTGGTCCTCATTGTGGCGACTGCTCATCAAAGACCAGTGAATCTCATAGTTGCCCAGGAACGAGAGTCCTTCCAAGCCAGTGGAGACTTGTAGTTTCAACAGAGGCCTGGCCCTGAGCTTCCTGTTCCCAGGGAGTAAGTACTTTTTCGGCACATTTATAGCCTCCACTCGTGACAACCATGTTTTGAAGCCAGGATTTTGCGACCCTTGATTGTTCAAAGAGTGGGAAGCTCTTCGAAAACCGGAAAGCACAATTCTAAGAGTCACGACCAATGACTGTAGTCTGTGTCATCGTTTTGTAAATGGGTTTTTCTTATTTATCCAAGCCCCAGTCTTTCATTTTATGAAACAACTTCCAGAACACAATGCTGCTGCCGAATGTATACTTTTATAAAACTTAAACCATTACGATTCCTGTGCTGTTTGAATCAAATATAGAGTGTGATATTTAAGAATCTCTTAAGTAAAAATGTGAGTTTGAATTATGCCATCTGTGCCGATTACAAAGCCATTAAAAGGTTTATTTTCTACTATCTGGTGTAGTGAGTATAACAGGAGGGCAGTGTGGCATTGGACCCAGCAGGAAACTACTGTGCCCATCCCTGGTGTCCCTGGCATCGTACAGCTGGCCTCAGAGAAGGGCTCCCCTTGGTCACCGAGACTGCCAAAGCCACACGGCGGATGAAAGCAGGATTATGGGGAGTTACTTGGTGGTCTAATGGTTAGGACTTGGCACGTTAACTACTGCTGCGCAGGTTCGACCCCTGGCCTGGGAACTAAGATCCCACAGCAAGCTGTGGCCAAAAAATAAAAATAAACAAGATTCTGAACTTTGAAAGAGCAAGAAAGTAAAATGTTGGCATTTCAGGAATTATAAAAATAGAGGTTGCCTCTTGCTGTAGAAAACTTAAATTGCCTCTAGGTGGCGACATTGGCTAACCCGAGGGGCAAGCGTTGGGACTCCCCTGTGAGCAAATCCTTGAAAGAGGCAGAAACAGTCCAGGGAGAACGTGCTTTTCCCTGGTGATCAGGCTGAATTCCGCCTGGTCACAAGGTTCTTCTAAATAGTGCATTTCTTTGCACACCCGGCTGAGAGTTCTGAGGATGGCTGTGGGATCGCTGGGAGAGAAACAGTCTGAACCAGAGAGTTCTCTGGCTTGTGCCTAGAGAGCAAGAACCAAGGTCAGGGAGTTCCCTGGTTGGTCTGGTGCTTAGAACTCAGCTCTTTCCCCGCCTCGTCCTGGGTTCACTCCCTGGTCTAGGAACTGAGATCCCACATCAAGCCACTGCGTGCCTCAGACAAAGGAAAGAACTGCAAAGAAGTAGGGGAGGCTGACTCCAACCCAGATCGGGAAAGGAAACCAAAGTATCTGTTCAGTGTGTCCACCACAGCCCGGACCTTTTGTGCAGAAAAGACTGAACAAAGTTATAGCTTTCTTTTTTGTCTTTTTTTTTTCTTAGGGCCGCACCCACGGCATATGGAGGTTCCCAGGTTAGGGGTCGGAGGTACAGCTGCCGGCCTACAGCAACACCAGACCTGAGCCGCATATGTGACCTACACCACAGCTCACGGCAACACCAGATCCTTAACCCACTGAGCGAGGCCAGGGATCGAACCCGCAACCTCACGGTTCCAAGTCAGATTCGTTTCCGCTGCCCCGCAACGGGAACTCCATGAACGAAGTTACAACATTTTCATTAACACCAGCCAGGCATGAATACCCCCAGGTTTTCATCAAAGCCTTGACAGCATCCACGGCCAGTTTCCTGAGGGACAACAGCAGGCTGGCCTGGGTCAGACCGGTCCACGCAGCCTGTCTCCCTGGCAGTGCTGTCCACCGCCTGCTGCCGGTCCAGTAGGTCCGGACACTCAAAGACTTGCAGTCGTCCATCCAGCTTTCATCACCAGGAAGTGCGTCACAGATTCCCTTGCGTCTCAACAGAGCAGCCTCTAAATATTCCAATTGTACTGCCCTCCCCCCCTTTTAAATCATTCATGGCCCATAAAGCACATCCCCTGTAATCTCTCATTTTGCCCTCCCCGCAGCTGGTAGGTGATGGGGGCTCTCCAGCGGCTTCCCTTTGTGGCCGGGACACTGAGGCCCGGGGCAGGTTCACTGTGCTCCTTGCCTGAGGTCAGAGCGGGCTAAGCGAAGACCTTTGATCCCTGGCCCAGGGCTTGCTCACCACGCCCCACTGGTAACTTCTGTTGTCTCAGGCTTTAATAATTAGCAAGCGGTGTATTCTTAGATTTTTAAGCTGCATTTAAGAGAACCTTCTTACCATGAAAGCATTGGATGTGTTCAGCCTGTAGTAATTGTTGAGAACGGGCACATCCTGATGCAGAACCAACTTTGAAACCACACATAGGAGTTCCCTGTGTGGCTCAGCAGGTTAAAAATCTGACTAGTGGATTTTCCATCGTGGCTCAGCAGTAACAAACCCGACTAGTATCCATGAGGATGCGGGTTTGATCCCTGGCCTTGCTCAGTGGGTTAAGGATCCGGAGTTGCCCATAAGCTGTGGTGTAGGTTGCAGACGCGGCTCGGATCTGGCGTGGCTGTGGCTGTGGTGTAGGCCGGCAGCTACAGCTCCAATTCGACCCCTAGCCTGGGAACCTCCATATGCCCCAGGTGTGGCCCTAAAAGGAAAAAAAGAAAAGAAAAAGAAACCACATGCAGAGGAAGATGAGAAGGAAGGAGAGAATGAAAGCCAGCCTGAGTGGGATCAGCCGTCCCCTTCCGTCATCCTATTTTCCTCACTTGGATTCAAACTGTGCCACCTGCTGCAGGGCCCAGAGTGCAGGAGTGCACCCTCCTGCCCCCACAGCTAGGCGGGCTGTGAATCCTGTTCCCCAAGGCTGGGCAAGAAGGAAGGAGTTCAAGTGCAACATTCTGCAAATCCAGGACATCCTTGTCCTTCAGACGAGAAATGGCCCTGGCCTTCCCACCAAAGCCCCGTGGGAGGAAGGACCCGCCCACCAGTTCCTGAAGGGCCGCGATGAGGGTGGGTGTGCAGTGGGTGCCGCTAAAATGATTCGCTCTGGGAACTGTGACTGTCTTTACCATGAAATCAGCTGAACGCTGTTACATCAGCCTCATGACTAAGGGGGAAAGAATCCAACCGTCCAAGACATTTTGCTAATCTTCCTTCCACTCGAGAAGCACAGAGGTAAAGAAAGAATCCCCCCTTTTTTTTCCCCACCCCCTTTACATCAACACCACCCAGTTGCACCCAGTTTGTATATGCTTGGGCTGTGTGTGGTTGAGTAGCTGTTCACAAAGCAGATTTCTTCTCCTGAAAAGCACTTCAAGGTCCCGAGAGACCTCGGAGCTAACCTTTTTCCTATAAAGTCCAGCACAGGACACGTGGTGGGGACAGAGCTGGGGGCACTTTTGGCACCTAGCTTGCATTTAAATTTTACAAGCTCAAGCTCTGAGCTTTGAGACTGCAAAGGAGCAGAAGCCACCCTTTGAGTGCGGAGTGCCTTCTTGAAGGTTCTTCCCACTGGCGAGCTGGCTGCGCTCCCATGAGGGTGCTCCCCGACCCGTGCGCCAGCAGAGCCGTGCAGCTCCCCAACTTCAGAGCTAAGCTGGACCCAGCTGCCAATCTCCCAAATAAAATCAATGTGTGACCTTATTCACCAGCTGTAGCGAGGAAACTAGCACAAACTAGGGCCAACTTTGAAGCCAAAAGGGAAGATGAGAAGTTGGGGGTGGGGGGGCGGCACTTGGCTGGACATGAAAGGTGTCTTGTCTGTCTGTTCCCTATTAGGCACAATTCTCTTGCAATCTGCAGCCTCAACATAATTCTCTTGACCAGAAACTCTCCGGAGAGATGGTGTCAGAAGGAAAAACAATCAGAATAGCATCCCTGACAGCAAAGTCACTTAAAAACCTATTTGTGAGGCGGGGGGGCTGGGGGGAGAAATGTCAGCTCGAGGAGAGGGTGCTGCTCACAGCAGGCAGCAGGGCTACCTGCCCGGGGACAGGGGACAGGTGGGGACATGAGGCGGAACCCGGGCAGGGCCTAGGGAACCAGGTGAGGAAGCAAAACGCCAGGTTCTCTGCCTTCCCAGTGCCACCCCCCTCCCCATGCCTGAGACCCACCTTGCCTGGCTTTCTCACCGGGCACTCAACACTCAACGACGCCCAGCCCACCGTGCATTGGGAGGTCTTACCTTAGAACAAAGTTATCTCAATCTATGCTAACTCCACTTCCTGTTTCTTTTCTCTTTTTTTTGTCGTCTTTTTAGGGCGGCACCAGCAGCGAATGGAAGTTCCCAGGCTAGGGCACACATCAGAGCTGTAGGCCATGGCCCACGCCACAGCCACAGCAACGCCAGATCCGTGCTGCATTTACGACCTAAACCTCAGCTCACAGCAACACCGGATCCTTAAGCCACTGAGTGAGACCAGGAATCAAACCCCCATCCTAATGGATACTAGTCAGGGTTCTTAACCCTCTGAGCCACACTGGAAACTCCCCACTTCCGGTTTCTGCCCACTGCCAGCAGCCAGAGGCCGAGAACCCAGCCAGCCCTGTAAGCTGAGAGCCAGCTCCCCAGGCTGCAAGGACTGTTCCCCAACCCCCTTTGACCTGCCTTTGAGCAAAGCCATTGAGTGTCCCAGAGGCCAGGCCCCTCCCAAGCCTGCAGAAGCCCAGGGGTTCAGATTCTGGAGTTCGGGCGAGGGTGCAGTTCTGGGGCAGGACCCTGTTATGGGAGAGAGAGTGTTTTTTCTTTCTTTTTTTAAGGACAAAAAACTAATCAGAAGCAAAAAGTAAGAGCTTTTCCCTGCCTTTCGGACTTGTTTATTGCTGGGATATCTGATTTCAGCAGAGGAAGCCGGCACTGAAGCGAGGTTTTTATTGGCCGCTAGCTCGAGGAATTCAGGGTTTGCCTTTGATTTGGCTTCCCCAGAACAGGAGGGACAGAAGCGCCCTCGCTGCTTTGATGGAGGAGCTGCGCACTTTGGGGACCCCCCGCCAAACTCCCCCTTTCTGCAGCACCGACTAAAATGCCCCATGGAGGATGAGGGTGGAGCCCGGGGGGCCCAGAGTGGAAGGTGGCCTCTGAACATCTCAGCGAGGAGAGCGAAACAGCAGATGAACGTTTTAAAAAGTTCTGAGACTGGCTCCAGGGCTCTCTGGCCCCCCTCCCCCGAAGTGGAGGGAAGGTCTGGTTTGGATGAAAGCGGTGTCTCTCCCTGATGGAGCTAGGCAGCCTGCATGGAGGGCCAGGCCTGATGGTTTCAATGTGTGGAGACGATAAAGCCAGATCTGAGAGGTGGCCTCTGCCAACAGGACTCCTCGGCTGGGCCGGTGGGCTCTGGGGAGGGGGGTTACCAGCTGGGCCACAGGCCCCAGGGTTCCCCACAGACACCTTCATGCCCAGACAGCAGCTGTTTGGGGTCTGGAGCCTCTCCCTCCCACCCACTGCTGTCCCCCACCATCCTGATCTCGTCAACAGGTTTCCTGTCTCCTCCTGGCTTCCAAAAGGGAAAAAGGGGGGTGTTCCAACATTTGGGGCCTCAGGGTGAGCCCAGCCATCTCCCTCCCTGCATCCAACATCCATCTTTCCCTCTGATCTCCCTCATCACCCTTCCCCCACAAACCACTGGTGACAGGAAGGACCCTTGAAACTGCAGTGTCTAAGTGTCTTTGCTTTACTGCTTTATCCATCCATGGGCAGGAGCTTTCTGCTGCTGCTGCTGCTGCGGTTCCTGCATCGATGGAAGAGGGCATCCCGTCCCCTGGGACAATGTCTATTCCTGTTCCAAGTTGGTGACTAGAAGGTCCACACGAGAGCCACCTTCCTCCTCTCCCCGGGCCTCCCAGGCCTCTGTGTGACAGGTCGCAGGCCTGTCTCCCGTACCGAGCATGCGCCCGGAGAGGGCCCGTCCCTGGCGCGGCTCTGCTCACCGGTGAGGCCTAGGCCCACTTTGGGCGGCCCCGTGCTGTTCGGGGCTCTGAGCTGAGGCCCAGGGCCTCCTTCAGGCGGGGGCGGGGACGGGGAACAAGGCTCTCACTGTGTCCACTTCAAGGAACCTGGGCATCAAAAGGTCTTTAAGCGGTGGGTTTGAAAAAAGCAGGAGAGGACCACGCTAGGCCCGGGAGCTGTGTGCTCGCAAACACACACACGCTCGGCCACGAGGCTCGCTCCACGTCTCTCTGGGTTTGAATCCCAAATCTGCTCCTCACCATCCAGATCCGCTTTGGCCAAAGACAAACCCCCTTGGTGTCTCCGTCCCCTCATCCGTCAACAGGTCACCTGTCTCTTGGTATCCCTGTGACATTTCCAAGTGATAAAGCACGTGACATCCCTGGCACATAGTAAGTGCTCAGGAGCTGTCAGGGGCCGCCGGCACTGGACCCAGCCGGCTGGGCTTACAGGGGCTGGAATCTCCATGGAGCGATGGGCGGAGCTCTGATGGACGGAGCAGATAAGGGCTATGGCAAACTGCTACCTTTCTTCAGAAATGAAACACGATCCTCTGAGGCCAAGGAGGAGAGGGACCTTCCAAGAGGCAATTAAAGCTCTGAGGAGTTCCCGTTGTGGCTCAGCGGGTTAAGAACACAGCTAGTATCCATGAAGGTGCAGGTTCAATCCCTGGCCTCACTGAGTGTGTTGAGGATCTGGTGTTGCCACAAGCTGTGGTGCGGGTCACAGATGCGGCTCAGATCTGGCGTTGCTACGGCTGTGGTGTAGGCCAGTGGCTACAGCTGCTCCGATTCTACCCAGCCTGGGAACTTCCATATGCTGCGGGTGTGGCCATAAAAAAATAAACAAATAAAAAGAAAAAATAAAGCTCCGAATACCCAGCAAGTTCCCCTCATAGGTCCCTCACCAAGATGGGCTGACAGAAGGAGGCTGCACAGGGGCGGTGGAAAGGCCAGCTGCCCCCTCACACGCTTCAGGCATGGACACCCAAGCCTCTGCTTCCTTCTGGTGCCCCAGCTTTCAATAAAAGACCCATCTCGAAGTTCCCGTCGTGGCTCAGTGGTTAACGAATCTGAATAGGAACCATGAGGTTGCAGGTTCGATCCCTGGCCTTGCTCAGTGGGTTACGATCTGGCGTTGCCGTGAACTGTGGTGTAGGCTGCAGACACGGCTCAGATCCCGCGTTGCTATGGCTGTGGCGAAGGCCAGCAGCTACAGCTCCTGTTAGACCCCTAGCCTGGGAACCTCCATATGCATCGGGTGCGGCCCTAGAAAAGGCAAAAAGACCAAAAACAAAAAGAAAAGACACAGCTGGAGACTGGGGCACAAAACTGGTAAAATAAGCCCAGAATGAAAACAAAACTAGACACACTGGCTCACACCCCCTGAGGCCCCAGTGACACGTCCTCTCGTCCCCAGAACAGGAGGCTCAGAGCAAGGGCCCCTCAACTGTTTCTCCCAAGCTCCCCTTCAGCCCCGTGCACCTTCCAGGACCGGAAGGCAGGTGAATAGGTCTTAGGAAACAGACCTGCACAGAAGCCTGACCTTGACCTTCCAAGGAGAAAAGGGTGGGGGGAGGGAGAGAGGGACGACGCACAAAGAAGGGGCAGGAGAGGAAAGGAGTAGGAAAAGCACAAAGAGGGGGCAGGAAGCAGAGGGTGGGGACAAGAGACACGAATATCCAAGGGCCAGCTCCTGAAACCCCCCAGGGGCCAGGCAGGCATCAGGACAGCTGCCCCAGGGGATGGTGTTCCCTGCAAAGACCAACTTTTCCAGCAGATTTGAAATCCACCCTGCCAGGCTGCTGACGGGCCTCAGCCGTGTGTGGGTGAGGGCATTCCTCTGAGGCTTCCCGCCAGCTGCAAGTGGCCAGGAGCGAGTGACCCCGGGGGAAGCAGGCAGCGGTGCCCAGAGAATCAGGCTGGGGAACCTAAAGAGAGGGAGGGGAAGCTCCTAAAAGCTGTTTCACAGACAAGGATGCTCCTCCAGGACCAAGGCCTCCTTCTGCGGCTGCTTCTAGAAAGAACACAGAAGGAAAAGCAGGTCCAGGAGTTCCTGCCATGGCACAGTGTGTTAAGAATCTAAGTGTAGGAGTTCCCGTCGTGGTGCAGCGGAAATGAATCCCACTAGGAACCATGAGGTTGCGGGTTCGATCCCTGGCCTTGCTCAGTGGGTTAAGGATCTGGCTGTGGCTGTGTCATAGGCCTGCGACTACAGCTCCAATTGGACCCCTAGCCTGGGAACCTCCATATGCTGTGGGCGCAACCCTAAAAAGCAAAAAACAAAACAAAAAAAGAATCCAATTGCAGCAGCCCAGGTTGCTGTGGAGGTTCAGGTTCAATCGCTGGCCTGGCCCAGTGGGTTAAGGATCCAGCGTTGCTGCAGCCGTGGCTTAGGTAGTAGCTGCGGCTATGATTAGATCCCTGGCCTGGGAATTTCCATGTGCCTTGGGTGTGGCCAAAAATAAAAAGTACTGAATTTCCCAAAAAGAAAAAAAAAGGAGTTCCTATTGTGGCTCAGCAGATTTAGAACCTGACTAGTATCCATGAGGATGTGAGTTTGATCCCTGGCCTCGCCAAGTGGGTTAACGATCCAGCAAAGCTGCAGAATAGGTCATAGATGCAGCTCAAGAAAAAAATTTTTTAAAGTTTCACTTTAGAAAAAAAAGCAGAAAAAGCTCAATCTCCAGTCTCCATCTTGCCCCAGGGAACAGTGAGTATGGCTGAGAGTGCCAAGCCTAGGTCTTTCTGGTGACCAGCCCGCATCCTGAGCACCACCCTCATTAGCATAAACTGTGGTGTGCCCCAGAAGGTCCAGAAGAATCACAGAAAATACCCCTGTCACTCAGGAAAGGCCAAGGGTTTTAGGAGCTGAGGATCCCATTTCCCAGATATGAAAACTGAGGCTTAGGTAAATTGAGTTGCCCAAAGTCACACCATCAGTAAAATGGAGAGCCCAGGATTTGAATCCAGCTTCAGTGCTTCTTGCACTTAGGAGCTTACAAGGCTCTCCGGTAGGAGGTATCTAGAGGTTATGCAAATGCATTGTGTGGGATGGAGTCTGATTGGAAGGGAAACCTTTGCAGGCTGAAGTAGTTACCTGGTACTTCCCACAATTTCTCTCTATTGCTACAGGTTGTTTATCGTGTCACGTTTGCATTTCCATTCAGTCCTGGGCCATGGGAGTGCCCTAGTGGCTCTGTGGATGAACGATTCTGCGTTGTCACTCACTGGCTCCATCACTTCTGTATCACTGGTTCTATCCCTGGCCTGGGAACTTCTGCATGCCATGGTATGGCCAAAAAAAAAAGGTAATCAACAATTTAAGGGTCATAATGTCACCTACTGTTGTCTTAGGATCCTGCCTCTAGAAGGCACAGAGGGAGCTGGGAAACCTGAGAATCCAGAGGTGAATATCCCAGCTGAGGCCCCGCACTGCCCGGAGAAGGGAGCAGGGCCGGGAGCTGAGAGGTGCTAGCCATTGCGGCTCCGATTCTATACGTGTTTCTAGTCTCTCCTAGCCTTTAGTCACACTTACTTTCCTCTAACACTGGTGCTCCTTCAGGAAGCCTCTGCCTTCCCTGGATCTGCCAGAAGGATAAGGGACGGGGGTCCAGTTCTACCACCAGCTGTGATCTGGGAATGGACCTCTGAAAAGAGGCTCAGGCTCCAGGGAATCAGAGGAGAAAACCTCAAGAAGAACCAAAGGAGGAGTTCCCGTCGTGGCTCAGTGGTTAACGAATCCTACTTAGGAACCTTGAGGTTTCGGGTTCCATCCCTGGCATCGCTCAGTGGGTTAAGGATCCGGCGTTGCCGTGAGCTGTGGTATAGGTCGCAGACGCGGCTCGGGTCCCACGTTGCTGTGGCTGTGGTGTCAGCTGGTGGCTACAGCTCCTGTTAGACCCCTAGCCTGGGAACCTCCATATGCCTCGGCCCTAGAAAAGTCAAAAAGACAAAAAAAAAAAAAAAAGGGAAGAAGAACCAAAGGAGTTTCTTGGGGTAATTATTGACAGCCTCCTCCTCCCCTAGAAATTATAGAGCATGGCAGCTGAAACTGGACTCTGGAGTCTGGAGGGCTGGCTTCAAATCCTGCTTCCATCACCTCCGAGCTGTGTATCCTTGGACAAGTTACTATTAGTGTGCCTCTTCCCCTCTTGTCTGTTAAACAGCCATCCTCAGCCAGTTGTGAGGACAAAATGAGCTAATTCTTGTAAAATGTAGTCACAAGTGCCCGGCATGTAGCAAGTCTGTCTCAGTGTGTGTCTCCTGTGCCAGCTCTGGTCTGCTCAGGGCTCCAAGGGTGGGCACCCTGACCGTGACCCATCTTCCACTCTCAGCCGACCCAGTGGAGGGTCTGCTCAGTCATGGGGTTAAGAGGCCCAGCCGCTCTTGGACGAGGGGGAGTGGATCAGCACTGAGGCTGGGGGCAAGAGAGAAGTGGGCTAGCAGCTAGCACCCAGCAAGGGCAAACAGTTCTTTAGAGGGGCTGTAGTGGATGTGAGCCCCAGGCCCTTAAGGGGATAATTATGGTCTAGCAGAGTTAGGTGGACGTGAGCCTAGGCCCCTTTTTAGAAGATAATTATGGTCTAGTCGAATTAGGCCTTCTCTCGAATGGACTAAAACTTTGGGTAAGCCCTCCACCCCTCTTGCTTCAGACAGAATTAATGCCTCCTCCTCCCTCTTATCATGGAAACTTATTCTTACTTCCCTGAAGAACTGATCACACGAGATCAGGGCCAGGGTCAAGCTTCCTGATCAGATACTCGGAGGTTGGGAACTAAGTTTGAGTCATCCTTCTATCTCAAATGAACTCATTCCTTCCACCCTACACCTCTGAGAACAGATAACCAGGACAAATTTTTAAGGGGAGAAGCTTTTGGATGGCTCAGAGAAAAGAGCATTTAAAAAGGAATTGGAGCGTTCCCATTGTGACTCAGCAAAAAAAAAAAAACAAAAAAAAACAAACCCAACTAGCATCCATGAGGATGCAGGTTTGATCCCTGGCCTAGCTCGGTAGGTTAAGGGTCTGGCATTGCCGTGAGCTGTGGTGTAGGCTGCAGACTAGACTTGGATCTGGGGACCCGGCGTTGCTGTGGCTGTGGTGTAGGCCGGCAGCTGCAGCTCTTATTCAACCCCTAGCCTGGGAACCTCCATATGCCATGCATGCGGGCCTTAAAAAAAAAGGGAATCGGAAAACAAGATCCTACTGTATAGCACAAGGCACTATATTCAATAACCTGTGATAAACCATAATGGAAAAGAAGAAGAATATATATGCATACAAATATATATAATATATGTAGGAATCATTTTGTTGTACAGTAGAAATTAACATAACACTGTAAATCAACTATACTTTAATAAAATTAATTAACAAAAAAAAAGGTGAGTTCCCAGCACTGGCTCTTTACCCCTCAGACATCCAGTTTCCTCAGCCATACTTGTAAAATAGAAAGTCACTCGAGCTCCACTCATCTTCCTGGGTGAGTATACAGGCCAAAAATGATCAGCGACACGACAGGACAGGACAGCATCCTGGAAATGTCTCCACCACGCACCTCATTCACACCTGTGGGAAAGCATCGCTTCATTAAATGTCAGCCTCAGAGGGAGGGTGTTGCAGTGGACTTCCTTTCTGGACTCTGAGCGTCTTCACTTAGTAAAAAACAAAATAAATAAAGAAAGAAATGACAGAAAGGCTGTGTGACCCAGGCCAGAGGCCTCCTCTGCTCTGGTCTCAGAAGTTCCCTGGCCTGTGAACCAGGATTGGGTGGCAGGCCCGCCGCCTCTGTGACGACCCTTCCTAGGAATGCAAGCCCAGCCCCTGCCGGCCCTGCAGGGGGCTCCTGCTGGGGGAGGCCGGTCTTCTGCCTTCCTCCATTTGCAGTCACTATTTATTTATCTTTGGAAGTTGAAGGAACCAGAGCCTGCAACTGGGACAGACCTGTGGAGCCAGAAGAAGCCAGCGTCTGGGCCCCTGGCATCTGCTGCTCATGTGAGGGAAAGAAGCCATTCCCCGCAAAAGGGGTTGGGGATCCGGCTGAAATGCCACCGTGCTAGGAAAGGTGCCACATACCCCAGGAGGGCCAAGGGCTCGCAAAGAAGGTGACAGTCACAGCAGTGGCCGATTCGGTGGCCCAGTGAAGGATGGGAAAAGGAGCTCTGCTCAGGAACCCCTCAGCTGGGGCAGCCCCATCTCCACAGCAAAGTTGCCATTTCCACCCCCCACCCCCAGCCTGTGTCTTCCCGCAAAGGCGCTATTCAGGGTCAGAAAAGGCAGCTTCTGTGGGAAGACTGAGGAAGCAGACACACTGGGCCACACTTCACTTGTCCCTCTGTCCCAGCTTGTGTTTCAGTCTATCTGAGAATCGAGGTGATTTTCAGACCCATCCGAGTGCCTTCCCACCACCACCGCTCACCAGTTCTCAGGCTACAACTTGCAGTCACAAACTAGGGGACAGGCAGGGCTCCATTTTGACCCCCAAGATTCCACACCCCCCCATGTGTCCTTAGAGCTGCCTAGAAGGGACCCTCCTGACTCAGTGCAGTGCTCTTTCCACTCCCAGCACACACCCCTGCTTTTCCTTTCTCCATTTCCCTCATTCCCACTGTTCCTGCAAACACACACGTGGATGTGGAAAGGTAGGCGGTGGCAGATCTAGCCTGTCTGCCTTGGCCTTTGACCCCTCCTGGGCCGAAAGACATGCACCCCCACTGGGCGAGGTCAGCCGGCAGCAAGGAGGGTCTGAGCCTCCTAAGGCTTGGCTCCGATTCCGCAGTGGTTGAAACAGAGCTGTGGGAGTGAGTGCCGGCCTCCAGACTGGCCCATCAGGTCAGGGGTCAAGCGAAGCCGAGCCTCAGCAACCCCAGAGCGGTGAACCAAAAAGTTCAAATCAAAACATGCACACCTTTGGCCAAGCTCGCAGGTCCACGAAAGTCCCAGAAATATCGGGGTGCAGGCTGGACGGGCGTGAGTGAGGGAAGATTTTGTGGAAGGTGATGGCGGTTGGCTTTGAGATCGGAGATGGGTTGTCAGGAGGAAGAGTCCTGGCTCGGGGGAGAGGTGCGGGAGGGAGAAAAAGTCTACGTTTAAGGAGAGTGCAGAGAACTCGCGGGCCCTCAAGCCGGCTGGCCCGCTCAGGCTCCTAGGAGGGCAGAGGCCTGGCTGCGTGTCGGGAGGCGCTAGGGCCTAGCGGACGGACGAGCTGGCAAGGGGAGGGCGGGCGGAGACAGGCGGCGGCGGGAGCGGCGCCGCGCCGAGCTGCCTCCATCCATGGCACGGAGAGGCGGCGGCGGCGGCAGGAGCCCAGCGCGATCCGCTAGGTCCCAGCCCCGCGCAGAGCGAGCAGGCGACGCGGACGGGTCCGGCCTCAACCCGCCCGGGAGAACCGCGCAGACACTCGGGCCGCGCCGCCGGGGGCCGCCCGCGCCGCGCTGACAGCCGCGCCCGCGTCCTCCCCGCCGGGGCGCTCGCTGGACATGCCCCCGGGGCGCGGCGGCGGGGACCCCGGGGCTTGCCTCCGCCCAGGGCCCCCCGCCCCGCCCTCGGGCGCCCCGGGCCCCCGCTGAGCACGCCTCCCGCACTCTCGGATCCCTCTGGCCGGCGCGCAGACGGGCCCCAGCGCTGTCTGTCCCCGCGGGGCGATGGGCTGATGGGCACCGCGGAACGCAGGATGCGGGCGGCGCCCGTGCGCCTGCTGCTGCAGCTGCTGCCCTGGCTGCTGCTCTTGGTGCCCGAGACCTGGGGCGCGCCCGGCTGCCCGGTCCCCATCCGCAGCTGCAAGTGCTCGGGGGAGCGGCCCAAGGGGCTAAGCGGCGGCGCATCCAACCCGGCACGCAGGAGGGTGGTGTGCGGTGGCGGGGACCTCCCGGAGCCTCCGGAGCCCAGCCTTCTGCCTAACAGCACCGTTACCCTGTGAGTACCAAACTCGGCCAGCCCGGCCAGCCGACGTGGGGACGAAAGGAAACCAGACGGGAGGGGTGGGAAATGGGGGACCGAGAGGATGCCAACACTTCAGAGACTCCAGGACAGGCCTGGTTCAGAAGCCGAAAAGAGAGGCTTGGAGAAGCAGGGGGGAAATTAGAGCTCCAGGGGAGTGGAAGAAGGAAGGAGCATGGCGTGGTATGCGAGTGTGGGCGTCCCAAATAGAGGCAATGCGGGCGCCCACTCACCTGTACAGGTGAAGGGGAATGCGCGCTGGCAGGACGCCCACGCCCCTTGAGTTTCCAGCCGGGGCTGGTGTTGACTTCGGGGACCTGAGGTGGGCAGGCTCAGGGAAGGCTCAGGGAAGCTCGACGCCTGCGGCCCAGTAAGTGGTTGTGGTCTTTACCACCGCGGACACGTCCCTGGCCGCGCTGGAGCGGTCTCCAGGGTTCACTCCGCGGGCCTGGCTCCTCCAGTTGGGGGCGCCCCATCCGACCCCAGAGCCCGTCAGCCCCGCTTCCAGCTCTTCTCTTTCTAGCGCAGGCGGGAGGATGGGCTCGGAAAAAGTCTGTCCTTGGGGGTGCAGGCGTATCTGGGGTGTGCCAGACCCCAGGGTCCCGATTCTTCTCGGGCCCCTCTCCCGCCCGCGCGCATCTGTGAAGTGAGCTCTGTACTGAGTCCTGCATCCTTCCCTCTTCTTTCTCTCCCCGGATATACACGAGCTTTGGCTGTTTCTCGATTGACTTCGCGTAGGGATTGCGAAGACAGAAACCTGGCTGAGGTCGGAAGGAGGCTGCCTCCCAGACTCCTGTCTTCCCGTTTCCCTTCTCAGCCGGGGCCTTATTAAACCCTCACTTTGACGGCAACCAGCGCGGCCCGTCGCCGCCGCCGCCACCCAAACCCAAACCCCGCAACCGCCAGAGAATTAGCGACCCCTCCCCACCGCCACGATTTCCTGCGCAGACCACGTGCTTGGAGCCCCACGCACGCGGCGGAGTGGAGGGTCCGGCCCTAGCGGCGGCCCTTTCCTTTCCTGTCCCGGATCCAGCCGACTACGAGCCGCTTCCCCTTCCCTGTCCTCCTGACCCCGGTGGCCACTGTTTCCCCACCGCCCCTTGCCCGGAGTTGGAGCTGGCGCACAGTCTCGCCGATTGTGTCCAGAACAATACAGTAACGCCTCTGGTTGGGTGAGTTCAGAGGCTGCCCGCTTCCTGACAGGACACGACTGGTCAGCCTCTGACGTTGGCCGCCCGGCCAGTACTTTCCACCATCTGGGGTGGGTGGGTGTCTGTGTGCAAGAGGGGGCTGGAAGCCGGGTCTCTGCGCTCTCCCACGGCTCGGCAGCTGGGGCCTGCCAGGGTCTGGGAAGGGTGCCCTGCGAGCGGATTCAGATCCCTCTGAGTGTCCACTGGTGTTGAAGTGTCCAGACAGGCCTGGGCATTCCCCAGCCCACTCAGTTCTGGAGGAGAAAAATGCTTGCTGTGTGGAATAGCTGGGCCAATGTCTGTGTGATTACCCACTGGGCTATGATTATTCAGTTCTGAGAGGTGTGTGTGTGTACGTGTGTTCCGGATCTGGTGGCAGTGCTCACACATGTGTTAGGATTAGGGAACCCTCACATATTGAAGGCAGAAAGAAAGGGGGGAGCATTAAAAGGTGGTTTTGGCTGTACATCTTAGAATGATTTGGCACCTAATGCTTTCCAGCCATGGTTAATTCCCATCGACGCCACTCCAAGGACAGAGCAGGGCCAACTCTTGGTGAGAATATACTGGGACAGGGTAACAGCCAACAGGACTGCTAGCTCACCTTCCCATCCCAAACCATCCCCTAAGGAAGATCCTGCGTTGTCCCAGGCCACTGACATCTTCCAAAGGAACAGGCCCCCTGAGCCTGGCTGGACATCTCCATGGGGACAGCAGCCAGCGCAGGCCGGAGCTGCCCGTGAGAGTCCACTGGCGCATCAGCCAGGGGAGGGGTGTGTGTGTGTTATTAAGATGAGCCATGGCCATACTCCTTAGACTCTCCCCTCAGGCCCCACCTGGTCCCCTGACAGTCAGCCCTCCACCAAGCTGGCTTCTGAAGGAAAAAGAGCCCCTGTTCTTCTTCAGCAGAAGCTGGGCGAGGATTCTCTTCTGGGGGCCCAGTCCCTCCAGCAAACCCATCCCTACCCAGCATGCATTTCGAGGGAAGAGGGAAGAGAAGGACTGGGAAGGGGCTTCTGCTCTTCCAGCCTGGCAGCCAAGAGAGGCTCAGAGCACAAAAACCTTCGCACCCTCCCAAACTCCTCCTCCTTACTCTTGTATTACTTTTTTTCCACACAGTGTTCCCTCTCACCTTTTTGCCCATCACCCGGCTGCAAACAACAGCACTTGGGCCAATGGTCTTCACCTTCTGGCTTTCCCCTCCCTCCGCCTCCCCTGCTTTCCTCCAGCACGGGGCCCCCGGCCCCCAGTCCCCTTCACACACCACTCTGCCGCCCCCCTGGAGAGGAGAGGAACTCCCGACCTCCACCTGGGGAGGCCTGGCCCACTGCTGAGGCAGAGAAAGTGCTAGATAAGGTGCCTCTCTGCAAGGAGCCTCCCGGCTCTGCTCAGAAAGCCTCTGGGCCATTCAAGGGCAATCCTGGGAACAGGCCTGTTTCCCTCGCGGAAAACCGTCCACCTCCACCCTGTTATCTCAACCCGAAGGCCCCCCTCTCCCCACCCCTGGCTTCCCTCCCCCAATGGATTTTCATTCGCAGTTGTCCAGGAAAGCAGAACTCTTGGCTTCCTTCCTGACCCATCTATCCCACCCCACCCCCCAGTCTCGAGGCCCCATCCACGGGCAGCTGTGGGTACAAATGCTGGTCGGGGAGCAGGAGCCTTTATGGGCCTGGGCTGGGGGCGAAGGCTTATCACAGGGAGAAGCTGCGTGGGGGAGGGGACGCAGACCCCTGTGAGTTCCCCCACACACCTCCCCCAGGCAGCAGCTGACCGGCCTGCCCTCTGGTTCTGGGCTCTGGGAGTTAAGAGTGGGGAGGAGGGATAAGGAATTCCAGGGGAGGGCTGATGATGGACAACTCTAGAAGGAAATCTCCTATGAGGACCTCCCAGGACCGCCCGAGCAGCCCCTCAGAGGATATCAGGCCGTGTCAGAAAATCCTGGGCCCCCGGGCAGAACCAGGCCTTAGAGACCCGCAGGCCTGGCCCTTACGTCTGACAGCTGAGCAGGGGGAGGCCAGATGAGGAGAGGGCCACGTCTGGCCAGGAGCCACACAGCCTAGCTGACTGACGCCAGCGTCAGGATGGGTTGGGTTCTCTTCGTTTTCCTCTCAGGTGAGAGACTCAGTGTTTACCTGGCTGGACTCGGGACCCAGTGGACACAAAAGCTGCTTTAAACAACCTGGTCTCTTCCCAGCACGACCCAGGCCCTTTTGACCTGGGGACATTCCAAGGATGGGTGGGGAGGGGGCAGACGTGGGACAGGGGTAGTCACTCCGGATTCTCCCAGAGCCAACAAACCCTCACCTACTCAGCCGCCCGTTGCGGTGGGGGGGCTAGGGGTAGGTGTTGCTCACCGCATTGGCTGCCCCCCTAGGACAGAAGTCCCATTTGCCATATAGATGTGCCCAGCAGCGGCTGGGAGTTTGGTGCGCTTAAGGGGAGCTCCAGTCGTCCAGCTCCGGACTGAGCCCTTTCCCTGGCGCCCCGCACCTCAGCCCCCCCGCCCGGGAGGGGGTTCCAGTTAAGGGGAGTTGGGGTCAGAGTGTGCCAAGCAGCCTCCGCAGGGCCCGAGGGGAGGGGAGAGATGCTGGCTGGAGGGGCGGGGCCCACGCGGGCTCCCCACCCCCTTCCCTTCCACCCTCTTTCCTCCATATGGTTCTCATAAGGTCTGGGCTCAGAGACAGCAGCCAGAGGAAGTGGCTGTGTACAGAGAGCTTTTGTGCGGGAGCGGAGGGGGAGGGGGAGGGAGCGAAGAGAAAGAAGGAAGGGAGCGAAGAGGCTGAAACTCCAACACGCTCGCCCCTACCCTCCCGAAGGTGCGCGGTCTCGGCTGCAGCGCCCCCATGTGGCCCTCCCGCTCGTCCGAAGCGAGGGGCCCAGAAAAATCCCAGCCCCTCCCTGACTCTCCATACCAGGGCGGGTAGTTGGAGCGAGCCAGCCTGGGTTCCTGGATTCCCAAGGAGTCTTCCCAGAGGGCTTCGGGACCCTTAGGGCGCCCCCTCGTGCAGGACGCCAGGGCCCGGGGTCCTACCTCGGAAGGTCATCAGGCAGAGGGCAGAGAACGGAGCCCTCCTGCTTCACTGGGTTGAGTCCCCGTCGCGCTCAAGAGATTGGGGAGGCCGGCGGGCTGTGCCCCTATGGCACCTATAGTTCAGCTGCCCCCCCTCCCCGCCCCCAGTGGGACCAGGACCCAGAATGGGTTATTGAGCATGAATATCCAGAACCCACCCACGCAAGAACCCAGCCACTCCTACTTGCGGTTGCCAAGGAGGAGGGGGAGGGACTGCGAGTTCAGGGTTAATAGTTTCAAACCGTTACCCTTAGAACGGATAGACAGTGAGGCCCCGCTGTATGGCACAGGGAACGATGTCCAATCACTTACGATGGAGCATGATGGAAGATAGTGATGAGAAGGAGAGTGCGTATACACGCTTTGCTGTACAGCAGAAATAGTCAATCAACAACAACAACAATAATAATAACACACACACACACACACACACACACACACACAGGAAGTCTCTTCCTGCCGCCTTTTATGGCTCACCCTTGTGTTGGGGGTTGCAATTCCTAGTCCTAGCAAGCCTAAGAACTTACCCCAAAGGCCCAGGCAAAACCAATGTAATTTGAACCTCCTGGTAAATTGACCCTTAAATTTGGGGTCACGTTTGTAAAGGGAGCCAGTGCATCGAAGTTTATGCCCCAGGGGAGTTCCTGGGATAAGAACTCTCTCCTGCAGGAGCAAAAAGCTCCAGCCTCTGAGTTGATCCCCATCCTTCCTTTCAGTGAGGGCTCTTCACCAAAGCCCAGAGAGGGCAGGCGCGTCCCCCGGTGCCACACAGCCTGGGCCAGGGCCCCTCACTCCTCCATCACCCTCCCTGGGACCAAACAGAGAGCAGGGGAGGAGAGGGGAGGGAAATGGCCCCGGGCTGAGGAACCAGAAGGAAAATCCGGTAACAGCTAGGAAGGGGCTGTTCAGAGGGGCTGTTTATTTTTATTCCCCCAGCCCAGCCGCTCTGTTCTATTTAGAGCTCAGACACTGACAGGACAAAGCTACCTCCTCCCCTTCCTCCCTCCTCCGAGGGGCCCCCATCCTTCCCAAACTCCAGAACATTCCTTTGCTTTTAGGATTGGGTAATGGGGGTGGGGGAGCGGAGACACTGCAGAGTGCAGCTCAGGCGGCAGCCTCCTAGGACCCAGCTCTCCCAGCCTTGGGAGCGGGGAGCGGCTACAAGGGGTGTGTAAGACGGATGGGGCCAGGTGAGGGCCGGAGGACATCTGTCACATCTGTCACGGAGGAGCAGGGAACCGGCTGGAGCAAGCGGCTGAGGAGGGAGTTCCAGCCTGAACTTGAGGGACCAGACATCTCCCAGCTGGAAAGCGAAGGGAAGGTCGGAGAGCCCCCTCCTTCCTCGCCTCTCCCCGCCTCCCCTCCCCCAGGGCGCTTTGCCTGCTGGGAACTGTGTGTTGGGGCAGAAACTCTAGACCTGAGGAGCCTCAGCATCCTGGATGGGGAGAAACCATCAAGTGTAAGGAGTAGAAGCCTTCAGTCCAGACCCTTCCATTTTTGTTTTTTCCCCTCAGAGCCAGCCTCACAGTCTATGGAAGTTCCCAGGCTAGGGGTTGGATTGGAGTTGCAATTGCCAGCCTACCACTGCTACAGCAACGCCAGATCCTAGCCCGCATCTGCAACCTACACTGCAGCTCACAGCTCACAGCAACGCCGGATCCTTAACCCAGTGAGTGGGGCCAGGGGCCAGAGGTGGAACCCGCATCCTCGTGGATACTGGTCGGGTTTATTACCACTGAGCCACAACTCGAACTCCCCAGACCCGTTTTTTTACTGAGAAGAAACCCCCCCAGAGAGAGGGGTCCTACAACTCCCAGCCAGACCACGGAGCTCCTGCTGCAGGTCAGGGCTGGCCCGTTACCACACTGACCAGTCAGAGCCGTCCTCGCTGGGGACAGGGCAGGCAGATACGCTAGTCTGCTTCCTATGGATAGTGAGCCAGGGAGAGGGGCGGCCACCCCCATGAGAGCCTAACCCGTGCAAAGGTACTTATGGGACCACCGTACGGTCACTGCACAGAGGACTGTGGGGACGTGGGGACAGGAGGAAACTGCCTCCTGACCTCGGAAAATCAGGGTTCACGGACCACCGCCACCTTCCCGGGAGCTCTGCCCCTCCAGGTACCCACCCGGTCATTCCACCGGTGCCTGCCCTGTGTCCAGCCCTGTGCCAGGAGATGAGAGACCTGGTCTCTGCCCTCAGGGGCCTTACGGTCTCATGGCAGAGACTCGCATCCAGGCTCACAAAACAGGACAGCATCAGGGCCTCCAAGCTCCCAAGGAAAACTTCTGGGTGGAAGGATTAAAGAACTCATTTATACTTAGGTAGAAAAGACTGATAACTGTCCCATCCTTTCAGGTTTATTTGTATTTGAAATAAACTCCCAAAAGCTTGGCTCCCCTGTGGTGGAGCCCAGCTTCCTCCCACTGGTGGACAGACACACGCGCCTCCTCGTCCACCTCCCATGCGTGGGAGATGGTGGACACCGTGCATCGTTTGTGTTTGTAGTGCTGATGTGCTCCACAGGGCCAAGCACAGAGTAGGTGTTCATGTTGGTTTGAAGGACAAATGAGTGGACGTCCAGTGTGCGTGGTTACAGCAGGCTCAATTCCATGTGCTCAAGCGCTAGTGCCGGGGATCCCCAAGTTCCCATGAGGGCACACTGGCCACCCGCCACCCACACTTTGCAGGTAGTCCTCCCCACGGCAGCCCCAATTTCTTGGTTCTGCGCGCTGACCACCAAGACGCTGTGCCCTTAGAGAGAGAATAGTTTAGCGAAAAGGAGGCAGGAAGGCTCGTGTTGTAGGAACCATTTGCAAGACAGTTTTCCCTCTTGACCTTGACCTCAGGCCCTGCCTGGACAGCCCAGCTTCAAGGCCAAGGTCAGAGGTCCTCTAAAGCCTGGGGAAGGGAGGCCCCACCTGAGTGTGCTTCTAACCAGTAGGTGTTCGGGGCTGGCCAGACAAGCTTCCAGCCAGGATGGAGGGATGAGGAGTGCCACGCTTCTCTCCAGCCTTTACATCCCCGGCAGTTAGGCTCTGTGGACGTGAAGGGCAGACTTCAGTCTGAGATGTGGGTCAGAGTAGGGCCGGGTTTGGCGTACCCTTTGCTAAAATGCACCCTTCGTGAAAGAGAATGATGATTGCTTATTGGCATAATGTGACATTTGGTAGTTATGTAGTTAATCATTCATTAATTGACATTTGTAGCATTTATTTTCAGTCATGATTTTTTTTCCTTTCTCTCTCTTTTTTTTTTTTTTGTCTTTTTAGGGCCACACCGTGGCATATGGAGGTTCCCAGGAGGGTCCAGTGGGAGCTGTAGCCGCCGGTCTCTGCCACAGCCACAGCCACGCCAGATCCGAGCTGTGTCTACGACCTACACCAGAGCTCACGGCAACGCTGGATCCTCAACCCACTGAGCAAGGCCAGGGATTGAACCCGCATCCTCATGAATGCTAGTCGTGTTCATTAACTGCTGAGTCCCAGTCGTGATTTTTTTTTTTTTCTTCTGGTTTCAGATGCCCTTGTGGGGTCCTGGAAATGCTTCAAGGCCCCGGGTACTGGGCCTGTGGGCAGAGCCGGGAAGTCCAGTTGCACCTCAGTGGTGCGGCTGGTTATGGGCCTGAGGCCTTTTTGGTGTCAGTGAGCCGACCAGCCTCTTTGCCTCACTCATAGTCTCCCAAAGTCAAGGTGCCAGCGGCGAGTGTTGGAGTTGCCATCTTCCCAGCCTAGGGGGCCTTCGTGATGGCCTAAATTCCAGGCTCAGAATTCCTGGAGAGCACAGAGCCCCAGAGTCCTGGCCCGTGGTCCTTGCGTCCACGTGGGTGGGGCGGGGAGGCGGGTGCTGACTTGTATGACTTCCTGCGCCTGTGAGAACCCTTTGGTTCAGGCATGTGCTGGCCCCACGCCCCACAGAGCAGTGCCCACATGACCCCTATGGGGTCATCTTTGATGTCCGACTGGGATCTGGCAAGTTCCTGTGGCTGCCCAGAGGCCACAGGGCCTCTGCAGACGCCAGCCATTGGCCCCCGTGGCCTCCAGCCTCATTAGTGAGCGGTAACTCGGCTTGCTTCTCTTCCCTAAAATAGGACCCGAGCCGGGAGGGAGTTCTGGAATGGACTCCGTGTGCCCCCTCTCCTTGGCCGGATTTCAGATTCTGGGTTAGAGAACAGGGGCCTCCAGGGACGGGCCCCCCCTTCCCGTGAAAACGTGATGTCGGGGTGGTGGCGGGAGAGGAGGAAGCTGAGGATGCTGAGCTGGGCGAGCCTGGGGTCTGAGGTGGGTGGCGTGGGTGGGTGGCATCCCCCTGGCAGGCTCCCTGTGCAGGTGAGGGAGGGAGGCTGGGGCTGCCCGTG
>PVHT020000140.1:10230984-10301135 GCA_004024745.2 Catagonus wagneri | reverse complement strand
GTGTGTGTGTGTGTGTGTGTGTTTCATGTATCCCATTAGCAGCCGTGCCAGCTTCCTACATGCCCAAACACTCTCTGTCCCAAATCACTGGCCTCCCCTCTATGACCAGACCCACAAGGGGCACCTCCAGAGAATTTAGCCTCCAAGAACAGCTGAGGCCGTTCTCCACATGATCTGGGTTTTAATAAAGTCTCCCCAGCCCAGTCTAGGTTGTTAAGACCAGAAAATCCTTTTTTTTTTTTTTGTCTTTTTGTCTTTTCTAGGCCTGCACCCGCGGCATGTGGAGGTTCGCAGGCTAGGGGTCTAATCGGAGTTACAGCTGCCGGCCTACACCACAGCCATAGCGGTGTGGGATCTGAGCCGCATCTGCAACCTACACCACAGCTCACGGCAATGCGTGATCCTCAACCCACTGAGTGAGGCCAGGGATCGAATCTGCAACCTCACGGTTCCTAGTCGGATTCGTTAACAACTGAGCCACGACAGGAACTCCCAAAAGATCCATTTCTAAACCATACACATATTTGCTGAAGTCTGTCCAAGACCTGGAAATGGGGGCCCAGAGGATCAACAAGATTAAACACTGCCTGATGCCTCAGCTTTGGGGAATGGCTTAGAAGGTGCGGGACCAGGAACTCAGCTTCAGAGAAAAAACTTCATTTCAAGACTCTCTAGGAGTTCCTGTCGCGACTCAGTGGAAGCGAATCTGACTAGTATCCATGAGGATATAGGTTCGATCCCTAGCCTCGCTCAGTGGGTTAAAGATCCAGCATTGCTATGAGCTGTGGTGTGGGTTGCAGACACGGCCTGGATCTGGCATTGCTGTGGCTGTGGTGTAGGCCAGCAGCTACAGCTCCAATTGGACCCCTAGCCTGGGAACCTCCATATGCCTCGGGTGCAGCCCTTAAAAAAATAAAGGCTCTCTAAGGCTAATCCCAATTCAATGATCCTTAAACAAAAATCTTTCACAGATAATTTTGAGTTAACTTTTTTTTCTTACTTGGCTGCCCTGCAGCATATGGAGGTCCTAGGCCAGGGATCAGATCCAAGCTGCAGTTGTGGCCTATGTAACACCAGATCCTTTAACCCACTGTGCTGGGCCAGGGAGCAAACCTACTTCCTGGTGTTGCAGAGATGCCACTAAGCCCATTACACCACAGCGGGAACTCTGAGATAATTCTTTTTTGTCTTTTGTCGTTTGTTTTTTTTTTTTAGGGCTGCACCCGCGGCATGTGGAGGTTCCCAGGCTAGGGGTCTAATCTGAGCTACAACTGCCGTCCTTCACCACAGCCACAACAATGCGGGATCTGAGCCGTGTCCGCAACCTACACCACAGCTCACGGCAACGCTGGATCTTTAACCCACTGAGCGAGGCCAGGGATCGAACCTGCAGCCTCATGGTTCCTAGTCAGATTCGTTTCCGCTAAGCCATGATAGGAACTCCTGAGATAATTTTTTATTAAATGTATTTTCATAGTGTAAGATTTTCATTTCTAAAGTCAGGGTTTCTCAAACTGGGATCCTCAGACATATTTGCAGGAAATAAAATACTTTTTTTTTTTTCAGAGCCGCACCCATTGCATGTGGAGGTTCTCAGGCTAGGGGTCTAATTGGAGCTGCATCTGCCGGCCTACACCACAGCAATGCCGGATCCTTTACCCAATGAGTGAGGCCAGGGATCGAACCTGCAGCCTCATGGCTCCTAGTCGGACTTGTTTCCACTGCACCACCACGGGAACTCCTAAAATATTTTTTTGGGAGGTCCACACCCAAAGGATGCGTGAGTTCCCGGGCCGGGGACTGAACCTGTGCCACAGCGGTGACCCAGGCCATAGCAGTGACAACACCGGATCCTTAACTCACTGAGCCACCAGGGAGCTCTGGAAGTAAAATACTTTTCCCTTGCTTTTAACTGGTCCGTACTCTGCTCCAGTTTGAGAATGTTCTCAGGCTTCTCTCTGTGTGCCTGGGGCTGTGATAATCTAGCTCCCTGTTCCTCTGTCCTCCCATTCACCTTACCTCTCCCCCGGGCCCCCACCCCTGTCAGCACCCCCATCTCATTCCTCCCCAGTGTCCAGGGAGGGGCATTCCCTGGGAGAGACCCTTGGGGCTGGGGGCAGCTGAAACAGATGCTCTTTCTCCAAATGACATTTCGGGGCCGCCCACCACCACCCCCGGGACATGACTAAGCCTCCTGAGAGGTCGTCTCACCTTTTCTGGCACTTAATGAAATCTCTGAACTCAGACTGCGAGAGTGTATGAGGGAATGAGTTGCAGATGCGGTGAAGCGGGCTTTGATTTGAAAGTCACACCTCAATCCCTGCCCCCCCGACCACCACCACCACGGCTCAGAGGGTTAAGGATCTGGCGTTGCCGTGAGCTGTGGTGTACGTCGCAGACATGGCTCGGATCCCGCGTTGCTGTGGCTGTGGCGAAGGCTGGCGGCTACAGCTCCAATTGGACCCCTAGCCTGGCGGATGCAGCCCTAAAAAAACAAAAAAAAAGAAAGAAAGTCACACCATCAAGAGTTCCTGGCTCCCGTTGTGGCTCAGTGGGTTAAGAACCTGAATAGTATCCATGAGGATGCCGTTTGATCCCCAGCCTTGCTCAGTGGATTAGGGATTCTGCGTTCCCATGAGATGTGGTGTAGGCGGCAGATGTGGCTTGGATCCCAGGTTGCTGTGGCTGTGGTGTAGGCTGGCAGTTGTAGCTCTGTTTTGACCCCTAGCCTGGGAACGTCCATATGCCCTAAAAAGAAAAAAAAAAGTCACACCATCAAGAGTCTGTCACAACCGAGGGGCCACCTCAGCCCCACCAGGACCTGAATGAGACCATTAGAGGCATTAAGAACGGATAAGATTATCTACCATTGGCCACCGTATGTAATGCAAAATAAAACTCTCCCAACCCGTAAAGTAAGAAGAAAGGGCTTTGTGAATGTTCTAGTTGTTTATGTGATGACTGTTGTGATATATTTTGTTTTTTGGTTGGTTTCTTTGTCTTTTGAGAGTTAAGTGTTATTTTGGGTGAAATTAGGACTTAAGCCCAGGAGACAGCATCTCAGGTAGCTGCTGTGATATATTTTGAAACATCAAGGTAATGGTGTGTGTGTGTGTGTGTGTGTGTGTGTGTGTGTGTGTGTTTGTGCGTGTAGCACTGTGGAAACCCAACACTCCCCACTAAACCCCAGAGTCACCCTTGTGGCCTTACGGGGAGATGTCCCCATGACAGGGACAGTAAGGAAGGAAGAGGGGGAGGAGAGAAGGAGGAGATGAAGTGTCTGCCTCTTCCCATCGGCCCACACAGCCGCTCCAGCCCTGCCTCCTTCCTGGCCATGGTCTCTTTGCCACCTGCCTCTTGAACAGGTAGTAGCTAGGACACCAGGCGTCTGGGGTCCCCTGGCTGCCCGTCTCGGTGTGTGCACCCGTCCACTTCCAGGAAGCCCGTGGCCTGGCCCAGCCTGCCCTCTCCCTTGCTGTCCCTGAGGCTGCCCCCTGATGAGGGGGCCAGGGCCTGCCCCTCTGGCCTTCCCGGGTCCCTTCGCCCCACCCAGAGCCCAGAAGGGAAACCCTTTGCCTCAACCTGGGGCGGGCAGGCAGGCGCTGGGGCTGAGAGGCTCATTAAAGCTTTTTAATAAGCAATTAACTCAAGGGATGGACGCTTTGGCTGGTCCGGAGCTCTCTTTCCTCCCTGCAGGGAGCCAGGCAGAGAAAGGCTGAGTGGGTGGGCAGAGTGTGTTCAGTCGGGAGCTTGGGGCCCCTTTCTGCCTCCTCCTCTAAATACAAACGAATAAACAAACAAGACTCCAGGGGGGCAAAGGCAGAGGCTGAGGCCTGGGTACACCCCCCACTCACCCACCGCCACCCCTCCATCCTCTCACCCTCCTCCCCTCCCCCACCACCCCGCCCCTCACCCAGCATCCCCATCAGTGTCCAGTCAAGGCAGCAGACAGGCTTGGGGACACAGGGGCACTCAGTCCCTCTGAGCTGGGGGCCTTTGAGGGCGGGGAGGGGTCCCCTTCTGGTTAGGTTCTCAGCTCACAGGGTGTTGCAGACCGGGAGGAAGGCAGCTCCTCCCACCTGCCCCCGCACCTGCTGGGCTTGCTCTTCCGTCTGCCAGAGCCCTGACCCGATCCAGGCCATTCTTTCCACTGCTGGCCTCCAGAGACTGGCCTGGCGCCTTGAGCAAGACAGGGCTGTGGGGGTGGGGAGGCAGGAAGGGGGTCTGCAGTTCCCCCGTAGACACGGGGCACCACAACCTCACACCTGCATCCAGAACCTGAAGTCAGATCCAGGCTCGGGGCGGGGGGTGGTGGATGGGGTCACCTCCCCTCCAGGGCAGGTGACACGTCCAAACTGGGTTCCATGGGCTGTTCGCTGACCCCTCCCTGTGATCTCCCGGAGTCAAGGGTGGGGCCGCTCCTTGCACACCTCCAGGGGGCGCCGCTTATACGGAGACAAACTTCTCCCATCTGTGTCCTTCAGGCTCTTGAGCAACAACAAGATCACTGGGCTCCGGAATGGATCCTTCCTGGGACTGTCCCTGCTGGAGAAACTGTAAGTGCTTGGGCAAGGCGGGGGCGCGGAGGTCACGGGGAAGGGGGTCAGTCCGGGGAGGAGGAGGCACACTGGCTGCTGAGGGCCCAGAGTTGGACTTGACCACCAAGCAGAGAGCAGAGGGGCTGGTCTGGGAGAGAGGCCGGCTCTGCCGACAGCAGAGAGGAGGGACACCTCGCTGGTCCAGGCGGGGATGGGGCTACGGGAAGCTCATTAACACTCTTTAATGAGCAATTAGCTCTGAGGGCTGAGCCCCTTCACTGGCCGGGAGCCGCCTCCCCCTCCCAGCCTGGGGCCCAGCAATCAGGGCAGAGGGAGATTTGGTGGGACTCTGGCCTTTTTCCTCCTTCCCTAAACACAATCAACAAACAAAGCTCCAAGGGGCCAGGGCCCCAGGGTGAGGGTGGCAAAAGCGATGCTGATGGTATCTAGGTCTCCCCTGCCTCGTCCCTGGGCTGGCATGGGACTCAGGACAGCTGGGGCGCCGCCAGCCGGGGAGAGCCTCCTTCTCAGACGTGGGCACCTGCCTCAGTCACGGGCGAGTCCATGCCTCAGGAAGACATTGGATCAACCCCTCCCTCCATCCCCGTTTGGCAGCTCCCGGAGCCACAGCCTTACAACAGCTCTGGGGGCCCCTCTCCTCTCCAGAACACCTGGCCTCCTGTCCCTCCTGGAGCCGGACCCTCCTCCCCCACCTCCAAGCCCCTGTCTGTCTCCTATCTCTGCTCCCACTCTGCTGGGGGTTCCCAAGGCCCCCAAGTGGATCTCGCCCCTGCTGGTACCATTTTGCCTAAAAGGCTTGGATCAGAGGATTCTAAAGAATAAGGCAGATGCCTGCTCTCCAAGACCAAAGTGATTACAGCCTGTGAGACCACACACCATGCCACGTATTCGTAAATGAAGTAGGTTGGGGTTTCTATAAAGTCCAAAGGAGGTATCAGCGAAGGCTGGCAAGGTCAAGGGTGATAGAAATGTAATACCTACGTGACACAGAATGTAAATCTTTCCTTTTTTTTTTCTTCCTGGCTGCACTTGGGGCATATGGAGCTTCCCAGGCTAGGGGTCGAATCGGAGCTGCAGCTGCCAGCCTACACCACAGCCACAGCAACGTGGGATCCAAGCCGCATCTGTGCCCTATGCCTCAATTTGTGACAATGCCGTGATCCTTAACGCACTGAGCAAGACCAAGAATTGAACCCGCATCCTTACAGACAGTAGTCAGGTTCTTAACCCATTAAGCCACAATGGGAACTCCCAGAAGTGTAGTTCTTTAACCAGAACATTTTAGGAGGTCATCTCTATGACACCAACTTCACTGGGGAAATGGAAAGGCTCTCCCCCCGCCCCCTAGGGCTGTGGGGCTGTAAGGAAAGCTTGGTGGCCTGAGGGTAGAAAAGGGCGCACCCACCTTCGGCAGGGGAAGGCAGAGCGTGTTCTGTGTGATGGGGGCACGTTGGGGGTGGGAGCGATCCTGGGATGTTGACCTTGGTGTAGGCACACAGCAGGGACCGGGTTCTTCTGACAGTCTGTCTGAACAGACAGGGAGAAAGGGCTGCCACCAAGCTGCCATTTTAAAGACTTTGGGAGGAGTTCCCATTGTGGCTCAGTGGTAACGAACCCAACTAGGATCCATGAGGATGTGGGTTTGATCCCTGGCCTCGCTCAGTGGGTTAAGGATCTGGCATTGCCGTGAGCTGTGGTGTAGGTCGCAGACGTGGCTCCGATCCTGTGTGGCTGTGGCTGTGGCGTAGGCCGGCAGCTGCAGCTCCAATTCAACCCCTAGCCTGGGAACTTCCATATGCCGCGAGTGTGGTCCTAAAAAGCAAAATGTGAATAAATAATAAAGACTCTTTGAGAGTCCTCCCTGTGGCACAACGGGATCAATGGTGTCTCTACAGCAGCAGGGACTTGGGTTTGACCTCTGCCTGGTGCAGTGGGTTAAGGATAGGGCAGCTCCGGCTCAGATTAGATCATTGGCCCAGGAAATCCATATGCTACAGAGTAGCCAAAAAAAAAAGATTCTTTGGGGAGTTCCCACTGTGGCACAGTGTGTTAAGGATCCGGTGTCATCTCTGTAGCTGCTTGGGTTACGATGGAGGCACAGGCTTGATCCCCAGCCCAGCACAGTAGGTTAAGAACAGGGTATTGCTATGGCTGTGGCACTGGTCACAGCTGCAGCTCAGGTTCGATCCCTGGCCCAGGAAATTCCACATGCCACGGATGCGGCCATAAATAAATGAATAAACAAACAAATAATTATTTTTAAAAGAGTCCTTGGGTGTCAACAAGTAGGGAAAGATTTTCTCTCCCACAAGCAACTAAGCATTCATTTGGGCGCTGTGATTCCTGTACTCAGCCCAGGCTTGGTCTTTAGGGCAGAATTCCAGGAAACCAGACTCTCCTTCCAGGGGTTTTTAAAAAAGACTGATACGGGAGTTCCCATTGCCACTCATCAGGAACAAACCAAACATAGTCTCTGTGAGGATGCGGGTTCGATCCCTGGCCTCAGTCAGTGGGTTAAGGACCCAGTGTTGCCTCAGGTTGCAGCGTAGGTCACCGATGTGACTCAGATCCCACGTGGCTATGGTGTAGGCCTCAGGTGCAGCTGCAATTCAACCCCTAGCCTGGGAACTTCCATATGCCGCGTGTGTGGCCCTAAAAAGAGGAGGAAAAAAAAAAAAAGACCGATTGTAGCTATGCCCAGCCTTTGGCCCCAGCCAGCCAGGACTAGTCACCACCCAGAGTCTGTCTCCTCCTTGGCACAAATGAGAACTGCTTGGAGCCTCTTGGGGCCTCGTGGACATCTTCTCAGCTTTGCCCTCTCACCTCATCAGCCAGGGCCCAGTTGGACCTGCCCCCTGATCTCATTCTTCAGTCTCACGAGGGTGGATTTTCACTTTTTTTTTTTTTTTGCCTTTTCTAGGGCTGCACCTGCAGCATATGGAGGTTCCCAGCCTAGGGGTCTAATTGGAGCCGTAGCCGCCGGCCTACGCCACAGCCACAGCAACACAGGATCCAAGGCGCGTCTGCAAACTACACCACAGCTCACAGCAACTCTGGATTGTTAACACACTGAGTGAGGCCAGGGATCGAACCTGCAACCTCATGGTTCCTAGTTGGATTCGTTAACCACTGAGCCACGATGGGAACTCCCTGATGCTGCAGTCTTAAGGCAGAACTTCTCTGGGAAACCTCAGTTTTGGGTCTGAGGCCCTTCAGCTGATTGGACGAGGCCCACCCATGCTGATTGGACAAGGCCCACCCATATTGCCAAAGGTTATCTCCTCTGTTTAAAGTCAGCTGACTGTTGGAGTTCCCATTGTGGCTCAGCAGGTTAAGAATCCAACATAGTGTCCATGAGAATGCAGGTTCAATTCCTGGCCTTGCTTAGTGGCTTAAAGGATCCAGCATTGCTGCAGGCTGCAGCATAGGTCACAGATGTGGCTCGGATCGGGGATTGCTGTGGCAGTGGCATGGGCTGGCAGCTGCAGCTTCGATTCGTCCCCTAGCCTGGGAACTTCCAAATGCTGTGGTTGCGGCGCTAAAAAGACCAAAAAAAAAAAAAAATGTCAACTGAGTATAGACGTTAACCGCATCTACACAGTACCTCCACAGCAGCACCTAGATTAGTTATGGACTAAGTCCCTGGGTGCTATCCTCTGACACATAAATCGATCACCACAATAAATACCCCAGAGGTGGGGAGAGGTCCTGGGCCCCAGCCCTGGAGATGCTAATTCATCAGGTCAGCAGGGGCCTGGGAATTGTTTACAAGGCTTGCAGTTGATTCTCATGCTCATTGGGGTTGGGAAGCAGTGGACCAGATGACCCCCACACTGTGAGCCCATTCATAGCAAACGAGATGCCGTGGCCTGGCGCACAGTCAATGCCAGGAAACACTGATGTCTCTGTGCGGGCTGGGGCAGCCGATCTGGTGGCAGCTTCACAGCCCACAGTCACACGAGCAGCTAGTCTCGTGGGAGGGGTGGGACCCGTCTGATAATTGGGGTGCCGCCGAAAGTGCCGGCATCACCCGCCCTGCTGAGCGCCGCCCTCCCTGTCCTCTGTGAACAAGTCAGGTGTCAGTACTGGGGGGGCGGTCAGGTCTGCACAGCCCCTCTTTGCAGGGCAGGACCCTGCCGCCAGGGAGGGGACATGGAGAGGGCGCTGGGAGGGAACGTGCCTGAGTTGATCCATGGAGCACCCGTGCGCCGTAGAAGTGGGCAGTGGGAGTGGGATGAGGGAGCGGTCACCTTAATCGGCCAGGCCGGCTGGACTAGGGAACTGGAAATAGCCCAGCAGCGTGCAGGGCCAGCCCAGGAGCGCACAGAAGGGCCCAGACATGAGTGAGGCCCTGTCTCTGAGCCCTCCTCTCTGTCCTGCGGTCCCTCAGCATGGACTAGTCTGTTGCCCAGAGGAAAGACGTCTGGGGTAAAGAGGTAGGTGGGAAAGGGCATAGGGCTTCACCCCGGAGTTGGAGGAGGCCCAGAGTCGAATTCTGCCCCAGTTCTTTACCTTCTGGGTTCCTGTCCAAGCCTCAGCTTTGGAGTTCCCGTTGTGGCTCAGCGGTCACGAACCCAACTAGTATCCATGAGGACCTGGGCCCCGCTCAGTGGGGTCAGGGATCCGGCGTTGCGGTGAGCTGCGGTGTAGGTCACAGATGTGGCTCAGATCTCGCGTTGCAGTGGCTGGGGTGTAGACCAGCAGCTGTAGCTCCTATTCAGCTCCTAGCCTGGGAACTTCCATATGCCAAGGGTGCGGCCCTAAAAAAGCAAAACAAAAACAAAAAAACAAAACAAAACTACCAAGCCACAGCTTTCTCACCAGGAGCAAGGGGCCAGACCTGCCTGGCTCCCTGGCAGGTGGTCGCAGGGGTGCGTGAGTTCATCCAGAAAGGGAGCAGGGGGCAGCTGGGGCTCTCAGTAAACCGCCTGCTGTCCCCTTCTCCTCGGAACAGCTCCAACTGGGAAGATGCCCCAAGCCCCTCATGGCTTCGATTGAGCCAGAGCCCCCAGCCCTAGGTGGGCAGCCGTGTAGATGAAGCCTGTGTGAGACAAGGACTCGCGGATGGGCCTGGGCCGTTCCTCGGCTCAGTCCCTCGCATCTCTGCCCAGATGCCCCCACGGCAGGGAGCCGGCCACCAGGAGACTTTCCCGGACTCCAGTCACGGGGTGCCCAGACCAGGGACCCAGACAGCTACGGGGCAGACTGCCCCCGGGAGAGACCAAGCAAGCCGGGGTCGAGGCGTGCACACTTGCGTGTGGATCTGTGTGGACACGCGCCCCCAGAAGCCTATGCGCGCCTGGAGGCAAGGGCCGGGGTGGGGTGGGGGGGCTGGGCAGCCCAGGATGATTTGTCATTGCCTAATGAGATTAATGAGCTCCGGGGGCTGGTATGCAGCGGTGCTGGGGCGCTCATTAGACGCAGATGCTCACGGGAACGATGGGAGGGGGGCGCTGGAGGGGCGTGAGGCTCACCCGCCAGGTGGTTTCCATTAATCTGTGGGCGGGGCCAAGGGGGAAGGGCCCTCCTCCCCTCCCGTCTGCTCCCCACTGGCGCTGGAGAGGAATGCAGCGGAGAGGCTGCCTTGGGCTCCGGCTCTGGAGGGCTGGGGAAGGGAGGCTGGTGGGCTCGGGGACAGCCCTCCTGCTCGCTCGTGGAGGCCCAATGCCTGGCACAGGGGATGCGCTCAAAAAATTCCTACTGGATGAGCTCAGAGACCAGGGGGGCCGGGGCCTGGGGGAGAGAGGGAGGCTAGGAGCATCTGGGGTTTCCTCCTGGCCCCCAGAACCTCTCCCTCTCCTCCCCCCACCAACACAGCCACTGTACTTGCAGGGGTGTTCTGCCCACCCCTCAGCCAGCCCCCCACTTTCTAATGAACACTGAAAGTCCCGGAGAGCCCAGGGGAACTATTCTGCGGCCTCCAAAGCTATAATTTGGTTTTCAAACCCACAAGCAGGGAGGTCTGTGGGGCCCAGTGGGAGCCAGCTCTGTGTGGTTGCACCCTGTCCAAGCGTGGGTTACACACTCACACGCGCGCAAGCACACACTGCCATATAACAAACTCACACACTCACTGTTAACAGCATTAGGGAGACACTCACATACCGTAGAGTATAAAGCGAATGATCTAATGGTTCTGAGTATATTTACAGTCCTGCCATCATCATCATCACCTAATTTTAGCACATTTTCATCATCCCCCAAAGAAACCTCCAGTCATCAGCCATCAGTCCCTGCTCCTCCGCCGCCTCTTCCCCAGCCCTAAGTAACCACTCATCTGCTTTCTGTCGCTATTGACTTGCCTGTTCTGAGCATTTCATATAAATGGGATCGTACGATATGTAATCTTTTGTCATGGGATGCTTTCACATAGCATGGTGTGAAAGCCGTCTATATTGTAGCACGTATCAGCATGTCCTTCCTTTTTATGGCCAAATAATATTCCATTATAAGAAGATACCAGAAGTTCCCGTTATGGCACAGTGGAGGCAAATCCGACTAGGAACCATGAGGTTGTGGGTTCAATCCCTGACCTCGCTGAGTGGGTTAAGGATCCAGCGTGGCTGTGGCTGTGGTGTAGGCTGGCAGCTGTAGCTCTGATTAGACCCCTAGCCTGGGAACCTCCACATGCCATGGTGTGGTCCTAAAATGACAAAGAGACAAAAAAAAAAAGGAAGATACCATATATTGTTTATTCATTCATGAGTAGGGGTGTTTCCACTTTTCTTTTTCTTGTTACTATGGAACTCTAACTGACCGTAACCCTAACTCTAACTCTAAAATTCCCCCAGATAGGAGTCAAATCAGAGCTGCAGCTGCCAACCTACACCACAGCCACAGCAATGCGGGATCAGAGCTGTGTCTGAGATTTGCACCACAGCTCATGGCAATGCTGGATCCTTAATCTACTGAGCAGGGTCAGGGATCGAACTCGCATCCTCATTGATCCTATTCGGATTTGTTAACCCCTGAGCCACGAAGGGAACTCCACTATATTGTGTTCTTAACCCACTGAGCCATAATAGGAACTCCTGTTTCCACTTTGTCTTATGAATAATGCTGCTATGAACATTCCTGTATGTGTCCTTGTGTGCATGTGTGTTCACTCGTCTTGGATATATACACTGAGGGATGAAGTTGCTGGGTCATATGGTGACTGTGATTGCCAAGCTATTTTCCAGAGTGGCTGCACCATTTTACACTACCACCGATAATGTATAAGGATTGCAACTTCGGAGTTCCCATCGTGGCTCAGTGGTTAATGAATCCAACTAGGAATCATGAGATTGCAGGTTCAATCCCTGGCCTTGCTAAGTGGGTTAAGGATCCAGCATTGCCATGAGCTGTGGTGTAGGTCGCAGACACCTCTCGGATCCCACGTTGCTGTGGCTGTGGCATAGGCTGGCGGCTATAGCTCCGATTGGACCCCTACCCTGGGAACCTCCACATGCCACAGGTGCGGCCCTGAAAAAGACAAAAAAAAAAAAGAAAAAAGAAAAAAAGGATTGCAACCTCTGGGTTTTTGTTTTGTTTTGTTTTGTTTGCCTTTTCTAGGGCTGCACTTGTGACATGTGGAGGTTCCCAGGCTAGGGGTCTAATTGAAGCTGTAGCCACCGGCCTACACCACAGCCACAGCAACGCGGGATCCGAGCCATGTCTGCGACCTACACCACACCTCATGGCAACGCCAGATCAACCCACTGAGCAATGGCAGGGATTGAACCTGCAACCTCATTGTTCCTAGTCAGATTCATTAACCACTAAGCCATGACGGGAACTCCAACCTCTGTTTTTTTAATTGTAGCCATCTTAGTGGACATGAAGTGGTTTCTCATTGTGTGTTTGATTTGCGTTTCCCTAATGGTGTTGAGTGCCTCTTCATGCATTAATTGGTCAGTTGTATATCCTTTTTCAAGCTTTTTTTCAGCTGGGTTATTTGTCTTTTTGCTACTAAGCTGTAAGAGTTATCTGAACATTCTGGATAGAAGTTCTTTATCTGACATGATTTGCAGAGTTCCTGCGCTGTGGCGCAGTGGGTTAAGAATCTAACTGCAGCGGCTCAGATCACTGCAAAGGCATGGGTTCCACTCCCAGCCCAGTGCAGTGAGTTAAGGATTCGGTGTTCCCATATCTGTGGAGTAGCTTGAAGCTGTGGCTTGGTTTTGAACGCTGGCCTTGGAACTTCCATGTGCCATGGATGTGGCTGGAAAAAAAAATTCAAGTGCAGAGCAGGGGTCTGTAACCTGGATTCCATGAGCCCCTGAAATCAGAGATGCACGATGCGGGGGTTAATGTATTCTTGGGGTGGTGGCAGAATTCATAGCCCTCATCAGATTGTCAAAAGGATGTGCTAAGCAAGAGAGGTGCAGATCCTGAAACCCACAGGGGCCTCCCAGGTCCAAAAAATATCCAAGTCCTATGGTCACGTTGCTTCCTACCACTAGGGAGGGTACAGCTCTGGAGCTGCTGCCTTAGGGACCAGGAGGCCTCGCAGCCCAAGGGTGGGACTCCACTGGACTCTCAGCTTGGGAGAGGACCCAGGACCGGCTGGTTCGGGCCAGCAGACCAACTCTATGGCCTCCGTCACCCCGGAAGCCGCTCTGCAAGTGAGGCAAGGGGTCAGGACCGCCAACACTTGCTGGAAGGTCCCCTCTCAGAAGGCCCCGCCGGCCCGGCTGCAGGAAACCCAGGGCAGGAAGGGGCTGGCCTGGGTGGGCGGCTGCCTTGCTCCCATCTGCAGAGCGTCAGTGGGGCAGCGGGTGGGGGTCCTCCAGGGGGGCCAGGGAGGAAATGAGAATAAACACAGTGAGCAGAGAGCGAAGGGGTGCGGGGGGGAGGGGGCGGCTGTGGCCTGGGCCCCTTGGCAGCCCATGAAGGGAAGTGACACAATGAGGAATGTGTTTCCCTCTGCCCGTCCCCCCTCTCGCTAGGGGTGGGAGGCAGAGCCCTGAGAATGGCCAGACCCCCACGGGCGCCAGGGAGGCACAGGCTGGGACAGATCGGAGGATGGGGCTGTGTGGGCGGGCGGGGCGTCTGCGCAGCAGGGGGCGGGCAGGGCGGGAAGGGTGACCCTGGGCAGGCTGCACCCCCGGTCCCCAGCCGCCGCTCTGCAGGAGCCCTCTAAGGGCTGTGTCCCCTGCCTGCATCCAGCACTGGGTGCCTCCGAGCACGCTGGGGATGGAAGTCATCCCTCTAGAATTCCGGCCTTCGGGTGGCTTCCTCTTGTGGTTCAAGATGGCACAGGCTTAAGAAAGGGTGCTGATGGGTGAGGCGGGCAGGGCTCTGCATGGCGTTTGCTTTTTTTTTTTTTTTTGTCTTTTCGCCTTATTTAGGGCCGCACCCGCGGCATATGGAGGTTCCCAGGCTAGGGGTCTAACAGGAGCTGTAGCCACTGGCCTACACCACAGCCACAGCAACGTGGGATCCGAGCCGTATCTGCAACCTACACCACAGCTCACGGCAACGCCAGATCCTTAACCCACTGAGCAAGGTCAGGGATCGAACCCGGAACTTCATGGTTCCTAGTCGGATTCGTTAACCACTGAGCCACAAAGGGAACTCCCATGGCGTTTGTTTAATTTCTCTGTCTCTGTCTCTGTTTCTCTGTCTCTCTGTCCCTTTGTCTCGGTCTCTCTGTCTCTATCTCCCACTGCCTTTCTGTCTCTGTCTCTTTCTCTGTCTGTCTCAGGGTGTTTATGTCCCCAAGTGGAACCTTCTGTGTGAAAACAGGCCCCCTGGTGGGAGGGCACCTCCTATCCTGGACACCCATTTCCTCTCCCCCAGCAGGGAGCCAGCTCAGTTAACCCCCTCCCGCCCATAATCCAGAGTTGCCCTGGGACTTCGGCCTGCAAAGCCAAGAGCCCCTGCCTCGGCTGGGCTGGAGGGTGGCAGGGCCTCGGAGAGCAGGCTGACCCCAGCAGTCAGCCTCGAAGCTGGCTACTCTGGGAAGCCCCCTCCCTGGCCCTCTGCCTCATAACCTCCAGGGTGCTTGGGTGGGGCCCAAGGATGCTGGTCAGGGAGCCAGCCGGGAGCCTGCAGGTGCCTCCCAGATGGGCAGTGAGGCCTCCTGGTAAGGCCTCTGTGAGCCACGAGCCTGTCCTGGTTTGTTTGGCTCAGGAAAGACCAAGTGGGCATTGGGCAGGTGGGTGAGGGGCCGGTCAGCTAGGCACCGAGCGCTGCGGCTGTGCCCCCGAAGAGTTCTGGGTCCAGGGGCAGGCCTGGGGGCTGCCAGGTATGGTAGGGGGCTAGGGCCAGGTTGGCTGGTCCCCAGTGGGCAGGAGCTGTCCCTTCAGCCCTGCCCTTGCCACCTCTGGGGAATGTGACAAAGGGAAGGGAGGGCAGCACTCTGGCTGTGTGGGGACAAAAGCTACTCTGACGACTCCCACGCAGCTGGCTCCTCCTGCTGGGTGACCCTTGGTCCTGTGGAGCCCTGGGGGGCTCTGCCATCTTCTGTCCAGTCTGTGACCTGCTGGAGCTCAACCCCAACTCCGCACCCTGGGCTCCCAGGAGACCTTGGAGAAGGCGGCAGGTCACACATACACACACACACACACTACCCCCAGCTCCCTCACCTGAGGACTGAGAGGCGGGGCCAGGCGATGGACAGCCAGAGACCCAGGTCAGCATCCACGTTGTCGCCAGCCAGCACCGTGCCAAGTGGAGAAGTCCCCAGGATGGCTCTAGAAGGATCTCCCCATGGCCAGGCTTGAGAGGACTTGGCCTTGGAGTTCCCGTCGTGGCGCAGTGGTTAAAGAATCTGACTAGGAACCATAGGTTGCGGGTTCGATCCCTGGCCTTGCTCAGTGGGTTAAGGTCCGGCGTTGCCGTGAGCTGTGGTGTAGGTTGCAGACGCGGCTCGGATCCCGCGTTGCTGTGGCTTGGCGAAGGCCGGCAGCTACAGTTCCTGTTAGACCCCTAGCCTGGGAACCTCCATATGCTGCGGGTGCGGCCATAAAAAGCAAAAAAAAAAAAAAGAAAAAAAAAGAAAAAAAAGAAAAGAGGACTTGGCCTTGGTGTGGCAGTTTACAGAGGACTGAAACACCCACTTTCAGATGATCCTCCAGCAGCCCCTCCACCAGCTGGGAGGCAGAGCACGTGGGAACCCAGGCCTCTCCTGTCTGCACCCCCCCACCCCCTCACCCATCTGGGGGTGTCCTCATCCTCCCTGACGCTTGTCTGACCAGGGACCTGGGATGGGACGGGCCCCTGTCCTTCATCCAGCTTCCCAGCGGCACAGAGGACAGCAGGGATTTCGAGGAAACTGAGAACCCAGCATGTCCGCCCCAGGGGACGGTGTGACCCCTGAGCTCAAGGCATGAGGGTCCCCACTTGCCTCCCACAGGGACCTGAGGAACAACGTCATCAGCACAGTCCAGCCGGGTGCCTTCCTGGGTCTAGGGGAGCTGAAGCGCTTGTGAGTGGCGTGCCCCGCCTCCCAGCACCCCTGGTCCCTGGAGAAAATCCCTGGACCCCACTGTCCCTTCCCCGACCCCCCGCCGTAGCCCCCTCCACAGCCCATGGGCAGGGGGCAGGCATTTCAAGCCCCAACCCCATCTCCTTTCTCTCCTGTCCCTGCACAAGCCCCAGCCACACACGTGTGTCCCTCACAAGCGGATCCGTGTTCTACCACGTGGCTGACTTGCTGAGGTTGTGTGTGTCTCTCCAGAGATCTCTCCAACAACCGGATTGGCTGTCTCTCCTCTGAGACCTTCCAGGGCCTCCCCAGGCTCCTCCGGCTGTGAGTGAGGGAGGGGGAGGGTTGGGGGGATGCCCCCCCCGAGGGAAGGCTCCCCAAACCTCACGGGTGCGTCCCCACGTTCTCTTCACTCACCCCGCCCTCCCCTGGCCCAGGGAAAGCCTAAGATCCTGTCTCCTGCCCACCCCCCATCCCCTGCAGCAACATATCTGGAAACATCTTCTCCAGACTGCAACCTGGAGTCTTTGATGAGCTGCCAGCCCTTAAGGTGGTGTGAGTATCCTTTCCCAGCTCGAAGACTCCGGCCCCTGCTTCCTTCCTCTGCCCGGGAGGGAGACAGACCTCGGGAGCACGTGGCCGGCCTTCTGAGGAGGTGGGACAATGACCGAGGTGCCTTCCCACGCTTGCCCCGCCCCTGGCTGCGGTACCCACCGCACTCTCCAGCCTCAGTCCTGCCCTGGGGACCCATTGCCACCCCATGAGCCCCCACTGGCCCTGCTCTACCCTGTGCTCCCCGCCGCCAACCTCTCTGCAGAGACTTCGGCACGGAGTTCCTGACCTGCGATTGCCGCCTGCGCTGGCTGCTGCCCTGGGCCCGGAATCGCTCCCTGCAGCTGTCGGAGCGAACGCTCTGCGCCTACCCCAGCACCCTGCGAGCCCAGGCCCTGGGTGGCCTCCAGGAGGCCCAGCTGCGCTGCGGTGAGCAGATCCTCCCCCTCGGACCCCAGCTCCCTCCTGCAGGGCCCCTGCTGGCCCCAGGCCCCTGTGCCTGCAGGGTTATGGGGCAGCGGACTTGGTCCTCAGGGCCTCCTCTCCCACGGAGCCCACTGCCGGCCAGTCCCCCACCGTGCTGCTAAACTTCCTTTGGAGCCCCTGCTTTGTTTTTGTTTTCATCTGGTCGCACCTCTTGGGGTGACAAGTGTGCTGGGAAAGGAGCACTTTCATTCATCCAAAGCCCGCCCGGCCCTCCCCTGCGCTCGTATCTCCAGAGACTCTGGCCCCCTTTTTCCCAGCCCCTGCCCCGCTGGACCCTCACCCAAGCACTGCACTTGGCCTCACAGCCTGTGTCCCCTCCCGCAGAGGGGGCCCTGGAACTGCACACACACCACCTCATCCCGTCCCTCCGCCAAGTGGTCTTCCAGGGCGACCGGCTGCCCTTCCAGTGCTCGGCTGGCTACCTGGGCAACGACACCCGCATCCGCTGGTACCACAACCGGGCCCCCGTGGAGGGAGACGAACAGGCCGGCATCCTCCTGGCCGACAGCCTCATCCACGACTGCACCTTCATCACTAGGTACAGGCCCCGCTGCCCCGTCTCAGCCCCCGGCTTGGGTGGGGGTGGCCACAGTACTCCTCTCCGACCCCCGAAGGAGCTAGCCTGTTCCTGGGAATGTGAGTGGGCGTGTTTGTGGGGATCCAGAACTAAGTCGTAAGGGTCTGGACAAGGAATACAAATTGAATGCCTGATAGAAAAACAAAATTATATATGACACTTTTGGGGTGTCTTTTAGCAGCTCTCGCCTATATTATTGGACTTAATCTCTCCAACAGACTTGCAAGAGAGGTGTTATTCATCTCTCTGATGTAGATGGGGAAATTGGAGTTCCCGTTGTGGGTCAGTGGGTTAAGAACCCGATATGGTATCCATGAGGATGCGGGTTTGATCCCTGGCTTCGATCGATGGTTTAAAGGATCTGGCATTGCTGCAAGCTCTGGTGTAGATTGCAGATGCCGCTCAGATCTGGCATTGCCGTGGCTGTGGCGTAGGCCAGCAGCTGCAGCTCTGATTTGACCCCCAACCTGGGAACTTTAGTCGTGGCCCCAAAAGCAAAAAAAAAAAAGAAGAAGAAAGAAAAAGAAAAGAGAAAAGATGGGGAAATTGAAGCTCAGAAAGCACTAGCATAAGGTCAGAGTTAAAGGAGTACAGGCTTGTACCGCTGGCTCCGTTAAGGAAAAGAGCCTGAAGCTGGGGCCCTGCGCACCCCAGGGCAGCACGTGGGCACTCGGGGAGGGTGGCGTGGCCTCTGGGAGCGCCTCCAGCCAGCCCTCCGCCCCCACCCGCCCGCAGTGAGCTGACCGTGTCTCACATCGGCGTGTGGGCCTCAGGCGAATGGGAGTGCTCCGTGTCCACGGTCCAGGGAAACGCCAGCAAGAAGGTGGAGATCGTGGTGCTGGAGACCTCGGCCTCCTACTGCCCCGCTGAGCGCGTCGCCAACAACCGCGGGGACTTCAGGTTCGAGACCTGCCCCTGAGGCTCCCACCCCACTCCTCCCCTGAGGACCCACCGGTGACCCACCCGCTCTAAGATGGAGAAGGCACTTCCTTTTGTCATTCAGCCCCAAGTCCTGCTGTTATATTTAGAGAGACCGTGTCCTTTTGTACAGTTACCCTCTGAGACGTGCTGTGCAGAACAAAAAGTTGTTTTGTTTTGTTTTGCTTCCTTACGTGAATAGTTTACCAAGCCCTCCCACTACGAAATATGCCATGTTAATATCCCAGTGGCCTCTCACTTAGGCAGGGCAGGTGTTATTCTCGTGTACAGCTGATAGGGGACTTGAACTCAGGACTCCAAATCCAAACCCCCTGCACCAGTGACAGCATTGTCCCTACACACACAGTGTTAGAAAGAAGGGGGAGGAGTTCCCGTTGTGGCTCAGTGGTAATGAGCTCGACTAGGATCCCTGAGGATTCGGGTTCAGTCCCTGGCCTTGCTCAGTGGGTTAAGCATCGGGCGTTGCCGTGAGCTGTGGTGTAGGTCGAAGATGTGGCTCGGATCCTGCATTGCTGTGGCTGTGGTGTAGGCTGGCAGCTGTAGCTCCGATTAGACTCCTAGCCCGGGAACTTCCATATGCCAAAGGTTCGGCCCTAAAAAATCAAAAAAGAAAGGAAGGAAGGAAAAAATAGAAAGGAAACAAAGGAAGGAAGGAAGGAAGGAAGGAAGGGAGGGAGGGAGGAAGGAAGAAAGAAAGAATTCCCATCGTGGCTCAGTGGTTAATGAATCCGACTAGTATCCGTGAGGACATGGGTTCGATTCCTGGCCTTGCTTGGTGGGTTAAGGATCTGGCATTGCCGTGAGCTGTGGTGTAGTTTGCAGATGTGGTTCGGATCCCGCGTTGCTGTGGCTGTGGCAAAGGCTGGCGGCTACAGCTCCAATTAGACCCCTAGCCTGGGAACCTCCATATTGCCAGGAGTATGGCCCTAGAAAAGGCAAAAAGACAAAAAAAAAAAAGAAGAACGAAAGAGATGGAGGGAGGATGATCTTGAAAGACCCTCCCCCAGCTCCCAGGGGGCCTGGCCTCACAGTTCTCAAGGCAGGTGCAGGACCCTTGCCCTGAGGAGCCTGGGTCACAGGCGACTGACTGCCCACCTCTGCCCCCAGGTGGCCTCGAACCCTGGCGGGCATCACAGCCTACCAGTCCTGCCTGCAGTACCCCTTCACCTCGGTGCCCCTGAGCGGGGGCGCCCCCGGCACCCGAGCCTCCCGCCGCTGTGACCGAGCCGGCCGCTGGGAGCCGGGGGACTATTCCCACTGCCTGTATACCAACGACATCACCCGGGTGCTCTACACCTTCGTGCTGGTGAGGCCGGGAGAGCAGGGGGTGAGGCGTACGGAGAAGGGACGGGGAGAAGCCTGCTGGCCCCCTGGGGCCCGGGGGCCGCCCACCACGGGAGGCAGGGCGAGGGCCGGTGGGGCCTGCACTGTCTCAGCTCTTCTCTGCTAGCTTTCCCTCACTTGGTGGCTTCAGACCCCGCCCCCAGGGCCACACTAGGGACATGTGGGCCCCCCCCAGGGATGTGCGGGCCACCCCAAGCATCTTAAGGGGGAAAACAAGGACAGCCGGCCTGAGGTCATCCTCGACCTCATGCTGGTGGCACTGGGTCTCATGCCTTATCTGTGCCTCTGGCCTGGGTTAGACCCCCTCCCCAGGCCCCATCGTCCTGAGCACAGAGGAGGGGGCCTTGGGGTCATTCTAGGGGAGAAGGAGCAAGACTGGACGCTGCCCTTTTTTCCCCACACCCCCAGATGCCTATCAATGCCTCCAACGCGCTGACCCTGGCCCACCAGCTGCGAGTGTACACGGCCGAGGCCGCCAGCTTCTCCGATATGATGGATGTCGTCTATGTGGCTCAGATGATCCAGAAGTTTCTGGGTTACGTTGACCAGATCAAAGAGGTGAGAAGCAGTCGGGCCTTGAGGGGACCCTGGAAACCACAGCCCCCCACCCCCACTTATGCCTTTCACGCCCCAGTCCCTGGGTCCCCAGCCCCCCTCCTGCCCTCAGTGACTCCCCTGCCCCTAGCTGGTGGAGGTGATGGTGGACATGGCCAGCAACCTGATGCTGGTGGACGAGCACCTGCTGTGGCTGGCCCAGCGCGAGGACAAGGCCTGCAGCGGCATCGTGGGTGCCCTGGAGCGCATCGGGGGGGCCGCCCTGAGCCCCCACGCCCAGCACATCTCTGTGGTACCGTGGGCCAGTGGGAGGTGCCCCTCAGGGGCCTGGACGGAGAGGGACCTTAGAGGTGACTCGAGCCAGCCCTCGTTATCCGGGAGCAGGTCCTCGCAGGGTGCACCTGCCCTGCACCCAGTTAGCAAGAACATCGTCTGTGACTAAGGTCCCGGCGTGTGACACCAGCGGTGCAAGGGGAGGGAGGCCAGTGGCACCAAGGAAGTTACACACAGCTGGATGGAGATGGGAGCAGGAGGAAGGCTCAGCAGGGCGATAGCCCTGAGATGGAGTGAGGGACACCGGAGACATCTGTTCCTTGAGAAGTGGGGGTATTTCCAAGGTCCTGAGCCAGTTGACAAGCAGGGCACAGTGTGTCCTCCGGGCACTTAGGAAGCTACACCAAGGTGGCACATGGACCCTTCCCTCCTGCTGAGTTGGGGCAGCAGATCTAGGGCGTGTTAAGAGACAAGCTAGGGAGTTCCCTTTGTGGTTCAGTGGAAACGAACCCAGCCAGTATCTATGAGGTTGTGGGTTTGATCCCTGGCCTTGCTCAGTGGGTTAAGGATCCGGCGTTGCCGTGAGCTGTGGTGTAGGTCACAGACACGGCTTGGATCTGGCGTTGCTGCGGCTGTGGTGTAGGCCGGCAGCTACAGCTCCGATTGGACCCCTAGCCTGGGAACCTCCATATGCTGCAGGTGCGGCCCTAAAAATAAGAAGAAAAAGAGGCGAGCCGGGTCCGAGGTGGGTGTGAGTGGGAGGAAGGGCTGGAGGAGCCATGGTTGGGAGACTCCACGGCAGACGGAAGGCAGCCAGGCCTTGAGAGACTGTGAGGGTGCAGGGGTAGCGGGGCGGCCTGAGCAGATCTGCAGTCTCGGGCGGGAGAAAGCCAAGAAAGGGGTGACAGGTCCCTGTCCCTAGAACTCGAGGAACGTGGCCTTGGAGGCCTATCTCATCAAGCCGCACAGTTACGTGGGCCTGACCTGCACAGCCTTCCAGAGGAGGGAGGCAGGGGTACCCGGCGCGCGGCCCGAGGGCCCCGGTCAAAATCCCTCGCGTGAGCCGGAGCCTCTGGCCGACCAGCAGCTCCGCTTCCGCTGCACCACCGGGAGGCCCAATGTTTCTCTGTCGTCCTTCCACATCAAGGTGGGCACCTGCGGGAGGGGAGGGTGCTGAGAGGGGAGGCGCGGGTGCCTGGTTGGTTGGAGTGGGTGGGGTGACGGGACGCAGGACTCAGGAAGCAGGGAGAGAGGACACAGGAGGAGGCGAGGGGTGGGGACACGAGTCCCAGGGGACCCAGGGTGTCTCTGAGGAACTCCTATGTCCTCCCCAGAACAGCGTGGCCCTGGCTTCCATCCAGCTGCCGCCCAGTCTGTTCTCGGCCCTCCCGGCTGCCCTGACACCCCCGGTTCCCCCAGACTGCACCCTGCAGCTGCTTGTCTTCCGAAACGGCCGCCTCTTCCGCAGCCACGGCAACACCTCCCGCCCCGGAGCCACTGGACCTGGCAAGAGGCGCGGCGTGGCCACCCCTGTCATCTTTGCGGGGACCAGTAAGGGCCTGCACCCCACTCCCAACCACGGCACCACTGGGATCCCTCGAACTGACTGCCCGGCACCCCCCACCCCTTCCCTCACCCGCACCCCTGGGCGCCCTGGTGAAGGTGGCAGGGAATGGTGGCCCCACACCGTTTCTAAGGACAGGGGGGACTAAGATGTCCCGTAAAGGATGGGATTATAGAGAAATGGCTCGGGAAGCACTGGATTTCATATCCCGGGTTTGTCAAATGTCCAAAGGGCTGCAAGCACAAACTCTCCACCCACCTGGGACCCCTTTTATCCCCATTTGTCACCTGATGCCAGCTTCCCCCTCAGGGTGCCCTCCTGAGTGCCCCCTTCACCTGGACTTCCATTGCCTCTGCGGTACCTTCTACCTTCTCGTCCCTGACCCCAGCCTGAGTCCTCTCTCCCTGGGCCCGTCGCCACCACTCATCTGGCACCTAGATGGGCCACCTCTGGGTGCTTTCATTTATTTATTTTTTTGGCCACACACATGGCATGTGGAAGTTCCCCAGCTAGGGAATCAACACGCAACAACCCCAGATCCTTAACCGAGAGGCCACCAGGGAACTCCCCCAGAGCTTTTATTTTGATTCATCCTCGTGTGTTGAATCGTCGTCCTCAGTTGGACTGAGGACCTGGGAGGCGGACCCGCGTGTGGCATATCGCTCTGTCCCCCAAGCCCAGGGCGCCCCACCCAGCAGGTGTTCAGTGCCCAAGCCGGCCTCCCAGGCCCGACTGCACCTGAGCAGACTGTCGCCTCCCCTGTAGGTGGCTGTGGCGTGGGAAACCTAACAGAGCCGGTGGCCGTCTCGCTGCGGCACTGGGCTGAGGGGGCCGAGCCTGTGGCAGCTTGGTGGAGCCAGGAGGGGCCAGGGGGGCCTGGTGGCTGGAGCTCCGAGGGCTGCCAGCTCCGCTCCAGCCAGCCCAACATCAGTTCCCTGCACTGCCAGCACCTGGGCAATGTGGCCGTGCTCATGGTGAGTGAAGTGGGCGCTGGGGGTGTGGGAGGGCAGGGAAACAGGGAAGGTGTGCCAGGTGGGGCCTCAGAGATACTCAAAGAACAGCAGCCTCGGGAGTTCCTGTCGTGGCGCAGTGGTTAACGAATCCAACTAGGAACCATGAGGTTGCGGGTTCGATCCCTGGCCTTGCTCAGTGGGTTAAGGATCCTGCGTTGCTGTGGCTGTGGTGTAGGCCAGCGGCTACAGCTCCGATTCGACCCCTAGCCTGGCCACCTTCATATGCTGTGGGTGCAGCCCTAAAAAGCATAAACAAAAAACAAACAAAAAAGAACAGCAGCCTCATAGGGCCTCATGACACTTAGGACTCAGGGAAGTGTCCCTTAGTCTCCCCTATGCCTTTTTTTTCTTTTTTTTTCAGGGCCACACCTGCAGCATATGGAAGTTCCCAGGCTAGGGGTCATATCAGAGCTGCAGCTGCCAGCCTACGTCACAGCCACAGCAACTCGGGGTCCAAGCAGCATCTGCAACCTACACCACAGCTCACGGCAAGGCCAGATCCTTAAGCCACTGCGTGAAGCCAAGGATCGAACCTGCATCCTCATGGATATTAGTTGGGTTCTTAACCCACTGAGCCACAACGGGAACTCCTCCCCCATACCTTTTCATCTTTCAGGAGACAGGGAGGTCCTGCCTCCACCCTCATGTCGGGGGAGATGGACCGGGAACCATCCAGCCTGGTCTCCACACCCTGAATCTCTGACACCCAGATTGTTAAAGTGAACAACAACAAAAAATCTAGGAACGTTTCTCCATTCTGGTCACACTCCCCACTCGCCCCTGTCCAGTTGCCCCTCCTGCACCACATTTCACACCCTGTCTTCCCGGATGCTGTGCAGGCCTGCAGCTGGATCAGAGACAGAACCTTCCCCCACTTCCCTCATCTTTGATTTTCAGGCTGGGAGCCTGAAAAGTCCCCTGAAAGGCAGACCATTAACACTACCCAGGAGCTCCCTTGTGGTGTAGTGGGTTAAGGATCCAGCATTGTCACTGCTGTGGTGCCAGTTTGACCCCTGGCCTGGGAACTTCTACATGCCTCAGGTGCAGCCAAAAAAAAAAAAAGAAAGAAAGAAAGAAAGAAAAATATCCAACCCAGGAGTTCCCGTTGTGGCTCAGTGGGTTAAGAACCTGACTAGTATCCGTGAGGATGCAGGTTAGGCTCTGGCGTTGCCACGAGCTGCGACATAGGTGGAAGATGCAGCTTGGATCTGGTGTTGCCATGGCTGCAGCTCCGGTTCGAGCCCTATCCCGGAAACTTCCATATGCCCTGGGTGTGGTCCTAAAAAACAAACAACAACAAAAAAGAAAAGCACTACCCAGACTGACCTTCTAAGAGTGAATGGCATGGGGCTTACCTCTTTGTTAACTCGCTGGACTAAGGGCCAAAGCTGACTGGGCTTGGGAAGAGGAAAAGTGGCCTGGAGGACTGGCCAGGACTCCACGGGGTGGTCTTGATTCCTGGCTTCCTCTTCTCACTTCCTCTCTCCTACACATTCCAGGAACTGAGTACCTTCCCCAGGGAGGTGGGGGGCTCAGGGGCAGGGCTGCACCCCGTCGTGTACCCCTGCACCGCCCTGCTGCTGCTCTGCCTCTTCTCCACCATCATCACCTACATCCTCAACCACAGGTGGGAGGTCCTGGCGCGGGGCGCGGGTGGTGGGAAGGCCGTGGGTGTCACTAGGTACTGTCACTCAGTCCCTTCCCAGGCGAGTCCACGTGACTTTCCCAGGCTCTTGCCTAGCAGTTTATTTGAAAGTTCTGGAGTTGGAGAACCTCTGGGGGTTAAGGAATCGATGTCCTTCACACCCACGCACGCACACCAGTAGCTGCCTTTCCCGCTGTGGCTCTCCCAGTGGCCTTGACACACCGTGGGCTCGGCCTTGTGTTGGGTGGCCCGTTAATTAAAGCCTGTTTCTGGGGCAGCTCCATCCGCGTGTCCCGGAAGGGCTGGCACATGCTGCTGAACCTGTGCTTCCACATGGCCATGACCTCCGCTGTCTTTGCCGGAGGCATCACACTCACCAACTACCAGATTGTCTGCCAGGCGGTAAGCAGAGGGGCTGGGGTGAGGTGGGGGCCCCCAAGATTAATGACGGCAGCCTAGGCATAGAGTAGGGGGGCACAAGGGAAGAAAGGGGGGTTCATGCTAAGAGGCTCCAGCTCAGCTGCTCTGTGTCCAGCCTTTCGGGAGAGGTTGACATGAGAGTCAGGGGTGGTAGGAAGCAGAGAAACTAGAAGACAGGACTTCAAAGTGGAGAATGAGGACCTGCAATGGAAACCAGGTCAGGGACGATCCACGTAGCAATGACAGGGTCACGGGGAGAACCCGGAGCTGGCAGTAGGGAGGGTAACAGCAGGGACAGATCCCTGGGGAGGATCTGGGTGGTGGTGAGGGCTGGACATAGGGAGGCGTGGGGGGACACTGCGGGGCTGAGGCTCTGGGATGGCCGGTCCCCCAGCCTCAGTGCCTTAACCCGGCAGGTGGGTATCACCCTGCACTACTCTTCACTGTCCACACTGCTCTGGATGGGTGTGAAGGCCCGTGTCCTCCACAAGGAGCTCACCTGGAGGGCACCCCCTCCGCAAGAAGGGGACACTGCTGTGCCTGCCCCACGACCCATGCTCCGGTACGTGCTGCCATCCGTCAGCCTGGCAGTGGGGAAAGGCTCCGGTGGGGGTGAGGTAGGACACCAAAGCTATTCTCCCAGGGTGGGTGTAAGGTCCCGGGAGACCGAGCTCCAAACGCAGAAGAGGCAAGGCTTCAGGTGGCGCCAAGTTGCCCAGTGCAATGGGGGGGCTGGTGGTGCATCTTTGGGGTTTTCAGGCAGGACAAGACTGGGAAGGAAGGGACTCCAAAGGTCATTGGACAGTGTGGCACCCCGAATTCTGCACTGTTTAGAGGGACAGAAAGCAATTCTGGCCTCTGTCCCTTAGAACAGTCTTGGTCAAGTCCCTTTGGGACCTACTGACCCTGCCCTCTAGGGACCTTGCATTCCTGGCAAAAGAAAAAAAAAAAAAAGAGACATCATTTCTAGGGGAGAGAGGATGGGACAGAAACATAAGCCGAGGGTCCTGAACACCAAATCCCATTCCTCTCCAGGTTCTATCTGATCGCGGGAGGGATCCCACTCATTATCTGTGGCATCACCGCTGCTGTCAACATCCACAACTACCGGGACCACAGCCCCTAGTGAGCGTGCTGCCCGCCCCACACCTGCCCACCCCGCCCCGGATGCCCGCCTAGTGAGCGTGCTGCCCGCCCCACACCTGCCCACCCCGCCCCGGATGCCCGCTACTTCACGGGCCTTCTACTTGCCCGCCCACTCAGCAGTCACCCAGCCCCGGCCCCTGCATGGCACCTAAGTGGGTCTCCGCCTCTCCACTCACCGTATCCTACCGCCCCACCCGCTCAGCTCAGCCCGCGGGCCTCACCTCAGACATGCGGCTTATGTCTCCCCTTAGCTGCTGGCTGGTGTGGCGTCCAAGCCTAGGAGCCTTCTACATCCCGGTGGCTTTGATTCTGCTCATCACCTGGATCTATTTCCTGTGCGCAGGGCTGCGCTTACGGGGTCCTCTGGCCCGGAGCCCCAAGGGGGGCACCAGCAGGGTCTCCCTGGAGCCAGGGGAGGAGCTGAGGGGCTCCACCAGGCTCAGGAGCGGCGGCCCCCTCCTGAGCGACTCAGGTTCCCTTCTGGCCACTGGGAGCGGAGGAGTGGCGACGCCCGCGCCCCTGGAGGATGGTGACGGCCTCTATTCTCCGGGAGTCCAGCTGGGGGCGCTGATGACCACTCATTTCCTGTACCTGGCCATGTGGGCTTGTGGGGCCCTGACCGTGTCCCAGCGCTGGCTACCCCGGGTAGTGTGCAGTTGTCTGTACGGGGTGGCGGCCTCCGCCCTGGGCCTCTTCGTCTTCACCCACCACTGTGCCAGGCGCAGGGACGTCAGGGCCTCCTGGCGCGCCTGCTGTCCCCCCGCCTCGGCCTCTCGCGCCTCCCCGCGGGCTGCGCCCGCCGCCCCCGAAGACGGGTCCCCTATGTTTGGAGAGGGGCCCCCGTCCCTCAAGTCGTCCCCGAGCAGCAGCAGCGGCCACGCGCCACCCCTGGGCCCCTGCAAGCTCACCAACCTGCAGCTGGCGCAGAGCCAGGCGTGCGAAGCGGGCGCGGCGGTCCGCGGGGAGGGGGATCCCGAGCCCCCGGGCCCCCGGGGGGGCCTCGGCCCGCGCCACCCCAACAACTTGCACCACGGCCGCCGGGGCCACAAGAGCCGGGCCAAGGGGCACCGCGCGGGGGAGGTCGGCGGCAAGAACCGGCTCAGGGCGCTGCGTGGGGGCGCAGCCGGGGCGGCCGAGCTGCCGTCCAGCGAGAGTGGCAGCCTGCACAACAGCCCGAGCGACAGCTATCCGGGCAGCGGCCGCAACAGCCCCGGCGCCGGCCCCCGGCCAGAGGGCGAACCCATGCTCACGCCGTCGGAAGGCAGCGACACCAGTGCCGCGCCGCTCCCGGAGGCCGGCCGGCCGGGCCAGCGCCGCTGCGCTAGCCGCGACAACCTCAAAGGCGGCGGGACCGGAGCGCTGGAGAAGGAGAGCAAGCGCCGCTCGTACCCGCTCAACACGGCCAGCCTGAATGGCGCCCCCAAGGGCGGCAAGTACGACGACATCACCTTGACCGGCACGGAGGCGGCCGGGAGCGGCTGTATGAAGACTGGCCTCTGGAAGAGCGAGACCACGGTCTAGGGTGGGGGCGGGCGCCGCTTTAGGACGCGCTGGCCGGGCAGGCTTGTGACCCCGCTTCTCGGGGGCCCTCAGAGACGTCTATCGGTACGTCCCCAGGTTTGACGGAGAGGTGCCTCGCGGCCCCCCGGCTCGGTAGCTTTAGTCCTGGAGGCTGGGGAAGGGATAGGCAGAGGCTCCTCACCGCTAAGAGGGCCATCCCTCCGGGGGAGCGACTTACAATCCCTGAACCGCCGGCAGGATACATTTCCGTCCCATCCAGGGTTGGGGGGGAACCTCGGTCCTGTCCGTCTGAGAAGTGACCGAGAGTGGAAGGGGCAGCACAGCTCAGGCGCGCTCCCCTCAAGGTACCCCTTGTGCCCGCCCACATCGCCTCACTCGTGGCCATCAGCCTGTCAGGAGAACGCAGACGACGAGAGCTTGGGAAGGGCATTCTCACTGACCTTCTCTACAGCCACCCATCCGAGGCCTCTCCCACCACCCGGTTTTTTGGCTAAATAGGGAACCAATCTAGCAGTTGAGCCAGGTGACCAGGACCAGCGGGAGGGAAACATGGTGCTGCTTTTCGAATTAACTATGCAAGAGAAGGTGGGAGGGTGTGAAAGGCAGCAGTGGGCATCAGCCAGCTCTGAGGAAGGGTGGGCACAATTAGGCCTGTATGCCACACCCACAGGACTGGTACACAAATCCCACCGCAGGGCTGAGGGGTGGCACTTCAGGACAAAGCCCAGGCCCTACACCTAAGAAGCTGACTGCCAGATGCGTGGGGATGATTGGAACGAAGCAGAGCGCGCTAGCGTTTAGAGCGGGGGCTGAAGCTGGCCATGCCTTAAACCTGGTCCTATCAAGGCTCTGCAGATGGGCGCCACCGCCAGGCTGCAGGTGGTGCCGAAAGCACTTACTGCTCAGTCGCAGGACCCACTCCCCCACCCCCAGCCTCCCACCTCCCAGGCACTGAGCAGCGCACTCCCTGTCTCCAGGAGGCCACTGGGAGAATCATTCCTGAGACCTGACCTCTAGCTCCATTTTAGGGAGAAACCTCCAAAACATCAAAGCAGCTTCCGGCTTCACGGAAGCCCAAGCCAAGTGCCTGAGGCAGTGGGTAGGGCCCCTGCTGCTCACCTGGAGCCTGGGCCATCACTACTTTTTAAACACCAGCACTCCTTAGTATTTTTCCCCAACCTAAAAGGCAACCGCCAGCCTTTGATTACAGGACCCAGCAAGAACAGAGGGAACCTTGGGCCCTGTGAAGAGCAACAGGGAAACCAGGCCTGGGCTGGGTCCCCTCCTAGCCCCCGTGTCACCCCAGCCTGGTCACCAAGGCCAGAGAAGACTGGGGGCAAGGGAGAAAACCTACACACTTTGGGATGGATCCTGTTACTTATGCTTGCTGCACAGAGAATATTAGACAGGAACCAAAAAAAGCAAAAAAAAAAAAAAAAGCTTCGTATTACTCTTCCACATACGCTGGCTGCTGTTTACATACCCTGCCAACGCCTTAGCACTGGAGAGCTTTTTGCAATACGCTAGGGAATGGGGAGGGAGGGGATGAAAAGTGCCAAAGAAAACATGTTTTTAAAAGCTCCGGTTTTATACAATAGAATGTTTTCTAGCAGATGCCTCTTGTTTTAATATATTAAAAATTTGCAAAGCCCTTGGAGCTATGACCTTAACTCCACCCACGGTCAGTCTGTTATGAGGTAGAGAATCTCTGATACCATACACGTGAACCCACCCAGACCTGTGAACAGATGCAGGACCGAAGGTAGCCCGGGGGCCCGCCCTCCCAGCGGGGGAATGCCAGGGTCCCACACCAGCAGGGAGGCCCCGCCACTGCGGCAGCCACGGCAGGAGTGAGCCTGCCGCTCTCCCAACAGTCCAAGAGTAAAGCTGGCTCGGGAAAAGGAGTACATGCAACCCTCTCTCTGGGTCCAAGAGATGGGACTCCCTCCAACCCACGTGACCCCGCATTCCTTCTGACTTCTACCCCAGGGCCTGGGGTCAAGTAACTTCAGAGCCCGTCTCGGGTCCTCGAAACAAGAACGGCAATACCTAGACTTGTATACATGAACTTCTCTGAGGTGTCAGGCCTATCCTCAAGCTGTCCTTGGGTGGGGTGAGGCGGCCCCAACTCCGGATGTGCATCACGGAGGGTTAGGACCACTTGTGGCGGCCTGTCTGGCAGCCTGGGCTTTCTGGAAGTCCCTGACTTCCTGAGGGGTACGCAAGTATTGTTCAATCTCACTATCAGAAATGTTCTCATCGCCGGTGACCGTGGAGACAGGGGGGGTGGGACAGATCCGCTTTGGGGGCTTCAACATGCAGGGTGGCAGGAGCGGGGCGGGACTCGCTGGCCGCTTCCCCTCAGGCAAATCTACGGAGCTGCTCCCCAACTCCTCCTTCCGCTGGCCCTGTCCCTGCTCCTGTGCCCCCCTCCCCGGCAGCTCCTTCTCCTGCTCATCCGATTCTGAGGTTCCATCTCGAAAGGCCTTGCGGACTAGCGTGTGGCGGTGCTGGAGGAGGTCACCGATGTGCTTCACCACAGACCGCTTGTCAAGCTTCAGAACCTGCAACCAGGCCAGCTGCCCGGCCATCCGCAGCAGCACGGCCAGCAGCTCCTGCAGGCGGGAGGCAGCAGGGTAGGGCAGGTCCACGTTCGCCAATTTACAAAATCGGGCCAGGGAACACGTCAGCCGATCGGAAGGCCGCAGCGACTGCCAGGCCAGGAAAGTGGCAGCGGTGATGACGGGCAGGGGATGCCGCCCGGTCACCAGCCACGTCTCATCTGCCAGCTCCACCAACTGCAGCGTTCGCGACAGCATCTTCTCCTTGTCTTCCACGTACTTGGCTGGCACAGACGGGGAGGCTTGAAACAGTTTGAAGCTGAAATAACCAAAAAGAGCATCTGGTCTCAACACCGATGCGGGAATGCTCTTCCAAAGTGAGGAAAATAGGCACGCTGTTCGACCCTCCTGGGAACACTCAAGCCTGCTGGGCAGCAAGGTCATCCGGCTACCAGAGAGGACAGGGTGGGCCTTCTGCGGGAGAGGTGAAGGGCAGCAGAAGGCGGGGAGCTAACATTTGTTGACCGCCCCCCACTAGCCATCCTCCTGAGTGCTTTACAGGTGTTCTCCTTTAATCTCCTCAACACCCTGTTATGTGCATTGAGAGTTGGAAAAACTTGCCCACAGTCACCTAGCTTGGAAGTAACCAAGCTTCAAATCCAAGATTATCTAAAAAAACAAACAAACAAAAACCCAATATTATCTGACACCGACAGCCTTTGCTTTCTACTATTATTTATCAGAAAAAAAGGAAAAGGACATAGCTACCTACAAGAACAGTAAAATTCAGCTTCTAACTCCACCCTGTCTCTTACTAATAATGTTTCAGCTCTAATCACAGGTGATCCTGCCAAGGCAGGGCCATAGCGTTCAGCCACACACAACATGAGAGGTGGACCCCAAGAGCCCTATGCCAAGGCTAGTACCTACTTCCTACATCATTAGGTTGCTGTGAGAGCAAAGGGACTTGAAACTTATACCATCCTAGCAATGTAAATCGGGATTAACCTGACTAGTACTAGGCCTGGGAGAGGGAGAAGAGACTTTTCTCTCACATCCTCAGAGATGGGCCTGGTCAAAAAGAGGCAGCTAGACATACAAAGGTTCAGGTCCCACCCCAACCCAGTGTCTCCCACACGGCAGGTACCTGCTACAGTAAGTCTTCACCAGGTCCACCAAGCACAGAGATGGCACGTCCAGCCCCAGGAGCTTCACCATCTGCATGTAGGTGCCAGAAAACACATCCAAATCTGCATAGAGCAGTGTGCAGATGGTTCCCATGGTCAGCGGCCAGTTACGCTGCCGGCAGGTGATTAAGACACAGCACCCCACCAACACCTCCTTCTTTTGCAGCCTGGCAGCTCGGATGCCGGAATGCTGGTACGCCTGTTGGTAGTAGGCAACCGCCGTGTCCTCAAATGTTGGTGGCAGCTGCAGAACTCGACAGAGGTCTCTCACTCGGCAGAGACCTAGGAAAGCCCGTAGCAGGAGTTAGAAGGGTCCCAACAATACATTAAAAGGATGATACACCACAATCAAGTGGGATTTATCCCAGGGGATACAAGGATTTTTCAGTATCCACAAGTCAATCCGTGTGACACACCAAAATGAAGAAGAGAAACTATATGGTCATCTCAATGGATTCAGAAAAAGCTTTGTATAAAATTCAGCATCCATTTATGGTAAAAACTCTCCAGAAAGTGGGCATAGAGGGAACATATCTCAACATAATAAAGAGCATATATGACAAACACAGAGCTAACATCATACTCAAGGGTGTAGAGCTGAAAGCCTTTCCTCTAAGATCAGGAACAAGACAAGGATGCCCATTCTTACCACTTTTATTCAACAGTGATTTGGAAGTCCTATCCACAGCAGTCAGAGGAGGAAAAGAAATAATAGGAATCCAAAGTGGAAAAGAAGGAGTTCCCGTTGTGGCTCAGTAGTTAATGAACCCGACTAACATCCATGAAGACGCCAGTTCGATCCCTGGATCCGGCATTGCCGTGAGCTGTGGTGTAGGTCGCAGATGCAGCTCGGATCTCATGTTGCTGTGGCTCTGGCGTAGGCCAGCAGCTACAGCTCCAATTCGACCTCTAGCCTGGGAACCTCCATATGCCGTGGATGTGGCCCTAAAAAGACAAAAGACAAAAAATAAAATAAAAATTTTTTAAAATTAAAAAAAAAAAAACAAGTGGAAAAGAAGCAGTAAAACTGTCACTGTCTGCAGATGACATGATATTCTACATAACAGGGTCAAAGGAGCCACCAAGCAGCTCCCAGAAATTTCTTGTAAAACTCGCCTCAAATAAAGAACCTTTCTATAATAACAAGATGCACAAATAATGAACCTTTCTATAATAACAAGAGTGACACTTGGTGAGGACATCTGAAAGGCACAAAGTCATTTATGGAAAGAAGTCACATTTCAGTGCCCCCATCTTTTGAAGGTTGGTTTGATATGTGGCCAAGCCAAAGTTTCATCTGAGCTCCTTGAGTTTACCTCAAATTTCCAAGCAACCTAAACCTTCCACCTAATTGCTGCCTCTCTCTCTCTTAGAACCATCCCCTCCCTCCCTTCCTTTCTTTCTTTCTTTTTTTTTTTTGTCATGCCCATGAATGTGGAGGTTCCTGGGTCAGGGATCGAACCCACGCCACAGCACCAACTCAAACCACAGCAGGACAACACCAGATTCTTAACCCACTGAGCTACCAGGAAACCCCGCCATCCTTTATTTTTAATTACTACTCAACCTTACACAGTAATACTGAAAACAGGAAAGATAAGTAGACGGGCTGGACCATCAGGAGAGTTTTCTTTAAAGCCACAATGTCATAAAAAGTTTATTCTCACCTCGTTGCTGGCTGCGACTAACTTGTTCATTTTCCCCTGTGCTTCGGGAATATGTTACTTCTGTAAGATAATGGACAACAAATAGCTTGTTTAGCCTCTATTTGCCACACCACACAAAACCCAGGAGCCAAACCACCAGGCATCCACTTCTTGTCCCATCTTTGCATGTTAAAGGTCCATATGATTTTCTACGACCACTAACGGTACCAAATACACAGAAATTTAGGAAGATTACAACTGCACTAAAGCAGCTCCAAACAATTTTCCTGCCTAAATATTCTGAGGGTTGCATTGGTCACAGACTTGAAGAGCAAAAAAAAAAAAAAAAAAAAAGATGTTTTTGCCAGCTAGTGCTCAAAACTACTTTGCAGTAATTTTTTGTATTCATAAAGAAATGATCCACAATCCTTCCACCATGCTCAGACTAGGTAAACTGAGTGCAGCTTTGTTTCTCTCTCTTGGTTTCATTTATTCAACCAGATACTTCGCTAGAAAAACACAGATAAATGGCAGTCCCTGAGTTTCTACAGCTCACTCGCTCACTTTAGGCCGTTTTCTCCCATGCATGTGACCAAGAGAGGGCAGGAGATAAGAAAAATCTTGACGTCAATCCTTCCACCGCCCCAGGCTGTTATCCACCGCCCTGGAAAAGCCCGCACAGGTACCTCGGAGGTTGCCCTCATCACTGAAGGTGGTCGTAAGGACTCCCTCCGTGACCACACAGCCGCAGTCGGAGCACACCAGCTGGCTCTGAGAATAGTGTGAGTCTTCCACCAGCTCAGTGGAGCCGCAATCAGGGCAGTGTCCTCTTCCCGGCATCTTAAAACCCGTCCAGAGCTGAGGAAGCCCTCGGGTATCCGCCCCTAAGGTAGACAACAGCAAGAGTGGGCAAACAGGAAGTAGGAGCGGAGCTTTCTAAGGCCTGCACCATCCTCTTCCGGCCAGTGTGACAGCCGTATTAACGGTAGTTCCTCCTCGGCCACGCGCCACTTCCGGTCCTTTCTCTGAGGACTCGGGTAGGAATGTGAGCCAGGAGACAGGGGTTCCTACTTGACCGAGTCTTCGGGTTCTCCGCAAACTGCAGTTAGTTTGTAGTGGGCTAGGCTAGCAACTGCATTTGAGTGAGCTTATTACCTACGTGAACACGCATAATATACAAGAAATCATTGCCATCCACAAAGAATCTTCTTTCTAAAGCGCTGGAGGAATTGTAGATGCTCCATTTCTCTTTAGTAAGGAACATTGATTTGGGCCATGGTACAAAGTTTGTGTCTAAAAGGGAGAGTGGTGTAGTGAGAGTGCAGGAAATTGTGTTCTTTCCAGAGCACCTTCATCTCAAGCCAGTTGTTTCTTCTCTTTGCAGTCCATTTTTCTCAACCGTAAAATGAAGCAGTTGAATTAAAATCCAAAGTGGCAGCCTTGAATGCCTTCAGAGGCTAGACCAGGAGTGTCTAAAGGAGTTGGAGAGAAAGAATATGGGGTGGTGTGGCCTTTGGCTATCTGGAGGGTTCAAGCAGATTCAGATGTTTTTAAAACCTTGAGCTTTAAGATGCTCCAAGATTCTAGCTCCAAAGTTCCTAGCATGATATACAGTACAGATCAAAGAATCTTGAGGAAAACTGTGCCTCTAGCAATGTTACAGAAACCAAGCTTCCCAATTAGAGATTTTGTATGTCAAGTTTGAGCATAAATTAAAAGTCATCAAAGAGTGTATTTTCTTCCTTCCTTCCTTCTTTTCCTCTTTTTTAGGGCCCTACCCACAGCATATGGAAGTTCCCAGGCTAGGGGTTGAATTGGAGCTGTAGCTGCTGGCTTATTGCCACAGCAACGCCAAACCCAAGCTGCCTCTGCAAACTACACCATAGCTCACGGCAACACCAGATCCTTAACCCACTGAACAAGGCCAGGGATGAAACCTGCATCCCCATGGATACTAGTCAGGTTCATTACCACTGAGCCACAATGGGAACTTCCAAACTATTACGTTTAGAATGGATAAGCAATGAGGTCCTGCTGTATAGCTCAGGGAATTATATCCAGTCACTTGTGATAGAACATGATAGAAGACACTATGAGAAAAAGAATGTATATGTATGTATAACTGGGTCACTTTGCTGTACAGCAGAAATTGACAGAACTTTCTAAATCAACTATAATTAAAATTTTTTTTAATAAATAAATATCCCACTGCAGCAGCTTAAGTCGCTGCAGAGGTACAGGTTCAATCTCTGGCCTCACGAGTGGGATAAATGGCCCAGTATCACACAACTATGGCATAAGTCCCAGCTGTGGCTGATATTCAGTCCTTGGTCCAGGAACCTCCACATGCTGCAGGTGCAGCCATAAAACTTAAAAAAACACAAATAAAAATAAAAACCAATCAGGAGTTCCAGTTATGGCTCGGTGGTAGTGAACCCAGCTAGTATCCATGAGGACGTGAGTTTGATCCCTGGTCTTACTCAGTGGGTTAAGGATCTGAGCTGTGGTGTAGGTCACAGATGCAGCTCAGATTGGGCATTGCTGTGGCTGTAGCACAGGCTGGCAGCTGTAGCTCCAGTTCGACCCCTAGCCTGAGAACTTCCATTTGCTGTGGATAGGGCTCTAAAAAGCAAAAGCAAAAAACAAACAAACCAAAGGAGTTCCCTGGTGACCTAGCGGTTAAGAATTTGGTGTTGTCACTGCTGTGGTTCGGGTCACTGCTGTGACGTGGGTTCGACCCCTCGCCCAGAAACTTCTACATGCTATGGGCTTGGCCAAAAAAAAAAAAAAGAAAGAAAGAAAGAGAGAATTAGGAGTCTATCTGCTCAGTTCTGAAAACCATGCTCTTTATGCCATATTGGTTAGAACTGAGGTCTGAGTTATAGAAGACTAATGGCATTTTTCCATTTCTGCAAAGGCTATTTTTTTTTCTTTTTGCCTTTTCTAGGGCCACACTCGCAGCATATGGAGGTTCCCAGGCTAGGGGTCGAATTGGAGCTGTAGCCACCGGCCTATGCCACAGCCACAGCAATGCGAGATCCGAACTGCGTCTGCGACCTACACCACAGCTCACGGCAATGCCAGATCCGTAACTCACTGAGCAAGGCCAGGGATCGAACCCGCAACCTCATGGTTCCTAGTCGGATTCGTTAACCACTGAGCCACGACAGGAACTCCTACAAAGGCTATTTATTGAGTGCCCACTATGTGCCAATGTGCAGGCACTGCCTCCGGCCCTGGAGAGAGAGCCCTGAGCAAAGCCAAGCCCCGCCTTTCAGAGCAGATCTTCTAGCAGATGCAACATGCCTTTAGGAATGGGTGCGGCCAAAATAAACAAACAAAAACATCTTCCAAAAGTGGGAGTACCTGTTGTGGCTCTGCAGGTTAAGAACCTGACACTGTCCTTGGGGATGTGCGTTTGATCCCTGGCCTTGCTCAGTGGGTTGAGGATCTGGCAATCATTCTCTTCTTTTCCACACTCAGTCTCTCTCCCTGATTGCCACATCTAAGGACCCCATCTCTTCCCAAGAGAATGCTTTCTTAGCATGTGAGCACCACCCTCCTTTTAGAGAAGCCCAACAGGATCACAGGGCCTGGTCACACTGGAGGATGCACCCCTCCCCCAAGCACGGGATACAATTGTCCCCAACAGTCCATTCCCTGACATTCAAATTACTCACCCTAGCCCCACCCCATACGTGGGCTTCAGCACACTGGTCTGGCGTGGGTTTTGGTACCCCAGGTAACCTCTTTTCTGGACTTCCCCGCTAGCGTGAGGTATGACACACCTCCTGGCTGTCCAGCAGATCAATACTGAGACACACTTTCATGCTCCCACACACGGCTCTGAGAGACACCCATTAGTTTTAGCCAGTATGGTCCACATCCTTACTTGGGGGTGGGGAGAACAGATCCCTAAAAGCAACATAATTGGCATTGGGTGTATTTTTTGGTTCTGTTTGTTTGTTTTTGCTTTTTAGGGCCACACCCGAGACATATGGAGGTTCACAGGCTAGGGGTCAAATCAGAGCTGCAGCTGCCACAGCCACAGCAACGTGGGATCTGAGCGGTGTCTGCAACCTACACCACAGCTCACAGCAACACTGGAAACTTAACCCACCGATCGAGGCCAGGGATCAAACCCATGCCTCACAGATAACCCAGGTCAGGCTCGTTACCACTGAGCCACAACAAGAACTTCCAGTTTTTGTTTTGCCATCCCGCGGCATGTGAAGTTCCCAGGCCAGGGATCAGATTGAATCTGAACCAGAGTTGCGACCTATGCCACAGTTGCGGCAATACCAGATCCTTAACCCATGGTGCCGGGCCAGGGATCGAACCTGTGTTCCTGCCACGGCAGAGACACCATCCATCCTGTTGTGCCACAGTGGGAACTCCACGGAGTAGTTCTTTACACTACCTATCGTACAGAACAGAACAGCATCAGATTCCTTCCATCCTTAATTTTGTGCAGATCTTGAACCTAACTGCAGTTTGTTGCTGGAGGATTTCATTACAGTTGTCTACCCACAACAGAAGCCTTGAAATTCTGTTTTCCCCAACATTACTCGTAGTAACGAGTGGAAGAGCAGTTTTCTGATCCTCCAACCAGCAACTCTAGGGGTGGAGGAGGGTGTGTGATAGCCTAAGAGAGCCTTGCCCTCCGGGAGGTGGGCAGGACCCAGGCCAGGAGGTGGCGCACTTGACCGAGATAGCCCAGTCTGGATTTCACGGTCTCAGGAAGAAATCCGTTCATTTAGGAAATCTATTTGCCTTCATCTGGAAAGTCAGGACCATGTACCTCATTCTTGGAGCCTTTCCTGCTACTACAAACTCTACTAAGAGCGTCATTCAGTGACAGTTACTGTTGAACAGACAGATGTTCGAGCCCCTCTCCCGCACTGCACTCCCAGCCTGGGAAGCTGGAACCCTGCTTCGTGTCTGTAAGGCCGGAGCCCACGTGGTACCTGGCACGCAGGCCTGCGGAATGCGAGTTCCCAGGATGGGCTGGCTTAGAGCAGAAGGCTGCTGAGGCAGGGAGCCTCAGCCATGGTCTAGATGTATGACACTGACCTTGAGGCCAGAGTTCTTTCTAGAGAGGAGACCAGAGAGAGAGAGGAAGGCACTGCTGGCTCGTGGCCTGTTGAGTTTGGGTTCCGGTGCGTATCCTGTGGTGTGCCTGCCTGACTCCCGCTTTGTTCTGAGTCTCCCTGGGAATGAACTGGCTTTCTCACCCCTGCCCAGGAGTGCCTCCCAGAGTCCAATACAATTGTGTGGACAATGAAATTTGAATTTTGTATAATTTCCATGTGTTATGAAATTGTTACTCCGATTTTTTTTTCATTGCTAAAAAAACGTAAAAATCCCCAGTACTGAGTGCAGTGTGGTGGACTGTGGCCATTACTCCAGCCATTCAATGTCTACACTTATTCATCCCACATGAAAAAATAATATAAAAAAAGGGAGAAATCATCCTTGGCTTGAGGGCCACATAAACGAGAAAGAGGTCAGAGTGTCTGGACACTGGTTCTAGAGCCCCTGGTCAGACAGGCCAGGAGTTCGAATCCTTTCTGATGCCTCTGTTTTTGTTTTGTTTTTTTTCTTTTTCAGCCACCCCTACGGCACATGGAAGTTCCCAGGCCAGGGACAGGATCTGAGCCACAGAGGCAGCAATGCTGGATCCTTAATCCAGTGGACCAGGTGGGAGATGGAACCGGTGTCTCCACAGAGACAGGCCAGATCATTAATCCACTGCCCCAGAGCCATAGCAGGAACTCCTCTTTGGATGCCTCTGAAAGTCTCCATTTCCTCATCTGCATAATGGAGGTGTTATCTAACTTGAGAATTAAGCAGTACTTAGGAAAAAGCAGGGACTCAGTAAAGGACCCTTCCTTTTGCAGTCAAGTTTCAGCCTTAATCTGCAAGAACAGAAGCAGCTTTCCCTACTCAGAGGGCCTGTCAGTGTCACCAGGGTGACTATTCCCAGGGCTCAGAATACAGGTGTCCATGGAAAACCATCGAACAACTGAGGGCTAAGTGAAGACACCCTCCCCCGGGGGATTTTGTGGCTTTGGGATCCACTGGCCCCAAAGAGCTCAGCTAAGCCAGTTTTGAACTTGAATGTGAAGCCATCTCTTCTGCCTTCCCGGAAGATCAAGACGGCAGAACCCAGAAAGCCTGGGGGGACGGAGCCCAAGGGCTAGAGGATTGCGTGCTGCTGACACCTTTGTCACCGTTTAGCCTGTAAGTGACATTTTCCACGGGGAGGTGGGCAGGGTGCCCCCTCCAAAAGCAAGGGACACGAATCTCAGGGGAAAGTGCTGGGTCATTTGTGTAAACACCCCTTCCTTGCAGACTCCTTTCTCGGAGAGGGCTTTTTGTTTATTTTACTCAAACCTGCAAGGCTGTGAGTTTTAAGAGAAGCTTTTTTTTTTTTTTTTTTCCTTTTTAGGGCTGCACTTGCGCCATATGGAAGCTCCTGGGCTAGAGGTTGGTTCTTAACCTGCTGAGCCACAACAAGAACTCCCAAGAAGCTCCTTTATTACATGCTGGCCCCGCCATCCACGTCCATTGGGTAACCAGGCCCCGCTACCCACACTACGGAGACCTTCGGTAGCTCGTCCCACCCCACACAGAAGTGTCACGGACGCTGCCTGCCCCTGTCCCTTGACAACGGGACTTTCATCTCTAAGAAAGAGCATCCTCTTCCTTTTAAAAGGCTGGGGCCCTTGGAGTGAGGACTACAGTTGAGCCAGGCAGGCCTCTCACCGCAACAGGAAAGGGTCGGAGATGGAGATGGGGAGATCCGAGCCTAGGAGGGGAGTCCTTGTTCATCCACGATTCCCTCTACTCAGAAATGAATGAACTGGAGTTCTTGCTGTGGCACAGCGCGTTAAGAATCTGCCTGCAGAGAGCTCCCACTGTGGCTCATTGGTAACGAACTCGACTAGGATCCATGAAGATGTGGGTTCAAGCCCTGGCCTTGCTCTGTGGCCTGGGGATCGGGTATTGCTGTGGCTGTGGCATAGGCTGGCAGCTGCAGCTCCCTAGGCCTGGGAACTTCCATGTGCTGCAGGTACGGCACTAAAAAAAAAAAAAAAGAATCTGATTGCAGTGGCTGGGGTCACTGTGGAGGCACGGGTTCGATCCCCAGCCCAGTGCAGTGGGTTAAAGGATCTAACGTTGCCACAGCTGTGGTTTAAGTTGCAGCTGCGGCTTGGATCCAATCCCTGCCCTAGGAACTTCCACATGCCAAGAGTGCAGCCATTAAAAAAGAAAGAAAAGAAATGAACTAAGTTGATGGACTCTGGGGCCTGGGTCCCAGATCTAGTGCTGATCTGGGGAGTCCTCAACCCAGGGTGAATTAAAATCATGCTCCCAGGTGTTCCTGTCCTGGCTCAGCAGAAATGAATCTAACCAGCATTCATGAGGATGCAGGTTCGATCCCTGGCCTTGTTCAGTGAGTTAAGTAAGGATCTGGCATTGCTCTGAGCCGAACTGTGGGTCACAGATGTGGTTTGGATCCCTGCATTGCTGTGGCTGTGGTGTAGGCTGGCAGCTACAGCTCCTATTTGACCCCTAGACTGGGAACCTTCATATGCCTCAAGTGTGGTCCTAAAAAAACAACAAAAAAAGTCATGCTCCCAACGGGAAGTTTTCACTCTTTGGGAAATCAGTGGGGCAGAGGGTGAAGAGTTGGGGAGTGGCTCAGGGGAGGGGATCAAGAAACTGGCCTTGTTTAGAGTTTCCCTGGTGGCTCAACAGGTTTTGTTTTTGTTTTTTTTTTTTTTTTTGGTCTTTTCTAGGGCTGCACCTGCGGCATATGCAGGTTCCCAGGCTAGGGGTCCAAGAGGAGCTGTAGCCACCGGCCTTCGCCACAGCCACAGCAATCCGCGATCCGAGCCGCGTCTGCAACCTTCACCACAGCTCACGGCAAGGCCAGATCCTTAACCCACTGAGCGAGGCCAGGGATCGAACCCGCAACCTCATGGTTCCTAGTCGGATTCGTTAACCACTGAGCCACGACAGGAACTCCCCTTGTGGTTCAATGGTTTAAGGATCTAGTGTTGTCACTGCAATAGCTCTAGTCACTGCTGTGTCTCAGATTCGATCCCTGACCTGGGAACTTCCACATGCCAAGGGTGCAGCCAAAAAAAAAAAAAAAAGTGACCCTGTTCACATGCTCAGCCAAAGGCAACCTCTGCCAAGGAAAAGGCAGCAGCTTTCGGTACCAGGGAAAAGAAATTCAAATGACGTTCACCTGGTACATGCCATGGTTCACCCAGGCCAAAATATGGGGTGTGTCATAGGGAAGGGGTCAGCAATGTCCCGTCTCTGCAGGAGAAAGGGCACTGGGACCCCTGGACACCAGAGTGTGGCACCAGCAGGAATCCAGGCGAGAGGCCCTCACAGGGTAAGAAACACAGGTCACCCCCTAAGAGGGGTTTTCCAGGAAGGCAGAAGAAATTCTTACCGCATCTATACGAAACTACAGACACAATCTGCGAAAGGTGGTATCAATTTATTTAGTGTTGTAGGAAATTTAGTCTACTGCTTAAAAACAAAACCAAAGAAATTCAAAATTCCCGAAGTAACAAAGCGGAAAAATAACAATTCTATAATCCAAAAATGCTGGGTGGGACAGAGGAAGAGGTCAAGTTAGTAGCTCACAGAATAGATGCTAAGAAACCACAGAGGGGAGGATGGTGGTGACCAGGAGGTTCAGCTCTCCGCCTAAAGCAAGAGATGGCTCAGCCTTTGTGGATCATTGGCGAGTAGTTGTAGGAAAAAAAAAAGAAAAAAAAATCAGTCAGGAGAAGGGCTGCAGGGAGGGAAAACTGAGCATAAATTTACATCAAACTGCCTGCGGTCTTCCATGCAGCCATGGTCCCTACTCCGCTGTGCCCTTCTGAGTCCCTGCTGTCAGCAGAGCTGGACCCACACGTACCCTCCACTCAGGGTCAGTAGCTGTCCACATGGCAAAGGGCAGACGTTCTTGCTCCTCCGTCCTGCCACCCGGGGAGGCTGACACACAGGAAATAAAAGGAGTGTGCAGGACATCTGTCAAAGTCCAAGCAATGAGATGAGACGAAACAACCTGGCAAAGGGTTGCCATTATTTCAGGAAGCTGATCTCCAGTCAAAGTTCACTGCAAGGCGTTAGTACTTCATTGGCTGCTTCCCTGAAATATTGACTGCTCTCCCGGGGCAAGCGGCCAGGCAAGGCCAAGAAGGAGCCACTCCTGCTTTTGCAGAGCACGGCCTCCCCCCAGGGCCACCCGGCAGTTTGGTGAGCCTTTTCAGCAGCTAGAGGCAACTCCAGGCTCTCCTGGTGCAGATGGATGGATGTAAGCCCTCAGAGCAGCTTGGGGCGCAGGAGCTCCAGCCCTCTCATCTGTCAGCCCTGGCCAACAGCTCAGAGCAGGCTCCAGCTTTCCTAGGAGAGGTCTCCTTCACAGTAGAGTCCTCGAGGACAGCTGTTAGCCGGGGACCTCCAGGTTACCTACTTTGGGAGAAGCAGGGAGGCTACACATGGCATGCTTTTTTCCCAGCAGTGGTAGAAACAAGACACCCTTGAAGCAAATTGTCCTTCATTCTCCGGAGTTCTCAAGGGGCATCTCGGGGCAGGGGAATTCGCTCCTCCGCCCGGAATCCCTCTCCAGCATGGTTCTAGCAGCAGATCCCTCCACGGCCACCACCACCTCCTGGGAAGAAGGGGGGTCTCCACGGCAGCTCCTCCTGAGAGAAGCCGCTCAGTGCGCCCACCCGTCACCCCCGTGCATGTGGGCACTCACAGTCAAAGCGCATTTGCCTCAAGTCAAAAACATATCGTGGAACAAATATATAGACACGTACATTTCCAGAGGTCCAGCGAATAGACAGTTCTCTTTCGAGGAGTGTAAACACACTGCGTAGCACTATAAGTTTACAAGTCGTCTGAGAGGCTTACAGTGGTCCCCAGGACTGTAGGTGAGTATTAAATAAAACAGCGGTAGATCATTAAAAGCTAATTAGCTAAATCAAGTTACAGTATCATCCTTCAATTAAAGTGCTCTGATATTAACTGATGTGGCAGCAACCACGACCCTGAAAAGGGATTCCGCTGCCAGTAGTCTTGCCGCCTAACTGCCACAGAACAAGAACGAACGTCGAAGAGAGTCCCAGTTTCACCACTGCTATTGTCTCAACCACTGCCCACCCCCGGGCCAGTGACACTCTTCCCCCGGTGTTGGCCAGATGCTGTCACAGTGGGAGAAAAAATGAGTAATACAGAAACACATTCTAATTCCAGTATCCAGTTACTAACAGTGACCTTACCCAAAGAATCCAAACTGGTGCTATTAGTTAAGAAGGGGGTAAGTGTCCCCGTTTTAAAAAAAAACGTGCATCAATCTAGTTTTAAAAAGATAGCAACCCAGAGTTCCCTGGCGGCTCGGAGGGTTAAGGACCTGGCTCGGGTCATTGCTGTGGCACAGGTTCGATCCTTGGCCCAGGAACTTCTGAACGCCATGGGAGTGGCCAAAAAAAAAAAGAAAGAAAGAAAGAAAAAAGACAGGAGATCCCTCTGTGGCACAACGGGATCAGTAGCTTCTCTGGAATGCTGGGACTCAGGTTCGATCCCTGGCCCGGCACAGTGGGTTAAGGATCCAGCACTGAAGCAGCTGTGGCTTAGGTCACAACTATGGGTCAGATCTAATCCCTGGCCCAGGAACTCCACATACCATGGGGTGGCCGAAAATGAAAAACACACACACACAAACAAACCCAGTGATCCACAAATAAGTATCATATTATTCTCGCTCTTGATAATTTTGTAACAAGGGGGGATACGCCAGGAAGAGCCACCAGGTGAATGAGGGAGCCAAGCAAAGGCACGGGGGGGCAAAGGTCAAAGGCATCCTGCTGCAATCGATGGTGCTATACCTGGTGGATCCATTCTAGTAAATGCTTGGGTCACCCGGTCCCTTTTCAAGGCACTGCCTGGGCCAGTTTAGCCAGCAGGAACCCGGTGATCACGAGGGGGCAATCTGACTAACTCCCTCAAGTGCGAAGTGACTCTGAACCACCCCCGCCCCCCCACCCCCCGCCTACTTTGTGGACCCCCGTGGACAGGCCCTCTGGATAGACAAGGAACACAATTAAGGCTACAGAGTAGTGGCAGCTGGAGAAGGCAGCTGATTCCTAATCTGAAAGGCACACCCCGAGGCGCTCCCTAAATTCCTCTGCTCTGGTCCAAACAAAAGACCAAGTACAGAAGCCAGGTAGATTTACGTGGTATCAACATTTAGCATCTGCAGCCAAAAAGCCACACCTGAGCCACTCAAAAGCCAAGAACGTATGTGTAATACAGCACCCACAGCATGGTCCCGGTCATTTTACCCCCAGTTTTAATGACAGGGGGAGACGGATTTTAAAAGCTTGACATCAAAGGCAGAAAGCCCTATGTTAAAACACCTTCCTACCCCCCCCAGTGCCACCTGAGCCTCTGGGTCGGGGTCAGCTCCTCTAATGCCACCTCTAGTCAGGGCATGAGCTCCTTACGACATGGTTAAAGGCACAGTGGCATTTAAAAACCTGGGAATGTACAGTAAAAGACTCATTGTAATAATTAACCTGGCTTCCATGGGTAGGGTTGACTCTTGCCAGATAACAAGCAAGGGAGATGGTGATTTGGAGCCTGGATGCCGGCTCTCAGGCACACCGAGTCCTTGGCCTCAGGAGCAGGTGGAAACGAACTCACAAAATAAAGACTCAGTGTCGGAGGCTGGCGAGTCACATCTTCCCTGCTTTTCTGCCGACCTGAGAGGGGACCCGGAGGATGTTGGGGGTCTCTTCCATGACCCTGACCAGCAGGTTGTCGATGTAGTCCTCCAGCTGGCGAACCTGAAGCTCCTTCGTGCTTATTGTCTCCTTCTGTTTGAGGACCAGCTGGATCAGCTCATCGTGTGTTAGCTGAGCATAAGCAAACGCAGGGTCCGAGGGCTTGTATTTCTTTGGAGAGGGGAGGAAAAGATATAAAGTCAGCAAAGAAGTCAAACATCTAAAAGAAATACAAAAGAGGGATTGAGCCTATGATCTGAGTCTCCCGGGAATTCTTTTTCGATTTAGGTGGAAAATTGATGACCGGTGAAGTCTTCCATTAAGGGCCCGAGAGTGGGTGTTCCAGGCTGTGCAGGCCACTGATGGCCTTTGCTGCCTGTTCTTTGTTTTTTGTTTGTTTTATGACCTATTAAAAATCAGAGTTCTCTTATGGCACAGTGGGTTAAGGATCTGGCATTGTCCCTGCTGTGGCTTGGGTTTAATCCCTGGCCTGGGAACTTCCACATGCCATGGATACAACCAAAAAAGACAGGGTTGGGGGGGGGATATAAAAAACCATACTCGGCTCACAGGCTGCAGAGCCCTGGATGGGACTCTGGCCTGGGGTTTTAGTGATGTAATAGATGGAGGTCTGTGAAAACCAAGAGCTGACACGACCAAATATGCAAGAAGAGCTGAGCCCCAAGCTAAGGTGACCCATGAAGAAACCCTAGTGACAGTGCGGGAGGCAATACTCTCCTCCAAGCACCCAGACGGCCAGCTACTACTGCCTCGGCTACGCTCAAAAGATCTGGTGATTAGGACGACACACCGGCCACTCAGAGTCCACTTTAAATCATCTCATACTCAAAAATATACAGAGTCAAGAGGATGGGGTACATACATCTATACCATGGAATACTACTCAGCTTTAAAAAAGAAGGAAATATGCCATTTGCAGCAGCATGGATGGACTCAGAAACTGTCATGCTGAGTGAAAGACAAAGACAAATATCATATGATATCACTTACATGTGGAATCTAAAATATGACATAACTTATTTATGAAAGAGAAACAGATTCACAAACATAGAGAACAGACTTGGGCTTGCCAAGGCGGGGGAGGTGGGGGAGGGATGGACTGGGAGTCTGAGGCTGGCAGATGAAGACTACTACATATGGAAAGGATAGGAGTTCCCGTCGTGGCTCAGTGGTTAGCGAATCTGACTAGGAACCATGAGGTTGCGGGTTCGATCCCTGGCCTCGCTCAGTGGGTTAAGGATCCGGCGTTGCTGTGAGCTGTGGTGTAGGCTGGTGGCTACAGCTCCAATTAGACCCCTAGCCTGGAACCTCCATATGCCGCAGGTATGGCCCTAGAAAAAGACAGAAAGACAAAAAAAAAAGAAAAGAAAGGATAAACAACAAGGTCCTACTGTAGAGCACAGGGAACTCTTCAATATCCTGAGATAAGTCATAACGACAAAGAATATTTTAAAGAAGAATATTATATGTATATATAACTGAATCATTCTGCTGTACAGCAGAAATTAACACAACCTTGTAAGTCACCTCTACCTCAATAAAAAAATACATGCAGAGTCACAGCCAAGTGCCACCATCACAGCCATCGATGGCGCCCCCTCCGGGTATTGGGGCCGGTGCCAAGGCTGAAAGGTCCCCTCCTGACCAGAGCAGGGGCCCTGAGGACTTACATCTGTAATCTGGGATGACTGCAGTCTGACTGTAAACTGCCCGGGCCCCAACCACGAGGAAATTGGAGATAAGCATCGTATAAGGTAACACGCTGTACCAAGTCTCCACGAAGGCGGGGAGGAGGCGGAGGGGGTGAAACCCAGAAAACTAACTTTTCCTGAAATCTGTGGCGCAGGAGATTCATGAGTTTAAAGAGGAGAGGTCATAGGGCAACCTCAAGACCATTCTGCCTGCAGAACTCTGAGGTAATCACAGTTTCGAGGCCCGGAGGAAGGTCTAATGGTTTCACGGAGGAATGCTCAGAACCACCCGCTCCAAGAGGCAGCTAGGTCAGGAGCCGGGTCAACCCAGCTGCAACACGAGAACAGGTCCTGCTCAGTCCAGGGACGCAAGCTGCCCACACTCCAGCGGAGTGCAGAGAGAAATCCCATCCTTCTTGTCCTGGCTACAAAGGACCCCGTGACCACGGTGACACTGCCTTAGAAACACACCTGACCCTGCCAAACACAAAGCAGGGCTTTTTCAGTTCTGTTCTATTTTGTTTGTTTGTTTGTTTTTCAGGGCCGCACCCGTGGCATATGGAGGTTCCCAGGCTAGGGGTCCAATCGGAGCTGCTGCTGCCGGCCTATGCCACAGCCACAACAATGCCAGATCCAAGCTACATCCGTGACCTATGCCACAGCTGGTGGCAACGCCAGATCCTTAACCCACTGAGCGAGACCAGAGATAGAACCTGCACCCTCATGGATTCCAGTCGGGTTCTAAACCTGCTGAGCCACATGGGAAATTTCATAATATTTTAACCATCTCTCTCTTGTTGGATATTTAGGTTGGTTTCAATTTTCACAATTATAACATTTATTTAAATGCATGGACATAAATCTTTGCCCATATCCCTAAACAATTTCATTAAGACAAATGCATAGAATTAAAAAGGCATGCACACTTAAGGTGCTTCCTACAAACTATCAAATCACTATTCAATTTGGATTCTATAATCCAAAGAGGAAAGTATGTAGGATTTTGAAATCATAGAAGTTCCTATTTATGTGGCGACTAAAAAAATTTGAAAAACAACCCAGCAACTACAGAAAGTGAGCAATGGCCATGGAGAGGAAGAGGTGCAAAGAAAATATCCATTAATTCCAGAAACAACAGTGCACATTGTCACATATTTCCTGCCCGGATTTTTCCATTGGATTTTTCCATAGCTGTAATAGTGACATATATTCAAATTTGTGTCCAACTTTTCCCACATGACAGATTTCTGGATCTAGTTGGCTGAATTATTTTCAAATGGAAGTGCTGAGGCCATCTGAATAAATAATACATTCCTAGTTATTAATCATCTATAAACGATGGCAGCCCGAAAACAATAACCAAAAGGAAAAAAAAAAAGCCATTAATGATTTCGTAGCTTTAGCTATGCAACTTCTTTCCCTAACTGCGACATTCCCAAGAGTTGTTATTTTTATAAATACTGTTTATGCCTTAGTACAAAGCATCCATTCTACCGCCGGCTAAGAGCGGTCTCCGGGAACCTTTCCATATTTACCCAGAATATTTACAAGGTAGGGTCGAGGACCAACAGCTTTGTTGCAGCCTGGCAGCAGGGGAGCCGTGGGGCTTACAATATAAGCAGCGTTTGCCTTCATTTTAAGGCAAGTTACTCTGAGTCAGGGCCGGGAGAGAAGCCCCTGCCTGATTCAGCGAGCTCTGCAGAGTAAACAGAATGGGAACTGTGAGTCTTGCTCGCTTCCTGAGAGCTGGGTATCTGTTTCTCTTTGGAGCCAGGCTGCATTCCACAGTAAAAGGCAGAGGGGACAGGAGGCCGCTCCACGATTCCAGTGTTGTTACCGTCCCTTTCATGCTGTCCTTTTGCCCAATTTCCTGGTAAATCTCGTTAACTCCAGGAAGATAGGTGCTGCCCGTTCTGTACAAGCCCAAAGTCAGTCAAGCCGGGCCAGTGAGGTTACGGTCCATCTTCAACTTGGATGAAAACATAGGAGGCACATGGTTCTGGCAACAGCTGGTAATTTTGAGAATGATGCTCTGTCAGCACGAACAAGGGAAGCGCGGGCAGGGCGGCGGGAGATGCTAACTTGTTATCAGCAACGATCCATTATTACTATGAGGTCTCTCTACCCAAAACGCAGATCCCCAGGCTTTCAATGAACCTTCAGCCCAGTTCCTGGAGCCAGAGGCCTTAACCACACCCGGCTCTTGCCGTGTGAAGATGTGAGCAAAAATTCTATTTTAAAAAACACAAAAACTATTGGACAGGCTGGAATCCATGGGATCAGAAAACCTATGACTGAATGAAACCTTTTTTTTTTTTTGGCCACACACACACGCAGAAGTTTCCGGGCCAGGGATCCAACCCGAGTCACAGCAGTGACAATGCCAGGTCCTTAACCCACTAGGCCACCAGGGATGAACCTCAGAATGAAACTTTTTTTTTTTTTTGGTCTTTTTGCCTTTTCTGGGCATATGGAGGTTCCCAGGCTAGGGGTCTAATCAGAGCTGTAGCCGCCGGCCTACACCACAGCCACAGCAACGCAGGATCCAAACCACGTCTGCAAACTACACCACAGCTCATGGCAATGCCGGATCATTAACCCACTGAGCAAGGCCAGGAATCGAACCCTCAACCTCATGGTTCCTAGTCGGATTCATTAACCTCTGCGCCACGACAGGAACTCCCAGAATGAAACTTTTAGATGCCTGTACTGACAAAGAAATAAAGTTTATGTCTGCCCACTGCGGTCCCCGGCAGTCAGATGGGAAATTCCTAGGCACATGTTTGAAATGCAACACATCTCTGCTCATTCACAGTCACTGGTCACTCAGTAAATCATTCTCCTCCACTCACAGGACAATGAGTCAAAGACCAGTGGTCTGCAACAAGGCAGGACTCTACATCCCTCAGATCTTAGAAAGAGAAAGGGCAGGATGACGACACTGTACAGCAGAGATCATCTAGGGGGTTGGTTTCGGTTTTGCAGGCAACAGTCGGGTGTTTTAGTGTGAGCCACTCAAGCTTTTCATTGATTTTCCCCCACTGGCTGCAGTGTGCAGTGACTTGATGCGGGATCTCATTTCCCAGACGAGGGATTGAACCTGGGCCCCAGCAGTGAAAGCACCAAGTCCGAACCACTGGACAACCAGGGAACTCCCAACTCCAGCTTTTTAAAGAGAAGGGATCCTCTCATTGAGCAATAGTCTTCCCGGAAGATTAGCCCAAGGAAATAATCTACAAGAAGAGAAAAATTCTATTTAAGCAGCTATTGACTGTAGTGTTCCTTATCCTGAAAAACAGAAAACAAGCTAAATATCCAAAAACCAAGGAATGGGTAAGTAAAGACTGGCATACACATTTCAAAGAACAGTTAAGTAGGAGTTCCTGCTATGGCACAACAGGATCAGTGGCGTCTTAGGAGCTCAGGGACACATGTTCGATCCCCAGCTCAGCACAGCCGGTTAAGGATCTGGCATTGCGACAGTGGCTCAGATTTGATCCCTGGCCGGGAACTCCATATGCCACATGGTGGCCAAAAAATTCAAAAAAGCTTTTTAAAAAAGAATTTCAGAGTGTTTCCATGCAGGTGATAGGGCTGGAAAATTATAATTTTGCAACCACATTCATCAATGGACACCAGGGCCTATGAACAGAAGGTCAGTGAGGAACAGGACGTTTATATGGTCTCAAATGAATTCCCCACACATTTCTTATTAACTGTAAAGGGAGAAAACAGCAACTTGGCACCAGATAGCCTGGTGGATGCCTCCCAAACTAAGTCACCAGAGTTAATACCCACCAAAGGGACAGGCTGGTGTCATGTGTCATTTGCCTCTTTCCACAATGCACATTACATCTGCAGTTAACTCTGCCGAGAACACACAGAGTCAACCAAACCATGAGGAGAGAGCAGACAAATCTACCCAAGGAAAATTCTACCAAACCACTGACTGATGTCTAGAAAGACAAAAAAGCCTCAGGAACTATTCCAGAATGAGGGAGGCCCAGAGACAGGTCAACACACTGAGTGATCCTGGACTGGGAAATAAACAAATTACAATGCTATTGAGACAATGGGTGAAGCTAAAATATGGACTACAGACGAGAAAGTAGCATTACATCAATGCTAAATTTCTTGATTTTGATAACTGCCCTAATCTTAGGAATTATGTACTTCAGTATTTAGGGGTAAAAGGAGCATGATGTATGCAACTTTCAAGTAATTCAGAGAAAAAACATCTATGGACATACAAAGAGAACGGAGCGGGAAAGGGTGAGAATGATAAAGCAAACCTGAGGAAACAACTGGGATGGAAGGTACACAGGAGTTCTTTGTGCTCGTCTTGCCACTTTTTTTAAAGTTTGAGATTATTTCAGAACAAAGTCACAAAAAATATCTATGCAACAATTACATAAGGACTTTACATTCCTGCCAAAAGATAGGAAAGGACACACAGGAAAACGAAAATATCTGATGTGCGTAGGCTGGAGGGTGGGTGACATTTTCTTCTCGTTGGAAAGAAGTACTGGTGTCAGTCATGTTGCTTGCAACACAAAGAAATTCAACAACAGCCAAATCAATAACTTCTAGGGGAAAAGCAAGCATCCAGTGGAAAGTGTAACGGCTTCTGAAGATCATCCAAAGACAGAGGCAGGTGGATAGGTCACTCCCGGCGCTACCTGCCACCCAAGGGATGTACGTAAGGGGGTCCCCACCTGACATGCCTACCTTCGTCACGGCCTCATTGATGCAGTTCTCACTGATGATGGTGGCGGTTCCCAGGCTGGAGTTGGCAACCTTGGTGGCCGTCGTATTCATCGGCTTCACGGGCTGAAGTCTAAAGAGAAAGGCGGAAAGGATCCTTAGTCGTCTCCGTGACAGGCAGCCTAGCTCAGAAGTGGCAGCCAGCGAGAGGCGACGAGGGAGGAAGGTGACAAGCCGTGCTCACCTCTCAAGTCCCACATGCACCCACGCTCCTTCAGAAATGAAAGCAGTCAGCGTCAGGCGGCCACACGCAAGCCAACAGGGCACTGCTTACGGCCAGGTGTCCTGATGTTGTCACAAGACCCTCGGTCTCATTATCAATGTCAGGAGATCATTAAAGACCGTCTCTTATTCTCGGAGGCAACTACAGCCTAGGACTCCACTGTGGAAGTCCCCGCAGGGCTTCTGCTCCCCAACTGTAAGGAAAAAACTCAGAACAAATAGGCCAGCTTCCCAGAGGGCGGTGCTCAGAGCAGGAGCTCAGCACCGCTGGCTTCTAGCGCCCGATCTCACTGGGTCTCTGAGACGGTTAGATCGAATACTGGTCACGGTGCTCATCTGCAACGGGAGCTCCAAATCAGACTCTGCAGACGAGCCCTAATCTACGTTTGAGGTCAGCTGCTACTAGGGTCTTGCTACAAAGATCTTGCCACAAACTCAGGAGTGTCCTGCAGCAGCCCCACCCGGGGTCGCCCCTTCCAAAACAGACCCTCCCAGAACAGGGGGCTGTCCTGGGCAGAAGAGCTGTGCGGAGAGAAAGCCACAAGCCTGCGGACAAGAAGCCAGAGGGGCCTGGCTGACGTTCAGGAGGACAGGTTCACCCCGACTCTCACCTGTGCTTGGCTGGCCCAGTTCCAGCACTGGGCTGAGCCACGACTGGCTGGGTCTCTGAGGGTGAGACCCAGGCCTGCAGGAGCGGCTTCGTCTTGCCAGAATTTTCCATTTTACCCACGGAGCCCTCCGTGGTTGCTTTTTTTTGAGATTCTGCCGTGCTGGTGTGGTGGGTGTCAGAGTGTGGAGAGCTGGGAGCAGAGTGTGTGGCAGGAAAGGGCTCAGAAAAAGAGGGGCTGGACCCGGGGGAAGATGGGGCAGCAGCTGGAAGCTGACCTGGCCTCCCGCTTCTCACTGGTTTTGCCTCCGTGCCATGACCCAGGCCCAGCGGCTGCTCATCCAAGCCCCGGCTCTCGCCTGGATGCGATTCCTGATCTCCCAGGGCTGCCGTCTGCTCTGAAGAAGCCGGGGCGGGTGCTCCAGATGCTTCTGGCCTGGGGTCTTGCAGGCTCCCTGCCGACCAGCCAGGATGGGTGGGTGACGTGCTCGGGGAAGAGGTGCCCCCTCCCCTGGCCACCCCCCTGTCATCTTCAGGCTGGTCTACTCTCTCGTCATCTGATGCGACTTCGGGGATGGAAGGCAGGGTCAAGTCCAACTGAGCCATGGCGGGGGGCTTCACCCCGCAGGCGGACTGGAGGCCTCGCAGGGGATCAGACAGCAGACCCTCGTGGTCAGTGGCTTTGCTCTGATTTCCAGGCATTGTGCTCTCATCGCCCTCCAACCCAGGGCCGACGGTCTGCTCAGAGCCCCCTGAGTCACCCTTGCGGTGGGGTGGGAGGGGAGACTGAGCCACCAGGGAGGCGGGCAGAGCTGCAGCCAGAGCCTGCCCCTCCTGGGAGTCCCCCGTGTGCCAGGCGTCTCCAGGGGCGGCCCCTTCTCGCTCCTGGGGGTCACCTCTGTCCCTGGGGACCAGCGTCGGGGCCTCCTCCACTGCCTCTTCTGTAAAGAGCAGCTTGGAAAACGACACCCGCTTCTTGATTTTCTTTCCAGCCTCAGGGACATCGAGCCGCACCTCCTCCTGTCTCTGCACTGCAGAGTCAGGCAGGGGGCCCGACCCCCCTGTGTGAAGGGGGGGCGCCGCTTCTCTGACCGCAGGAATCATCCTTCTGTCCCCAACCTTGTCCCTGCCGGGAGACCTCGGCTGAACCACAGAGCTTGTATCTTCCCCCAGCGGGGGCCTCCCGGCCGTGCTTTCAGTCCCATCTCTTCCAGGCCGAAGGGTGGCTGCTACTTCTCGGTCCTCTTCCAATGAGGGGGCGCTGCCTTCTTGTTCTCTGGGGGGGGACCTCAGAAGCTCTCCTTCCGGCCCTACTTCAGGCCTCGTGGGGAGCGACCGGGCTGGGTCGTTGGCGTGGATCCTGCCCCCTGGAGAATCTTCTGTCCCTTCACCTACTGGAATGGGCGGCTGCTCGGAAAGTGAGCCTGCGGCACAAGAAACCGTATTTGGAACTCGTGTTAAACCCTCTTTTTGCAGCGCTGGTTTAAGGAGCGGAGGCGGCTCTTCAGAACTGGCCTGGCCCGTGGCAGCAGAGGGCCAGCTGTCAATCGGAGTGGATGTGGAAATGGGGGCGACTAAGGGAGAGGAGAAAGCGGAGGAGACAGAAAGAGATTCAGAGGACTGTGTCTCTGAATCATGCTCCAGTTTAGAAGGGTCGAGTGTCTGATCAGAACTGGAAGAGACAGCAGAGGAAGAGAGAGGGGGGTCAGGGGAAGAAAGGGGCCGGGGTGTGGGCTGAGCCTCTGGAGACACTTCCGGTCTGCAAAAAGGACAAAATAAAACCTGCAGGTCAGTTGCAGATGCAACGTGAGAGGCAAAAGACATGTAAAAATAAAGTCTTTCAAAGGGCCAGAACTTTTTTTCATTTGGGGGGCAGTACCTTGAAGAGTGAAAGAAGGAACACCGATACTTTAACCCACTAAAGGCACATTTTTATCACCAAGCACAACTGCCACAGAAAGGTCTATTGCAACAGAAACAAAGATCCAGGTAAAGCAACAGCCTGCAGCCTCTTTTGGAGACAAACAAAAAGCATCTAAAAAGTGCAAAGTCATAAAAGGCACACTACAAGGCAACAGGCATATTCAGAAGAGGAACGGTGTGTGTGTGAGTGGGTGTGTAGGGGTGTGTGTGTGTGTGTATAATCAAAGGAGGCAGAATCTCAAAAAAAAAGTCTCTCCCACCCAGACCACAGGAATAGGGTGACTGCATGTGAGTCATGCTGAGAAGCAGAACCCCCGCAGGTCTTGCAACAAGGCGCAGAGTAAACTCACAGAGAACCCTCAGAGGCACACTGGAGAGTGAACCGAGGGTCTCGCCTGCCAGCAAACCCACGCCAAAGTGCAAGGAGGGGAGATTACATCTGCCTCAAAGGGAACATGTGATAAGAACTGAACAACTAACCCAGCTTCTGCACATACCAACCCCCAGGGCCTGGCATTCCCAGACTGCGATAAAACCAGGGCAGTCATTCCACTGCGTTCTGATTATCTCACTGAGATGCGCAGACCACTTCTAGGCATTTTCATCAGAAGCGAAGATGCCTGCGGTAAAGACGCTTAAGGGGAAACGCCCAATGAGGGACAGGTCGCGCCTGCTGGCAGTGGCTCCGGACTGGGACCCTTCCCTGCAGCTTGTGAGAGTGGGACAGGCTGGCAGTAGGGACGGGCTAGGAACAACTTAGACGAGTAAACCAGTAGACCAGGCTTCTACAGGGACTACCACGGACCACCAAGCAAGGTCCTTTGCTCTAATGCGGGCCTGGCTGCTAGGCTCCCAGGAGAGGCTGAGACTCACCGGGGTTTGACGGCTCTGGTCTGGGGAGCCCTGGGCGAGGCCACAGGTGGTGCAGGTACAGCCTTGGGCTCGGGGTCGGCTTCTGGTTCTGAGATATGCACGTCCTCGAAGGGCTTCCAGGATCTACCCCGCCCAGAGACCACAGCCGGCTCCTTCTCTGACTCCTTCACAAGGTCGTCCACAGGTCCCGGCTGGTCCTCCCTGCCTTTGACCCCCGAAGCCAAGCCTTCCCTCTCCTTCCCGGGGGCGGCAGGAGGGCTCTCGCCTTCACTGCCCTTGGCCGCATCCTTCTTCCCCGTCACCAGGGACAGCAGAGAGGACTTCTTGTTTTCCTGTTTCTTGCTCTCTTTGGTTTCTTTGGCGGCCTCCGGGGTCACCAGAGATGTGTTCTCCCGAAAGTCCCCAGTGACCGCCAGCTGGTAGGACGGCAGAGTCATGGACTTGAGAGAGGCCTTAGTGGAAGACTCAGAAAGCACGGCAGTCCCCTCCCCAGGCTGAGTGGCCAGGTTTTCTGTAGATGAGAACGCATGCTTCTTCCTTAAGCCCTGGGGGGATGGGGAGGGGGAAGGGGAGCCGTCCTTGGTCTCGCTCTTGGCTTCAGGCTGCTCCACGTAGACATGGTTCCCGTTGATGCAGACGTTGGAGCGGGAAAGGGTGTCATTCTTAGACCGGAGACCTCCCAGGAAAGAGAGTCCATCCTTCTTGGGGAGGGTGAAGTTGACAGGGTTCAGTTGCTTAGGATCCCCGCTGGCGGTTCTCTTGTGAGACGAGACTGTGGGGAGAAGGACCAAGAACAAAGGGAGTGAGTTCGGAATTCCCACTGTGGCTCAGTGGTTTACAATCCCGACTAGTATCCATGAGGACGTGTGTTCGATCCCGTGCCTCGATCAGTGGGTTAAGGATCCGGTGTTGCCACAGGCTGTGGTGTTGGGTGCAGACGCGGCGCAGGTCCCATGTGACTGTGGCAGTGGTGTAGGCTGGCAGTTGCAGCTCCAATTTGACCCCTAGCCTGGGAACTTCCACATGCAGCAGGTGGGGCCCTAAAATGCAAAAAAAAAAAAGGGAGTGAGAAGTTAAGAGAAAGGTTTGTAACCAGCAGGGGTGGGGCTTCTGTCCGCATCTGAGTACATTTTCAGTTGTCACAGCTGGGGTGGGGGATTGCTACTGGTGGTGGCCAGGATGCTTGCTGCTAAAATCCCACAGCAGATAGGTAGGTCCCCATGACAAAGAATTATCCGCCCAAACCGTCAGTGGTGCTGAGTTTGAGAAACCCTGCTTAGGTCCAAGGAAAAGGGCAGTGTGCTTGGTGGAGGTGCAGAATCTAGCCCATAGCAGGGATTCGATCATTGAGACTGAAGTTCAAAATACAGAGTTCATTCAGAGTTAAGAGAACTGGACCCTCGGTTTTCATTTGGGATGTATTCCACGGGAGCATAATACAAATACCCGATGAATTAATGAAATAGCAGAATTACTATAAGGTTCCATTGTTTGCCCTTAATAGACTTCCTAGCCAAGATAACCCATCATCATCATCACCACCACAACCGGCAGTAGCACCACCAGTGAAACCACTATTACCACCGGCATCACCATCAGCAGCAGCAACATCAGCAACACCACCAATAAAAGCACCACCATCACCACCACCGTCCTCACCAGCACCACCACCAGCACCATCATCATTGCACCATTCCCAGCACCACCACCAGCATCACCAGCATCACCGTCATTTTAATAACTAAGGAACTGAATTCAAATCTTTCCCTTAAGATTCGTGTGTCTCTCCCAAAGCAAAGGAGACTAAGCTGAGAGAGAGAGGCCGAGTAAGATGGAAAAGGAAACTCACTGTCCGAAGCAGAGGAGGACTCGTCCTCATCCTCGTCCTCCCAGCGTGACTGAAAGTCTCCGGGACGAAGCAGCACCTTGTCTGCCTTTGAGGTCGGCAGGACAGACATGGACTGGGAAAGCGGTGTTCTCTGCAGGTTGGATTTGGAGAACAGGGTCTTGATCTTTGACTTCTTCTTCTTGTCTTTCGAAGGAGACTCATCGTCGCTGTCAGCTGAGGGTGTCACGCTGGGGACGATGGCCGAGGCGGTGTCTGACACGCTGTCCTTGTTCTTCCCCTTGATCTTGTCCTTCAGTTTCCCAAACGGATTCCGAGACTTGTCTTTCATGGAAAGGTCAAACATGCTAGCGGTCATGTTGTTTCTCATAAACTGGATGTCAACCTCAATTTCTCCTCGCTCTTTATCCTTCTTTCCCGGTTTGGATTTCAGGGTATACCACCTGCGAGGAGAAAGGCTGTGAGGTTACCTTTGAATTGAAGAGCCTAAAATGATGTTCTCAGTTCCCATTGACTGGCCTGTCCTCTCTGCTTCTACCAGCCCCGCGCACGAACGCATCCTATGCTATCTTCTTTGGGGAGGGGGGCGTTGGGGGAGGAGGGCCAAACTCTGAGACGATCCTCCCAGGCAAAGATAGGATCTGATTCTGGACTTAGCATACAGCCACCTAAAATCTTGATTCGTAAAGAGATATTTCTAAAACAAAAACGAACATTCCATCAAATCACTTCCTATGACTGTTTTATTTTTCCTTGAATGGGGTTAAAAATGCAAAGAACATACACATAAGGTAGACCGTAAGTTTACAAGAGAATCTCAGAGAAAAGCAAGAGTCTGTAGAACAGTCCCTTCTGGGGAGTAATGATAAAGGTAAGACAGAGTCCAAAACATGTATTAAAGAGAAAAGGAAAAGCGAAATGAGCCAGTCCCAAAGTGACAAATATCGTATGATTCCACTAATGTAAGGTGCCTGGAGGAGTCAAGTTCAGAGTCAGAAAAGAATGGTGGCTGCTTGGGGCTGGAGGTGGCGTGAACCTGGAGTTTGTATGTATGTATGTATCTATGTATGTATGTATATATTTATTTGTTTTCTTTCCTTTTTTTATGGTCACACCTGCAGCATATGGAAGTTCCCAGGCTAGGGGTCAAATCGGAGCTACAGCTGCCAGCTTACACCACAGCCACAGCAATGCCAGATCCGAGCCATGTCTGTGACCTACACCGCAGCTCATGGCAACGCAGGATCCTTAATCCACTGAGCGAGGCCAAGGATCGAACCTGCATCTTCATGGGTGCTAGTCAGGTTCTTCCACTGAGCCACAGAGGGAACTCGGAGAGTTAGTGTTTAATGGATGTACAGTGTCAGTTGGGAAAACAAAATTTTGGAGATGGATGATGCACAACAGTGTGAAAGTACTTAGTGCCACAGAACTGTACACTTAAAAATGGTTAAAATGGGGGTTCCCGTCGTGGCTCAGTGGTTAACGAATCCGACTAGGAACCATGAGGTTGCGGGTTCAATCCCTGGCCTTGCTCAGTAGGTTAAGGACCCAGCATTGCCGTGAACTGTGGTGCAGGTTGCAGACGTGGCTCAGATCCCGCGTTGCTGTGGCTGTGGTGTAGGCCGGTGGCTACAGCTTGATTAAACCCCTAGCCAGGGAACTTCCATGTGCCATGAGCGCGGCCCTAGAAAAGTCAAAAAAAACAAAACAAAAAAAAGGTTAAAATGGTCAATTTTGTTATAGGTAGTTTACTGGTGTAAGAAAAAACGGGAAACTGAAAGGAGGAGGCATTCACCCCCAGCTTAATAATCAGAAAAAGGAATATTCCAAGCATAATTCAAGGGTTTCACTTGGTCATCTGCAAATCTGCAGCCACTTCACGATAAGGTCATTGAAAGACAAACGTCAAAGGCAGGAACCCTCCCCTGGGCACGTTCCAGCGCCTGAACTGCAAGGATGTGACCCCCTGTGAGCAGCACAACCTCCACAGAACAAACAAGTCCAAGTTCGCAGTCTCCCGACAGCCACCCCCAGGGTCACCCTCACCCTGAAAACCCACATTTCAATGTACTTTTCGGTGACCTATTTAAGAGCTGAGGGCCGTGGACTTTAAGGAAATGATGGTTTTGCCCAAATAAGCACAGTTTCCTCTTTCACCTTCAGCCTGTCTTGCTCACAGGGCAGATGGTGCCTGCTATCTTAGCTCAGCCTGCACTTACAGAGGCACAGGGAAGCCGAAACACACTCAGAAACGTCCTCCTTCAAGTCTCACGAGCATGTCATGAAGTGGATCTTAAACCCACTTTATAACTAAGGAAACCAAGGCTCACAAGTAAGGTGAGAGGTACAAGGTCATGCAGCTGTTAATTAAGGGGGCACCGCCAGGACTCTGAACCAGCTCCGCCATTTCTCCAAAGCTCCCTTTTCTCACTCCAAGATTCTGGCTTCATGGGGCCATCTTTTACAACACACAGAAAAGAAGGCTGAAATTTAAATTATTTTTGAGGAAAGCTTGAGCTTCTTTTTTTTTTTTAAGGGCCACACCCGAGGCATACGGCGGTTCCCAAGCTAGGAGTCGAATCGGAGCTACAGTTGCCAGCCTACATCACAGCCACAGCAACGCCAGATCCAAGCCGCATCTGTGACCTACACCACCGCTCACGGGAACCAGCTCGTTAAACCACTGAGCAAGGCCAGGGATCAAACCCGCAACCTCATGGTTCCTAGTCGGATTCATTAACCGCAGCGCCACAAAGGGAACTCCTTGAGCTTCAAATTTAAATGTCCTAAGGCGACATTTAGACATCAAAGGGGGAGTGCCCTCAGAGCTGGCTAGCATCAGTCATAGGTCAGAAGGCTACACAGTCCCAAATACAACAAAACACCCAGAAGGACTTAAACTGGATTAACAAAGTACAGTCCATATCTGAGAAAATGATGTGAGCTATGATTCTGGACTTCCAGGAGAAACCTTCTGTGGCTTTTAAAACTACGATCCTCAGGAGTTCCCTTCGTGACTCAGTGGTTAACGAATCCGACTAAGAACCATGAGGTTGCGGGTTCGCTCCCTGGCCTTGCTCAGTGAGTTAAGGATCCGGCGTTGCTGTGAGCTGTGGTGTAGGTTGCAGACGCGGCTCGGATCCCGCGTTGCTGTGGCTGTGGCGAAGGCCGGCAGCTACAGCTCCTGTTAGACCCCTAGCCTGGGAACCTCCATATGCCGCGGGTGCGGCTCTACATAAAGGCAAAAAAGCCAAAAATAAATAAATAAATAAAAATAAAACTACGATCCTCAGCTGGGGGAGGCGGGGAGACGCTAAGCCTCGAGCATCCAAGCCTGGTGGCTTTCCGATACATTTTCCAGGGCCTGCCATGGAAGTTTGCCTACTTGTCACTTAGACTGTTGAGAGGATTATTTGTATCTTTCTTTTCTGACAGTCATGTGCTAACTGGTAGCCTTGGTGACGAGGGCTGGTTAGCTTTTGTAAATGCCAGGGGCAGGCACCTGAAAAGGGGAAGTTGCTGAAAGCTGAATGCGGAGGCTCAGATGACCACAACAGCCACAAGCAGAGAGCCCCACCTCCCCACCCAGGGTGGGGAGCCGGTCAGGCCTTCTCCCAGCTCTTCCACACAGCCTCTCTGTTCACCCTCCCAGGGGATCTGCAAAGACGTCTGAATACCACTTGCCAGTTCCTAGGATGGCGTGTCGCCTGCTCCACAGTATCAACACCAAAGTCTGTTTACTTTGCGTGAAGCTGCAACCAGCTCTAGGATCCTCCCGGGGTGGCCCATTATCTTCTGATGCACAGGCGCAGTCCCTAGGCACCAGAGTGGGATTTGTTTTGGAAACTCCTGAGGTCTCTAGGAGGTGGGAATAGCCCTTCAACTGTTCCAGTCACTTATTTTCACAAGCAAACCTAATACCTAAGGCCAGGTGGCCAACAAAACGGGACTGCTTTTTTGTTGTTGTTTTTCTGTTGTCTTTTTAGGGTCACACCCGAAGCATATGGAAGTTCCCAGGCTAGGGGTCGAAACAAAGCTGCAGCTGCCGGCCTACACCACAGCCACAGCAATGCAAGATCCGAGATGTGTCTGCAACCTACAATGCAGCTCGAGGCAACACCGGATCCTTAACCAACTGAGCGAGGCCAGGGATCAAACCCCAGTCCTCATAGATACTAGCTGGGTTCCTTACTGCTGAGCCACAACGGGAACTCCCATGGGGCTGTTTAAGGATGTGAAAAGCAGACTGAAATCACGGGCAGGTAAGCTGCCCGTGTGAATCTGTGCTGGACAGAGTAAAGCTGGAAAGGAAGACGGGAATTCTTCTAGCAACATTATCCTGATTATTAAATTCAAACAGCTTAAGCAAGAGATCTTTGACACAAGCATAATTTGATAACTCATGAAAGCCACAATCCATACATGTCTCACCCTAAGAAATTCCAAACCAGGACATATTTATGGATTTCAACATTTGAGCCTCGGTTCAATTTTTAAGTGTTTCTGTCTGTTTGGCTTTCAGTGCACTGAAATTCAGCACCTCCCGGAAGCAGTTCATAAATAATCAGGTCTCAGCACGGCCACACAGCATGTGATGGCAGAGTGGGTGTGCCCCAGCCCTGCCCTTCATGGAGGCCCAGAGAGCTCAGAAATTATCTCAGAAATCAGGGCTGGGTTTTCCTAGAACAAAGGGCAGAGTACAGAGAGAAAGCCATATCCCAATGTAGCAAGTTTATGTTTAAGCTAATGTTCTAAAAAAAAAATCCTGCAACTGTCAAAATAAACAAATAAATAAAACGATCCCTTCTACAAACAAATAATCATTTTTACCTACAACTAAAACTGTCCTTCCGAAATTAAAAGGACCTCTGAATACACAGAAAGTGACAGGAAACTGTATATAAACTGTATTTTAAAGTAATAACGGAGTTCTTCTGTGGCACAGTAGGTTAAGGATCTGGCATTGTCACTGCAGCAGCTCCAGTCACTGCTATGACTCAGGTTCAGTCCCTGGCCCGGGAACTTCCACATGCTGCCGGTGCAGACAAAAATAATGATAACGATAATAATAATAATAATAATAATAAAGTAGTATCAGGCATAGGATAAAAATTAAGATCATACAAAATGGTACTTCAGTCTTCATGCCCCTCCGTCAAGTGCAGGTCTTGGGAATATACATACATACAAGCAAAAATACAGATTATCCAAACAAGCCAGACTACTGTTTGGGAGGTTTGGGGTTTTTTTCTTTTCTTGGTCAAACACAAGACAAGGCAACGGCTAAAAACACAGAAAAATTCATTTGAGTCTTCAGCAAGTTCAAAAAGATGTCTTATTGAGAGCAGCAAGCGGGCAGTTCCCATTGTGGCTCACTGGGTTAAGGACTCGACATTGTCTCTGTGAGGATGAGGGTTCGATCCCTGGTCTCACACAGTGGGTTAAGGACCTGGCATTGCCACAAGCTGCAGCACAGGTCTCAGATACAGCTCAGATCTGGTGTTGCTGTGGTGTAGGCCTCAGCTGAAGCTCTTATTCGACCTCTAACCTGGCAACTTCCATATGCTGCAGGTGCAGCCTTAAAAAGAAAAAAAAAAAAAAATTTAATGAAAAAATAAAAAAACACAGCAAGGAGGAGTTTCCTGATGGCCTAGCAGGTTAAGGATCCAGTGTTGTCACTGCTGTGGCTCAGCTTCGATCCCTGGCCTGGGAACTTCTCATGCTGCAGGTATGTCCAAAAAAAAGAAGAGAGTGGCCACTTTACCTCAGGGTCATATTTAAAAAAAAAGAAAAAAAGCAGCAATGGAATGTGAAAAAGAAAAAAGTGGGTCACCATGCTGTGCAGCTGGAAAACTGACAGAAATCTGTAAACCAGCTATAATGGAAAAATTAAAAAAAGAGAAAAAAAGAAAGAAGTGGGTAAAGAGGGAAAATGTGCAGGCTGCAGGACCCAGGAGCTGCCTCCCAGGTGGCCCGGCTGGGGAACTAGTGCCTGGATCCACACTGTCAACCTCCTGGGCTTTTAAACACTCAAGTTTTGAAAACAGCTAAAACCACCCAGCCGTGCCCAGTTCTCAGGGTTGGTTCGCCTCAGAAGGTTTCTCAATGCGTTTCTCAATGCAAGGCAAGCTGATCCTGGGTGTCTTCCACTGGAATGTGGGGTGCGGGGGTTGGGGGCAGTGTGGTTCCCACTCCTAGGAAATGAAAGGTCTCAGCGCATCCCCGCGAACAGGCGGGATTACACCGGCCAAGGGCAGACTGGTACGTCTGCAGCTGAAGCAAACATGTTTTTCCTTTAAAACATTCCAGAGGGTAGACGCAGACAGAGAAATGATAGCTTCAGAGATTCGGTGCAAATGCATGTGCACGGCACACACGGGAAACGTGAGACGAAGAGGCCAGACTCTGCCCTGAAAAGCTTACCCACAGTGGGACAGAGAGGCTCACCAAGTGTTTGTTACCTTGAAACAACCACAGAATTTTCTTTCTGACTACGAAGAATTCGACATGAAAAGAAACCGCTGCTAAATTATACGATTTCATCACAAATAAGGACTCTCACACATAAAGAAGGGTCTCAGCTAATTTAAATCCCAAGGGAAAATAAAAAACACCAACTTAGGGACTCGGTAAAATGAATTGAGACTGCACCCTCCCCATTTAGACACAGGAGGCTCCGGGAACACCAAGGCAAAGGAAGACCACCAGCTCTACACGTCACTTCGTTTTAACGCGTTAGGTTAATTTCCAGGGATCCCTGTCTATGGGTCCGATGTGGACTCCAAGGCCAATGGTGGCCTGCCTATTTCCCTTCCTGTGCAAAATTTGAGCTGTGACTCGTCCCGTGAGTCATCCCCACGGTAACCAAGCTTGGTGACACAGGGGATTATGGCCTCAGGTGAGGAAAGAAGCAGGAAGAACAGAACAGCACCTGAGTCTAGTGTTTGAGACCGAAGGTGCACTTGATCGTTCCTAGACGGAGACATTTTTAAAAGCAGTCCATTTGTTGTCTACCTCAGGGAATAAAAATAAGACTAAAAATCCTGTGTGGTTCACAGATGAGGATATCGAAAATGGGTTCTCGTTTTTAAGGAGAGGCTCCATGTGGGAAGAATGTCCAGACTTTTGCAGCCTAGAAATGACGCACAGCAAACAGGAACAGAGATGTTTATGAGCTGTGAAATAAGCTTTGCGGTGTGCACCATATGGAAGCGAAGTAGTTTAACAAGTTTTATGATTGACAGAGGTGGCTGGTCCTCATTACCTAACTCTGACTACAGAATCACCCATCAGCCAGCCTTGCCTTCCAAGGTGGACCCTCCCCTCTGCCCATCTAAAGCCTAAGGGCTGCAAATGGCTCCTTTTTACCCTAATCCTTAAAACAGCCGTGCGGCACCGAAAGGCTACCCGGAGTCACCAAATTCAATCCTAAAAAGCTAGCAAATAACACAGGAAAGGAGAAATCACAGAAAAAACTGGTTGAAAATGCTTTTGATCTTCCTAAACTATGTGCCCTACAGAAATTCCCATAGAAAGTAATTAAAATGGTTATAGTTTTTTTTTTCTTTTTATGGCCACACCTGCAACATATGGACGTTCCCAGGCTAGGGGTCAAACTGGAGCTGCAGCTGCTGGCCTACACCACAGCCACAGCCACAGCAGATCCAAGCTGCACCTGCAACCTACACAGCAGCTTGTGGCAGCACTGGACCCTTAACCCACTGAGTGAGGCCAGGGATCGAACCCACATCCTCATGGATACCAGTCGGGTTCTTAACCCGCTAAAGCAACAATGGGAACTCCAAGTTACCAACTTTTTACTTGATCATACCTCAAAAAGCCACGAATGTTACTCTTCTACCCTCAGATCAGGCATCTGGCCTCTTGTCCAACAGTAAACGTCACTGAGGCACTACACCTGGACTGCCGAAGAACAGGCCCCACTGGAGACCCCTTCACGGCTCAGCAGTTAACAATCCCGACTAGGATCCATGAGGATGCAGGTTTGATCCCTGGCCTTGTTCAGCAGGCATTGCCGTGAGCTGTGGTGTAAGTCACAGACTCGGCTCGGATCCTGCATGGCTGTGGCGTAGGCCAGCAGCTGCAGCTCTGATTCAGCCCCTAGCCTGGAAACTTTCATATACCTCGGGTGTGACCCTAAAAAGAAAAAAAAAAAGGGCCCCAAGGAGTCTTTTGTCACTCGTGCAAAGAGATTTTAAGAATGGAGAAAAGAAAATGTGCTGGTTTGGTTCACCGCCTCTTGGCCAGGAGAAGATAAAACGACTTCAGAATGGCAGACATCACAGCACACTCAGCCCCCTCTCCACCCCACGGACAGACTCACACCCCTTTCTGTGAGAGCTCCTGACGAGGAAGCAGACCGTCCATGATTCATCCCGAAATCAAGTTAAGTCCCAAGGAGGAAGAAAAAACCCTACACCAAGAGTATCTAAAATTCCTGGAGTTTCTGCTGTGGCACAGTGGGTTCTGGGTATTGCAGCAGCTGTGGCGTAGGATGCAGTTGAGGCTCGGATTGGATCCCTGGCCTGGGAATTTCCATGTGCTGCAGGTGCAGCCATTAAGAGAGTATTTTAAAATACTGTTCTAGGAGTTCCCTGGTGGCTCAGTAGGTTAAGGATCCAGCATCATCACTGCTGTGGCAAAAGTCTGATCCCTGGCCAGGGAACTTCTGCATGCCTCAGGCATGGCCAAAACAAATAAAGAAAATCCTGTTCTAACAACAAATGAAAAGTCCCATTTGTGTAAAAGGAAAGCCCCAAGGGACTGGGGCTGTAGGAGGCGACACCCTTGAAGAAATAGCTGGGGACCCACTGGCCGCTGCTGCCCCTCACACAGGACTCCGTTCTTTACACAAGAGGCCTTTGCAGACCAGGCTTTCTGGAAGCCTTAGTTGTCCTCCCTGATTCATAAGAGTATTTTAAAAGTGAAATGTGCAGCTGGCACACCTCTAGAAACGTTTTTTTTTTTTTTTCTGGGATTTCCTATAAATGCGTAAATGCCTTCCCTCTGCTCCATGCAGAGGCCAGCACTCAGGAAAAGACACTTAATTACAGCTGCCTTTTTTCTCCCCATGGGCACATTCCTAAATGTGTCCCTCGGGGACGCCCTGGAGAGGAAAAAGCCCTTGATTTTTCTCTAACAGATTATCTACAGACCTCTCCCAGCAGGAAAGGAATTTCTCGTCTCATTAGTGGCTAAAAGTGGCTCCTTTGCCAAAGGCACCACCAAGCTGCAGGGGATCAGCTTCTTCAGGGTCCAGCAGGGGCTCTGACAAGTCAGCCACACCCCAAAACTGGGAAACTGGGAAACAGAGAGAAGCGGGTCTCGACCTCATACCATGACCACCCATAGTCTTTAATCAGCTGGGCTAAACATAAGATTAAACAGTTCTCCTTGTCCACACAGGCGAAGATGGCAGCCACTCGCCCAGAGCACCTGGGCTGGGTCACACAGCAAAGGAGACATAAGTAGGCCCTGGCCGAGGGAAAAGTCCGGTGTCCTGAGCCAGCTGCAGCGTGGGTCTGGCCCAGGACACCCAAAGGGAGCAGAACCCACTCACCAAGCTTTTTCCAAGACAGCTGATGGTGGCAGAGGACTGGTTTTCTTGCAAGGCTAATACAAGGACCTGGGTGTTGATTTTGCTGGGACTCAAGGGCCCTGAGGTTTAGAAATCCATACCAGTCCCAGGACCAAAGGCCACCCAGGGCACTGCCCTGGGATGAAGGCGAGGCCTTAAGTGCCCTCCAGTCGCTCCTCCATCTGGGCCAGGGTGTCTTCATCCTCCGGAGCTAAGCCGGAGTGAGCGTCCCTGCCAAAGTAGAGGGTGAGAAGCACTGTTTTCTTGGATGTATGGCAATTAAAACTGGAGCCATTTAATGGATATAAGATTATTGTCAAGGGGGAGCAAGAGTGATGTCAGCGAGCTGGAGTTGATGACATTTGACTAAGCACATGTGTGTGGTTTTTGTTGTGTTTGTTTTGGGGGGTTTTGCTTGTTTATTAATCTTTTTATAGCCGAACCTATGGCATATGGAAGTTCCCAGGCTAGGGGTCAAATCGGAGCTATAGCTGCAGGTCTAAGCCACAGACACTACACCAGAGCTCAAGGTAACACTGGGTCCTTAACCCACTGAACGAGGCCAGGGATCGAACCTGAATCCTCATGGGTACTAGTCAGGTTCTTAACCCACTGAGCCACTATGTGAATTCCTGTGTGTGTGTGCTTTTTTAACTGCTTTTTTCTTCTCTTTTTTTCTTTTCTTTTCTTTTTTGTTTTTGTTTGTTTGTTTGTATTTGCTTTTTTGGCCACCCCATGGCATATGGAGTTCCTGGGTCCAGGAATCAGCTCCTAGCCACAGTTGCGACCTATGCCACAGCTGAGACAACACCAGATCCTTAACCCACTGTGCTAGGCCAGAGATCGAACCTGCATCCTAGCGCTCCAGAGACACGGCCCACCCCAGCACACCACAATGGGAACTCCGGCATGTGTTTTGTTTTGTTTTGTCTTTTTCGGGCCGCACCCACGGCATATGGAGGTTCCCAGGCTAGGGGTTCAATTGGAGCTACAGCTGCTGGTCTACACCACAGCCACAACACTGGGGATCTGAGTCTTGTCTGCAACCTACACCACAGCTCAGAGCAACAACGGATCCTTAACCCACTGAGCGAGACCAGGGATCGAACCCACGTCTTCATGGATGCTGGTCAGCTTCACTTCCACCGTGCCACAACGAGAAATCCCAGTATGTGTTGTTTTTAATGTAACCGTAACTCTCTTTAGCCAGTGACCAGAATTAAAACGACAGAGACACTATTTATAAAAATCTTCCTTCACGGCAGTTGTGGAAACACAACAGAAGTCTTTGTAACCAAAAGGAAGTTTAAACAAAACCAAAAAGGCACAAGCCTCTTTTGTCCTCACCTTCCCTGATGTGACAAACATTTAAATGGTTGACACATGTACCTCCAGAGCTGCATTTTTCAATCACAGGTGTATTTTCCCTCATGTTCTGCGTCACTCCTCATTTTCTTAGTCCTGTTTTCCTTGTTGCAGTGACCTCACCAGCTGTGTTGGTGAGGTCACATCAGCTACGCTACCGCCATGCAAAGACCTGGCCTGTATTAAAACTGCAAGGACTTGGAGACACACACACACACACACACACACACACACGTACACACCCAGTTTCAGGGGTGTTTCCTACTCAGTCACTCCAACAGGAGCCTCGACTCACAGGTATGACTGCCCGAGTCGCCTTTGTTAATGGTGACCTCACCCTCATATCACAGTGACTATTGGGGAAAGAAAGTAGACACCATTTCCTGGTTCAATCTCAGCCACGAGTTCTCCTTAATTTTTTTTTTTTGTTGTTGTTCATTCTTATCACTTCCTCTCACTCGCCCCCACCCACATCCAATCCAGCACCAGTCAGGCTAACCGAATCTCCAAAATATTTCTGAAATCCACCCACCTCTTGTCCATCACCACGCCCGTCACCAGGCATCACACTCACCGCCTAGATTCCTGCCACAGCCTCCCAGTTTGCCTGGCAGATTCCAGGCCAGGCCAGCTCCAGATCTGGTCTCCACCCCACAGCCGCAGTGACTTTTCACAAACTGGATCACATCATCCCTCTGCTTTCAACACTCCCGTGGCTTCCACTGCCCTTAAATGAAACCCTGCCTTCCCCTCCAGCCTCAGTCTACACAAGTTCTCCAGCTTCCCACCTCAGAGCCTTTGCACAGGCTGTGCCCTCTTCCTCTATTTTTCACTAAAAAAAAAATTCCTCTTTAGCCTTCGCGTCTCTGCCTCAGAGAGGCCATCTGCAGCCTCCTGCTGTCATCATGTCCCTCCTGCTCTCTCCTCTTATGACACCCTGTTCTCTTCCTCCACCCCACTCATCACAAGATGTGATCGCTTACTTATGTGTTTACTTGTTTACTGTATCCGTCTCCCCCACAAGGCTCTGAGCTTCCTGAAAGTGGGGGTCGTATCTGTTTTTCACCCTTGTTTACACTGCATAGCCAGGGCCCAGAGTAAGCATTTAAAAATATTAACTGAAAGTATGACCATTAAAGACAAGAGGGAAAAAAGCAGTTAGAACCTTCCCCGTGCTGACTGAATGTCTGACAAATGAAATCATTATCAAATCAGACCAGGAAAAAAGTGAGGGAACGTCTTTTGCATTATGGGGACAGTGACTGTGAAGTATCCTCCTCTTCTTAGTCACTTTATTCCCCTGCTATAGGCAGGCCGCCGGGGTTATTTATTCCAGAACCCACAGATTACCAGTCGCGGGCACTGAGCTACCAGTTTCCCATACTGGGTGGGAGGGGACTGGGCTGGGTCATAGGTGGGAGGGTTTCCAGTAAAGCCCAATGTCATCTCTAAGGGGAATCCCCACCCCCCAAAAAAGAAAAGCTTACCCAGTAACAACACTGCTCACATTTTCCAGTCTACTACAAAAAGTTTAAACGTGCTGAGGAAACCCACAGGTATACACACGCACAAACACTGACGGCTCAAATGTGAGAATCCGAGATCTCTGTGTCCACCTGTCACTTCTCTACCTCCAGCCCTCCCAGGAAAAACAACTAGCTAGTTCTACTTTTTAATCACCTGAATTTCCTTTGGCAGTTTAATGACCTTCATCACTCACTCTCTTCATACCTGGAAGGCTAAACAGTCAAGTTTCACGCTATTTAGTTACACAGTAGCCTTCCAGGCCCCAACCTGAATGAATATTTATTCTAATCTGTTTTTAAGAGATTATTCCCACCACCACCACCCTTTTTTTTTTGCTTTTTAGGGCTGCCCCTGTGGCATATTGAAGTTCTCAGGCCAGAGGTCGAATCTGAGCTGCAGCTGCTGGCCTTCGCCACAGCCACAGCAATATTTCTCCCATTTTTATTGATCCTAGTATCCTAAAAAGGTATTTTGGGTTTTGTTTTTTTTTT
>PVHT020000140.1:10164623-10229984 GCA_004024745.2 Catagonus wagneri | reverse complement strand
GTCTAATCGGAGCTGTGGCCACTGGCCTGCGCCGCAGCCACAGCAACGCAGGATCCGAGCCGCGTCTGCAACCTACACCACAGCTCACGGCAACGCCGGATCGTTAACCCACTGAGCAAGGGCAGGGATCGAACCCGCAACCTCATGGTTCCTAGTCGGATTCGTTAACCACTGCGCCACGACGGGAACTCCTGTTTTTTTTTTTTTTGACTGTGCCCACAGCATGTGGAAGTTCCTGGGCCAGGGATCGAACCTGCACCACAGCAGTGGCCCAAGCCACAACAGTGACAACACCAGATCCTTAATCTGCTGAGCCACCAAGAAACTCCTAAGAAGCTGCTTTTTTAATTAATCTAGGATCTCAAACTACGCAAGACCAGATAGCAAAGCAGAAAATCCCACATGTTGGTCACCTGATTCTGCCTCTCAGATTCACATCTGTTTTATGATCATGGAACTTAACTGATTTCCATTTAACCAAGGCCCAGCTAAGACCCCAGGTCTTTAACAGATAAGTACATACAAGTCGGCCCTCCGTATCCACAAATTCCTCATCCTCGGATTCAACCAAACTTAGGTCGAAAACATTCAGGGGAAAAAAAATTCCAGAAAGTTCCAAAAAGCAAATCTTGGATTCATGTACTGATTACTATTTACATAGTATTTACATTGTATTTACAACTATTTACATTTTATGGCACTTACATCTTATTCAGTATTCTAAGTAATCTAGAGATGCTTTAAAATACAAAGGAGTAGGATGTGTGGAGTTTATTTTATTGTATTTTTTTGGTCTTTTCTAAAGCCAAAGCCGTGGCATATGGAGGTTCCCAGGCTAGAGGTCCAGTCGGAGCTGTAGCCACCAGCTGATGCCAAAGCCACAGCAACGCCAGATCCGAGCCCCGTCTGTGACCTATACCTACACCATAGGTTACGGCAACGCCGGATCCCCAACCCACTGGGCGATGCCAGGGATCGAACCCGCAACCTCATGGTTCCTAGTAGGATTCATTAACCACTGAGCCACGATAGGAACTCCGGATGTGTGGCGTTTAAATGCAGGTATTAAACCATTTTATATAAGGGACTTGAGCAGTGGCAGATTTTGGTATCCCTGACTGGGTGGGGGTGGGGAGGTCCTGGAATCAATCCCCTTCAGATGTGAGGGACAAGGGCAAAATCAGTTCATTTCATTTTCTTCTTAACTAAAGGGAAGAAGAAGAAAGAGAAGGGAAGAAAGGGAAGAATAAAATTAGAACACTTCCTTCTTAAATGTATCCTATCTATAGGTCAGCCCCTGTTCGGTGTTTTAAAGACAGGTGTCATCACACTAAATTTGAGGTCTGCAAAATCTGAGTGATTACAAAACGCATTACTCTCTTGATTCCAAATAAATGATGGGACCTTGTCAAGAGAACAAGGGGAAATATTAGCAATATCTCTTATCAAGAGAACAAATGGAAATATCAGAACAAATGGAAATCTTAACACCTTGAGTTTCAGCTTCTGGACTCCTGGGAGAAAAAGTTATACTCTAGAGCAGCCACTTCCAAATCAAATTATCAAGGATGTTTTTCACAGAACTAGAACAAAATATTTTTAAGTTTGTTTGGAAGCACAAAAGACCCAGAATAGCCAAAACCACCCTGAGAAAGAAAAATGGAGCTGGAGGAATCAGGCTCCCTGACTTCAGACTATACTACAAAGCCTCAGTCATCAAAACCTTATGGTACTGGCACAAAGACAGAAATATAGACCAGTGGAACAGGATAGAAAGCCCAGAATTAAACCCACACACCTACAGTCAATTAATCTATGACAAAGGAGGCAAGAATACGCATTGGAGAAAAGAGAGCCTCTTCAATAAGTGGTGCTGGGAAAACTGGAGAGCCACATGTAAAAGAATGAAATTAGAACACTCCCTAACACCATACACAAAAATAAACTTAAAATGGATTAAAGACCTAAAATAAGACCAGATACTATAAAACTCTTAGAGGAAAACAGGCCAAACACTGTCTGACATAAACCACAGCAACATCTTCTCAGATCCACCTCCTAGAGTAATGACACTAAAAACAAAAATAAACAAATGGGACTTAATTAAACTTAAAAGTTCCTGCACAGCAAAGGAAACCCTAAACAAAACGAAAAGACAGAATGAGAGAAAATATTTGCAAATGAGTGGACTGACAAGGGATTAATCTTCAAAATTTATAAACACCTTCTGCAGCTCAGTACCCAAAAAACAACCCCATCTAGAGCAGCAACTGTTCTCTGGAGAAAGTAATACAAATGTACATATGCGCACAGAGGCACGCACACACACAAACACACATACACACATCATAGACCAAGATTTGAACTTTTGTTTTGGTTTGGGTTTTGAATGTCTAAGGTGAAGTCAAAGCATTAATACATAGTTCAAATGACTTTCCTAGCCCAACCAGTTCCTTTCTGTTAAACTTCCACCTCTCAGCGTGTATCTCATGCTCCAGATCTCAGCATCTTGAGAACACAAGTGAGGTACCAGGACATCAGATAGGCTTAGTTTAACCGGGTTCCCCCAGCATCCTGGAAAGTCCCAGGAAGTGATAAATGGAAAGCTTGCAGTTTCATCTACTGCTGGAGGAGCAAAGAAGGCTTCCTCCACAATTATTAAAAAAAAAAAAAAATCAACTAAGCATCATTTTCCTACAAGCTGATACTGTGACTCAGTAGCCATAAGTTCATATACTAGAGACAGGAGTAACCTCCTTTCATCAGAGAGAATGAGAAAAATGAAGAAGCAGAGACAGAACCCTTCCTGAAACAAGGAAGGAACTTGCAGGTTTTCATTCCTCCCAAAGCAGTAACAGAACCTTTTGAATCCATACAAGGGGCTCCATTAATCCAGGAACATCTTACAAACATCAATTAAGTCTGACCACAGCTCCATTTATATAAGTAGGGAAACTTGGGTGTGTAGAGACAGAGCAGCCTGAAGCTCGGCAATGAGGCAGGGCCAGAGTGGGCACCAGCCCCAGGAACCTGGAGTCCCCATCTCTGGCAGGGAGACGCGATCTATCTTTCAAGGGACTAAAATGTTCACATGAGAAACAGATGGCAGAGACAGACGAGAACATCTACACATCCTAGGATGGGAGGAGACAAAGGGCAGCCTACAGCACCTAGTTGAAGCTGGAAAGGAAGCCAGTCGAAGGCCCCCAAATGTCATTTAATCAAACGGAAAATGAGCACTGCTCCAGCCCCTGCTTGGCAAAGAAGCTGCTGCTCACCTTATGGCGTGTAAGTTGATGCCATAAAGATACCCCATCCTCACTTAAGGCCCTCTACTTTTATCTGACTTGAGTTCAGAAATGCCTGTTCATCTTTGACCAGATAAGGGAAGCGGGTATTACGTATGCAAGCAACCTACAGAAGGGCTCTGGTAAATTCAAACCCTCCGGCTTTCCCTGTCTCCTACACAAGGGAAAGTTAAAAATACTGTTTATATCTAAAATGCACAGTGTGAATCAGAATGCCTCATAAACTGTAGGGGTTAGGTGGTAACATAACTGGCTTGCACAGTTAAGGGCCAGCAAAGGAACCAGGTTAAGCTAAGCGTGGCTAGGTTCTGGTATTTTAGATGAGCATAATCAAATGTTCCATTCCAGACACTGCGAAAGAAACAAACAAATAACAGTCTGGAACCAACAGGGTTTTCCCCTGCTTTCCCTGCAGGAGGGTGATTCCCAAAAGCAGAAGTCTTGGTGGGGCGTAGGGGGAAGCCACGGGATAGCAGTCACCCCCACCCCTTCCCCGCCCCGGCAGGACCAGAGAGAACCTGAGAAACTCCAGCGAGAAACAATGACTACTTCCCAGTTCAGCTTGGCCAAAGGCAGGCCTTGGCTCCAGCCAACACTGGGAAATCCTTACTAATTGGGGGGCCAGGGCAAACGGGGTCAATATTTTTCGGTCTGAAAGTTCAAACTGTTCTAGCATTCTTAGGGGAGGCGAGGAGGGAGGGAGGAGCAAATTCTCTAGACCAACCCCTTAGGCGGTGTTGAGGTGGGGTGGAGGTGGGGGTGGGGGACAGCCCTCCCGGGGCAGCCCGCATTCCCCAGCCCCCACCGCCATCCACCCGCATCGCAATGCCCCAGCTCTGTCCCTTGGGGATCCTCTAGTGTCTGTGGGTTTCACAGCTCCAGTTAGCCCTCCCAGCGCCCTGACCCAGCCATTCCCAGGTCAGTGTCCGGTATAATGAAATACCCGGGAGGCTTTCCACAGAAGCCAAGGCGTATATCAAATATACACGCTACCCAACTAATCAGTTCGTCAGCCCACTGGTAGTTTCGATTCATCAAAAATTCATTTAATGATTACGAAGTTCCAGGCGCTGAGCGCCCTCCTGCAGATTAAAAAACGCCGCAGGTACCTCCACCTCCGCTTTCAAAGAACCCACGTATCGGGAGAGCTGGGGCAGGGCAACCCAAGAAGGTGAAGTTAGGAGAGAATACTATTATTGGCCGAGGGGATCCCCCTCGAAAGGCCTCGCTCCGTCAGCCCCCTGGGGGACTAGGGGGGACAGGGACACACTCTAAAAGGGTCTCACCGCCCAGGCCAAGCGTCCTCGCCCCCTCACTCACTGGGTCTTTCTGCGGCCCTGGTCCCGGTGCAGCTCCCGCAGGTCCACCTCTGCGCGGCCGAGGAACTTGTCGAGGCCGAGCAGCGCGCGGTGCAGCACGGTGAGCTGCAGGGTGGAGGCGGCGGCGGGCGTAGCCTCGGCCGACAGCAGCGGCGGCAGCTCGAAGGTGGCCTCCTCCCGCCACACGGGCGCGCCCAAACTGCGCTCGGACACCGAGGTGGCGTACTTCTCCTTGCCCACCTGGATCACCGCGTACGCGTCGCTTGTGCCCCCGGGGCCCTTGGCCCGAAGACCCCGCGCCTGCAGCACCGTCACCTGCACGTGGGTTGGGGACCATACGGCCCCTCGGCCCCTGCTCGCCGAGGCCGCCAGAGACATGTTGACGGCTCTGCGTTCCAACTGAAAGTGAGGAGAAGACAGCCGCGACTCGCGGCTTCCACAGTCCGCCCAGCAGCCCGGCCCCTTTAAGGCTTCCGGTCACGCCCCCTTCTAGACACGCCCCTCCACCCGCCCCCACCTGCCGGGGCGGGCCCGCCTCCTCCGCGCAGGCGAAGCTAGGCTCTGGGGCGCCCGGGTGGGGCGGTGCAGAGCGGGCGGGGGCGGGGCTTGGAGAATTCAAGTCTGAGAAATGGTAGGTGAGGGTTGGGGGTCCCACTGCCAAAGGTCGCAAGGCTCAACCGGAACTGACCGAAGCAGAGACTGGGAATCAGACCTCATTTCCACTCTGGCCTCGGCCAGCTGGCAGGTGTGTGGCCCTGCACAGATTACTTAACGCCTTTGGGGCTCAGTTTCTTTGTCTGTAAAATGAGATAACAATCATCCCGCAGAACTGTTGCCAAAAAAATGCCCAGGGTGAGTTCTCAGTAAAGGGTAGCTATGAAGGTAGTGATGAATGCGATTCCGAATTCACCGCCCTTCCTATTTTGGCCGCTGGGGCGTTACTCTGGAGGAAAGTGGGCGCCAGGTGGGTGGCTAACTGGGAGGATATTTGAGGACCTCAAAAGGGGAAGGTAAAGGAAGGGAACACTTGAAGCGGTGTTCTATTTTGCCCTGCCTTCACCAAATAAGGTGAGGCCAAGAGGCTAAATCAGAGAAGTGAACGAAAAGAGGAACTGAAAATGGGATTGCCAAATGGACCTTGGGAGCAGAGGCCCTTCCCCTGCAGTTCCCTATTTCTCCTGGTCTGGATCCTCTGCAGTCTCTCCTCACTCTTTATCTCTGCACTCCCAGTCAGGCACTTCCTTGTTCCCAGTGTCCGTTAGATTGGCGATGGTCTTCATTCCCAATATCCTACTTCAAAGACTCAAATATCGGAGTTCCCGTCGTGGCGCAGTGGTTAACGAATCCGACTAGGAACCATAAGGTTGCGGGTTCGATTCCTGCCCTTGCTCAGTGGGTTAACGATCCGGCGTTGCCGTGAGCTGTGGTGTAGGTTGCAGACACGGCTCGGATCCTGCGTTGCTGTGGCTGCGATGCAGGCCAGTGGCTACAGCTCCGATTAGACCCCTAGCCTGGGAACCTCCACATGCCGCAGGTGGAGGCAAAAAAAAAAGACTCAAATATCGATCAATAGATTGCAAAGGTCATTTTGAAGGTTTTTAGGTTTTACGCTAAGGAGAGGCCTGGAGCAGAGAAGTGATTCGTTCAAGGGCTCTACAACAGAGTCAGGACCAGAACCCAGGTGTTCTGACTCCCATGCAGTCTTTGTACTGCATCTCTTGCTTCTTCCAGATCCTCACAGCTCCAATCTTGGGCTGCTGTTAGTTTCCCAGCAGATCTTTAGGCTCCCCTCCCTCTAAGCCGCACTGCACATGGCCTGCTCCAAATCCTACCATGGTGCCTCCCCACCAACCGCATTAACTTCAGTCTTAACAAGGATTCAAGGCATTCCTGTCTGGGCCTCACCCTGACTCACTCTCCTCTATCTCCTGAACAAACTGTAGCCCTGATAATCCATTCCATGGCTGCCCTGCCCACCTCTGCCAATCCACATTCTACCCCCTGCAAGGCTTTTACTCAGATTTCTCCAAGGTTTGGCTTCCTACAGCCCTCTTCAGGGCAGAACCACGCGGTGACTTACTTGTCTCCTCCACAGCACCTGGCACAAACCTGGGCACACAGTAGGTACTGGGGAAGTGCTATGGAATTGAAGAGTTGGCAGATTATCCCATCTTACCATGAGTACATAGTGTTTCCTTTATGAAATAAATTAGAAGACTAAAAAAAAAAATTGTTTTTAATGCTTTTTTAGGGCCACACCTGTGGCATATGGAAGTTCCCAGGCTAGTGGTTGAATTGGAGCTGTAGCTGTCAGCCTACAGCACAGCCAGAGCAATGCCACATCAGAGCCACATCTGTAACCTATGCCACAGCTCACGGCAACGCTAGATCCTTAACGCATTGAGGGAGGCCAGGGATCAAAACCGCATCCTCATGAATACTAGTGGGGTTCTTAATTTACTGAGCCACAACAGGAACTTCAAAAAAATTTTTTTAAGAAATTAGAAAACAGGGAGTTCCCATAGTGGCTCAGCAGTTAGCGAATCTGACTAGTAACCATGAAGTTGTGGGTTTGATCCCTGGCCTTGCTCAGTAGGTTAAGGATCTGGTGTGACCATGATCTGTGGTGCAGGTTGCACACACGGCTTGGATTCCGTGTTGCTGTGGCTGTGGCGTAGGACAGCAGATACGGCTCCTATTGGTCCCCTAGCCTGGGAACCTCCATATGCCACAGGTGCATCCCTAAAAACTAAAAAAGAAAAGAAAAAAATTTGAAAACAGATGTTATGCCCCAGGTTTGCAGCTGAGGGGTGCTGCAGTGTGGGAAAGACCTATTTAGTATGTTGTAAATATTTAATGGTGATGGGAAGGGGAAAGGAAAGGAGGCAGCAGACATGTAAGTGGCAGGAAAAGCCTAGCAGAACTCTGTTGTTTTGGTACCAATTCCCCTGCTTGACCATCTGTTAACCTCATCCAACCTCATGGCTCCATTCATTACCATGAAGATTTATTGAGAACTTAGCTGGCCCAGCATGTGCCAGATGCTACAAATAGAGGGCACAAAGCCTTCTGAATGAGACCCAGTTGCAAGGGCACACCCTGCCAAATGCTATAAAGGAAGTGCTGTCTCCATAAAATGCTTTGGGTGTTTTAAGAGCCATTCCTCTAAGCAGGTGGATTTTTAGGAAGGAAGTGGCATTGAGCTGGGCCCGAAAGGAGCCCAGATATGACAGGCAGAGAAGGGTACGTGGAGAAAAAGCATTTCAGGAGAGAAAAGCCAAAGCAAGGATGTGGGGGCCAGAGAGCTCATGGCATGTTTAAGGCTTATGAGCATACCACTGGGGCTGGGCTCTGGAATATTCTAGGAGGGCTCTGAGGTGGGGGTGGAGTGGGTAGAGTGGAGTTGGTAGAAATAAGACAGCCTGGACCAGGTGAGCCAGCCTCCAGGGGACTCTGAGCAGTGGTGTAATCAGGTTGTAAGGCAGGTATGAGCAAAGCAGCCCAGCAGCCAATAGCAGGGCAGGTCCCAGCCAGATACCCACCTTCATTTTTACCTGGGGACTGTCTGCCCTCCCGCTCAGCCCCGTTCTACCCCATCCAAGAGCATCCTCAGTGACTAAGTTGATGCTGCATTAAAAAAAGGTGGTACGAGTGTTCCTGTCTTGGCTCAGTGGTTAACAAACCCGACTAGTATCCATGAGGACGCAGGTTCGATCCCTGGCCGCGCTCAGTGGGTTAAGGATCTGGCGTTGCCGTGAGCTGTGGTGTAGGTCTTAGACGGGGCTCGGATCTGGCATTGCTGTGGCTGTGGCGTAGGCTGGCAGCTGTAGCTCCAGTTCGACCCCTAACCTGGGAACCTCCATATGCCACAGGTGCAGCCCTAAAAAGATAAAATAAAATGCTTGATATATTTAAAAAAAAAAAAAACTGGCCCGGGGAGTGAAGTTTTTTCAGCTCTGGTCTCCCCTCCCCCACACCCACCTTGCTAGTGCCGCCTCCACAGCAGAGAGAGCCAGGAATGAAGCCCAGCAGGACAGCCCCATAGGCTGAGTGTGACACAAAGCCTACCTTCCACTCGTGGAAAGATTAGAAAACGGGGGGGGGGGCGTGGAAACTGGGAGCACCTGGTGACCTCACTTGTTTGAGTTTCACATAGGCTCTGTGGTTAAGGGGCGGGGTGGTAGGTTGGGCAAGAAGGGGGCAGCCTTGCTCCTGCTCCCGATCCTGCAAAGAAATCCCCATCCAGATCTTTCCCTCTAGACCCTGGACGCCAGCGGAGGTTAACTCAGAGGGGTGGGGGCTTTGGAGGAGAGGTGCCAGGAAGCCCAGCACAGGGCGAGCTGGGAAGCTGCCTTCTCCCCACCTCCAGCTGGAACACACTGTCCCTCAATGAGGCTCACCTCTGCCCGGAGGCTGAGAAGGGGGTGGATCCGGCTGGGGTGCGCAAACCCAAGGGCAGGGACAAGGCTGGCGGGGACCTGTGCGCCAGAATCCACCTGTGCCTGCTGAGTCCGAATTCCAATTCTGAGTGTGTTTGTAAACACCTCCCAGGCCCTCTCCTCTCGCCCCGCCCCGCTCTAGCTCCGCGGCCGCCGCCGCCGCCGGGAGAGGAGTTTCAGCGGACCAGTCGCCTGGCAGGTTCGACTGGACCGATCAGCCTGTTGTCCTCCGTCCTCCACGGTGGCCGAGGGGAGATCGCCCCGGCCCGGGCAGCGCCCAGCTTTGCAGGGAGGTTCCTCGGCCCGGATCTGCCTTTAGGCTCGGCTGGGAAGCTTCCCCCTGGTCGGACGGGGTGTCCAGCCGGGCGAGGCGGGGAGGTCGGGCCTGGGAGGAGAGACTTCCTGCGCCTTGCTAAGCACCAGGCCCCCCACAGACCCTAGGTACCCCCAACTGCAGGAACACCATGGCAGAGGTCGTCCTGGGGACTCCGCGTTGGCTGTCCTGCTCTCCCAGGCGAGGGGCAGAAAGGGGCTAGAGGCGCCGCTTGCCTTTCTCCTTCAGCCCAGACTCTGGGGTGTGGTGACAACCGTCCCCACGCATGACTCATTCACCCAGGCGCTGGGTAAACAGCCCTCTGGCTTCTCCAGGTCCAGCTGCCTCTACTCCTACCCACGTGGTTGACTGAGACCCCTCCCAAGGAGCCAGGGCTTCCTGCTTCTCTGAGGGGTCAGTCATCGCAGGGCGCCTGCCTGTGCCCCAGGGGCCGTGGTGGTGGCCCGTGGTGGTGGCCGGAGGAGACAGAGGTGGGTGTCAACAGGTCAGTGGCTTAACCGGTTCCCTGCACTCTTGTTGGCGGTATTACTTTGTTTAACAAAGCTTGATTCACGGAGAAGGCAGAGGTAGTCTTTCCACCTTGCCAGGACTCCTCAGAGAAGGCCCTTGAATCCTAGAACTGGGCAAGCAGCCTCTCCTTTCCACTTCCTGCACGAAGCCCTCCCTGCTCCCCCCACCCCTGCTCCCATTCAGAACTGCTGCCTGTTCCTTAGCTTCTTTTTGTTCTTTTTTCTTTTCCTATTTTTTTTTTTACAGCCTACCCTGCAGCATATGGAAGATCCCAAGCTAGGGGTCAAATCAGAGCTACAGCTCTCAGCCTACACCACAGCCACAGCAACGCCAGATCCAAGCCGCGACTGCGACCTACACCAGAGTTCGTGGCAACGCCAGATCTTTAACCCACTGAGCAAGGCCAGGGATTGAACCCGAGTCTTCATGCATACTAGTCGGATTCATTACCACAGAGCTACAACGGGAACTCCCTTAGCTTATTTCTCCTACTCTGAGTCATCCCTGGTTTTTCTCATTTGCACACATCCCAAAGGCAGAAAATATGCCCCTCACAGGTTGCCTTAACCGTTTCTCGATTCGTTGCCAATGGAAGGCAGCTCAAGTTAAGGAGAAGACACGGAAAGGACTCCCAAACCTTCAGCATTAGTCCTTTTTTTTTTTTTTTTGGTAGGATAGGAATCGAATTGGAGCTACAGCTGCTGGCCTACGCTATGGCCACAGCAACACAGGATCCGAGCCATGTCTGCGACCTACACCACGGCTTACAGCAACGCTGGATCCTTAACCCACTGAGCGAGGCCAGGGATCGAACCGCAACCTCATGGTTCCTAGTCGGATTCATTTCTGCTGCGCCATGACGGGAACTCCGAGTGCCCTCTTCTTATCTGCCCCTATCATCCCTCTTATGAACCTCTGCCCATCTTCGGGAAATCCTACACCTTACCCATCCTAAGATGCATAAAACCTCTCCTACGTCTGAATCATTCACCCTGGAGTAACATTCCAACCCCCACCTCAACCAACCACATGCCAAGTTAGGGGGATGCCTTCAGCGAGGAAGGCAGTGACACTCAAGTCCCACAGAATATCCCTAACATTTGTTAGGGAAACAAATTACAAAAGATCCTGTTCTGGGAGTTCCTATTGTGGCTCAGCAGGTTATGAACCTCACTAGTATCCATGAGGATGCAGGTTTGATCCCTGGCCTCGCTCAGTAGGTTAGGGATCTGACGTTGCCTTGAGCTGTAGTGTGTGTTGAAGACTGGGCTAGGATCTTGGGTTGCTGTGACTGTGGTGTAGGCCAGCAGCTGCAGCTCCAATTTGAACCCTAGCCTGGGAACTTCCATATGCTGCAGAGACAGCCACCAAAAAAGAAAAAAGAAAAAAAAGAGAGAGATAGAGATTGTTCTGTTCCATGGCATGACTGGATCCTGCAATTCAAGATTTCTTTAAAACCTGTTGGACCAAAAATACACACCCATGACCCAGAAACAGACATTCCTAAGAGAGGATACCGCCTGAACCCATAACAAGAAAGAAAACATTGTTGCAATCACCCATAATCTTAATAAACATATGTATTAAAATCTAATGTGTTCAGAAAAAGGAAGAAAAATATTTATATAACATAGGAACAAATTTTTCAAAACACACTTTATCATAGCATTACACCATAGCTATAAGCAAGGAAAGAAAAGGAAAAACTATTACAAGTATATGCAGAAAAAATGCACACAAGTGTCTCAATGAATTTTCACCACCGAGATCAAGAAACAGAATAAGGTCAGCAACTGCAGAAATCTCCTTCTAAGTCCCCCCCCGCCACCAGTCACTAGGCCCCCTCTTTGCCAAAGGTGACCTCTACCCTGACTTCTATGCCCATAAATTAGTCTTGCTATTTCTGAATATTATGTGAATGAATCATACATTAGGTATTTTGGGTGGTCTGGTTTCTTTCACTTCTTTTTTTTTTTTTTGTCTTTTTGTCTTTATAGGGCCACACTTGTGGCATATGGCGGTTCTCAGGCTAGGGGTCCAATTGGAGCTGGAGCCGGCCTACACCACAGTCACAGCAACACTGGATCCGAGCCTCATCTGCAAACTACACCACAGCTTATGGCAACACCAGATCCCCAACCCACTGAGCGAGGCCAGGGATCAAACCCACAACTTCATGGATGCCAATTGGGTTCATTAACTGCTGAGCCATGACGGGAACTCCCTCTTTCACTTATCATTATGTTTATGCTATTCAACAATGATGTTCCCAAAAATAAGAACTAAAAAAAAAGATGTTCTTATAGATGAAGATGTGTTCATCTTTTATTTTTGTAATGTGATCATTTTTATTTATTTATTTATTTATTTATTTAATTTTGGGGTGTGCCTTCAGTATGCCAGGCCAGAGATCAACCCCACACCACAGCAGTGACTTGAGCCACAACAGTGACAATGCCGAATCCTTAACCGGCTGCATCAGCAGGAAACTTCCATTGTTTTGCAGCATTCCTTGGTGGAACTTCTGGCCTCCAGAACTGACAGCAAGAGAATAGATTACTGTTGTTTAAGCCACAAAGCATACGTGTTAATTTGTTACAGCAGCCACGGGAAACTAATACAGGCCTATGAGGAATAAATTTTCTATACACTTTTGTATGTCTTTTGGTGCATACGCATGAACATACACACACACCTAAAAATGGAATTGCTGGGTCACACGGTGGATATATGTTTAGCACTAAGGAAGATTGCCAAATCATTTTCCAAAGTAGTGACACCAGTTTATACTCCCATCCACAATGTCTGAGAGGTCCGGTTTCTCCACGTATTTGTCAACCTTGGTATTGTCTGTCCATTTTCCCTATTTTGGATGTGAAGGGGTGGACGTGAAGGAGTTTTAATTTGTACTTCTTTGATGACTAATGGGGTTGTGTGCTTGTTTATTCGTTTTATTTGGATAGAGTCTTTTTTTTTTTTTTTTTATTTTTAGGGCTGCACCCGCTTCATATGGAGATTCCAAGGCTAGGGGTCAAATCAGAGCTACAGCTGCCGGCCTACGCCACAGCCACAGCAACGCCAGATCCAAGCCACGTCTGTGAACTACACCACAGCTCACAGCAACGCCGGATCGTTAACCCACTGAGAAAGGCCAGGATCGAACTGGCATCCTCATGGTTCCTAGTCGGATTCGTTAACCACTGCACCACTACGGGAACTCCCTGGATAGTCTTTTATGATGTGCCCATTCATTTATTTTTTCCATTTTTCTTCTCATTATCTTTCTTATTGATTCTTAGGATATATATTACGTATGTGTATATTATACCTTTGTCAAAAAATCTAATGCTTACTTTTTTTCCTTTTCAGGGCTGGATCAGCAGCATATGGACTTTCCCAGGCTAAAGGTCAAATCAGAGCTGCGTCTGCTGGCCTACACCACTGCCACAGCAATGCCAGATCCAAGCTGCACCTGCGACCTACAATGCAGCTCACAGCAATGCTGGATTCTTAATCCGCTGAGTGGGGCCAGGGATCAAACCTGCATCCTCATGGACCCTAGTTGGGTTTGTTACTGCTGAGCCACAATGGGAACTCCAAAAAAATCTTGTGCAAATATCCATTCCCACTCTGTGGGTGTTTTGGGGTGAAAATAAATTCTCACATTTAATGAAATATGAGTTATCAATATTTCATATTTAGTGCTTTTGTATCCTATTTAAGAAAATTTTTCTGCCTCAAAGTCATGAATACAGTCTCCTTTATAATATTCTAGAAGCTTAACTGCTTTATTTTCACGTTTAGGTTAGCAATCCATTTGGGATTAGTTTTCACATATTAATGAGATCATTTTCCAAAAAAAGATAAAACCATGACTCATACAGATATAAAAATGAACACATGTTAAATTTTATTTAAAAGTCACAAAATGTTTCAACTGTATCAAGATGAATCCAAAGAATAGACACATGTATAGATCAGGAATATTGACATAAATGTGCAAATTGAGACAAAACTGGTTTTCCCAGGGTCCGGAGTGGGGGGAGCATGTGTCCCTCTTCACCAGACAGAATCAATTTTCATGAATTTTGCATTGCTATCAGTTATCTTCAAGTCACAGCATCATAAAACAGCTGCTATAAAATCAAAGTCAGGTAACCCAGAGGTGATGCTACAGACAATGCAGTTTTCCTTGAAGCATGAAATTTTCCCCAGCACACAGTATCAGATAAGGGTCAACATCCCTTTTTTTTTTTTCTTGGTCTTTTTAGGGCTGCACCCATGGCATATGGAGGTTCCCAGGCTAGGGGTCCAATCGGAGCTACAGCTGCCGGCCTGCACCACAGCTACAGCAATGCAGAATCCAAGCCGCATCTATGACCTACACCACAGCTCAGGGCAACGCCGGATCCTTAACCCACTGAGCAAGGCCAGGGATCGAACCTGCAACCTCATGGTTCCTAGTCGGATTCATTAACTGCTGAGCCACAACGGGAACGCACAGATGCATTTTAGAATCAATGGTTCAATTCTAGAAACAGCAACAACAACAAAGCCCTTCAAATTTTGACTGAGATTTCATTGAGTTATTATAGATTAATTTGGATCTTCCAAACACTGAACATGGTATGTCCTTTTAAAGTTTAATTTCTCTCCATTTTTGTCATTTTTCTACATAGATCTTCTGCACATTTTGCTAGATTTATTCCTAAATATTTGATGTCTTTGATTCTATGGTTAATCTTTCTGGAATTTAAATTGGTACAGAGGAGTTCCCATTGTGGCTCATTAGGAACAAACCCAACTAGTATCCATAAGGATTCGGGTTCAATCCCTGGCTTCACTCAGTGGGTTAAGCATCCAGCGTTGCCACAAACTGTGGCATAGGTTGCAGATGAGACTTGGATCTGGTGTGGCCATAGCTGTAGTGTAGGCTTCAGCTGAGGTTCTGATTCAACTCCTAGCCTGGGAAATTCCATATGGCACAGGTGTGGCCCTAAAAAAAGGAAGAAAAAAACAGAGAGAGAGAGAGAGAAGAGAAGACAAATATGGCAGAAGATAACTTGGAAAGACACTTCTCTGCTTGATTTTATTGAATTTGGCTATCACGGGGTAAGGAAAGACTTCCAAAACTTCATACTATGTCTCCAGGCTAAACTACACTTAAACCATTCCATAGGGTATTTAAAAGTAAGGAGACCTCATAATCTGTCATCATGGGATATTTTCATTAAGCATCACTAAACATTCAAATTATACTGAAAGTGATCTTTATAAATTTTAATCCAAAAAGAGAGTAGGATTTGTTCTCTGAGAATTTATATTCAACAGGAAAAAAAAAAAAGAATACAGGTAAACATATTTGATGATACTTTCCAAAAGTTCATGAAGAAAGGGACAAATGGTTGTATGTGTCAATAGTCCTTGACTAGATCCTTGACCTGACACAGGAAGACAAACAAAAACATCTCCCAAGTCGTGAAAAGTTTTATGCAGAAAATAATTTTCAAACAAATGGCAACACGAAATCGTGATAAGTGCTATGGAGATAGGTCTTACCAGCATTTTTCAAATTGTTTTAACTACAACTCTCCATCAATACAGTTGCTCTCAGGACCTACAAGACCTAATACTCTAGACTTCTCTGAAAGTAACATCTTGAGGATGAGTAGAAGTTAAGCAGGTAAAGAGGGGAAGAATGGTCTAAGCAGAGAACGCAATGCAAGCAAAGACCCTGTGGCAGGAGAGAGCAAGTGATGGGAGACATAAAAAGGCTCATTTGACTGGACCTAAAAAGTAAGAGCAGGAGTTCCCATCGTGGCCCAGTGGTTTACAAATCCGACTAAGAACCATGAGGTTGCAGGTTCGATCCCTGGCCTTGTTCAGTGGGTTAAGGATCCGGCGTTGCCGTGAGCTGTGGTGTAGGTTGCAGACGCGGCTCGGATCCCGCGTTGCTGTGGCTGTGGTGTAAGCCGGTGGCTACAGCTCCTGTTAGACCCCTAGCCTGGGAACCTCCATATGCCGCGGGTGCGGCCCTAGATAAGGCAAAGAGACAGAAAAAAAAAAAAAGGTAAGAGGTTCCCTATGGCTCAGTGGGTTAAGGATCCAGTGCCATCACTACCGTGGCATGGGTTTCAATTGCTGGCCCAGGTACTTCCACGTGTTGTGGGTGTGGCCAAAAAAAGTAAATAAAAAATAAAGAACAAGGGCAATCATGGCGTGAGACGAGGCTGGAGGAGTAGTAGGGTACATACAATGAACCACCGCAGAGGCTATGACAGAACGCTTGTCTTAGGATTAGATTTGCTTTTTGAAAAAGTCACTGGGTAGAATGGAAGACAGACGGAGAAAGAACTGAGCTGGGGTAGAGGGGGATTTGTTAAAAGCCTATGGCAACAGTGCTGGTGAGAGGTTAAGGCGACCAAGTAGTAATGGTAGAAAAGGGGGGAAATGAATGCAATCTAGAGACTGCAGGCAGTAATTAATACCCATTCCGTTCTGTGCTCTGTGCTAGGTCTTGAAGACACACCAGGAAGCAAGACAGGCCAGGTCTGCACCCTTAGGGAGAATATGTTCTCGCTCCAGGTTCCTGGCTTGCATGACTGTGTGGATGATGATGCCATTAATTGACATAGGGGACACCAGGAGAAGGACCAGGTTCCATTTGGGACATGATGAGCTCTGGGTACCTTTGAGATGCTCAAGAGGATGGTAAACAGACTGCTGGATATGTGGATCTGGAGCTCAGAGTGGAGGTCTGGACTGCAAACATATTTCCTTCATCATGCATAGAATCAAATCAAACCAAGGGCTCCCTGTGAGGATACAGTTGGAAAATAACTTTAAAATTCTTTTTTTTTTGCTTTTTAGGGCCACATCCGAGGCATATGGAGGTTCCCAGGCTAGGGTTCGAATGAGAACTGCAGCTGCCGGCTTACGCCACAGCCATAGCAACTACGGATACTCATCTGCAATATAAACCACAGCTCATGGCAACACCGTATCCTTAGCCCAGGGATCAAACCCACATCTTCACGGATACTAGTCAGGTTCGTTAACCACCGAGCCACAGTGGAAACTCTGACTTAAAAAAACTTTTTGTCTTTCTCTCTTTTTTTTAGGGCCGCACCCATGGCATATAGAGGTTCCCAGGCTAGGGATCCAATCAGAGCTACAGCTGCTGGACTACACCACAGCCATAGCAACGCCAGATCCAAGCCGTGTCTGTGACCTACACCACAGATGATGGCAACGCAGGATCCTTAAACCACTGAGCGAGGCCAGGGATCAAAACTGCATCCTCATGGATGCCAGTCAGGTTTGTTAACCGCTGAGCCACAAAGGGAACTCCTCGACTTCAAAGTTCTTAAAAGCCCTGCTCTTTCACGGAAAGGATGAAAGTTGGCTTCGTCTTTACCCTGAGACCACATTTTCATCACAGCACCATACATGTGATTCCCCACCCTCTTGGGCACTTTAAAACTTTCAGAACCCGTTGCTACCTGTAAACACTGTTGTGAACCCTTTATATTTCCTTGAAATTCTATCTGAAATATGTATCAATTGATATAATGAATACAGTGTGATTTTTTTTTCCCCATGAGGACGAGGATTCGATCCCTGGCCTTGCTCAGTGGGTTAAGGATCCAGCATGGCTGTAGCTGTGGTATATGTAGGCCAGTGGCTGCAGCTCCTATTCGACTCCTAGCCTAAGAACTTCCATGTGCTGAGAGTGCAGCTCTAAAAACAAACAAACAAAAGCAACCTGAAAGCCAGAGTTGGTGCTAGAGGTTATGAAACATCATCTGATTTGAAAGGAACCCTAGGAAGGTGTTTGGGAAGGACCACCCACTGAGGAAGCGGATGGGAGGTCCTGCAGTTTGAGAATTGCTTAGGTTTGCAACTGGTGTAAGAAAACGATTGCTATCTGGTCAGCTTTGCTTGAAAGTGGAGGTCACCATGCGGTGCATTGTTCTGATAGGGACAGTTCTGAAAGGGGGTCATTCCAAGAGGGACAGGGAACAAGGACAGTCCTTCTTTCTATCCAGGCCTTGCTCTCTTAGCTCTATACTTGGACGAGGAGTGTGGGTATACCCTATCTTTTTTTTTTTTCTTTTTAGGGCTGTACCTGTGGCATTTGGAAGTTCCCAGGCTAGGGGTAGAATCAGAGCTGCAGCTGCCAGCCTGCACCACAGCCACAGCAACGCCAGATCCAAGCTGCAACCTACTCCATAGCTTGAGGCAACACCAAATCCTTAACCCAATAAACAAGGCCAGGCATCGAACCAGCATCTTCATGGATATTAGTTGGATTCTTAACCTGCTGAGCCGAAAGGGGAACTGTGGTAGCACCATCTTGAGGCAGGCTAAAGACTGGGTAAAGTGGCCCCTCGAATGGGAAATGAAATAAAAATTTGTAAGTTATCACCTGGATGGCCTAGTTTTGTGTTATTTTCCCCTTCAGTTTTGCTTATCTCTTAGTCTTTTTAGAAGTTGTTTCAGGGAGTTTCCATTGTAGCACAGCAGAAATAAATCCAATTAGTAACCACGAGGTTGCGGGTTTGATCCCTGACCTCACTCGGTGGGTTGGGGATCTGGTGTTGCCATGAGCTGTGGTGCAGGTCAGACACGGCTCTGATCCCGCGTTGCTGTGGCTGTGGTGTAGGCCGGCGGCTAGAGCTCCGATTCAGCCCCTAGCCTGGGAACCTCCATATGCTGCGGGTGAGGGCCTAAAGAGCCAAAAAAAAAAAAGAAGTCGTTTCAAATGTTCCTGCCTCGTGAGTTTGGAGCTTTAGAAGCTCTGCCCCAGGGTTCCAAGGGAAAGGTCCTGAGTCCATAGCAGCAAAATGGTTAAAGGAATGCGGCAACCCCAGCCCCCACTTCACCCTAAAGCTTGGTGGTAACAGCAGCAACCCTAGAAAGAGGCCAAGGGGAAGCCTCAGGAATGCGGGGGTCAAAGTCAAGGCTGTGTACTTTTGGCCCCTTTTTGGGTAAGAAGATCCTCTCTTTGCTGTCAGTAGTAGAAGATTCTGGGTGCTATGGTGACTAAGGGATGGAGTCATTTTCTTAAATTAGCACAAGCTTCAGCCAATATCAGAACATCTAACCTTTTAGAGCTGTGTTTTTCTTTCTATTTATTTGTTTCAAGATGGATTTCAGGCTGCTTACAAAACCACATAAACGGAGTGACACAACATAAGTGAGAACACCACGGGAAAGGCAGAAAGGCGAGGTAGAGGAAAAACAAAGGTGGGGGGGGTGAGACTGTGCTGGGGTGAGCAGCACCCAGGGGAGCCCCAGAGGCAAGCTGGACTTCGGCCTGCTGGGCTTTCTAAAAACTTGCTGAAGCTGTCAAACCAGTGTTGTTTTCATTCCCCAGAATCCTGTCATTGTTGGGGACAAAGCCCAGTGAGACAATCAAATCCAGATTCCCTGGGGACAGAAGGAGACCTCCTAAAGCCCTAACCCACGTGGCAAGCCCTGCAGTTCAAGCACAAAAGTCTGACACTTAAAAAAATACATTTATGGAGGAGTTCCCATTGTGGTTCGGTGGGTTAAGAACCTGACTGGTATCCATGAGGATGCGGATTCGACCCCTGGCCTCGCTCAGTGGATTAAGGATCTGGCGTTGCCACAAGCTGCAGCATAGGTCACAAATGTGGCTCAGATCTGGCATTGCTGTGGCTGTGGCTGGCAGCTGCAGCTCCAATGAGACCCCTGGCCTGGGAATCTCCATATTCCGCGGGCACAGCCCTAAAAAGAAAAACAGAAAAAAAAATGCTTTTAAGGAGATGGTTTTCAAGTGTCCCAGAGCAGCTTGAGCGTTCTGGGAAAACGGGGGCAACTCCTAGGAACAGGGGGAGCAGGCAAAGCCGAGGAATCCAACCCCCCCTCCCCCGCCTCCCTTACCGGGTAGAGGGTGAGTCAGCCCGGCCGATGGAATGGGGGAGGGGGTGAGAATGCCTCCGAATTTCCCTGCGCCTCCCAGACAAGCTGCAGGTGGCCACCACCCCGGACTTAACCTGAACCGCATTCCAAAGACATTTGGGATGCCAACACGTGTGGGAAATATACTTGAGATCAGCTCCCTGCCCTCCTCCTCCCTGGGGCCAGCCGAGTTCTTTAGAAGTTGAAGAGGAAGAAGATTTCCATCTCCCACACGCTTCTCTGCTGCGGCTGAGGGAAGGTGAGACCAGGCTAGGAGCGCCCCGTTTCTCAAGTTTAAAACTCGGGTTTCTTCCTCCGGGCTCCCAGATTTGCTAAACAGCACCACCTGCTGCTGGAGGGAGTCGATGTGTGTGAGCCTCGCAGAGTACTGCGCGGGACCTGAAGACTCTGGGTGTGGGTGGGGGTTGGGGGAAGCAGAGGCAGAGGAGGAAGTCTCTGCAGGCCCGCGCTATGCGCTCCCCTCCACGGCCCCTGCCTTCTCCCCTCCACCCGCTCCTCCATCAAAACCCACCATTATGCTGGTTCCATCCCCAACACCACATGGAGGAGCCCTCCGGCACCCGCGTCCAGTCAATTCAACGGGTCCACTTACTGTACAGCACAGGGAAGTCTACTCAGTCCTTTGCAGTGACCTGTCTGGGAAAAGACTCTGAAACGGAGTGGGTGCATGCATATGCATAACTGATTCATTTTGCTGTACACCTGAAACTAACACAACATTGTAAGTCAATATACTCCAATAAAATTTTTTTTAAAAGTCCTAAACCCAAATTCTGTCACTGAATTTCTACTCGATGACACTTCCTAGTAGGAAGAGGTAGTTAGCACCTCAGGCAGTTACTTGGTAGGGGAGACTCCTAAAAGTTCATGGGGAATGTGCTGTTGCCCAGTGTCTTTTTTTTTTTGTCATTTCAGGACCGCACCCACAGCATATGAATGTTCCCAGGCTAGGGGTCTAATCGGAGCTGTAGCTGCGCACCTACGCTAGAGCCACAGCAACGCCAGATCCAAGCTGCGTCTGCAACCTATACCACAGCTCACGGCAATGCCAGGTCCTTAACCCACTGAGCGAGGCCAGGGATCAAACCCGAAAACTCACCGTTCCCAATCGGATTCGTTTCTGCTACGCCACGATGGGAGCTCCCCAGTGTCCTTTTCTTTCAGTAGTGATAAAACACACGGAATGTAAAATTTACATGTTTTAGGAGTTCCCTGGTGGCCCAGCGGTTAAGGATCCAGCGTTGTCACTGATGTGGCTTGTGTTAGATCCCTGGCCCAGGAACTTCTGAATGCCATGGGTTTGGCCAAAAAAAAAAAAAAAAAAAAGGAGTCCTAAGAGGTAGGTAATTAAGTAGGTAGACAGATGGGTAGATAGCCAGTGGAAGCTATCCCACTTTCTATGACTGAGCCACAGAAGTTACTCTATTTGTTAGAAATTCTCCCAAGGCAAGGAGAGTTAAATTCGACTTTTTTTTTTTTTTTGCTTTTTAGGGCCACACTTGTGGCATCATCCTCGTGGATACTACTCAGGTTTTGAACCTGCTGAGCCACAACAGGAACTCCCATGTCATGTTATGATTAATGCCATTTTTACCCTGAGAGCTTGTATTTTCCAGGCTGAGGAGGAGGGCCCCGTAAGAGCAGAAACTGTGTCTTACACCTTTTAGTATCCTGAGGGTTTGCAGAATTTCATATATTAACAGACACCCAACAATTTTTTTTTTTTGAGTTTTAGGGGCGTACCTATGAAGGTTCCCAGGCTAGTTTCAGGGGCATGTCTGTGGCATATGAAGGTCCAATAGGAGCTGTAGCTGCCAGCCTACACCACAGCCACAGCAGCTCAGGATCTGAGCCGTGTCTGGTGTTGCTGTGAGCTGTGGTGTAGGTCGCAGACGCGGCTTGGATCCCCTGTTGCTGTGGCTGTGGTGTAGACCAGCGACTGCAGCTCATTTGACCCCTAGTCTGGAAAATTCCATATGCCACAGGTGCAGCCCCAAAAAGACAACAAATATATAAAAAATATATAAATAAAATTAAAAAATTTTAAGTAAAATAAAAACAAAATAGATGTAATAGGAGAAAAAAGAATCTCTGCATGTATGTGTAAACAATCAACATGCCGTACAGTAGAAAATTGACAGATCACTGTAAACTAGCTATAATGAAAAAAATAAAAATCATTATATAATAAATAAATTAAACAGAGAGAGAGTTTTGCAGAGAAATGAATTGTAGTAATGAATAATCAGCACCAGATCTTTGTAAAGATTAAAGCTTTTATTCCATTCAAGGGTCATTTACTTTTGGAAGACACTTTTGAGTGCTTTGTGAAGAGGACAGCCTCGCTGATGCTCTGAGTGATGTAATCTATGTTGCCGGGATTGATGCAGGTGAAGTTGATCCGACCACTCTTGGGGATGTAGATGTGCTTTTTCTCGACCAAGTATTCCACCTGTTGGGCTGGTGACGACCACGTGCTCTCAGATCCTGGGGTGGTCACCTCTGGTTCCCCCCTAGCCCAGGGTGGATCACAGGAGATAGGGGGTGTCAGCGTGTATGGGGCTCTTTAAAGCAGCTCTACTCTCCTCGGGAAAGAATCCAAAATCTGGGCTCTGAAGCCAGGAAGTGGTCAAGGAATCCATGATGTTTATGCTCAAATACAAGCCCAAATACAAGGTCAGAAAGGAAGGAGCTGCCCCTTCCTAGACACTTACGGTTGAGTCCAAGATAGCTATGGGACCCCTTCTGCTCAGTGATGTGATCCCAGGAGCCAGGGGTTCCCAGGAGCCGGAGTTTCTCCTTCACCTTTTCCTTGATCAGCATAATGTTCTCTACAATCCCTTCCAGACTCTGCTTCCTGCCAAGGGGAGGACAGCAAGAAATTCGAGTGTGAGGCGCCCCCACACCCCATGCTTTCAACCTCCTCATTGCCTTTCCACTCCTCTCCCTTCAAAAGTGGTGGCGCCAGGCGTCCAGGATGGTTATAAATGGGAGGGGGTTCCAGCGTATATTAGTATAAGCAAGCAAAGCAGGCTCTTGGCCAGACTTTGCCAGTGTAGCAAGCCCTTGGTGCTTCTACATCGCCTCCTGCAATCTGGAAATGTTCAAAGAATTCAATAATAATTTGACCCATGTCCAAAGACAACCTACTGCCCACTCCCCCAAGGTTGGGCAACCCTTGGCTTAGCCGGTGGCTCCTCAGTAAAGAACAAAGAGACAACACAGGCAGGCAGAGAAGCACCTGCTGCATCCCGTGAGCCAGTAAGACTGGGCATCCAGAGGCTCAGCCCACCCTGCCCTGCCCCCACCCCACCCTCACCATTCTCTTTGCAAAGCAGGGTTGCAGAGGATGGAGGTGATAATGCGAGAGCCTGTGGTAGGAGGGTTTAGCCACAGGGCTCGAGCGAAGTTCATCAGCTGGGAGAGAACACACAGCAGGAGCTGGTTGTTGAGCGCCACCACGACAAGCATCCCCACACCTTCATCTGCAGCATTGGAACAGACAGCCCGTCTCAGTCTCTCCCACCACTACCAGGGCCTGCCCCCCAGGTCTCTGCCTCCAGCCTTGCAGAGGAGAGAGCTGGACTACAGGGCCCCTCACCCCAGCCCAGCCAAGCTGGCAGTTACCACAGGCTCCTCTTCCAGAAAAAAAATCCACAAGTGAGAGTCTTTTCTTTTTCTCTTTTTCTTTTTTTTTAGGGCCACACTTGTGGCATAGGGAAGTTCCTGGTCTAGGGGTCAAATCGGAGCTGTAGCTGCCAGCCTATGCCACAGCCATAGCAATGCCAGATCTGAGCCGCAGCTCATGGCAACACCAGAACCTTACCCACTGAGGGAGGCCAGGGATCGAACCTGCATCCTCATAGATACTAGTCACATTCTTAACCCACTGAGCCACAATGGGAACTCCACAAAGGTGGAAATTAAAGGTGGAAGGGACCTGAAAGATCACTAAGTCCCACCCCCTCATCTTACAGGGCTGCGAAATGATTTAAGTGAGAGGCTGATCTGAGACTGTCCCACTGCCCCTGACTTGTAGCTCCGCACCCTCCCCTTCTTCCTCACGGTGCCATCTCTGGAGGCCTAGGCTCTCTCCGGAGGGTGGGAGAAGTCAAACATGCCAATTGCACCCTGAGTGTGGCACTACCAGGCCCGCCCTTCTCCTTCTGCCTACACCATACCATAAATGCCAAAATTCTTGGACAGAGACTGGCTGCAGAAGAACTCAAGGCCTCGAGACACAAAATGGTCTAAGAATCTAGTATCTTCTTCCAGGTCACTGGTGGATAAGTCTTGATAGGAAATATCAAAAAATGGAAATATCTGCTTGCTCTGCGGGAGAAAGGAGATTGAGAAAAGGAAGGGGGCTGATGGAGGAGAGGGGAGGTGATGAGAGGGAGGAGAGTCAGGTGGCAGGGTGGGCTCACCTTCATCAGGGCCGTCAACTTTGTCCACTGACTTTGCGTCAGCTTGCAGTTACTGATGTTCCCAATCACAAAGACACAGCCGTGTGGGGCCTGCTGCAGGGAGAGACTGTCTCATCGGGGACTTGCCCTACCGCGTAGGTCATAGCACCGGGATATTGGGAAAAGCGGTCCTCCGTGCTGGTTGCTACTGAAGGGCTAGGAATCCAAGCCTACAAAAGGCCTTGGTGACTAGATGGGTGGAGGGGAGGCAAGGAAAGTTGTAAATCAGGTCTGGGGAGAAGTTTCTGAGCGGGCACCTCTACCTCTACCACACTGAGGAGCACGCTGGGGTCCAAGCACAGCTGCGCAGAGTCCCAGAAGATGTATTCAGAAACTGTAAAGCCCATGTCCTGAAAGACAAGTCCATGCCGCTCTGCGGAAACACAGCCCCCCCACCAGCTGGCACCGGAAGTGGCGGTATGGGGGCAGGCACACCAGAGAACGGACCTGGGGGTCAAGGTCATAACAGGGACGGGACAAGCACACTTTGGTTCACCGCCATTTTTCTCACATCGGAGAGTGAGGACAAGGATGAAGGTTGCAAGTGGGCTGGGAATCAGGGACGAGGGGCTGGGGATCTGCTGTCACCCTTGCTTGCCTCTCACTCACCTTTTTGAGAAGAAATGATGTAAACTATTTGAGAATCCCGACGCCAGGTTTTGAGGAACTGGGCCCCCAGTTGGAAAGCACCACTGTCACCCACAGTGTGTACACCCCCTGCCTGGCAGCAAAAAATAAGCAGAAGTAGCACTTTTTACAAGATTAATGGTGATCCAGCCCCCACAGGTGGTGATATCTGCCAGACAAGCCTGGGGAAGGCGGGGCCCCTTTCTGTAGGAGGTCAAAGTCACACGCTCCAACACATACACCTTCATGGTCTCATTCAGCCAGGTTTCCTGAGCACCTACTATGTGCCACTGTGGTAGGCACTTGGGGTACTTAAGGGAACAAAACAAATACCCTCCACCCTTGGGGTGCTCTCACCCATACCAGGCACAGGCAGACTTTGTCTGCAAAGGGCCCAGTAGTGACTAATTTAGGTTTTCGGGCCATATAACTCCTCAACTCTGCTTTACAGCAGAAAGCAGCTCTTGACATGACAAGCAAATGGTCATGCCATGTTCCAATAATACTTTCTAGACAATGAAATTTGAATTTCATGTGATTTTCAAGGGTCACAAAATATCATTCCTCCTTTGATTTTCAGCCATTAAAAAACATAAAGCCAATAATTTTTTTTTTGCCTTTTCTAGGACCACACCCGTGGCATATGGAGGTTCCCAGGCTAGGGGTCTAATCGGAGCTGTAGCCACTGGCCTACTCCAGAGTCACAGCAACGCCAGATCCGAGCCACATCTGCAACCTACACCACAGCTCGTGGCAATGCCGGATCCTTAACCCACTGAGCGAGGCCAGGGATCAAACCCTCAAACTTATGGTTCCTAGTCAGATTCATTAACCACTGAGCCATGACGCAAACTCCATAAAACCAATAATTTTTTAAAAATCCATAAAACCTTTTTTTCTTTAGGGCTACACCTGCAGCATATGAAGGTTCCCAGGCTAGGGGTCAAATCAGAGCTATAGCTGCTGGCCTATGCCACAGCCACAGCAATGGAGGATCCAAGCCATTTCTGCGACCTACACCACAGCTCACAGCAATGCCAGATCCTTAACCCACTGAACCAGGCCAAGGATGGAACCCGCAATCTCATGGTTCCTAGTTGGATTTGTTTCCACTGTGCCACGACAGGAACTCCCATAAAACCATTTTAAAAAGAGTAGTGGTGATACCAGCACCATTTCAGATTCAGATCAGTCCCTTCTTGAAAGATTTTGCATATCAGCAGTGTGAACTGGTGTGGAGAGTCCTGGCTTTGGGTTCTGATCCTGGCTCTGCCCTTCAGTGACTAAACTTGGAACTCTCTGAGCCTCCAAAGTCTCTTTCAGATTGTTTTTGTTTTTCTGGCCATGCCCACGGCATACGGAAGGTCCCAGGTCAGGACTCAAATCCAAGCCACAGCAGTGACAACACAAGATTCTCTCTCTCTCTCTCTCTTTTTTTTTTTTCTCTTTTTACAGTGGCATCTGTGGCATATGGAGGTTCCCAGGCTAGGGGTTAAATTTGAGCTGCAGTCGCTGGCCCGCACCACAGCCACAGCAATGCCAGATCTGAGGCACATCTGTGACCTATGCAGTGGCTCAGAGCAACGCCTGATCCTTAACCCACTGAGCAAGGCCAGGGATCGAACCCACATCCTCAAGGATACTAGTCAGGTTCTTAACCCTCTGAACCACAAAAGGAGCGCCTCGACACTGGATTCTTAACTGCTAGGCCACCAGGGAACTCCTCCATCAGGTTTAAGATTGTGCCTTGCCCAATCTCCACTCCTTGTGCCTTGGTGAGTACGGGAAGGGCCTGGCCTCTCACCCTGTTCTCCACAATGACTTGGCTGTGTTTTCCGAAGAGAAGTTTCAAGGAGGCCTGGATGAATGATTCCATGCCCATCGCCGACGTGTACTCATAGTCCAGAGAGGGATCCTGTGCGATCTGCAGTCGGATCTTGCTCACCACAGAGGACACCCAGGGTTGGCCTTCACTGGTCATGCAGACTGTGAGAGAAACCACCGGGGGGGCAGCTCGGATGCCCAGTTTTGGCGCCTCCAAGTCCAGACTCTGCATTCAGCCCACAGCTCTGTTCTGGCTCTCTTGGGGCTTTAGAGAGTTGCCTAGGAAAAGACAACTTTCCTTTTCTTTTTCCCTCTTTATAAAAACAATGCGTTGTTTGTGAATGTGTCTAATTTTCATCCTTTTTTTTTTTTTTTTGGACACTCTCAAGACATGAGGAAAGTCCCATGCCAGGGATCAAACCCAAGTCACAGCAGTGACAACGCCAAATCCTTAACCTCTAGTCCGCCAGGGAACTCCAATTTTCATCTTTTTTTTTTAAAAGACCACAGAAGCCTATGCCATTTTAAATGGCAAAAATGATAGATAACATGGGAGTTACAGATACATGTGACTAAACCAAGGTGACACTGACTTTCACAGGGGCAAGCCCTGGCTGCACCCCAGAACAGTCCATCATAGGAAACTTTCTTGGTTCAAGAGCAGAAGAGGGAGGCAGGTAGAAAGAAGAGACTGAAGAAAGTGAGGCAACTACGCGGGCCCCAAGCATAGAGCTGGGAGAAAGGATACAGCTCTTACCACATTCCTGGAAGCCCCGGAGAAGGGCGGGGAACACAGAATGACTGGGGACATTTGCGGCTCTTTTCCGCACTGGGCAATCCTGTGGCCTGGACCTCTCTGCTTGGGCAGACCTGGGCTATGCCCGGATTCCTCCGCGGCAGTGGCACACTGCATCCCTAGCGGCTATTGTGGTGTACTACATCTCACACCCCCAAAACTACTAGGCGTCTACCTTTATAGGCCAGGAACATCTTCTTAGGGTGGTTGTCTTGCTTGTAAATCTTCAGCAAGCTGCCTTCTAGTTTCTGGGCCAGTGGCACGTCTACAAACACAGACAGGCTGGGCATTACCGCAGCAAGACCAGGTTTCCGCTCCTAGGCACTCCTGAAGGCTTCTGCCTGGCAACCTTCTTCCACGTCTGGGCCAGACAAGCCTGCCTCTTCCCAGAATCTTGGCTTCCAAGGCAGAGGGTCCAGACAACTGGTCACCAGAGCAACAGAACCCCACCGCTCAGTCTCTGTGGTGCCTGTCCTCGAGGGCTCTGGGAATATTCCGAGGGACCCCAGGAGAATCCCCTGAAAGAGGGGGGTGGGGAGGGCATAAGGAGGACCCAGAATTCCCAGGTGCTTCCCCCCAGCTCACCACCTGCTCTAGTTGCCTGAACCAAAAATCACAAGCCAGCTCCTTAGAAGATAGAACAAGGCAGGCTGCCAATGAACCCCACGAGGGCTTCTCCTGCGGACATGAAAACCTCAGTAGACCCAGCAGTAATGAGTTGAGGGATACATTTTAAAAGATTCTACTTTCATTTTGCTCAGGGCTCCAGATTGTGTGTGTGTGTGTGTGTGTGTGTGTTTTCTTAGGGTTGCACCTACAGCAAATGGAAGTTCCCAGGCCAGGGGTCAAATCCGAGCTGCAGCTGCCCGCCTACACCACAGCTCACAGCATCACCGAATCCTAAACCCACTGAGCAGGGCCAGGGACTGAACCCAAGTCCTCGTGGATACTAATTGGGTTTGTTACCCCTGAGGCGCAGTGGGAACTCCTCCAGACTTTTAAAGGTATAGAAAGAAAGCATTGTTTTCTTCCACAGTTATTTTCATAAAGAGTCCTATGTTCAGGAGTTCCTGATGTGGTGCAATGGGATTGGCAGCATCTCTGCTGCACCAGGATCTCTTCTGTCCCCAGCCTGGTGCAGTGGGTTAAAGGATCTGGTGTTGCCGCAGCTGCCGTATAGGTCACAGTTTGCAGTTGCGGCCCAGATCTGATCCCTGGCCCTGGAATTCCATATGCCACTAACTGATCAAAAAAGAAAAGAAAAGAAGAGAAAGAAAGGGAGTCCTATGCTCAGAAACAATGTAATTTTCAACTTGTAAGCCAGTTCTGTTTCTCTCAGTTATCTAGAACCGACTTCTACACTTGTTAACCGTTTCAGTGGTAGCTGAGCCGTAAGTGTGGAAGGCCAAGGTCAAGGGCAGAAAGAGCTGGCCTCTGGATGAGCAGTCTTGCATTTTGCTCCATTTTTTTTTTTAAAGCAAGATAATTTATTTCACTTGGTGAGGCTTTACTTTCACAATAATACATACCCTTGGCACAGGAAAACCCTATTCAAATTGCATAAATTGCATAAAAAGGTAAACAGGTTAATTTTATGAGGTTTTCAGACAATAAGTTGATAAAGTTTTATGATTATCAGGATTTGTATACATGATCACAATCAAAACAGTAAAATAAACCAAAGAACAAGGTTTTCTTAACCCCCCTAGAAACAAAAGCAACTTCTGGTCAAACATTATCCCTATGTTATATTCATTTTGATGTCTTATTTTCCATTTTAATTATTGACATTTTTTTCTGAATACAGGTTACAAAGGATGTTTTGTGTTAACTCCTTAGTCTTAATACCATAAAGTCACCTGTTTTGCCTTGGCTATATTTTTATCATTTAGAGTGGCATATGCTTATTAAACCAGTTATACTGCAGTAACTCTGTGAATGCAAAAATATTAAGAGAGTTAAGAACAAATAATGAAGTTATTATTTCACTGATCCACATTCAATTTCCCGAAGATTACCTCCCAGAAAGCTACAAGTCTTCCTGTTATATCCTTTCCATGTTTAAACAGAAACTGAAAGAGAAGTGAAATTATAAGAAACCTATGATAGTTCGAGACACTGTGTGCTTTTAATAGTTCAACATCGTAATGCTTGATAATCAAGAGTAAATTAATAGGCTAACATTTAAAAATGTATACTTTAGGAAGTATAAAGTATGTAAACAATTAGGTAAGCTTGTGGAGAAGCTGACCCAGATACATAAATTAGGAGATATGTGTCCATCTGAATTTTCTATACTTCATTTTTTTCTACAAAATGTTTATTAAAGTTGTTTAAGGTACAATTTTTCATTTGTCATTCTGGAAGTCCTCTACCGTAAAGGCTACTCTTTTTGTCTGATGACACACAGCAGCCACATTGGTAGTAATTATTCTGGACTTCTACATTGGATAAATTCAGTTTTTTCCTGAGACACAAGTTTCTTTCTGTATTTCTTTTTTTTTCTTTTTTGTCTTTTGTCATTTTAGGACCACATCCGGGCATGTGGAGGTTCCCAGGCTAGGGGTCTAACAGGAGCTGTAGCCGCCGGCCTTCGCCACAGCCACAGCAACGCAGGATCCGAGCCGCGTCTGCAACCTACACCACAGCTCACGGCAACGCCAGATCCTTAACCCACTGAGCAAGGCCAGGGATCGAACCGGCAGCCTCATGGTTCCTAGTCGGATTCATTTCTGCTGCAACACGATGGGAACTCCGTCCTTTCGTATTTCTGAGGTAATGTTTTTATTATCTCTGCAGTGTCTGGTGGACCCTGATGCATCAGCCAGTTTGGCAATTTACTTCCCTTTGAATGCTGTAAAATTGAAGAGTGAGATGGCAGAATGCTGATCTCAAAGCTTCTGATACATTGGGAGTTCTTGTTGTGGCTCAGTGGTTAACGAATCCGATTGGGAACCATGAGGTTTCGGGTTCAATCCCTGGCCTCTCTCAGTGGGTTAAGGATACCGCGTTGCTGTGGCTGTGGCAAATTAGACAGCTCCAATTAGACCCCCAGCCTGGGAATCTCCATATGTCGCAGGTGCAGCCCTAGAAAAGGCAAAAATCTTCTGATACATTGGGTTTAGGTTTGTCCCTTCTGTCTAGGAACCTTACTAGTGGAGTATGTGGCCTGACTACCTGAACGACCGTCCTGGCAGTCACCATCTTGCTACCCATCCTGACGCCCGAGAAGGGGCAGCTTCCCGCTTCCTTTTTTTTTTTAAATGACTTCGTGATTTTTTTGTAGATGCTGTTGGGGTCTCAGCCAGATAAATTTACCAGCCCTGTAGGTGGATAAGGCTCATCTTCCAGATCTACGTTCCAGATTGTCCTTGGCACCAGGAAGCCACGGGGCAGATTAACACCCATCCATCCCCCACCACCCGCAACGGGAGGGACAGCCAGTGAGTGTCTGATCTTGCCCCCAAAGCCAGCCCTCTTGACTTGGGGGAATCTGTGTGGTTCAGTTTGCCCTTCAGAGCCCACCTCCTGTCAGGCCAAGACTGGACTTGACCTGAGACCCCTTCCCTGCATGACCCCCTCCCTTTCACAATCCTACTTCCCTCACTTCCTTAGAAGTTCCTTTTAGGGGGCACTTCCTGGGCAAACCACATCCCTCAAATCCCTGTCTCAGCCTGTGCTTCCAGGGTACCTGCATGATTGTGAAATTCTCCCATTTATTGCAGAAAATTTTAAAACTTCAAAAAAACTACAACCAGGAGTTCCCTTCATGGCTCAGTGGTTAACGAATCCGACTAGGAACCATGAGGTTGCGGGTTCAATCCCTGGCCTTGCTCAGTGGGTTAAGGACGCCGGAGAAGGGGTAGCTTCCCGCTTCCTTTTTTTTTTTTAAATGACTTCGTGATATTTTTGTAGATGCTGTTGGAGTCTCAGCCAGATAAATTTACCAGCTCACAGCGTTGCCGTGAGCTGTGGTGTAGGTCGCAGACAAATCTGGCATTGCTGTGGCTGTGGCGAAGGCCGGCAGCTACAGCTCCTGTTAGACCCCTAGCCTGGGAACCTCCATATGCCACGAGTGCGGCCCTAGATAAGGCAAAAAGACAAAAAAAAAAACTACAACCAAGAGCACAGATATCCTGTAGTCACTCTACAACCACAGTGAACATTTTGGTGTACCCTCATCCAGTTTCTTCTCCAAAATGTTTATGTAAGGATGTTTATGCTGGGTGAGGACCCAGCATTGCCACAGCGGAGTCACAGGTCACTGCTGCAGCTCGGATTCAATCCCTGGCCCAGGAACTTTCATATGCCTCGGGTCCGGGCAAAAAAAAATCATTGATCTCAAAATCGCTATGTCATTTTTCATCATACTTTTTTCACTTCACATTTCAGTTTTGAGAATTTTAGCATCTATACCAATGAGAACTTTTTATGCCACAAATAATAATAATAATAATAATAAAACCCAAACCAAACTAGCTGGAGAAAGAGAAGGAATTTATTGGCTCTAGAGCTGGGCAGACCAGGGTATATCTGACTTTGCTCATAGTTCAAACTGGAGCATAATGCGTCATCAGGGTTCCAGCTCCGTCTTCTCTGGTTCCCTTGGCTCTGCTCCTCTGGATGTTCCTGCTTTGTTCTCTGGCTGACTCCGGGCTTGGAGCAAAAGTGAATGTAGCAGGAGTTCCCGTCATGGCTCAGTGGTTAACGAATCCAACTAGGAACCATGAGGTCGTGGGTTCGACCCCTGGCCTTGCTCAGTGGGTTAAGCAAGGATCTGGCGTTGCCGTGAGCTGTGGTGTAGGTTGCAGTCTCGGATCCCGCGTTGCTGTGGCTGTGGTGTAGGCCGGCAGCTATAGCTCCTGTTAGACCCCCAGCCTGGGAACCTCCATATGCCGTAGGTGCGGCCCTAGATAAGGCAAAAAGACAAAAAAAAGTGAATGTAGCAAATGTGCAAAAGGATATGCATTCAAGGAATTTATATTGCAGCTATATTTGCAAATAAGCTAAATGCCAATTATTGGAGGAACATTTACACTGATAATAGGGAATCCTTAAAATGGAATTTCATGCAGCTGTTAAATGCAGCCCGATGTGTACAAATGTGAATACGCTCCAAGATACATCATTAAGTAAGAAGAAGGGAGGTACAAACGGAGAGCAAACTGGGGAACATTTCAGGAGAAATAATAGATACATTTGCAGTTATGGGCGCAGAACGTCTCTGGAGGGATCCTGAGAAGCAGGCAGCTGACTGCCTCTGCAAAGCGGAGCTGGCTGGCCGGCAGGGAAGGGGACGAGAGCTGACTTACAACCTGAGTAGTATCCATGAGGACACAGGTTCAATCCCTGACTTCACTTGGTGGGTTAATGGATCCAGAGTTGCTGTGAGCTGTGGTGTAGGTCGAAGATGCGGCTCGGATCCCGCGTTGCTGTGGCTGTGGTGTAGGCCTGCAGCTGTAGCTCCGATTCAGCCCCTAGCCTGGGAACCTCCATAAGCTGTGTGTGCGGCCCTAAAAAAGCCAAAAAAAAAAAAAAAAAAGGCCGAGGATATTTCCTTCCCCTGAAGCCTCCAGGCTCCTTTCTCTTGGCTGCAATGAGTCACAGACCCATCCCTGACCTCATCGTGGCTGAGGATGAGACACTCGTGAGTGTCAACCAACCACCTAGAGCTGTGGGGTCAGGAGGGTGTCAATCTCCCAAACTGCACAGCTAAGAATGGAGCGCAGGGCTCCCTAAAAGAGATTCCAAGTGTTCTCAGAAATGGGAGAAGGGGGGAAGGGGTTCAGGGAAGGCAGTCAGCCAGTGTTCATTGCATTGTCCATTAAAAAGTCTTTAAAAACACACTTTTGGAGTTCCCGTTGTGGCTCAGTGGTTAACGAATCAGACTAGAAACCATGAGGTTGCGTGTTCGATCCCTGGCCTTGCTCAGTAGGTTAAGGATCCGGTGTTGCTGTGAGCTGTGGTGAAGTTTTCAAACACGACTCGGATCCCACGTTGCTGTGGCTGTGGCGAAGGCCGGTAGCTATACAGCTCCTGTTAGATCCCTAGCCTGGGAACCTCCACATGCCGCGAGTGCGGCCCTAAAATGACAAAAGACAAAAAATAAATAAATAAATAAATAAATAAAATAAAAACTCACTTTTATTTTGGCTATGCCCCCAGCATGCAGAAGTTCCCAGGCCAGGAATCGAACCCTTGCCACAACTGTAACCAGAGCCATAACAGTTACAATGCCGGATCCTTAACCCACCGAGCCACCAGGGAACTCCTTTTAATGGCTATTTTTATGTTTGTTGGCCTTGTGTTTCCAAACCTGTTAAACATCGGTGGTCCCTACTGCAGCAGAAGGAAGCAGAGACGGTTCCCCTCTGGACCCCAACCCCCATCTCCCACCCGAGGCTATGCAGAGTGAAGAGACTCTTACGTGCTCTGGTCATAGCCACCAATCTCCTTGCACAGAGTGCCCACCCACTCTGGCTCTCCTCTTAGCATCCTGCTTGAACTCACTTGTCCTGAACCCCTCTCAGCCCAGGCCTTCCTTTTCTGCCTTGGGAAACAGCTTCCCTGCCCCTGCAGTTTTCCTTTCCCTCTCCTCTGTTGTCAGTTCCCCCTCTCTACCAGAACATTCTCTGGAGCATACAAACAGGCAGCAAAACGGGCATCTTAAAAACAAACACTCCGGGGACCTCACATCACCTCTCCAGCTATTACCCCGTGTGTCAGTGAGGGCTCAACCGTGGAGACAGAACTGCTGTCAGTGATGTGGGTGTTACAGGAACCAGACCTCACACCACTAGAGGGGGAGATGGGGGCGTGAAAATCCACAGGAGGGAGCTGGAGGATCAGAGAAAAATCATGAATCAGGCTGTCTGAACCACCTGTGGTTGCGGGGAAATTCGAGAAGCCAGACATCCAGCAGCAGGAATGGGACTGAGGAGGGGAGATGCGTGGCAAGGTCTCTGGGAAGATGTGGCTTCTGTGCACCTACCACATGTGGGGCTGTAGCCGTGTGTCCCGTGGCAAACGTAGGTGCTCCAGCGGTCAGCGTTGCATCTGTCGACAAGCAGAGCCAGACGTGGAGTGGAGGAGGGTTTGAGGACAAGCCAGATCCCACCCAGCACCTCCGCCTCAGGATCTCACCCTGAGGTCCTTTGGGTATTAAAAGATGCCGCTTCACTTCCACCTCTCAGATCTTGAGCAGGTTCTTCTTTTAGCCAATGCTAACCTGGACTCTAACAAGGATTCCGGGGCACAGTATGCCCCGATCAACCAGGATGGCACTAGGATCATCAGCCGCAATCTCTGATCTTCAGAAAGAGGAGTAGCTATTAAAAGAATGTTTGTTTGTTTGTTTTGGCTCACAGCTGTAGCATAGGAAAATTCCCAGGCCAGGGATGGAACGCTCACCACAGCAGGGACCTGAGCCACAGCAGTGACAACACCAGGTCCTTAACCTGCTGAGCTGCTGAAGGACCGTTTATACTCGGTCTCCACCTCACTTACCAAGTTGTGCTGAACCTGCTCTGATCAGCAATTCGTCACCTCGACTCCATCAGATCTGCTCTTATCAAGGTCATGAAATGACAGGCTCTTCTTGCTGTCAAATCTAATGGCGTGTTCTCAGTCCTCCCTTTATTTGATGCTTAAACAGCTTGGGACACAACTGACCATTTTCTCCTTAAAACACTTTCTTCTGTGGCATCCAGGACACTACCTTTTTTTTTTTTTTTGGCATTTTTTTTTTAGGGCTGCACCTGCTGCATATGGAGCTTCCCAGGCTAGAGGTCTAATCAGAGCTACAGCTGCTGGCCACAGCCACAGCCACAGCAACACGGGATCCGAGCCGCGTCTGCAACCTACACCACAGCTCACAGCAACGCCGGATCCTTAACCCACTGAGCAAGGCCAGGGATTGAATCCTCATGCCTCGTGGATACTAGTTGCGTTCTTAGCCCTCTGAGCCACATCAGGAATCCCTGATTCGTTCTATTTCTGACCTCTAAATGTTAGACTGCTCCAGTGCTCAGTCTTCTGAATTCTGTTTGTTTGGGTTTTTTGTTTGTTTGTCTTTTTGCCTTATTTGGGCCGCACCCGCGGCATATGGAGGTTCCCAGGCTAGGGGGTCTAACAGGAGCTGTAGCTGCCGGCCTACGCCACAGCCACAGCAATAGCAGATCCGAGTCTTGTCTGCAACCTACACCACAGCTCACAGCAACGCTGGATCCTTAACCCACTGAGCAAGGCCAGGGATCGAACCCACAACCTCATGGTTTCTAGTTGGATTCATTAACCACTGAGCCACGACGGGAACTCCTGTTTGGGGTTTTTTTCTTGCCTGGAGTTAATTTACTTTTTTCCAGCTGTATGGAGATGTAATTGCTGTGTGTATGTTGCATCAGTTCAGGGTATGCATACAACGTGTTGATCTGATACTTTCTGAATTCTTCTCTGTCTGTGGTCACCCTGTAGATCAGTTCCTCCACCTCCATGAGCATAAACACTCTTCTGTCAAACTCGTTGGGCTGCACCCCAGAGGCCCGAAAGCCTGTACTCGCCCCACCTCAGGACCTCAAGTAAGAACCCGCAGTCAGCAACAGAGGCATCAATGGTGTGATGGATGGGGGAGTTCACATGTCTGAGGCAAGGTCCTGGAGCGACTACCCACTGTGTTCAGCCAGTAGTGGGCAGGACAGAGCAGTATCTTTGCTCCAGGGCTGGAGAGAGATTACCAGTTGTAGTGGGGAGGCGGAGACTGACATCCTGGTTGGCTCATTTGTTACCAGGGAAACCAGCAGCCAAGCTCTCCCCTCACTGACCCTTCGATAACCTATCCTAGTGGAGATAGTTCTGATCTAAAGATTAGAACAGGAGTTCCCATCGTGGCTCAGTGGTTAACGAATCTGACTAGGAACCATGAGGTTGCAGGTTTGATCCCTGGCCTTGCTCAGTGAGTTAAGGATCCAGCGTTGCTGTGAGCTGTGGTGTAGGTTGCAGACGTGGCTCGGATCCCGCATTGCTGTGGCTGTGGTGAAGGCTGGCAGTTACAGCTCCTGTTAGACCCCTAGCCTCGGAACCTCCATATGCTGCGGGTGCAGCCCTAAATAAGGCAAAAAGATAAAAAATAAAATAAAATAATAAAGATTAGAAGAGTTGTTAGCTGGGGCAGGGGGGTGGGGGCGGCAAATACATAAGCATTTACTGATTAGGCGCTGTGATTAAGACGGGAGGTCATCAGGTAAATAGCGTGTAGGTGAGGCAGGGACTGGTGGAGCAGGGGATGTACAGAGAGCAAGAGAGCAGCCATCTTGGGTGGCCTGATCACGTATATCCAAGTTCAGCTTCTTTCCCAACTTCTGATTGGAAATCCAGATGCCTACTTTATATTCCAAATAAATCATTAATAGACATTTCAAGGACTTCCTGTTGTGGCGCAACGGGATCAGCGGCCTCCTGGGAGCACAGTGATGCAGGTTCAATCCCCCGCCCAGCACAGTGGGTTAAGGATCCAGCTTTGTTGCAGCTGTGGCTTAGGTCATGACTGCGGCTGGGATCTGATCCCTGGCCTGGGAACTCCATATGCCTCGGGACAGCCAAAAAAGAAAAAAATAATCATTAATAGACTTTTCAAGTTAACTTTGGCAAGGAACTAACTCATATCCTTCCACCATTCCCTGCTCCCCCCAACTTAGTAAGTGGCAAGTCCATTCTGCTAAGGTTCTCAGGCCAAAACTCTTGGTTCCAGCCCCAGCTTCTCTCTTTTTCTCTTCTACCCTACATCCAAGCTATAGGCCAACCCTGTCAGTTTTATTTTGTAACATATTTAGAGCCTGATCACCGGATAAAAATGTACTGCTGGGAGGGACCGATGGGGGGCTGAGCAGAGGATAGTCTGTATTTGATGGGTCACAGAGGGTACAGTCTTTAAAAGCGGTGGCCCAGGAGTTCCCGTGGTGGCTCAGCAGTTAATGAACCCAGCTAGTATCCATGAGGACAAGGGTTTGATCCCTGGCCTTGCTCAGTGGGTTAAGGATCTGGCCTTGCCATGAGCTGTGGTGTAGGTTGAAGATGTGGCTGGGATCCCGCGTTGCTGTGGCTGTGGCGTAGGCCAGTGGCTACGGCTCTGATTTGACCCCTAGCCTGGGAATCTCTATATGCCTCGGGTGTAGCCCTAAAAGGACCAAAAAGAGAAAAAAAAAAAGGTGGTTCAGCAGGTTAAGGATCTGGTATTGTCACTGCTGTGTCTCTGGCTACTGCTGTGGCTCAGGTTGGATCCCTGGCCTGGGAATTTTCACATGCTGCAGGCATGGACAAAACAAAAGCCAGGGGTGGTGATGGAGTTCTTTAGTGAAGTATTGTGGTTGTAATAAAATTGTATGGGGGAGGGGAGTGGTGAGAAATCAAGCTGCGAAGGTAGGCACTTATCCATTTAATACCAGGCCTGGGAGGTCCCGTCGTGGCTCAGTGGTTAACGAATCCGACTAGGAACATGAGGTTGCTGGTTCTATCCCTGGCCTTGCTCAGTGGGTTAAGGATCCGGCGTTGCCGTGAGCTGTGGTGTAGGTCGCAAACACGGATTGGATCCCACATTGCTGTGGCTGTGGCGTAGGCCAGCGGCTACAGCTCCAATTGGACCCCTAGCCTGGCAACCTCCATATGCCGCGAGTGCAGCCCTAGAAAAGGCAAAAAGACCAAAAAAAAAAAAAAAAGCCAGGCCTTACATAAAAGGGTCTGCACCCTACCACCATTTCAGAAAACCACCGAATAATTTTAGGAAAGAGAATGACACTCTTGGATTTATATTTCAGAAAAATCCCTTTGGGGGCTTGTGGAAAATGAACTGGAGAGGAGCCAGAAGTAGGCAAGAAGGCCAAGTGAATACTATTTTTGTTAATTCAGTTAAGAAGTGATGAAGGCCTGAGATATGGCCATGGCGAGCGAGTAAGCTTGCCAGATGTCCTCCATAAAAATCCCAGGCACCAGACAAAGCCTGAAGGGAGGCCTCGGTTCTGAGAAATAGCTGCTTAATTTAAACAATCTCTTATGTGTCAATAATAATGTTCACTTACTTTGCCCACCTTTTCTACCTTCCCCCCTTGTTTTTTTTAAGAAACAGGTCTTTTTCATTACAACAACTTGCAAGATATGTTAAAGGAAAGAAAAGTCAAAGTTTTTTTTTAAAAGTTTCAGGAGTTCCCCCTGGGGCTCAGCAGGTTAAGAACCCAGCTGGTATCCATGAGGATGCATGTTCAATCCCTGACCTAACTCAGCGGGTTAAGCATCTGGCGTTGCTGCAAGCTGTGTCGTAAGTCGTGGATGCAACTCAGATCTGGCATTGCTGTGGGTGGCTATGGGGTAGGCCAGCAACTCCACCTCTGATTTGACCCCTAGCCTGGGAACTTCCATATGCCACTGATGCAGCCTATAAATACAAAAAAAGGGAGTTCCCTTCGTGGCTCAGTGGTTAATGAATCTGACTAAGAACCATGAGGTTGCGGGTTCGATCCCTGGCCTTGCTCAGTGGGTTAAGGATCCAGCGTTGCTGTGAGCTGTGGTGAAGGTTGCAAACGCGGCTCAGATCCCACGTTGCTGTGGCTGTGGCGAAGGCCGGCTACAGCTCCTGTTAGACCCCTAGCCTGGGAACCTCCATATGCTGTGGGTTCGGCCCTAGATAAGGCAAAAAGACAAAAAAAAATACAAAAAAAGGAGTTCCCGTCGTGGCTCAGGGGAAACGAATCTGACTAGCAACCATGAGGATGCAGGTTTGACCCCTGGCCTCGCACAGTGGGTTAAGGAACCGGCGTTGCTGTGAGCTGTGGTGTAGGTGGCAGACAAGGCTCGGATCTGGTATTTGACCCCTACCCTGGGAACCTCCATATGCGACAGGTGCGGCCCTAAAAAAACGAGAAAAAAATTCATCCTTCAAGGTCAGAAGTGCAATACCAGAACACCAGTCAAACCAGGTAGCCAACAGCCATACCAAGGGGGTGGGCATGGAAGTGGGTTAGAGGGTGAGAAATCTTTTGCTCCTAAGATTAGTTCTCCCCTCTGAGTCTTTTTTTATTTTTATTTATTATTATTATTTTTGCTTTGCTTTTTAGAACTGCATGTGTGGCATATGGAAGTTCCCAGGCCAGGGGTCCAGTCGGAGCTGCAGCTGCCAGCCCATGGCAATGCCGGATCCTTAACCCACTGAACGAGGCCAGGGATCGAACCCGCATCCTCATGGATATCAGTCAGTTTCATTACCGCTGAGCCGCAACGGGAGCTCCTTCCCGCTGAGTCTTGATGGTGGCTGGAGGGAAACATCCACTCTCAGCCCCTTATGTTTCTCCTTCCCCCAGCATGATAAGAATTCCTCCATTGGCAAAGAAGATGCCTGTGGCTCTTGGGGAGTGTCAATTAAATTCCGACTTGGGCCCAAGGGGCGCCCTCAGAGGAAGAGCCGGCTCACGTGGTCCAATGACTAGAAGAGGAAACAGAGACACTGTGGGTGGTGCTGAGCTGATGCAGAGTGCTCCCATTCCCAGTGCTCTCTCCTCTGGGAGGATGTGACCCATCCGCTGTCCCCTCTGGGAAAACCAACAGCAGAAGCCGCGATGCTTCATCGTGTTTCTTGCGAAAGAGACTTGGGGAACTATGTTTGCCGTACCTTTTTGTTATAAAGTGTGGGCTCCTACTAGCAGTTCAGAAGGAAAACTGTAGCTTGATGGGTTCTGAATCTTTAGATCCTACCTTTTTTTTTTTTTGGTTGTCTTTTTAGGGCCACACCAGAGACACGTGGAGGTTCCCAGGCTAGGGGTCTAACAGGAGCTGTAGCTGCCGGCCTTCGCCACAGTCACAGCAACACAGGATCCGAGCCGCGTCTGCAACTTACACCACAGCTCATGACAACACCGGATCCTTAACCCCCTGAGCAAAGCCAGGGATAGAACCCGAGTCCTCATGGATACTAGTAGGGTTCATTAACCACTGTAGCTCCTGCTTTTCTTAAAAGGTGGAGGAGGTGGGGGGCCAGGAGTCTTAGACAGACTGGTCATTCCCTCAGGAGTGAAGAATGGAGGCTGAGACCCTGTTCCTGGACCAGGGAAGGAAAGAGTTTCCCAGAATTCTTCAGAGATGAGCAGACCATGGCAGATCCTGGCACCTTCCTGAGCTTGTGGTTCCAGGAAAATTTCTCATAGAAAATCTTTAAGAACAGAACCAGAGGAGTTCCTTCTGTGGCATCACGGGATCAGCACCATCTTGGGAGCACTGGGACGTGGGTTTAATCCCCTGCCCAGCACAGTGGGTTAAGGATCCGGCTGTGGCTTAGGTTGAGACTGTGGCTCAGATCTGATCCCCAGCCCAGGAACTCCATATGCAGCAAAGTGGCCTAAACAAACAAAAAACAGGGCCAGAGAAGGACTGTTAGAGCAGCCTGAGGCAGAATTGTGAGGTAAGTTTCTATTGTTGTGTCACAAATTACCACAGAGCCGCTCAGAACAACACACATTTATTCTCTCAGTTTCCTCAGGTCAGGAGTCTGGGTCTTCTGCTTGGGGTCCACCAGACTGCGATGACAATGTTGGCCAGGGCCACAGTCTCACCTGAGGCCCAGGGTCCTCTTCCAGAATGACTCGGAATCCATTTCCGTGCGGCTCTACAACTTACGGTGGCTGCTGCCTCAAGACTAGCGAGGCTGTCTCTGACCTCTGACCTTCTTTGAAAAGACTCACCTGCTTAGGTCAGGACTACCCAGGTAACCTCCCTTTCTTTTTTCTTTTTTTCTTTTTTAGGGCCACACCTGCAGCATATGGAAGTTCCCAGGCTAGGGGTGAAACCGGAGCTGCAGCTGCCGGCCTACACCACAGCCACAGCAACGCGGGATCCAAGCTGGATCTGCGACCTACACCACAGCTCACGGCAATGCCAGGCCCTTAACCCATTGATCGAGGCCAGGGATCAGACACTAGTCAAGTTCTTAACCCTCTGAGCCACAGTGAGAACTCCTAACCTCCTTTTCTATTAACTGAATGGATTAGGGATCTTAATTACAACTCCAAAATCCCTCCACCCCAGCCATATAATATAACATAATCACAGGAGTAAAATCTTTGCCATTTTCTATTTGTTAGAAGCAAATTACAGGGTCTCCCCTAAGTCAAGGAGAGGGGGTTGTACAAGGACATGTGTCCTTGGAGGTCATCTCAGAATCCCGCCTACCACAGAGTCCAAGAACCAACAGGAGTTGTCTTGTGGCTCAGCAGGTTACGGATCCTGCATTGTCACTGCTGTGGCTTGGGTTCGATCCCTGGCCTGGGAACCTCCGTGTGCCGAGGGTGTAGCCAAAACGGGAAAAAGAAAACAAAACCAAAAAATCCCCAAGAGCTTCTGGAGAGAACAGCCCTTCCCTGAGGGGTGACTGGAGTGGCTGGTAATCTCGTGAGACCAGAATGCTTAGTTAATGAGTTCACAGGTATCTCTTACTGTAGTGGGTTGTACAGTGGTCCCCAAAAGACACATCCACCAGAACCTCGGAATGTGACCTTATTAGGAAGAAGGGTCTTTGCAGATAAAGCAAAGGATCTTTTTATTTTTCCTTTTTAGGGCAGCAGAAGTTCCCAGGCTAAGGACTGAATCAGAGCTACAGCTGCCAGCCTTCGCCACAGCCACAGCAACACCGGATCCGAGCTGCATCTGCGACCTACTATGTAGCTCATGGCAACGCTGAATTGTTAACCCACTGAGCGACGCCAGGGATCAAACCCACATCCTCACGGATACTAGTCAGGTTCTTAACCTGCTGAGCCACAACAGGAACCCCAAAGGATCTTGAGATACAAGAGCATCCTCGATTAAAATAGGCCCCCAATTTAAATACAATCTGCCTCTTACAAAGATAAGACTTTAGAAGAGATAAAAAAGGAGAAGACACACATAGGGAAAGTGAAGACAGAGGTAGAGCTCAGAGTGATGTGTCTATAAGGCAAGGAAAGCCAAGAATGCTGGAGCCACTAGAAGCTAAGAAAGGGGCGGGAACCAGTCCTCCTTCAGAGCCTCTGGAAGGAACCAGTCAATAGATACCTTGATTTTGGACTTCTGTCTCCCAGGACAGTTTCAGAAGAAATTATTGTTTTAAGCCACCACATTCGTGGTCATTTGTTGGGCCCATCTTGGGAAACCAATGCATTCACTCATCATTGTCCCCATGTGAATCAATGTCAAGAGAATGGATTTGGTGACCACAGATGCGACACAAACTCAGGCTCTGCAGAGATGCCAGTTCCCAGAGGTCAGAGTTGCCCTAGAGGTATCAAAGCAAGGCAGCTTTGAAAGCCAAGCCACCTTCATAGCAGAATGTAGGCAGATCCCTGTTCACTGACGCTCTCTTGTCTCCTCCTTTCACTGATGAATGTTTGGTTCAACTGCTGCTAAAAAGGGCGGGGGGATGGGATGGGAGTCTGGGGTTAATAGTTGTAGACTATTGCCTTTGGAATGGAAAAGCAAGGAGATCCGGCTGTATAGCACCAGGAACTATGTCTAATGACTTGTGACGAATCTATATATATGTGTGTAACCAGGTCACCACGCTGTGTGGTTGAAAAATTGACAAAAAAACTGTAAACCAGCTATAATGGAAAAAAAAAAAAAGACTGGAGTTCCCACTGTGGCTCAGTAGGTTAGGAACCCAACTAGTATCCATGAGGATGCAAGTTCCATCCCTGACCTTGCTCAGTGGGTTAAGGATCCAGTGTTGCCACAAACTATAGCATAGATTGCAGATGCAGCTTTGTTCTGACATTGCCAGAGCTGTGGCTGTGGAGCGGGTTGGCAGCTGCAGCTCCAGTTTGACCCTTAGCCTGGGTGCGGCCCTAAAGAGAGAAAAAAAAGACTAAAACAACTAGCTTAAACAAGCTAGGTCATGAGATGGCAAGCATGTATTGATGGCAGAAGAACCAGACAGGTGGAGCCTGTGTGTCCAAAAGTGTGAAGTCACCATTTTAGTACTGCACTGTTTTTGTTTAAGACTCTTACATGAAAGGAGTTCCCATTGTGGCTCAGTGGTTAACGAATCCGACTAGGAACCATGAGGTTGCGGGTTCGATCCATGGCCCCACTCAGTGGGTTAAGGATCCAGCGTTGCCGTGAGCTGTGGTGTAGGTCGCTGACACGGATTGGATCCCGCGTTGCTGTGGCTGTGGTACAGGCCGGCGGCTACAACTACAATTAGACCCCTAGCCTGGGAACCTCCATATGCCGCAAGTGTGGCCCTAGGAAAAAGGCAAAACAACAACAACAAAAAAAAGACTCTTACATGAAAAAGAAACAAATTTCTAGCTTGTAATAATTTGCATCTATTAACCCCAGATTCCCAGTCCATCCCTCTCCACCTCCCCTGATCATCCCTTTTTTTTTTTCTTTTCCTTTTCAGGGCCACACTTGTGGCATATGGAAGTTCCCAGGCTAGGGGTCGAATCGGAGCTACAGCTAGCAGCCTACAGCACAGCCACAGCGACCTGGGACCTGAGACTCATCTGGGACCTACACTGGATCAAGACAACGCTGGATCCTTAACCCACTGAGCGAGGCCAGGGATTGAACACGCATCCTCATGGATACTAGTTGGATTCATTTCTGCTGAGCCACAGCGGGAATTCCCACAACCATCCTTAAAATGAGCTCATTCTAAATATTGCACCCCAGTGATAGGGTGAACCAAAACATCAGGTGCAGGCCAGGCCAGGGTCTGAAGGAGAACACAGAGCCCAAGGGAGGGGTGTACAATGACATGGATATAAAACCAGTGAAATCAGCCTGAAGTGGGGATGAACCTGGGGAGGGAAGACCTGACAAGACACACCTACGCTGATCAAAGACAAGTGTGTCCACGATCCAGACTGCCGATGGAAGCCAGACTAAAAAACAAGGACCAGAACCAGGGGACTTGAGTCTAGTCTGAGCTCCGTGCTCTGATGACTCTGCTTATACCGGAGGAGCCCTTTCAGTTTCCAAAATCTTTTCACAGACCGTCTCTCTCATCTGAGCCTCAAAACCAGTCTGCAGGAGCCACGTAGAGCAGTCATATAGTATCCGTTTGATTCACAGGCAAACGGAGATGCTAAGTGACTTCGCTCAGTGTGACTGACTGCGAGCAGAGAGTGTAGGGAAAAGAAAGTGAATCTCAGATTCTGGAAGACTGGGTTAGAATCAGCACACAGCAAGCTCTTTGTTTTTTTTTTTGGTTTGATCCTGGGCTCGAGAAAGTCCACTTCATGGGTGTGGCCAAAAAAGGAAGGAAGGAAGGAAAGAAAAGAAAAAAGAAAAGGAAAGAAGGTAGGATACCTGCCTCCAGCAAAAAGCCTAGTCACTCATTCCCTGCCTTCCAACTCAGCCCCCTTCTCCCTGTCACTTCTGCCCACCCCCAGTCAGGGTCGGGGGCTCCACAGGCTCTTTGCTCTCATTGGTCGGTAAGCCTTCACATCTCTGGGCTCAGAGGATGGTTGTTTGTCTTCCACGGGTCAAGTGCTTGCTCCGTGCGCGTGCTAGCCAGAGCAGCCCACTGGCCATCCAAGGGTGTAAATCGGGCTCCCGCCACCTGGCTGCAAGTTGCTGGAGCAATGACGGGAGCGGCTGGCTGCCTCACTGTCTGTCAGATGCACTGGTGATAATTCGCAGATGGGATCCACGGCCCCGGTGTAAGTCTAAACACTGCAGAAGAGTCTGACAGCTGGCACGCGGGTGCGTGTCGAACCAGACGCAAGCCGAATGAGCTCCTGGATAGCTTTCAAGGACATTTCTACAAACCAGAGCCCCCTTCCTCCCCAGAATCATTCTTCTCCCCACCCCACCCCACCCCTCCATCCCAGCCTAGGACTGACTGGGCAACTTCCCTCAGCGACATTGGGAAAATATCCAGAGATGGGAAAAGGGGGTCCTCTTACTTATCCCCGGGCTCAAAGGAGACTTCCTCACCCACTAAGTGTTCCAAAGTTGAGTGCTTGCCGAGAAACCTTCCACAGCTCAGACACCAGAGAGCCCACAGGGCTCATTGAAAAGGAGAAAGTCATCTTTGGTATGCAAACATCCTAAGAAATAAAACCGGGACTCCTAGACGAAAGAGAACTGGCGAGGCCAGATCCAGTTCACAGGGAACACCCATAAGTGGAAATCTACAGAGCTTATCCTCGGGGCAGAGCAAACTTTTATAACTCTGGAGCCCCTGAATTTAGCCAAGGCATTGTATGCCGCTGTCATCCAGCATGGTAAACGTTTGATGATTTACTGGCCAGCATGTAAATCAGCCCGGATAACGGTCTCAGCAGGGTAGCGGAAATAATTCACAAAATGACCCCGGGACTTTCCATAGAAATTTTCTTTCCATAGGAAACTGCTTGATGAGGTTCATAAAAATTGGAATAAGAAGAAAAAAAAAAAGATTACCGACAAGCGCAACCTTGTCACTCCGGTGGTTTTACTGCCAGAGGATAATGCAGATTGCCGCAGCCCACGATAGGGAGTGGGAAGGTAGGGGTTATGGAAAGGATGGGAAATGTCAGAATATATTTATATAGCAAGACATGTGCCCAACACAAACAATGGTCTATGCCTCCAGACACACACTCACACACACACACACACACACACCACCCAACAAAAATCTCTGCTGGTGGCAGTTGGATCTTATGAATCCACCACTGGCTGATAGCATGGGAGCTGACATACACTATATGCTCTGTTCCTGGGGACAGTAATTCCATCCTTTTGCAGTTCTCCGCTCAGTTCTGTGAATAGCATGGCTTCCAGGAATTTCGGAAAGGATGGGGTGACAGGAGTGTCAAAGGCTCAAACTCCATCTCCTACGCCCACAAAGACTTCATTTTTTGTGGCATGAGGATTGGGAAGAAAGGGGCAAGGATTAGTCTTAATTTATTGCCTCTGTCAAAAGCCAGCTCTAGGAAGGACGAGAGTGGATTATGCAGAGAAAACAAACGGAGAGAAAAGAGGGCAACAGATGAACTGCATTCAGCAATATTTATTCATTGGACGTTTAAAGGAAAGAAGGGATCTATTCTAATGGTTCACCTTCCTATGAACCCAGAAGCCCCCCTCCCACCCACCCACCCCCCAAAAAACCCTAAAGGAGTCCTTCTGACCAGGCTGTGAGGTAGATCAGAGCCATCCTATGTCTAAAGCGAGGGAGGCTGATGCTTACAGAGCTGAAGTGAGGGGGCCAGGAACAAAACCCCAAACCTCGATTTTTTTCTAGCTTTCTGTTCTCAGCCTGGGCTGCCGGACCTCCAGGACCTGGAGTGGTTCTTCAGGGTCTGGGCGGCAGAATGATGGGAATGAGGGTGCTGTCTTTGCCCTAAGCACAGAGCACATGAGCGAGCAAAGCCAGCCAGCTGTTTCAAGGGCAGCCGGGCACTCTAGCTGCTGAGGTAGGTAGTGGTGAAGTTCAAGGGTGGGGTTTAGACAACTTATCTCAGTAAGAAAGGGAAAGGTTGGTGAAAACCCCTCCCCAGTCAGATGCCCTCCCCGTCCCACGCCCAGACTTCTGGTTTCAGAGAGCAGAGTTTTCCAGCTGAGAATCTCCACAGGGCTCATTCTGTACAAGGCCAGAGGCTTTCCAAAGGTTCTGGATCAACAGAGTTGTTTCTTCAAGGTCTAAGAAAGTCTCCAGGAAGCCCTGAAAATGGAGATCATGTGAGGGCACAGAGGGTGGGAACAGGGACATTAGGGGAAAATGGGTCAAGGTCAGGGACTTTGGGAAGCACCTGTAGTTACACAGAAGCTTCCAGGATCCATCCAGCAGCAAAACCCAGCCCCAACTCCAGCCCTGCCCTGTTCCTACCCAGGAGGAAACGGCACTCACAGGTGTCTTGGGCCAGTCTAGTCTTCAACCTCAAGGTGAATTCCCACCGTTGCTGCTATCAGGCCTTTCAAAGAAACCTGAGCTGATCAGGCTCCAGGGCTTGGGGTGGGGGCGGGGGTGTTGTAGTCTTAGCTGCAAGTCAAAGCCAGCCCAAGCAATGGCCAGAAATCTGAGCAGAGAAAGAACTGAGCTAGAAAACCAAACCTAGAGCTGACCAGGCTAGCGGGAGCCTCCGGCACCTTCCTGGTGCACCCTTGTTCCTGGGGTAGAGAACCACCCGCCAGGCCTCTTTTGCTTCAACCCCAGGGCAAGGTGGATAGGATCGTGGAAAGGAAAAGGCCCTGAGTTCCACTTCGGTTCCCTACTCCGTGCCGCCTTCTCTCAGAGACCCTCCCCAGCCCCACCTTCTCTTACAGAACCCCCAACTCAAAAAATTGACCAGAGGAGATAACGAATTTTCCTTGATACCTTCGCTTCGGTTACCTACTCTTCGAGCGGCGGGCGCTGCCTGGATTCGGCTGGGTGGGTCAGGATCTCGGGGGCGCCGGAGGGAGCTCGGTGCGGGGAGGCGGCGGCGAGATGTTCCTCCCGCCCGCAGCGGCACAGCAGGCGACGGAAGGCGCTGCGAAAGTCCGGGCTGCGGCAGTAGATGAGCGGGTTGAACGCAGAGTTGGCATAGCCTAGCCAGTTAAGGGCCAGGAAAGCCGGGCCGGGCACCAGAGAGGGGCCGCCGAGGGCGCGCACCACGTTGACCACAAAGAAGGGCAGCCAGCAGAGAGTGAAGGTCCCCATGATGAGCCCCAGGGTGCGCAGGGCGCGGTGTTCCCGCAGAGGCAGAAGGCGCGCCGGCGGCCGGCCGTAGGAGGGCACCCCAGCGGGCGAGGCCCACGGCCAGCCCGGGGCTGGGGACTGAGAGCGAGACGGCGCCGGCGGAGACTCCTCTGGCGGGAAGCGCCCCAGCTCCCAGCGCAGCAAACGAAGCTGGCGCGTAGCCACCACGAAAACTCGCGCGTAGACAAAGAGCATCACCAGGAGCGGAAGGTAGAAGGAGACGGAGGAGGAGAGCAGCGCGTAGGGTACGTTAGAGGCGAAGACACAGCAGCGCGGGTTGGAATGGCAACGCTGCGCTTCGGCATCTGCCCCCACTCGCCACCATTTGCTCATGATGGGAGCGAACGACACCGCAGCGGACACGGCCCACACCAGGACCACTGCTGCCCGGGCGCGGAGTTTGGTGACCAGCGCGCGGTAGCGCAGCGGGGTGGTCACCGCCAGGTAGCGGTCCACCGCCAGCGCGCATAGGGTTTCGATGCTGGCGGTCACACACAGCACGTCCACCGAGGTCCACAGCTCGCAAGCGGTGGCGCCCAGGGGCCAGTGGCCGGTCAGCGCCAACGTGGCCCCCGGCGGCACTACCAGGAGCCCCACCACCAGGTCCGCCGTGGCCAGAGAAGTCACGAAGACGTTGGTCATGGTCTGGAGTCTCGGCGTCCGGGCGATGGCCACGATGACCAGCAGGTTGCCTCCCACGGTGGCCAGCACTGCCAGAGCCAACAGCGCCCCCGCTAGTGCCACCGCCCACGGCACCCCTGGCAGCCCACTCGTGTTGGCAGTATTGGGTGCCAGGGTGGGAACATCTGGCCAAGGGCTCAGAGAGCTGTTCCCTTGAGGCCACGGAGCCATTGCCGCGTCGCGCGTGGGGTCGCAAGGAAAGAGGGAAGGGCTCTCCCTGCTCACGCGGCTCAGGGGAGGGGGCGGCGGGGCGTGGGAGCGATTCCCCGGGCCGGGGCCATCTTCCCTAGGAGACAGGCTTGAACGCTCAGCCTCTCCCCCAGCCCCCTGGGTGCCACCGCTGGGGAGGGGGTGGGAGGAGGAGTGGCGGCCCTTAAAGGGGCAGCGGCCGATAGTCTGGACGTGCCGCATGGGGGAGGGAAATTGGGGGTGGGGAGGCGAGCGAGGTGGAAGCCCGACTTCTCCATTAGCCAGATCCCGAGGGAGATGTGTAAAAGTCAGTTAGGCCGTGTCTTCTCTGCCACAGTGTGCCCACTCCTGTCATGACCAGCTCCACACCCTCAACGCAGCGACTCTGGGCTTCACTGGTTTTCTGGAACTCAGCATCAACTTCCATCCCCTACAGGGGAAGGGAATGAAGAGCCTCTGACCCTTTACCGTGTCAGAGGAAAAGGTAATCCTCCTGGAGTCCCCCGTTGTGGCACAGCGGAAATGAACCGACTAGTCTCCTTGAGGAGGCGGGTTTGATCCCTGTCCTCCCTCAGTGGGTCAGTGAGCTGTGGTGTAGGTCGCAGACATGGCTCAGATCTGGCGTGGCTACGGCTGGGGCTGTGGCAGACAGATGTACTTCCAAAGCGAGCCCTAGCCTGGGAACTCCCATATGCTGCCCTAAAGAGAAAAAAAAAAAAAAAGAGGAGTTCCCATCTTGGCACAGTGGAAACGAATCTGACTGGGAACCATGAGCTTGCGGGTTCGATCCCTGGCCTCGCTCAGTGGGTTAACGATCCAGTGTTGTCATGAGTGAGCTGTGGTGTAGGTTGCAGAGGCGGCTCGGATCCCACGTTGCTGTGTCTGTAGCGTAGGTCAGCGGCTACAGCTCAGATTGGACCCCTAGCCTGGGAACCTCCACATGCCCAGGTACGGCCCCAAAAAGACAAAAAAAAAAAAGGAAAAGAGAAGAAAGAAAAGAAAATGTAACCCTCTCAAGGCAAGCAAATCAACCGGCATTAGCCCCTCATCCATTTGAGTGTCCCCCCACACACAGATACTGTGAGTTAAATCAGGGCAACCAGCTTCTTTCCGCTTCTCCCAAGACCTGCCAAAGGGATCTGGCTCCTTCCTGTGTATTCACTTACCTTCCCGTCACTCTGGTTTTCTAATGTTTTTGTTTTGTTTTTCCCTTTTCAGCTACTGGAAAAATCTTTCATTTTCCAAGATTCTTTATCATTACCAGCTCATTTGTCTTGTTTGTTTGTTTGTTTTGTCTTTTGTCTTTTCAGGGCCGCACCCATGGCATATGGAGGTTCCCAGGCTAGGGGTCTAATCCGAGCCACAGCTGCCAGCCTACACCATAGCCACAGCAATGCCAGATCCGAGCCGCATCTGCAACCTACACCACAGCTCACAGAAACGCAGGATCCTTAACCCACTGAGTGAGGCCAGGGATCGAACGCGCAACCTCATGGTTCCTAGTTGGATTCGTTTCCCCTGCGCCACAATGGGAACTCATTTGGATTTGACTTCAGGTGGCCTGAGACACTGAGAGTTTCAGTTTCTCCGTCTTCCCCATCCCATGATGCCTCCGCCACACACCTTAACACCTAGAAAACTTCTAGATGGGCCCCTTCTCTTGAAACCCTTCTGTTGTGAAGATAAAAATGGATGGGTTCCAGGTTGTGGATTATCCGCCATCACCCCCCAACTTGCCACAAATCTTCTATCACTGTGGCAAATTGTTCCCTCTACTTCTCTGAAGATTTTGTTCTTGAACTTTTTTTTTCTTTTTAGGGCCTCACCTTTGGCAAATGGAAGTTCCCAGGCTAGGGGTTGCATGGGAGCTGCAGCTGCCGGCCTACACCCAGCCACAAGAACACAGGATCCAAGCTGCATCTGTGACCTACACTGCAGCTTGTGGCAGTGCCAGATCCTTAACCCACTGAGCCAGGCCAGGGATCAAACCTGCTGAGCCACAACAGGAGCTTCAAGATTTTATTCTTGAACTTTTAAAAATTAGAAGACATTGAGTTGAGGAATCCACAGGTTGCATCTCGGGAGTGTGTGGAATCACAGCTGAATGGCAGGAAGGAAGATATGACACCTTTATTATGTCCTATCAGAACCTGATCCTTGAGCTCCTCCCCTGAAACAATGAGACAAAAGGGGTAAAAATTATAACGGAAAATGCCTCCAGGGCCCTGCCTTAGCGAGTCTCCTTTGAACAGCTCTGTATTTCAAAAGAACCCTGTAGAGTCGCTGGTCTAAGCAATCCCTCTGGGAGGCCGAGCCAGGGGCTGGGAGTTACAGAGACTGGAGGAGAAGTGAGGACCTAAAATTATCCCCAAGGAAGAAGAGCCAGTTTGCTCTCCCAGGGACCTAGCAGCTCACTTCACAAGCAGGGTTGGTCAGTGGCTCCAAGCAAACACCTTCCATGCCCGGGCTCTACCCCAAGCAGGCCTTCGGATCCGTGGAAATGCATGGAGGTGCGGGCCCCGGAGCCTTGGCCGTGGCCTCTTGCTGACCAGCAAGGAGGTCACTCCCAAGTTGGGTTTTGCAACACCCCAGAGTGTTGCCAGTTATCTCAAAGGGGTGTTGTTAAGATTTTCAAAGACTAATCTCTACAGCAAATCCATGTCATTCAGCGGAGTGTTTTTTTTCTTTAGAACATCAGAGTTGGGGGGTGGGGATAAGGGTGACAGGAAGTCAAGAATGTTCAAAGACTGCCGCTTTGGGAGTTCCTGCTGTGGCTCAGCGGTAATGAATCCAGCTAGTATCCGTGAGGATGCGGGTTTGATCCCTGGCCTCTCTCAATGGGTTAAGGGTTTGGCATTGCCATGAGCTGTGGTGTAGGTTGCAGACGAGCCTCAGATCCCGAGTTGCTGTGCCTGTGGTGTGACCGGCAGCTACAGCTCCGATTCAACCCCTAGCTTGGGAACTTCGATGTGCCGTGGGTACGGCCCTAAAAAAAGGCCATTGCTTTAGGGGTGACCTTGTTATTCTGAGGAAGTGTGTAAAAACGTTTACGTTGCCAAAAAGACAAGATTTCCCAGACCTCCTGAGTGTGCCTGCATTTGGAAAAGGATCAGGCCAATAACCAAAGCCGACTGTGAGGAGGTGAATTCCAGCTTCTGTTAGTGAAGGCTTTTTTTTTTTTTTTTTTTTTTGCTTTTAAGGCCAGCACCCTTGGCATATGGAGGTTCCCAGGCTAGGGGTCAAATCGGATCTGTAGCCACTTGCCTAAGTCACAGCCACAGCAACATCAGATCCAAGCCATGTCTGCAACCTACACCATAGCTCATGGCAATGCCGGATCCTTAACCCACTGAGTGAGGCCAGAAATCAAACCCGCAACCTCATGATTCCTAGTCGGATTCATTTCTGCTGCGCCACAACGGGAACTCCAATGAAAGCTTTGATGAGCCAGCAGAGAGCAGTACTCCAGCACCTGGGGGCCTGGCCCGCTTCCTTCTTTGCCCCGGCCCATCCCATCCCCCTCCTCTTAAACACACACCCCTTCCCTCCTCCTCTTTGGGGCTGACAGGGGGAAGGGGGTCCCTCCTTTGCCACTTTGGTCTCTAGGATTATTTTCTTTTTGTCATGCTTTTGTGTTTCTTTTTTTTCTTTTTCTTTTTAAGACCACACCTGCAGCATATGGACGTGCCCAAGCTTGGGGTCAAATTGGAGCTGCAGCTGCTGGCCTACAGCACAGCCACAGCGACACTGAATTCGAGCTGAATCTGCAAACTATGCCACAGCTCGTGGCAACCCTGGATCCTCAACCCACCGAGCGAGGCCAGGGATGGAAGCCGCATCCTCATGGACACTGTGTCAGGTTCTCACTTATCTTACCTTCACCATAGATATGCGTGACCATTCCAGACCCATATCCAAAAGCTTCCCATTTTTAGTATTCCACTGTAGGGGTATAACATAATCTAGGAAGCCAGTCACTAATGGACATCTGATTTACCTCCAACCTTTCCTAATAGATGACATGGCCGTGAATCACTTGTAATCATGTCATTTCCCATGTGTGTTAAGTATATCTGTAGAATAAATTGCTATAGAATTGCTCTATCGTGAGGAATATCCGTTTGCAAATTTAAAAGATATTGACACATTTCCCTCCACAGGCAACGTACCCGAACACCCTCTTCCAGTCATGTTTGATGGCCAGCTTGGGGGCGGAAGGCAAGTGACCTGCAGCTCTGGGAAGTCGTTCTGATGACAGGCCCCAGAGCAGTTAGTGCTGCTGGTCAGTCAAGGCCATCCAACTGTGGCTAGACGCCCACATTGCCCAGAGAGAGCTTTACGCCGACCCTGGGCCGCCAGACGACCTCTGATCTGTGTCCTTGGAGGTCAATGTGAATGTGGGCCTCGGAATCTACCGAGTTCAGGCCCCCAGGCTGCCGCTGTTTATGCATTGAGGGCTCCAAGGAGGCGGGTTATCCAGTTGTGTCAGGGCCCAGTCGTGTGATGGTCTGTGATTTATAAAATGTGGGTGGCGGGGCCAGAAGAGGCAGAAGCTCGAAGAGTAGGTGTCCTCTTCTTCCCTTGCTGGGTGGAGCTTGGGGTCGGTCCTGTATTATTACCCGATTCGTGTGTGCGCGTGTCTGTGTGCATGTCTCTGTGCGTGTGTCTCCATGCATGTGTCTGTGTGCGTGTTTATGTGACAGGGTAGGAGGAAGCCCAGCTCAGGGGACTGAGCCTTGTACTTTGTCCAAGACCAAGACTCTGTGTGTTAAAGTTTTCCCCTCTGTCCTGTCTCTCTTCTTCTATAACCCTCTATTCAGTTTTTATGTTTTTTTCTTTTTCTTTTTTCTTTTTTGTTTTTTGGATCAGATCAGAGCCACAGTTGTGACCTGCACCACAGCTGCAGCAACGCTGGATACTTTAACCCACTCTGCCAGGCCAGCGATTGAACCCACATCCTGACACTGCAGACATGCTGCCGATCCCATTGTGCCTCAGCAGGAACTCCTGGTTTTTTTGTTGCTTGTTTTTGTTTTTTTTTGCTGCACCTGAGGCGTGTGGAAGTTCCCAAGCTAGGGAGTGAATCCATGCCACAGCAGTGACCCAAACTGCTGCAGTGACAATGCCAGGTCCTTAGCCCACTGAGCCATCCAGGGAACTCCAGCCCCTTTTTTCACTGGAGAGAGGAGGCAGCCTGGAAGAGGGTAGATCCGTCCTGCTGCTTGGATCTGTGGTCTCTTCCTTCCCTCTCCCTGGGAGGGAAGTTCAAACCTGGCTAGAGCCTGTCTGGCTCCAAATGTGCCCACTCTCTCCACCTCCTCCCCAACAGGTGCTGAGCAAAGAGTAGCTGGCGCTTGGGAGGAGGAGGAGCAAAGCAAGGAGGTGGTTTCTCCTCTGACAGGGAAACCCATGCCCAGCACTCGGAACCCCTCTGGTTAAGACGGAGCCAGGACGAGTTCCTGTCGTGGCTCAGAGGTAACCATACTGGCTAGCATCCATGAGGACTCAGGTTCGATCCCTGGCTTTACTCAGTGAGTTAAGTATCTGGCATTGGCGTGAGGTGTGGTGTAGGTCACAGATGCAGCTCAGATCCCGTGCTGCTGTGGCTGTGGTGCAGGCCAGCGGCTGCAGTTCCATTTCCAGCCCTAGCCTGGGAACTTCCATAGGCTGAGGGTGTGGCCTTAAAAAAAAAAAAAAGAGAGAGAGAGATGGAGACAGGAACTTTCCTAAATGGAAAGAGGGAGGAAACTGAAACCCCCCCACACACCCAATCCCTTGAACGGCCAAAGCCCACCAGAAAAGAATCCATGCTGGGAGGATTCAAGGTCCAGATGCCAGCGGAGAGGCTGTGGCTGGGGCAAAAAAGTGTTTCCTGTTTTTGAAGATGTCATGGATGGGAAAAAGCCACTTTTTTTTTTTTTATCCCAAAGGGAGGGAAGGCATTTTGCTTCAATAAGAGAATATGGGGACGAGGAGGAGGGAGAGGAGAATTCCTCCAGTTTGCCTGTTTGCCGTTCAGCACAGTCACCACGGAGGACCTTGCCGGTGGGGCATGGTGCGGGGTGGGGTTGGCTCGCTGGGCGCTTTCCTCTCTCTGCCGGTCCCCGCGTCAGGCTTCCTGATACAGAGGTGACTGGGACCAGCTCCTGCCCCCAAGCAGGGGGCTCCCACCCCACAGAGGGAGTTGGGGTTTGCTTTGTTCCCTGGATGCAGCTTTGGGCACAGGGCAGCTTTGTCCTGCAGTGGAGAAGGGAAAGAAAGCAAGGAAGGGCAGCCCTTGGGGACATCAAGGTGACAACTTGAGGACAGCCTGCTCTACCTTTAACCCAACTCCCCAGCCCCCACCCCGCCAGTAGATGGCTCTTTCCCACTACCATTAAGACAACTGCATTTACCTATCCTCTCAATCCTGGTCACATGGTCACACCTCCTGCCTCTCCTGTGCCTGAGCCTGTCCCCAGTGGTCCCGGGCTCCTGAGAAAATGCTGTTTCATGGATGCTGTGCAAGATACGGGCAGCAGGAGGAGGCTGGGGCGATTGTGTCTCCTTTACACATTGTGCTATTAGTATTTAGTAGGAGACTGCCTGGGGTCCCAAAAGACATGGGGTGATGAAGCCGGGCAGGGAAGCCAGTTCCGCTGGGTCCCCAGCCCGGAGACGTCCTTCTCTGGCCTTGGCTGGCAGCTTGTTCTGCCTTCTCTGCTACATAAGGATTTGGGGGCTGAGGGCAGGGAGGTGGACATGCAGGGAGGGCTGGGGACTGGGGACCAGTCTTTAACCTTGACCTCTGATTCCTGCAAGTTGGACTGCCTCCTGGTCCTGCAAGGAGATGAAAGGTTTAATCCAGTGTTGACGGAGGGTGTGGGAGGAGAACAGGAGAAGGAAGGGTGGGATTCTGAGCTGCCAATCAGGGTGGGGCCAGGGTCCACTCAGAGCAGGAAGATGGCTTTGTTTGCAGGAGCACAGTTTATCAGGCAACCCCAAAGTGAGGAGGTCCTGAAAGGGGTGGGGAACAGGGAGGGAAGGAGGAAAAGAATGTAAACAGTGCTGGGAAAGTCAGCTTTCTCCTGGGAGGTGGGGGCAGTGGAAGACAGCGCCTGGTTTCGAAGGAGCATCTTCCCTCCTTGGCATCTGGACCCCATTAAAATATTCTCGATGATGCCATGGACACTCAAGGTCCAGGGCTCTTGTGGCTCCCAGGACCCTATCAGGATCACAAAGAATCAAAGAAATGACATTATAATGGAAAAGAGTCCTTGCTAAGGGCAGGGTGGGCCTCCTCCATTCCTTCATTCTCAATTCAGGAAGAAGGAGGAGCCAGTGGACCAACTGCAATCTGTGTCACGTGGCATTGAGCTTGAGATCTGGGGACATCATTCTTGGGGACCAGTTGGAGAACTGCTCACATTCTTTGCCTAGCCGCCCATCGAGGAAGGCAAGGTAGAAGCTCAGATGGGAGAGCTCTCACACGCAGGCACACACGCAAATGGGCACAAGTGTATGTCACACACACACACACACACACACGTATACCCTGTCATCAGACTCCTGAAATGTGAGATGCATACACAGAAACTCAGACACTCAGAAAAACACCCTCCTGCCTCCAGAGAATCATCACGATCACATACAAAGTCACGTGCACGGAGCCCTGGTCCACCTGCCCATGGAGGCAAGCACACGCCCCCACACCCAAGCCCAGAGCCTGCTCCACATAGACGTGCTCCAGATGTTGAGCTGGGAAGGAAATGGCAAATGTCAAGGCTGCAGAAATCTTCACCCCCTTGCAGAAGCAGAAACGGGTCAGAGGCCGGCACACTTGGCTGCATCTCTCAGCACTCATCTCTCAGTAGTGGTGCTAATGGCACAGAACTGCAGGTCCCGGGTCTGTCGTGGGAAAGTCCTTTTCAAGCATGAAAAGCAGAGCAGCCTAAATTAAACCCAGCACCAGCCCTGCTTGCTCAGAGGGAACAAGTCCCTGGCTAGCCAGCTCTCCACATTGCCTTGTCATTCATCCCAGGCCAGTCCTTTTTTTGGAAGAGAATGGCTGAGAAAGAATGCCTGCCCCATACCTCATTCATCCGTCAGAACTTACTGAGCACAGCCTTGTGCTGGGCAGCGGACACGGTGCTGGGAGACCCCAATAGGTATTAGAGATGATGGCCAACATCAGAGTCCATTCCAGCGGGTGGGACTTAAACCCAAGAAAAGAAGTGCTAGTTGACAAGGGCAGAGGGAGGGCAGTGAACGTCTGTGATAGCAGAGTTCTGAGGAATAAGAATTCACTTCCAGGAGTTCCTGTCATGGCGCAGTGGAAACGAATCTGACTAGGAACCATGAGGTTGCAGGTTCGATCCCTGGCCTTGTTCAGTGGGTTGAGGATCTGGCATTGCTGTGAGCTGTGGTGTGGGTCGCAGCCGTGGCTTGGATCCCGCGTTGCTGTGGCTGTGGCGTAGGCCGGCAGCTGTAGCTCCGATTTGACCTCTAGCCTGGGAACCTCCATGTGCCGTGGATGCGGCCCTAAAAAGCAAAAAAAAAAAAAAAAAAAAAAAAAAAAAAAAAAAGAGAGAGAGAGAGAGAAATCACTTCCAGATGAGGCTGGTCAGAAAACTTCATGAAGATGGGTATTGGAGTTGAGTGTGAACAAGTGATTAGGGCTTGGAAAGGCATAAAAAAGTGAAAACAGGAGTTCCTGTTGTGGCGCACTGGGATGGGCAGTGCTCCAGAGGGAGCACTAGGACACAGGTTCAATCCCCTTCCCAGCACACTGGGTTAAAGATCCAGCATTGCTGCAGCTGTGGCTCAGGTGGCACGGATCTGATCCCTGGCCTGGGAACTCCATATGTCGCGTGGTGGCCAAAAAAGAAAAAAAAATCCTTAATAGAAAATCACCAAAGAAAAGACTCAAAACACTGACAAAATGGGTAATCTAGTTGAAATGGGAAATTTTCTAGAAAGAAATTCCTACTAAAATGAATTCAAGAAGAAGTAGAAAATCTGAATAAATCTATGACAAGTAAGGAGATTCCATCAGTAATCAAAACCTCCATGCAACAGGAAATTTCCGTGAGGTGCAGTGGCTTAAAGGATCTGCACCGCTGCAGCTGAGGCTCGGAGTCCATCCCTGGCTCAGGAACATCCATATTCCATGGGTGCAGCCACTTAAAATAAGCAGACAGGTAAAACTACCTCTACTCACAGATGGCATGATCTTATAGGTAAAGAAGTCACACCAAAAAATTATTAGAGCTAATAAGCAAACTCAGCAAAGTTGTTGGATACAAAGTCAACACACAGGAGTTCCCATCATGGCACAGTGGTTATCGAATCCGACTAGGAACCATGAGGTTGCGGGTTCGATCCCTAGCCTTGCTCAGCAGGTTAACAATCCTGCGTTGCTGTGAGCTGTGGTGTAGGTCATAGATGCAGCTCGGATCTGGTGTTGCTGTGGCTGTGACGTAGGCCGGCAGCTGTAGCTCCGATTCGACCCCTAGCCTGGGAACCTCCATATGCCTCAGGTGCAGCCATAAAAAAAAAAAAAAAAAATGCAAAAAAATAAAAATAAAAAAACGAAATCAACACACAAAAACTATTTGTTGTGGAGTTCCCTTTGTGGCTCAGCGGTAACAAAACAGACTAGTATCCACAAGGGCATGGGTTCGATCCCTTGCTTTGCTTGGTTAGTTAAGAATCTGGTGTTCCTGTGAGCTGGGTTGTAGGTCACAGATGTGGCTAGGATCTGGCATTGCTGTGGCTGTGGTTGTGGCCTGCAACTGCAGCCCCAGTTCTACCCCTAGCCTGGGAACTTCTATATGATGCAAGTGCGGCCCTAAGAGGAAAAAAAAATTAAAGAAAGTAAGACTTGTACATTGAAAACTAAAAAACATTGCTGAAAGAAATTAAGGCATTGCCAAAAAAAAAAAAAAAAAAGGGAAAAATATCCCATGTTCCTGGACTGAAAGACTTACTAATTATTAGAATAATGATACAACCCAAAGCAATATACAGATTCAGTGCAATCCATACCAAAATCCCAATGATGCTTTTTGCAGAGATGGAAAAACTCATCTTAAAATTTATATGAGAGGAGTTCCCTTTGTGGCTCAGTGGAAACGAATCTGACTAGCATCCATGAGGACGCAGGTGCTATCCCTGGCCTCGCTCAGTGGGTTAAGCATCCGGGATTGCCGTGAGCTGTGGTGTATGTTGTAGACGTGGCGTTGATGTGACTGAAGTGTAGGTCAGAGGCTACAAATCTGATTCGACCCCTAACCTGGGAACTTCCATATGCCATGGGTACAGCCCTAAATAGACAAAAAAAAAAAAAAAAAAATTGTGTGAGGAATGTACGTTGTGGCTCAACGTACAAACCTGACTAGTATCCATGAGGATGAGAGTTTGATCCCTGGCCTCGATCAGTGGGTTAAGGATTCAGTATTGCTGTGGCTGTGATGTAGGCCGGCAGCTGCAATTCCAATTCTACCCCTAGCCTGGGAACTTCTGTATGCCATGGGTATGGCCTAAAAAAAAAAAGACAAACAAAAAAAATGGTGCTGGGAGATCTAGATATCCACCTACAAGAGCGCGACATAAGACCTTACACCTGTTAAAATCCTTACACCTGCTAAACCTTTACACCTGTTAAATCTTTACACCTGTTAAATCTTTACACCTGTTAAAATCCTTACAGCTGTTAAACCTTACACCTGCTAAAATCAAACACAAAATGGAGACCATACTGGAAAATTCTCTGAGCAGACAGAACTGGTTTAGTCATACAAGCAAAGCTTAATTTAGCTTATTTTGTAAGATAAGCAAGACTAACGACCTGGAGCTCTTCTTGCTTACACCTACGTGAAACTCAAACTCTTCCCCAAAATTGAGATGAAGTAATCAGTAACCAATCCTCTCCCATTTAAGAATATTCTAATATTGTAAGCTATCACTGTGAAAAAAACAGTCACTGCCTCCTTACTATATAAGCTGCTTTATAATAACATATCTCCGAGCCTCATTCCATGTTTGGTTTGAGTGCCCCCAGTTCAAGAACTGTCTTTTTTTGGGTGTGTGCACAATAAACTTTTAATAATTCCTACTTTGGTGATTCATTGACTTTACTTCTGCTATTTCTAAACTTCCAACATATCACATACGAAAATTAACTAAAAATGGATCAAAGATCTAAATTTAAGAAGTAAAAATACAAACCCTTTTTTTCCCTTTTTTTCTTTTTTAGGGCTACACCCACAGCACACAGAAATTCCCAGGCTAGAGGTCAAATCAGAGCTGCAGCTGTCAGCCTACACCACAGCCACAGCAACGCAGGATCTGAGCTGTGTCTGCAAACTACACTGAAGCTCACAGCAACACTGGATCCTTAACCCACTGATGGGGGCCAGGGATCAAACCTGAGTCCTCATGCACACTAATCAGTTTCATTACTGTTGAGCCACAACAGGAACTCCTTTTTTTTTTCTTTTTAGGGCCGCACCAGAGGGATATGGAAGTTCCCACGCTAGGGGTCAAATAGGAGCTGCAGCTGTTGGCCACAGCCACAGCCACAGCAACACGTGATCTGAGCCACATCTGCAGCCTACACCACAGCTCACGGCAATGCCAGATGCCCAACCCACTGAGTGAGGCCAGGGACTAAACCCGCAACCTCATGGATACTAGTCGGATTCATTTCCACTGCGCCACAATGGGAGCTCCTTTTTTTTTTTTTTAATATAATTTAAATACAAGTGTTTATTTAATTAGTTTGTTATTTTAATGGCCGCACCTATAGCATATGGAAGTTCCAGGGACAGGAACTGAGTCTAAGCCGGATCCTTTAAGCCACTGTGCCTGGCTGAGGATCAAACCTAAGCCTGGGAACTTCTGCATGACGTGGGTATAGCAAAAAAAAAAGAGAGAGAGAAGAAGAATATACTGGTACACTTAATATTTAAGAGGATAGATTTCATGCTAAGCATTTTTACCATAGTAAAACAAAAAATCGAAAGAATAGTATTTTGTGACACATGAAAATTATATGAAATTCAAATTTAGGTATCCCTATGTAAAGTTTTGTTGGAATTGAGCCACACTCAGACTCATGGCTGCTTTCACAGATAGAGGTAGAGGCAGAAAGCTTACCATCAAACAGCCTTGTTTTTTTTGTTGTTGGGGTTTTTTTTTTTTTTGGGGTTTTTTTTTTTTTGCTTTTTAGGGCCTCACCCATCGGCATATGGAACTTCTCAGGCTAAAGTCGAATCAGAGCTGTAGCCACTGGTCTACACCATAGCCACAGCAACGCCAGATCCGAGCCGTGTCTGCAACCTACACCACAGCTCATGGCAATGCTGGATCATTAACCCATTGAGCGAGGCCAAGGATGGAACCCGCATCCTCATGGATACTAGTGGGATTCGTTTCCACTGAGCCGCAATGTGAACTCCCAAACAGCCTAGTAAGGCTTGGAGGTTCCTGAGACCAGACTAAGCTGAGCCATGAAACTAATCTGCTAATTCCACCAGGGTTGTTTACAGAGTTTTAAATACCTCTTATAGCTACATTGATGTTTATATGCCAAACTCATTGTAGGCCTTGGGGGCCTGTATGGAGAACTCCAGGGAACGCTAGGGCAATTGGGGGCCTGTTGGGGAGCGTCTGGGTTGCTTGTAATGAGTCAAGTTTTTCCCAGTTCCTTAGGACCATCACGAGCAGGACCTCTGAGAGGCCCACGTCTGAACAGTGTCTCTGGTGTCTTCCAGGCAGCAGGCACTGCCCCACATCTGTCACACAGGGAGCAGACGAGAATGAGTCCAGCCTTAGGAATGCAGCAAGTCAAGTGGATAGTTCTGTTTCCTTGCTTGCTTCCAAAGCCTCTCCTTCCTGTCTGCACCCTCCCCTCTGTGTCCCCAGTGTCCTAAGCACATTCTGTAAAAAGAGAGCGAGGAACAGAAACGTCCCCCCTGACAGCCGTCTCCACCAGGTCCAACCTCTGTCTTATTGGGTCTGTCTTCCCCAGGGACCACCCCTCCTCCATTCCCCCCCACACGCCCCCGCCCGGTCTCCCCCCATCGCCCCACCCCGCCCTGACCCAGGATGAAAGAGCAGGCCTGAGAGTGGAAGGCAGCCTCTAAATCCAGGCCTGAGCTGGCCCTCCCTCCTTGGGAAGCCCGAGTGAAGGCTGTGAGCAAGCTGGCCACGGGCAGCAGCTGCCCAGATGTGAATGGAGAGCCTTCTCTGGGGCCCTCTGGCTAAGGTGCCCAACTTGCAGGGGGTGGAGAGAGGCACCGCGGAGGCACAGCCTGGGGATCCCGGAGGGCCACTGGGGGCCAGAGCCGCGGCAAACGCTGCAGAGGGAAGACACTGGGCCTCGGCAGTAATCACGCGTACCCCAGGCTGGCTTGACCAATTAGCCATCACTTGGGGCTCACTTCCTACTCCAGCCTCTTTGCTTGGTTGGGCTTACTTCCCACTCACCTGCCAGGACTCACATCTCCCCGCACCCCGCCTCCCCCCACCCCCCATTAGAAAGTGACTTCAAGGTCATGATACCATTGAAGACCAAAGGCAGCAGCTCAGGAGCCGGAAGGCACTCCAGGAGGGTGTGGTGGGAGCAAGGAGTTCCTGGGCCTGCAGGGAAGAGGGAGAGCACTCAGACACTGTCAGTGACCACCAGGGAAACGGGGGCCGGGGCTGTGGAGCCCTGCGCCCCACAGGCTAGGGGGATGATTGATTGATTGATTGATTGATTGGCTGCACCCGCAGCATGCAGAAGTTCCCCGGCCACGGATGACTAGAGCCATAGCAGTGACAACGCTGGGTCCTTAACCCAATGAGCCACCAGGGAACTCCCAGGGGCTTGTCTTTTTAGCCCCCTTCTAGCATCTGGAACCCTTTCTCCAGGCTGCAGGAAGGAAATCCCTCCAAAGGAATCCTGCCATGACTTCCTCTACCTCCTCAGTATAAAAATGAAATGCTGCCTCTCCAAATGCTTCCAGACAGGAAACCAAGGGGTCACTGGCACCTACCTTTCATTCCGGCCACTCTCCCGTTTTTCCTGGCCCCACCCAAGCCCTCCACCCCTAATGAGCCAGTGAGTACCAGAAGAGGAAATGCCAGCAGGATAGGGGGTCCTGGTGGCCTCACAGTCTCAAAAACAGAGCTTGGCTGGGGGAAAGAGGGCTATTCTAATGTCACGGCTATTCAGGAGACCTTGGGCTGTTGCTACCCAGCTCTGGTGATGGGCCAGCTGTGCTGGGAGGTGATGAAGCCTCTGAGTTCTTGAGACAGTTTTTTTTTTGGTCTTTTTGCCTTATCTAGGGCCTCACCCGTGGCATATGGAGGTTCCCAGGCTAGGGGTCTAACAGGAGCTGTAGCTGCCGACCTTCGCCACAGCCACAGCAATGCAGGATCTGAGCCGCGTCTGTAACCTACACTACAGCTCACGGCAACACCGGATCCTTAACGCACTGAGCAAGGCCAGGGATCAAACCTGCAACCTCACGGTTCCTAGTCGGATTCGTTAACCACTGAGCCACAACAGGAACTCCTTGAGATGGAATCTTGGGTTTCTGATGCACCGGGAGGACAAGATGCCTGGGGGTGGGGGGACCAAAAGGCCCTGAGATGAGTAGGATAAGAATATTCATACCGGAGTTCCCAGCTGAGCCACAACCAGAACTCCCAAGGTTGTGTCAAATTGATGTTTATTCTTCTTTAGATATCTGACACTGGAGTGAAACCATCTGAGCCAGGAGATTTCTCTTTGGGAGGAAATGTGCTTTATCTTTTTTTTTTAGCACAATTATATTTTAATACACAACCAAAATACAAAACACTATGGTAAACTGATGGCATAAACACATGATGTTTCATTTGCAATGCATGACAAACAGTTAACAGCCTTAGTCATAAAGGAGCTCTTAGAAGCCAGTAACGCAGACCTCAATATTCCAAGGGAGAATCTGTCTTATCTTTTCTCCTTTTTTTTTTTTTTTGCTTTTTATGGCTGCACCTGCAGCATATGGAAGTCCCCAGGCTAGGGGTCGAATCGGAGCTACAGCTGCCGGCCTACACCACAGCCACAGCAACGTGGGATCTGAGCCACGTCTGCAACCTACACCACAGCTCACAGCAACGCCGGATCCTTAACCCACTGTGCGAGGCCAGGGATAGAACCCACATCCTCATGGATATTAGTCGGATTCGTTTCCACTGCACCACAACAGGAACTCCTGAATCTATCTTATCTTGATGATAATTTTTTCTGGTGGTACCCATGGCTTGTGGAAGTTCCTGGGCCAGGAATGGAACCCTTGACACAGCTACAGCAACACCAGATTCTTAACCCGCTGCACCACAAGGGAACTGCCTTGATCATAAATTCTTGGTGCACTAGAGGCACAAAAGCTACAGACCCTAGAACGGCAGAAAACCTTGAAAATCAAATTCCCATCCTTCACTACATCTGAAGAAATGGAGGCTTGGGGTAAGACAGATATTTGCCCAGAGTCACAGAGCTAGTTAGCAGCAGAGATGGGCAGACCTCGTGGACCGGGATGCTCAGTCCAGCTCTCTTTGCTCCTAAGTCTACAGCAGTGGCTCAAGAAGTGGAGACTTTTCTTTTTTTTTCATTTTTAAAGTTTTATTAAAATATAGTTTATTTACAATGTTGTGATAATTCCTGCTGTACCATAAAGTGATTCCATAAAAAGTGGAGACTTTCAACTTACAGACACCCTGGCATTCATTGCCCACTGGTTCTCTCGTGGGAGGAGACCAAGTTCTCCCCTGCGTATATGTGCTTGACAGGAAGGTTCCCCAAGTCCCTTCCAGCCCACAGTTAGAATCAGAAAGGGCAGAGGTCAAGAGCAGAGCTGGTAACACCCCCCCACCCCCCACCAAGGAGGCAGAGAGACAAACCCTTGGCAACTAAAATTGCAGGGCTGATCGGCCTGGGAAGCAGCGCCCTCTGTTGTTCTGATGTGCACTTGGATGAGAGACCGGCTAAAGAGAAACACCTTTTTTTTTTGTCTTTTTGCCTTTTATGTAGAGCCGCACCCGCGGCATATGGAGGTTCCCAGGCTAGGGGTCTAACAGGAGCTGTAGCCGCCGGCCTTCGCCACAGCCACAGCAACGCGGGATCTGAGCCGCGTCTGCGACCTACACCACAGCTCACGGCAACGCCGGATCCTTAACCCACTGAGCAAGGCCAGGGATCGAACCCGCAACCTCATGGTTC
>PVHT020000140.1:10028721-10163623 GCA_004024745.2 Catagonus wagneri | reverse complement strand
TTTTATGTAGAGCCGCACCCGCGGCATATGGAGGTTCCCAGGCTAGGGGTCTAACAGGAGCTGTAGCCGCCGGCCTTCGCCACAGCCACAGCAACGCGGGATCTGAGCCGCGTCTGCGACCTACACCACAGCTCACGGCAACGCCGGATCCTTAACCCACTGAGCAAGGCCAGGGATCGAACCCGCAACCTCATGGTTCCTAGTCGGATTCGTTAACCACTGAGCCAGGATGGGAACTCCCGGGCTAAAGAGAAACAGAAACTGGGCACTTCTCCCAACAGGGTCAGCAAATAGTAGGGACTTAGGTCTTCAGGCTCACGCCTGCCTCTCCGGAACCAGCCAGAGGCCACTTTCCAAACTGCAGGTGAGAAGACAGAGGAAGGAATGGCTGGAATATACCTTCACACTAACATAACTCGGCTTTCCTACAGCCGGATCCCCGTCACTCCTGCAGTGTTGTCCAGTAGAACCTTCTGCGTCGGAACTATTAGATACCCGTGCTGTTCAATGAGATGGCCACCAGTCACATGTGGGTAGTAAGCACTGGAAACGTAAGTATTGCAAATAAGAAACTATGTTTTTTTTTTTTGTCTTTTTGCCTTTATCTAGAGCCATACCCATGGCATATGGAGGTTCCCAGGCTAGGGGTCTAACAAAAGCTGTAGCTGCCAGCCTTAGCCAGTCACAGCAACGCGGGATCTGAGCCACATATGCAACCTACACCACAGCTCATGGCAACGCCGGATCCTTAACCCACTGAGCAAGGCCAGGGATCGAACCCACAACCTCATGGTTCCTAGTCGGATTCATTAACTGCTATGCCACGACGGGAGCTCCGAACCTGAATACTTCTAATTTTGGTTTTTTTTTTTCTACTTAGTTCTAAATAGAAGTGATTGAAATAACGGTTTGGTCAAATTTAGAAAGAGTCACAGGCCACTGAAAATAGGTACACCGTCTGCAAATAGGTAAATTTCTCAACACGGACAATGTCATTAAGGTCAGCTCTTGTTGGATTTATTCACAGGCACTGCAATTCTGAAGATTTTACTAATTTACTAGTTAAGTGCAGCCCTGTGCCTGAAATTACCTATATAGCACTGTAATAAGCGACTCAGTGCACCAAAGTGTTCTATTGCTATCTTTGCAATAGAAATATAAATGCTCCTCGAGTCTGACAGCTACTTATGTGTGGCTGAAAAGACCAATTTGGTAGATAAGCTAACTGTCTTTACAAAAATGTCCTCATTTTTAGATTCATCTTTGGTTTGTTACTGTATATAAGACATGCTGTTGTGTGTAAATCTGCTACTCACTTCAGAGGCTGACCACAATCTTTGTTTCAAACCAGGTCATATCAAAATTGACAGAACACTGTAAGCCTCCTATAATGGAAAAAATAAAAATCATTTAAAAATAAATAAAACAGGAAGGAATTCCTGTCATGGTGCACTGGAAACGAATCCGACTAGGAACCGTAAGGTTGCGGGTTCAATCCCTGGCCTCGCTCAGTGGGTTAAGGATCTAGCGTTGCCGTGGCTGTGGTGTAGGTTGGCAGCTACAGCTCCATTCGACCCGTAGCCTGGGAACCTCCATATGCCGCAGGTGCAGCCCTAAAAGAAAAAAAAGACAAAGGCCAAAAAATAAAAATAAAAAAAAATAAAACCAAGCAAAACAAAAAAGAATTTGTTGAGTGAATTTAAAGACCAATAAACTATCAAACTAGTCTTACTAATTTAAAAAAAAAGTTTGCAGCGGGAGGACCACTAGAGGGCGCGCCAGCCCAGCAACCAAGAGGCAGGGTAACAAACTCGGATAAACCATTCGCTCCCATCAGAGACTCGGGGGATTCCCAGCATTTCCCACGCTCTGGGGTGGCTTTAGAAGGGTAAATCCAGACACCCACTTCCCATCATACCTTCATGTCTTTCTTTCCTTTTTATTCGACTGCATATTTTCTCCCGCCTCCAAGCCAAACCACTGACTTTCCCGAGTCAGGATGGCTGGCTATCCACAGGCACTGCCAGACCCTTGGACTCTGAGATGCTTAATAAATGCCACATTTTGGAGTTCCTGTCGTGGCACAGTGGAAACGAATCCGACTGGGAACCATGAAGTTGAAGGTTCGATCCCTGGCCTCACTCAGTGGATTAGGGATCTGGCGTTGCCGTGAAATGTGGTGTAGATCACAGACACCACTCGGATCCCGTGTTGCTGTGGCTGTGGTGTAGGTCGACAGCTGTAGCTCGGATTAGACCCCTAGCCTGGGAACCTCCATACGCTGGGGTGCGGCCCTAAAAAGCAAAAAAAAAAAAAAAAAAAAAATTGCACCTCAGATAAAGAAAATGGAGAGTCAGGGGCAGAGCCCAGGCCTGGAAATCAGGAGGCGGGCTTCTAGATAGCTCTTTAAACTCACTGGAAGCCACCAGTTCCCAGACTGTCGTGTGATATATTTTATCCAGGTAGATTTTCTCTCTCTCTCTACCTTTTTCTTTCTTCTTTCTTTTTTGACTGCTCTGCGGTATATGGAGTTCCCTAGCCAGGGATCAGATCTGAGTTGCAGCTGGCTGCAGCAACACCGGATCCTTAACCCGCTGTTCTGGGCCATGGATTGAACCTGTGTCCCAGTGCTCCAGAGGCGCCGCTGATCCCATTGCACCACAGCGGGAACTCGCAGGTAGATTTTACTGATGAGAAAATTTCATTTCAGAGTAATTGTCATAGGTCACATGGATCATAAGTGGATTGTGAACCCAGGGAGCTTTCTTTACGAAACCTACGGAGTTAGCACTGTGTCACTGCTGAAGCTCCAATGAGGCTGGAAAACTGAATGCAGGAGTTCAGTGAGAGCCCCTCCTGGGAGGCTGGGGCAGGGCACCACCACTACCCAGAAGGGCAGGGTGTACCCACCCTAGGCAAAAGTCTTCAAGGTTCCTGTCTGTTATGAACCACAATGTTTGTGCCCAGTCCAAGACTCAGGTGTCCTGGTAACCCTGATGGAATGGTATTTGGAGATGGGGGCCTTTGGGAGGTTGTAGATTGGTTCATATGAGGTCATTAGAGCGGGCCGCCCCATAATGGGATTGGTGTCCTTCTAAAAAGAGAGGAGAGACCAGCATTCTCTCTCTCCGCACCCTGTGAGGACACAGCAAGAAGGTGGCTGTTTGCAAGCCAGGAAGAGAAGCCTTCCCAGGAACCAAATCTGCCAGCACCTTCATCTCTGACACCCAGCCTCCAGGACTGAGAAATCAATGTCTGATGTTTAAGCTGCCTAGTCTGTGGTGTTGGACGCCACGCTGCCTCCACTGTATGCTCTCTCCCTCTCCTCATGTGAGGACCTGCTCCCAGATAAAGAGCCCACCTATTTCACAAGCTTCTCTCTAACTTGAAGCACTGGGAAAACTGGGAATCACTGGGAGGGTTGGTGGTGCAGTATGTGGCTTTGGACTAAACAGGTTATTGAAAATATCTAAATGTGGAGTTCCCATCATGGCGCAGTGGAAATGAATCTGACTAGGAACCACGAGGTTGCAGGTTCAGTCCCTGGCATCGCTCAGTGGGTTAACGATCCGGCATTGCCATGAGCTGTGGTGTAGGTTGCAGATGTGCCTCGGATCTGGCGTTGCTGTGGCTGTGGTGTAGGCCGGCAGCTGTAGCTCCAATTCGATCCCTAGCCTGGGAACCTCCATGTGCCGCGGGTGCGGCCCTAAAAAGACAAAAAGCCCCCCCCATTTTTTTTTTAATTTTTAATTTTGTACAAAGGTGAGTGTGAGAGTAAACCTACGGTCCCTGCCCTATAGGAGCTGATACCTAATTACAAGTCGATACGAATGCCTTTCTGCTCCGTCCCTGCTCCATAAAGAGGCAGAAATGGCTATAGGTGAGATGTCTGGCCAGGAAACATAATTCAGCAGGGACTCTGTCCAAGACCACACCCCTCGGCTCAGGCTAATGATCCTCCTGTACCCATGAGGGGCCCCAGGTCTAGCCAGCCCCCACCCTTTGGCTCCCCTGCAGCCCTCAGACTCTCCTCCATGCAGCCCTCTGGGCAGACATCATAGTGAATGTGAAGTTTTCTAAACTGGCCCTTTCCCTAGAATTTCGGCTCTAACCAAACAAGCAGGTTGGACAACGGAGCAGCAAATCTTTTCAAGATAGTCGCACCCCAAGGGGGGCCGGGGTGGATGGGCCACTTTCTTTTCTTGTGTGGTGAAAAAAGGGCTGGCCCAGGAAGGAGGCAAGACTGGGTACTAGTCCTGCCTCAGGCATTTCCCAGCTGTGTGATCTTGGGCAAGTCACTGTTCCTCTCTGGGCTTCTGTTTTTTGGTTTGTTTTGTTTTGTTTTTCAGTAAGATGGAGGTAAGTATTCCTGAATGATCAGTAATATACCTGGCCAGAGCTAAAATTGGATGATTCCACAGGCTATAAATTTCTTACTGTGCTGCCAAAAAAGTAAAGAGAAACAGATGAAATTAAATTTTAATAATAGATTTTACTTAACCCAATATATACAAAATATTACATCATATAATTAGTACAAAATAAGTTATTGAGATATTTTACATTTTTTTTTCCATACTAAGTCTTTGAAATCTGGTATGTACTTTACACTTGTGATTGTAGACTAAGCATACTCCAAGCACTCATGGCCAGTGGCTACCATGCTGGACAGCATAGGCCTACAATTTAGCTCAGGAGTGACCAAATCTCAGAATCTATGGCCAACAGTTATCTCTCTTAAAGATAATCGCTTCACTCTCCAGTGTAAAAGATCTCTGATAACCAATGCCCTTGGATGACGAAATCTAAGCACCCTGGCCTGATTTAAAAGACTTTTTGCAGGCCAGCTCTATTTCCCGTTTCTTTCTTTCTTTTTTTAAAGGGCCACAAGTTCCCAGGCTGTGGGTCAAATTGGAGCTGAAGCTGACAGCGTATGCCATAGCCACAGCAATCCGGTGGCCAGGGATTGAATCTGCATCCTCATGGATATTAGTCGGGTTCCTTACTGATGAGCCACAAGGGGAACTCCTCTTTCTTTCTTTTTTTTTTTTAATTTTTAAATTTTATTTATTTATTTTTTGCTTTTTAGGGCCGCACTTTGTGGCCTACGGAGGTTCGCAGTCTAGGGGTCAAATCGGAGCTACAGCCACAGCCACAGCCACAGCCACAGCCACAGCAATGCCAGATCCAAGTTGCATCTGTGACCTACACCACAGCTCATGGCAATGTCGGATCCTAGCGACCCAGCAAGGCCAGGGACTGAACCTGCAACCTCATGGTTCCTAGTCGGATTTGTTTCCGCTGCGCAACTATGGGAACTCTGGGAACTCTCTTCCTTCCTTCCGCTTTTTCTCTTCTCTTTCTTTCTTTCTCTCTCTCTCCCTCTCTCCTCCCTCCCTCCTTCCTTTGTTTTTTCTTGCCACCCAGCATGTGGAAGTTCCCAGGCAATGGATGGAACCAGCACCACAGCAGTGATCTGAGCCAGCGCTGCAGTGACAACCACTTCGGCCAAAAGGCAATTCCCTCGATTTCTCTTTTAAACACTTACCTCTCTACTCTTCCCTTCTCGGGTGTGGCCACCACAGGCTTCTTCGTCCTCCGCTTGGGGGTCTCTTTGAAGATTCTTTCGTTTGTTCCCGCGTTCATTTAAAGAACTCCCGCTAAACTTCAGGCATCGTGGGGGACGGGATCCACCGACCCAACAAAAAGGGCTAAAAATAACCTTCTTTGACCAGCTCTTCCCCTCCCCCCACCCCACCCCCACCGATGTCCACTCCCTCCCAGCCCCACCTCGCTCCGGGTTTAGCCCTCATCACTCAGCTTGATGTTTGTCCCCAGATCCTAATTGGACATTTCTTCCACGACTGCCACATCGTGAATGTTCAATAACTGATGAATAACCAACCAATCCCCGCTTTCTCATCTGAGGAAATAGAGCACGGAACACGGAAAGCTCTCAGAGGCAGGGGACCTTCTGGCCTGATGTCCCAGTGTTGAAGCTAGTCTTTCCAGAGTGGGTTGGGTCCGCTAGGACCCCCGCACAGCCCGACCTAGAGAGGCATTAACCAGGCAAGCCTCGGAATCTTCTCTCCTACCGACCGGTCCCTGCCCGCGTGGCTCTCGGGGACTCGAAAGGATTAGCAGCGTGGCCGCTAGGGGCCAGAAAGGAATAGGGGAGTGGCGCCAGCATCTACGCTCAGGAGCTGATATGTAGGGTGTCCAGGACCCAGGGCTGGGGAAGAACCCCGGTGCCCGCATCCCCCGTGCGGCGGGCGGGGCGGCAGCGCAGCGGGAACTACAAATCCCAGGGGGCGGCTGTCCAGGCGGCGGAAGGGGCGGTCTCGGGCGGGGCGGGCCGGAGCGAGGCAGAGCGAGCCAGAGGGGCGCGAGGGCCACGCTCTAGCTGCGGACTCCTCGGGCGGGAGACCATGTCCAGCGGCAGCAGCTGTAGCCAGACCCCAAGCCGGGCAATCCCCACTACTCGCCGGGTGGTCCTTGGCGATGGCGTACAGCTGCCGCCCGGGGACTACAGCACCACTCCCGGCGGCACGCTCTTCAGCACCACTCCAGGAGGTAGGCGCGGGCCCGGGGGCGCAGCGCGCGGGCTCTGGGTGCGGACGCTGGGAAGGACTGACCGGCCAGGGCGGGAGGGACGGGGAACCGCCAGTTGGACGGGACGGCAGGGCTCCGGGGCGTGGTGACTGGGAAGAATGGATAAGGCGCACGAGGAAGGCTGTGAGGGTAACAGAGGTGGCCATCCGGAACCATTGGGGGGCGGGGGGCGCCTCCCATTGCCTGCCTTCGGGGTTCGTCTTCCAGAGCCGCGGCTGCAAATGTCACCTTACAGCTTCCTTCTTTCTGGGAGAGACAGCTGATTTCCCCCCCGCCAAAAAACGCACGCTTCCAGGACTGCCACAGGCCGAGGTGTGCTGCCCCTTGTGGGTGTTGGGGGCTGTTTTGAGGCTGAATAGGGTGGGGTCAGGTTGGCCTCCGAACCAAGGAGAGGCCTGGCCTGGGGTTTTTAGGGGACAGGATGGGCGCTCTCTCTTGGGGTAAATGGCTCTTGCAGCGACCGTTTGACTTCCCGGGGCACCCCCAGCTTTGGAGCCTCGGCGGCTTCTGGAACAGATTTTAGGCTTGTGGATCTCTGCGAAGGGACCTGGGGCCTCGGGCAGCGCTGTGCAGAAAAACACGTTCTTCTCTCCAGGGGGAGGGAGGGGGCCGTGTGACCTCCCAGAGAGTGGATGAGGAAGAGGAAGCTGAGCTGGCGGGGGTGGGGGCCAGCCTTGGGCTGCCTTCGGGAGCCTGGCATTCCCTGCCAGCCCCGGAGCCCTGGCGCTGATGAAACCTGCCGGCGCGTTTGCGTGATGAAATCCTCGTGGCTCACCGCTTTCCTCCCATCCTCGCGCTGCCCTCACCCGCTTCTGCCTTTCTCCGCTCCCTTCCACCGCGGTTCCACCGCTGCTTCCCAAACTACTCGAAAAACTCCGCGGATCCTGGCGCCCCGCTGAGAGGCACGGGTGCAGCCCAGCGGAGCTGCAGCCTCGACGCCTGCCAGCGTCAGGGCCACATGCTTATTTTCTCAGGCAGCTGTCCCACCACCAGCGAGCACAGCCAGATCCGAGCCCTGGGCTGTTGGATCCAAAACATACAACGTTAGAACTGTGAAGGATCTTAGATGTTCTTGTACAGCTGTGCGGCCTTATAGGCCAGAACTGGCACCCAGGCCCTCAGTTTGAAAAATCATGTTCACTGCCCCATGCCACACCGTTTTCCCAGATTGAACAAGAAATAGCAGACAAGCATAGAGGAGAGAAAAGCTGTCTCGTCTATTAAAAATGATCCAAGGACAAGTGCCCAGCGACCCTATTTGCCACTCTTGACTCAAATTGTCTGTCCATGCTAGACCTTGTGTAGTCTGTGTTGTTCTGCTTTTTCTGTTCTGATGTGTCTCCCGGGACCTATTTGGACAATTTGGGGGCTCCTTCAAGTGAGGGTGTGAACCCCTGGTTGATCTGATCAGGGTGGGCACTGAGGCAGGCCTGAAGACTCAGGTAGCCCTGTTTTGTACCTTTGTGGCTAGGTGGGAGTGGATCAAATTGGGGCCAATAGCCAGCGGTACTGTTTATAGGGAACTCCTACCCGCTTCTTACTTTGGACGGGGGAGTGGGAGTTGGGGGCGGACCTCAGCCACTCTCCCTCCTTTTGAAGCTCTCTGGTTAAGAGAGAGGGGAAGGAGCTTCTGCATCAGTAACTTAATTTCAGCGGCCAACTGGCAGGAAGCCAGCAGTGCCCAGAGCCTGAAGCCAGCTTTTTCTTGTCTGAGGTGTCCAGCTGGAGAGGCACAGCCCATAGTCCATAATCCGGAGAAGCCAGGCTTGCCTCTGCCTTAGCCAAGGCGAGGGGTCTGACCCCAAAGTCCACCTCAGCCCACCCCTTTGCCCTGCAGAGGAACTTGACCTCTTGAGAAAAGGTCATTCCTGACCCCCTTCTGCTTCCGTCTGGAGTGCTGTTTCTCAGTCTTTGAAGTGCATGTGAATGATGTGGGGCCTCATTTCACTGCAGATTCTGATTCTTCAGGTGTGTGTGGGGTGGGGGGGGAGGGCCTGAGATTTAGCATTTCTAACTAGCTTCCAGCCATTGGTGTGAAGTACTAAGCTCTGAGTGAAACCCTCACCCTTTCGACTTCTGGGGTCTGACACAAAGTGATGTGTCCAAGTAAACTTCTCTTGAAGTTGGATTTAGCGTTCTTTAAAACAGGGTCTGCAGAGCCAGGCTTTTGACAGAGGGTGGGGGTGTCAAGCTTTGGAGGAATTCCTTGGTGGCTCAACATGTTAAGGATCCAGCTTGTTATTGCTGTGGCTCAGGTCACTGTTGTGGTTCGGGTTTGATCCCTGGCCTGGAAACTTCCGCATGTCTCAGGCCAAAAAAAAACAAAAAGAGCTATTGGAGTCAATGTTAGCTGGTCACTCTTGCTAGAAAGGGCACTGCAGTGTTTGTCCCTAGAGGAAAAGGAGAGCAGATGATTTGAACCATCTCCATTCCTCTGAGTTCAGGTCGCTTTCCATGGACATTAACCCTCCATAGGCTGGGCCCTTGATCTCAAGTTAGGTGTCTGGAGAACTTGAGAGAAAGTTACCTAAGGGAGTGTCACAGGTGAATATTTGAGTCTATGGAGTCTTAAAAATCTCCAGTAACACCATAAACCAGCAGAACCTTTGAGTGGGTCAGAAACTTTCCCCCACCTTTCCCCCCACCAACTACCACGTTCCCAATCTCTTACTGGGCATTTGACTGCAAAGTACCGGGGTTGTTGTTTGGGTGGTAGTCACACCTAAGCTCTGTACCTGGCTAAGGTTAATCAGAGGTAAGCAGGTAGGACTGCAGGTGTTACTAGCACTCTGTTTCGTTGGACAAACAGAGCCTGTGCCCAGGAAGCTTACCTTGGGGCAGCTCCCAGGTCTGGCTGCCGTTCAGACAGTGCCGGGAAGAGGAGGGGGTGGGCTGGGCACTGAAGCCAGAGTACAGCCAGCGTCCCCGTGCCTTAGTCACATTGTCTCTATGTTATAGGTTAAAAGATCTTGACATGAATGTAGTGAGGGAAATATAATGGGCCTCTCTGAGCTTCCTTTTAAAGTGTTTAGAGGAGTTCCCATTGTGGCGCAGTGGAAATGAATCTGATTGGAAACCATGAGGTTGCAGGTTTGATCCCTGGCCTTGCTCAGTGGGTTAAGGATCCGGCGTTGCCGTGAGCTGTGGTGTAGGTCTCAGACGTGGCTCAGATCCCACGTTGCTGTGGCTCTGGCGTAGGTCAGCGGCTACAGCTCCGATTAGACCCTTAGCCTGGGAACCTCCATATGCCACGAGTGTGGCCCCAAAAAAGCCAAAAAATAAATAAATAAATAAAGTGTTTAGAACATTCCACACAGTGTGCCTTAAAGGCTTTGGTGGGAGCTCTGATGTAGAGCATTCCAAACCCCGCCGATGCCCATGAGCCTCCCTGAGTTTTTTGGGGTTTTTGTTTTTGTTTTTGGTGGTAGTTGTTGTTTTGGCCGCAAAATTTGGCATGTAAAATTTCCTGGGCCTTGGAGTTCCTGTTGCAGCTCAGTAGGTTAAGAACCCAGCATAGTGTCTTTGAGGATGTGGGTTCGATCCCTGGTCTCGCTCAGTGGGTTAAGGATCTGGTGTTGCTGTGGCTGTGGTGTAGGCTGGTGGCTGTGGCTCCGATTCAGCTCCTAGCCTGGGAACTTCCATGTGCCATATGTGTAGCCGTAAAAAGAAAAATAAGTAAACAATTTAAAAAAAATTTTTTTTTGCCTTTTTTGTCATTTTAGGGCCGCACCTGCGGCATGTGGAGGTTCCCAGGCTAGGGGTCTAATCGGAGCTGTAGCCGCCGGCCTACGCCACAGCCACTGCAACGCAGGATCCGAGCTGCGTCTGCGACCTACACCACAGCTCATGGCAACGCCGGATCGTTAACCCTCTGAGCAAGGCCAGGGATCGAACCCGCAACCTCATGGTTCCTAGTCGGATTTGTTAACCGCTGCGCCACGACGGGAACTCCTAAAAATTTTTTAAGAATTAAAAAAGTGGGGAGAATCCCACCGCTTATATTTAAAAAAATAAGTTCCTGGGCCAGGGACTGAACCAAGCCACAGCAGTGACAACACCGGATCCTTAACCCACTAGGCCACCAGAGAACTCCCAGGCCTCCCTGTTTTTAAGGCAGTCTGACCTTGAGATTTTGGGTTGTAAGTTAGAAAGATGAAGATACCTGAACATCAGAACACTAAACATCAGAGCTGTATCTGTAGACAGAAGCAATTAGGCAGACCCCTGCCCCCACCCCCTCCCTGTAGAACATGTACAACACTCAAGTGGGAACTGCACACTCCAAGTAGTCAGCTTGGTCTTACATTCTAACAGTGCACACACAGCTGTTGAACTGCCTTCAGAGCCTTACATATTTTTTTCAATATCCTTAAAGGTGGCATGGCCTCATTTTTTATTTTTAAATTATTTTTGGCTCTGCCCGCGACAAGGGATCCAACCCGTGCACCGCAGCAGCATCTGGTACCATTGCAGTGACAATGCTGGATCCTTAACCCATTGTACCACAAGGGAACTCCAGGGTCTCATTATTTGAAGAAGGATGTTGACCTTTTTTTTTTTTTCCCCTGAAAGAGCCAAAATGTCCTTCATTACCAAATTTGATGAAAGGGCTGGCAGGATGGTACCATCTTGGTCTGTTGGTTTAAAATATTGAGGTGTTTTCTTGTGTGGGTCTTTATTTGATGTCGTTCCAGAAGTTAGGAAAAGTCCTGTTAGGAAAGGGCAGCATTGTTGAAAAAAGGATTGCTTCCCAAGGTGAAGTGCAAGAAAAATGTTCATTTGTAAGCATGGCTTCCTGCGAGTTCAAACAAAGGAAAAACTTGTTACTTTCTAGTCCTACTGAGATCCCTGCCAGTGTTCTTCCTCCCCCATGATTCATAACAGTGAATCACGTGTATTTGTTTGTTGTTTGTTCCCTGGGTTAGATAGGAAGTTCTTGCAGAGCGGTCTTACTCATCTTTGCAGTGCCACGTCTGGTGTTGAGAAGGTGAGGGTTGAAAAGATTGCTGGAATGAAGGCATTTTCTGGGTAACCTAGTTTCTCTGCCGTCAGGTCTGAGCTGGCTTAGTAATAATGTTTAAATTTTCTCCTCTGTCTTTTCAGTTACAGATTCTTAGAATGTCCTGGGGGCAGAAACCAACTTTCCCACTTATCCCAGTATTACCGATAACAGTATCATGATATTACTTTTCTCAATTGTTATGGGGCAGAAATTGGAAGGAAGTAACTTTTTACACTGAACAGGTAAATATTGGGGCCAGGATCTCAGATCCTGGGATTGATGCTCTTTATTTACTTGTTTGCAGCCAGCATCACTGACCAGGCAGGAATAGGTGACATCTGCCCCTGGCATATGGATGTCCAGGACATGGGCTTTGTAACCACCTGCCCACAAGCTCTCACAAGGAGAGCTCAGATACCAGGCCTAGAGATACTCGACTTGATGAGAATGGCTGTATCAGTTAGCTATTGCTGTGTAACAAAGCATTCCCAAACTTAGTAACTTCAACAACAGCAATCTGTTATTTCTCTTCATTCTTTGGGCCGGTTGGGCATTCTTTGAACCTCTTACCTGAGTCCACTCATCTGGCTGCAAATAGTTGACACCTGGGTTGCCCTGGCTAGAAGGTCCAAGATGGCCTTAGTTACCTGTCTGGTCATTGCTGGGGACAGCCTAAAGATTGCGCTCTCAATCTGTCCTTATGGTCTCACATCGTAGAGAATGAGATTATTTACATGGCATTTTCCAAGGCTTCAGCTTAGAAGTCACATAATGACACTTACCAGTATTCTGTTGGTCAAAGTAAGGTGTAAGCCTTGCCCAGATTCAAGGAGAAGGGGAAATAACTCATTTGAACGAGAGGAGCCACATGTGCACAGGGGTGGGAGGATTTATGGAGGCCACACTTTCAGACCATGTTCCACAAGGGCCAAGCCTCAAACAACAGCCCTTTGAGGAGTTCCTGCAGTGGTGCAGTGGGATCGGTGTTGTTTCTGCAGCACCAGGACACAGGTTCGATTCCCGGCCTGGCACAGTGGGTTAAGGATCTGGCGATGAGCAGCTGCAGCATAGGTCGCAACTGCAGCTTGAATCTGATCCATGGTCTGGGAACTCCATATGCTACAGAGTGGCCGAAAAAAGAAAAAGAACAGCCCTTTGAGGGGACTTTCCGGTCTGTCCGGCTATGTGGCCAGCAAACCAGGGCCAGGTGTAGAAGCAGACAGGAATCACAAGCCTGTGAATCGGCTGCTGGTTTATGAACAGAGGACACCTTCCTGAAAACGTTGAGTCATAGATCCCATGCCCTGTTTTCAAGGCCTTGTGTCCAGCTCCACAAAGCAAACCATGCAGGTGGCTGTGGCACCGGGCCACTGGGCCACACATTTGCTTCACGTCATGCCTCCTCTTACTAACCACCGCCCAGCCTACCTCCTCTTTCCCCTTCAAGTGGCCAGGCTTTGGCTACACTCCTCAGAGGAGCCTGTGCTTGCCCCGCCCTGCCCAGCACTCCCTCCCCTTTGAACATCTTTGATTTTCTGGAGTACTGGCCGTAGGATGGGGTCAGGTTTCTGAGCCTGGGGGTCTAGCAGTGGGTCGTGGGGAGAATACCAGGGGTTGCGGGTGGGTGGGTGCTACTAAGTGCATGGCCACTGAGGTGCACAGGGCCAAGGTAAAGAGCCAGCTCTCTCGCCTTAATGAGTGTGTGCACTAAGTGGGCTGCACTTCTGCACAAATCAGGAAGGTGATCCATCTTAATTTCCTAGAACTGCCATAACAAAATCCACAGACTGGGTAGTTTTCTTTTTTCTGTCCTGTGGTACATGGAGTTTTCCTGGGCGGAGGATTAGATTCGAGCCACAGCTGTGTCCTAAGCCATAATTGCAGCAATGCCGGATTCTTAACCCACTGTGCTGGGCTGGGGGTTGCATTGCGTCCCAGTGCTCCCAAGACGCTGCTGATCCTGGTTTCAACACTGCAGGAATTCCCACAGACTGGGTAGTTTAAACAACAGAAATATATATTCTACTCATCCTGGAAGCTGGAAGTCCAAGATCAAAATGCTGGGAAGTTTAGTTTCTCCCGAAACCCCCATCCTGGGCTTGGAGGCTGGATGGCTGCCTCTTGCTGCCTCTTCACCTGGGCCCTTCCTCTCGCTCCTCCTATAAGAACATCCTGTTGTTTTAGGGCTCCACCCTAATGGCCCCCCTTTTTAATGATTATTTTTTCCACTATAGTTGGTTTACAGTGTTCTGTCAATTTCTACTGTACAGCAAAGCGACCCAGTCATACACATGCATATACATATATATATTCTTTTTCTCACATTATCCTCCATCACGTTGCATCACAAGTGACTGCATATAGTTCCCTGTGCTATACATATACAGCAGGATCTCATTGTTTATCCACTCCAATTGCAGTAGTTCACATGTGGCCCCCTTTGACCATAATGATCTCTTTAAAAGACTTTATCTCCAAATACAGTCACACTGAGGTACTGGGGGATGGGACTTCAGCATGTGAATTGGTGGGGCCTGCACTTCACTTGAAAAACAGGGGCTCTCCCCTTTCCAGTCACAGCACTTGGTGCTGTGTAACTGGGGATGGTCAGAAGGGCACTCCCTGGAGTTCCTGTCGTGGTGCAGAGGAAACGAATCCGACTAGGAACCATGAGGTTGTGGGTTCAATCCCTGGCCTTGCTCAGTGGGTTAAGGATCCAGCTTTGCCGTGAGTTGTGGTGTAGGTTGCAAACGCGGCTCAGATCTCACGTTGCTGTGACTGTGGTGTAGGCCAGCAGCTATAGCTCCGAGTTGAGCCCTAGCCTGGGAACCTCCATATGCCGTGGGTGTGGCTCTAAAAGGACAAAAGACAAAGAAGAGGGCACTCCCCGATGGTAGTGAATTTCGGGGGCAGCCACACCGTGCTCTGCACAGGTGCACAGGAAAGGGGGAGGAACCTGGCCAGCCCTGGAAGAATTCCTTCAGCTATTTAGTTCTGACCATCTCTTAAAGCCTAATTGTCCTCCTACTTAATTTTCTTTTTTTTTAAGCATAAATGTAATATTCACCAAGACAGACGTTTACTATATCACAGAAGTTTCTATAAATTATAGGTTATATTCACTGATTACAACAAAATCACATTAGGAGTCAATAATGGAAATACAATTGAAATATCCCCCAAATATCTGTAAATCAAATAATAGCGATCTAAATAAACATTAGGCGATTAGAAAATGTGAACTAAATTAAGAAAATGAAAATAGAGCATAATAAAATTTGTGGGATGCAATTAAGGCAATTATTTAGAGGAAACTTTATAGCTTTAAATCTTCACATTAAGAAAAAAAAGTCTAAAATCTATTATTCAGGATTCTCCATTAAAAGACTGTAAAAAAAGAAGCAACATTAAACCTAATGTAATTTTTTTTTTCTTTTCCATTTTTGGCCGATGCACAGCACATGAAACTCCCAGGCCAGGGATCAGATCCCAGCCATAGTCACGACCTAAGCCATGGCTGCGGCAATGCCAGATCCTTAACCCACTGTGCTGGGCCGGGGATCGGACCTGCATCCCCACACTCCCAAGACACTGCCGGTCCTGTTGGGCCCACAGTGATCCCTTTGCGTCTACAGCGGGAGCTCCCTTTCTTAATTTTCAAATAAACCATTCTCTTACCCACGGGCCTGAAGGGAGGGACCAGCTAGAAGACCCCTTGCCACTGGCTAATGTTCCCATTGTTTCTCCAGGTCATTCCTAAGACTCTTGGCCCCTGAGCAAACAATTCAGATCTTGGTTTTCTTGGGAGAGCTGGTGGAGCCAGGGATGAAGGAAAGTCTCAGAGCAACCATGCTCTGCTTTTCTCACCAGTTCCTCTCCCTGGCAAGTCAGCCCTGCTTGCTAAACAGACTGCCCAGCGAGGAGAAACCGCTGCCCAGGCACCTGTGGTCCCTGCCTGGGGCCTGCAGGGGGGTTGCGTCTCTGCCTCCGGTGGATGAGAGGTGATGAGAGCTGGGTCCAGCTGGGTCCAGCGTGTGCTCACAGGCTGCGGGCTTGCGTCCAAGCACAGGCATGCGGAGCCTGCCCCTGTTGGGAAACTCTCTCCCTTCCCTGGAAGGGGAACAGCAGTTCTAGGAATTCCGGCCTTGTCCTCTCTTCACCTTGTCCTCTCGTCGGCCTCACGTCCCCGGCTCAGGGGAGGAGGGCTCCTGCCAGGGGAGGCCCAGGGGAAAGCCAGGGACCAGCTCAGTTTACAGGAGCTGCATCCAGCAGCCTGTGGGACTCGAGGGTGGGGCCTGCGGGGTGATGGAGGAGGAATCTAGAGGGCCTCCTTCTCGGGGAACATCTTGTTCCTGCCAGACACACTCAAGAGTGGGCAGGAATCTGAAGACCCCTGGAGTTTCTGCTCTGGCTCTGGATTGGTGGTTAGGGTTGGAGGCAGGATGGGCTAGGTCTGCCTCTGGGTGTCTGCGAGGGGGCCAGCCTTTTATTTTATTTTATTTATCGTTACTTTTTGGCTGACCCGTTCAGCCAAAATAAGGAGTTTGCAGGCCAGGGATCAGATCCAAGCCACAGTTTCGACCCAAGCCCCAGCTGTGGCAATGCCAGATCCTCAACCCACTGTGCCGGGCCAGGGATCGAACCTGCATCCAGCACTCCCAAGGCATGGTCAGTCCTGTTGCGCCACAGTGGCAACTCCTATTTTATTTATTTATTTATTTTGCCCACGTCCATTGCATGCAGAAGTTCCCAGGCCAGGGACTGAACCAACAGTGACAACGCCAGGTCCTTAACCACTAGGTCACCAGGGAACTCCACAGCCTTTCAGCGCCTCAGTTTCCTGTCTGTTGGCTGAGGATCATGTGTCTCTCTTGTGGGGGCTGAGAGGGGCAGGCAGACCGGGCGGGTCAGGCCCTGGGCGCGGTGCCTGGCCCCCAGGCAGCAGGGCTGACGTGGCGAGGTGATGGTCACCAGGCTCCCGTGAGGCGTCCGTCTTACTGGGACCCTCCTCTCAGAGCTGAGGGATGAAGCCGCGGCTCCTGTTTGAGTACTGGCACAGGGCGCCCCCAGGTTTGTAAACAGAACTTCCCGCCTCCCAGCCCCAGGCCAGTTACACCACTCTGCCACCTGCCCACAGGGAGGTCCTAAAAATAAAAGATCCAGAATCCCAGCTGGGCCACACCCTGGAGATCACCTCTAAAGCCTGATGGGGGTTGGTGCTTTAAAAATAGTTTGAATGAGCCCAGAATAAACTGTTGTTTACAGGTGAGGAAACCAGATCCTGGGAGAATGTCTGCCTTGCTTCATGTATTCAAGCAGCCTTTTTGTTTGTTTGTTTGTTTGTTTGGCTTCCGTAACTGAAGCCACACTGGTTGTGGTAATACCTTGGATTTGATTGTTTAGGGCTTTCTTTGTGTCCGCCACTGTGCTGACCCACACAGTGACCCTGTGAAGCTGAACTGTCATCATCACCATGGACCCCATTCTACATAAGAAGAAACTGAGGCATAGAGGGAATAACAACAGCCGGGGTGGTTAGAGCCAGCAAGTGGGAGAGCTGGGTCCCCCAACGGCCAGGTGCAGGAAGAGCAGCACGCACTTATCTCCCCACCCTGTGTGGTCCCAACCTCCTCTCTGCATAGATGGGAACTGGCAGCCAGCTGGACTTATATTGTCCTGGCATCAGTATGGTGATACATGTATTTATTTATTTATTTGGTCTTTTTTTTTTTAGCGCCGTACTCGTGGCATATGGAGATTCCCAGGTTAGGGGTCTAATCAGAGCTGTAGCTTCTGGCCTACGCCACAGTCACAGCAGCACAGGATCCGAGCTGTGTCTGCAACCTGCACCACAGCTCACGGCAACGCCGGATCTTTAACCCACTGAGCGAGGCCAGGGATCGAACTTGCAAACCTCATGGTTCCTAGTGGGATTCGTTTCTGCTGCACCATGATGGGAACTCCCAATATGGTGATATATTTAAATGGGCTTTCTGTTAGAAGACAGCCTTGTTTAAACTCAGTCTTGAATTCTCCCCGGCACCCGACAGGACCCCAGCTATACAAAGGGATCCCGTCTCTTCTCCCCCGACCCTGCAGGGTGGCAGGTTCTGGATTGCCCTGTTCTGCACCTGCAGAATCTCCCACCTGTGTCATCCATGGGCCACCCCCCACTTTGGGGCAGTGCAGAACTGGGGTGACAAGGCTGCTTTCCTGGCTCAGGGGTTCAGGGTCAGGGAACTTGGATTCTCTGTCACCAGCGGTTCACACTGGATAGCTCTCCTCTCTCCTTATCCCTGTGTGGTCCTCACCTATGCCTCTGTTTTTAGACTCCACACACTGGACCGTAATTGTTCATTTCTAGGTCTTTCTCCTCTAAGAGTGTGTTTCAGATCAGGGAGCTGTTATTGTGTCCGTTACATTCCTAAAGCTGCTTTTCTAACAAACTGTTGATCAGCAAACATAAAGGGGCTACAGAATCACTCATTTTTTTGCTGTTCTCTTTTGGGCTTCATGCTGAGACGATTCTGTGTAAATGTGCAGTTGACTCTGATTTGAAAATCTGAAAATCAGTCCATCTCTTTTGTGTGTGTGTGTCTTTTTAGGGCTGCACCCGTGGCATGGGAAGGTTCCCAGGCTAGGGGTCTAATCGGAGTTGTAGCTGCCGGCCTAGGCCAGAGCCACAGCAACGCCAGATCCAAGCTGCGTCTGTGGCCTACACCATAGCTCATGGCAATGCTGGATTGTTAACCCACCGAGCAATGCCAGGGATCAAACCCGCAACCTCGTGGTTCCTAGTCGGACTCATTTCCGCTGCGCCACGACGGGACCTCCAAGTCCATCTTTTTATAACAGAATTTTTTTATAACTGGCATGGTGTGGTTCAGAGGGGTTCAGTGAGTGACCACACAGCACTGCACACCTCAGGGCATGGGATTGAGCAAAGATGGGCAATTGTGTGTGCAAGGGTTAACACCTGTCCCTGGGTTATGGTGGACCCCATCCTCAAATATAGTTCAGGAGTTAAAGTCTAGGGTGGACAGAGATGTGCTGGGGGGGGTGACCTCACCATTCCACTCCCCAGCCCGGCAGAGAGCCCTTGGGCTTTCGGGGGTGGGGGTGGGGAGTCTCCCGTGTTCCAGCCACACTGTTTTGTTTTGTTTTTTTTAATTGTCTGTTGAAGTACAGTTGATTTATAATATTGTGTTAGTTCCAGATGTACAACAAAGTGATTCAGTTATATATATCTTTCAGATTAATTTCCATTACAAGTTATTATAAGATATTGAATATAGTTCCCTGGACTTTATAGTTAATCTTTGTTGCTTAACTCTTTTATGTATAGTAGTTTGTATCTGTTAATCCCATACTCCTAATTTATCCTAACCCCTTCCCCTTTGACAGCTGTAAGTTTATTTATTTTTTTATTTTATAGGTTTGTTTTCTATGTGTGAGTCTATTTTTCTATTTCTATTTTGTATATAGATTCATTTATATTATTTTTTAGATTCCATGTTTAAGTGATGTCATGTAATATTTGTCATTCAGTGTCAAACTTACTTTACTGAGAATGATAATCTCTAGGTCCATCCATGTTGTGCAAATGGCATTTCATTTTTTCTTACGGCCAAGTTATATTCCTTTGTGTTCATGTCTGTGTGTGTGTGTGTGTGTGTTTATCACATTTCCTTAAACCAATCCTCTGTTGCATGGCTTAACTATTGTATATGTATCTTTTTCTTTTTCTTTTTCTTTTTTCGCCTCACCTGGGGCATATGGAAGTTCCCAGGCTAGGGATTGAACCTGCGTCCCTCAGAGGGATCCTTAACTGTTTGTGCCACTGCAGGAACTCCAAATGTATCTTTTTGAATTAGAGTTTTCATCTTTTCTGGATGTATGCCCAGGAGTGGAGCCAAAGCAATTTTGACTTACTAGGAAAGGCGATTCTGACCCTGTATCCTTATTTGTTTGTTTAATACCCCTGTATCCTTTTAAAGTTGTGTAATTATTTTAAAGGTTCTGTAGAATAAAAGACAGGTTTTTGTTTTAATTTTTACCTCATTCCCTGCCCCCAGGTAACCATACACAAAGTGGATACAGTTCTATGACTATTTCTCAGACAATGTATTTATTATGCACGATGTATACGATGTATATGTTTCTTTTCTTTTTTTCTTTTGCTTTTTTAGGGCAACACCCTATGGAGGTTCCCAGGCTAGGGGTCCAGTCAGAGCTGTAGCTGCCGGCCTACACCACAGCCACAGCAATTCGGGATCTGAGCCACGTCTGCAACCTACACCACAGCTCTCGGCAACACCAGATCCTTGACCCACTGAGTGGGGCCAGGGATGGAACCTGAGTTCTCATGTATACTATCGGGTTCATTTCCACTGAGCCACAGCGGGAACTCCTCTTTTTCTCTTTTAAGTGTAATTAGGGATTTTCTTTTTTTTTTTAAAGAAATGCTGGGGACCACTTCTGTGTACGTACTCCAAAGAACTGAAAGGAGAGTCTCAAAATATCTGCACATCCACGTTCATGGCAGCATTATTCACAACAGCCAAAAAGTGGAAGCAACCCAGATGTCCATGGATACATGAAATGTGGTCTATCCGTACAATGGGATATTTTTCAGCCTTAAATAGGAAGGAAGTTCCCATATGTGGTCCAACCACGTAGTTGAACCTTGAGGACATTATGCGGAATTATGCAGCCAGTTTACAAAAAGGCAATACTGTGTGATTCCACTTATGTGAGGGACCTAGAGCAGTCCAAGAGAAAGTAGAGAAAGGTAGTTGCCAGGGTCTGGTGGAGTTGTTTCATGGATAGAGAGTTTCAGTTTTGCAAGATGAAAACAGTCTTGGAGATGGGTCGTACAACAATGCGGATATACTTAATACTACTCAACTGTCCATTTAAAAAGAGTTCAGAGGTTCCCGTTGTGGCTTAACAAGAATGAACCCAACTAGTATCCATGAGGATGCGGGTTTGATCCCCGGCCTCCTTCAGTGGGTCAAGGATCCAGCAGTGCCATGAACTATGGTGTAGATCACAGATGCGGCTTGGATCCCGAGTTGTTGTGGCTGTGGTGTAGGCCGAAGGCTGCAACTCCAATTTGACCCCTAGCCCGGGAACATCCATATGTCACAGGTTAAGTCCTCAAAAGCAAAAAAAAAAAAAAAAAAGTCAAAACCAAAAATAGTTCAGCTGGTAAATTGTATCTTCCTTCCTTCCTTCGCTTTTGAGGGCCAAAGGTGCAGCCAGGTGACTCTGTTTAGAGCCTAAAGTACAGCCCCGGTTTTGTATCGTTTGCTATCCACCTCTCCCGCTAAGGAATGTGAGCTTTGAACTTTAGCCCTCCTGGTGATGAAGACCAGGGCTGTCAAGCTCAGCATTATAGCCTCTCAGATGAGGAGAGCAAGACTGAATGGCTGCCCGGAGAAGCTGGAGTCTGACTGGACCAACATGAGCCAGTAGGCCAAGTTCGTACCTGGGCATCTCTCACTGTCCATCTCAAGCCCTCTGCACTGGGAGCCCAGTCTTATTAACTCACACCAGAGCTCAGAGGTACAGACTGGTTCCTCTCCTCTCTGAGGTTAACATGGGGAAATGCATCTCAGCTGTTGGAATGTCACTCATCATAGGCCCGAGTGAGGGAGATGTTCCAGGCCTGCTGACCGGGAAGTGCATCCTGAAGTTCTAGGTCCCTGGTTTCTAAACTGGGGCCAGGGAGCTCCCACTGTGGTGCAGTGGACTAAGAATCCCACTGCAGCAGCCTGGGTTGCTGAGGAGGCATGGGTTGGATCCTGGCCAGGCTCAGTGTGTTCAAGGATCCGGCATTGCCACAGCTGCCACAGATTCAGTCTGGCCTGAGGACCTCCATATGCTATGGGTGCGGCTGTAACGATAAAAATAAATTTAAAAAATGGAGTTCCGTTTGTGGCTCATCAGGTTAAGAATCCAACTAGTATCCGTGAGGATTCAGGTTCGATCCCCAGACTCGCTCGGTGTGTTAAAGATCCGGCATTGATCGCCACAAACCTTGGCTCGGCTCTAGTGTCGCTATGGCTGTGGCGTAGGCTATCACCTTCCCCCTCTTTTTTTTTTTAATGACTCAATTTATCACCTCTTTTTAATTAATTTTTTTTTAACAACTGAAGTACAATTGAATTTCAGTGTTTCAGGTGTACAGCAAAGTGATTCAGTTATACATATCTGTATCTACCTATAGATTTTTTTTTCAGATTCTTTCCCATTATAGTTTCTTACAAGATATTGAGTACAGTTCCCTGTGCTATATAAGTAGGTCCTTGTTATTATTTTATATATAATAGTATGTACCTGTTCATCCCAAACTCCTAATTTATCCCTCTCCTGAATTTAGTTTTTATTATTCTATTTTATTCTAAATAAAGTATTATCATTTTCAGTTATATCCTATTGTATATATTAAAAGGAAGCTTGAGATCGCAGCTATATATGGAAAACCAGACTCACTTGCCATAAATAGAAGGTAGCTATAAAAAGAAATATAATGACAACAACAGGCCAGTTGTAAATTCTAGCTAGATGCCTCTGCCTGCTGAAGGCTGTGAGCCCAGGCCCGCTCTTTGTTGAGAAGAGAGCCATCAGCAAGTGTTCAGGAGGTGTTATGTTACTAGGACCGCGTGGGTGCTTTAGAAATCATCTGCTTTAAACTGGAGTATCCTCCCTCTTCCCTTTTACTTGATGAATAAGCTGGTCTCCCGCTAAGGCTCTGGGTTCTCTGCTTGTGAAAACTCTCCTTTTTTTTTTCCTTTTTCTTTTTAGGGCCACACCTGTGGCATAGGGAAGTTTCCAGGCTAGGGGTTGAATCTGAGCTGCATCTGCAACCTATGCTGCAGATCAAGGCCATGCCAGTTCCTTAACCCACTGAGCAAAGCCAAGGATTGAACCCGCATCCTCATAGACACTGTGTTGGGTTCTTAACTCTCTGAGCCACAACAGGAACTCCGAGAAAACACTCCTTTTTAAGGTGTCTCTCAGGCAGCTGCCCCCATCGCAGTTGTCTTGGGTTAATTTAAGGTTAGGGAATAATTCTGGAAGACACTTAAGGGACAGCGAACGTTAAAGGAATGGGGTGTGTATCAAGTACAAACCCTGAAGTGTGGTGACCCGTTGGAGCGGATGGATAAACGGGTGCTGGGCAGAGTGGGGCCTTCAAGGGGAGGTGGGCTTAGTAAAGAAAGTCTTTGTGGGACAGGAGAGCCAGAGTGTCAGTCTCCTCAAAGTCTAGGTGGGAAAATTCTCATTTCTACCATTTGGGGGAATGACTTAATTTTCTGTTCCTTTGTATAATGGAGTTAAAGATTCTAAGATATCCCACGAGCGTCTCTAAGGAGGCAATTGAAAAGTGAATAAAAAAAACGCACGTTCTTGGAAGTTCCTCTTGTGGCTCAGTGGGTTAAGAACCCGACATAGTGTCTGTGAGGATGTGGATTTGATCCCTGCCCTTGATCCGGCATTGCTGTGGCTGTGGTGTAGGCCGGCAGCTGCAGCTCCGATTCAGCCCCTAGCCTGGGAACTTCCATATGCCCCATGTGTGGCCCTAAAAAGAAAAGATAAAAAAACCACACGGTCTCCGCTGTCGGATATGACGTTGTTATGATAACCCTGAGTGTAGAGTTGGGGAGTCAGTAGGCTTTGAGGAGAGAACACAGCGGAGGGAAGGATGCAGAGTGCCCATGGGATCAGACGTCAGGGCAGTTTGGTGGCAGCAGAGTCCTGGGCTGCAGCCAAGCATGGAGTAAAAGCCTTACTCCTCTGTCCCTGGGCTTTTTGTGGGGAGGGGCGGGGGCAGGAAGCCCTGGTTGTGGGAAACACTCTGCTGCTGGCGGGGCGGGAAGGTGCCTTGCTCCAGGGCTGCTGACCTCTGCAGACCCCTGGATCGATGCTTGATGCCTACAGGCTCCAGGAACTTTGTGGGGTTTAGCGCCAGGCTGATGTTATGACCAAGGACCCAAATCCTGCCCAACATACCCCCTGTATCCCCAGGGGCTCCCTTAGTGGATGTGGATTCATTTTTCCAGCACCGCCGCAGGCTGCTGTAATTTGATGCCACGTCAAGGGGTTGGCAGGGTGGTTCCTTCTGAGGCCTTGAGGAAGAATTTGTTCCAGCCTACTCCTCACCACACGCCACCCCTGAGCTTCTGATGGTTTGTTTGCAATCCTTGACATTCCTGGGCCCTTGGCTTTTGTAGGAAAACTTGCCACCTGTGCTGCAGCCATCATCAAAGAAGTAGGAAAAAGAGAAGTTGGAGACTTCGAGATGCTTAACAGTATCCCCACCCCCTTCCAGGTACCAGGATCATCTATGACCGGAAGTTCCTGATGGAGTGTCGGAACTCACCTGTGACCAAAACGCCCCCACGGGACCTGCCCACCATTCCCGGGGTCACCAGTCCTGTGGGTGATGAGCCCCCCACAGATGCCAGCCAGAACCACCTGCGCAGCAGCCCAGACGACAAGCCGGTGGGGGCAGGCGGTGAGTGCGGGACTTGGCCAGACTCTCCCTCAGGAAGGAACGTGTGTAGTGCCATCCACTGGGGGGAGTCCAGGGGGAACGATGGTGACCAACCCACCCTCCGTGGAGCAGCGCAGAGCCCAGAGGATGGAGGTAGGGATGGAGTGTAGAATTTTCATCCCAACCAGCTTTCCCCATGAAAATGGCCCAGGAGCCCAGGAAAGGCCATCATCCGGTAACTCACTAGTGGGGAGCTTGTTTGAAACAAGAGGGGACCACACAGCCACTTTGATAGCCTTTATATAGTTGTCTCTGAAGCAGTTCCAGGCGTCTGCAACACTCGGAACACACGCATGATGTTCCTGTGCGGGAGGTGCCTTGTCAAAGGCCCAGTGTGCTCGCCCTCTAGGTAATTACACGTGTGGATCAGAAAGGCTTCCAGGACGCCTCTGCTAGGGTGTTGTAGTGGATTCTTGACGAACAGAGGGGAAACAGTGTAGCCAAGTTTTTTTTATTTTCCTTTTCTTTTTACCGCCACACTCGCAGCATCTGGAAGGGCTTGAATCGGAGCTATAGCTGTGGTCTACACCACAGCCACAGCAACCCCAGATCCAAGCCGCCTCTGTGACCTACACCACAGCTTGCGGCAATGCCAGATCCTTAACCCACTGAAGGAGGCCAGAGCTCAAACCTTAATCTTTCTAGATACTAGTTGGGTTCTTAACCCGATGAGCCACAAGGGGAATTCCGCAACCAGTTGCTTCTGCAGGTTTGACACCGGGTAGCTGGGTCCTTCTTGTTGTTTGTTCTCTCCATCCTCCGCCCCCACCCTCCCAAGTCATTAGAGCAGCCACCCCGGCAGAGATGCCCGTGAACGTAGTCTGTGGCATTGGGACTGGCTGGCCAGGGCATCTGAGTACTCCTGCTATGGGAGGATGCAGCATAAGCACTAGCAGACAACCTGAGTCAGCGGGCAGCCCGCTGACCCTTTATCCGGAAGGCAGTGCACCAAGCCCAGACAGGAAGCAGCTGGGACCTCGGGCTGGGCCGGCCCTGCTGACAGCAGCTGAAGCCATCTCCCCGGGGCCTTCAGGACGTGATTCATAATTACCTTGGGAACCCTACCACCCAAGATGGGCTGGTTGCCTCGCCCTTAGACAAGGAGAGCAGTGGAAGGAAGGGCGTGGACTCAGACACACACAGGGAGCATTAGGAGGGCAACTGAAGGCTGGAAGTTGAGGATGGAGGTTGTCATCACCTGACATTGTTGCATCACCCTCACCTGGTCCGTTGCCCCCACTTGCACATCCTCTTCCCTCCCAGTTTCTAGAACTGTTCTGTCCCACAGCAAATGAAGGGTGGCCCAGCAGTGCCCCCAGGTGGACCACTCTGACCCCACAATCATGGCCTAGTGGTCCCCACAGTCGTTGGGGTGGGGCTTAATGGTGCTGGAATGATTTTCTGTTTTGCGTAACTGGATATAAGAAGCCAAGGGACCAAGAGTTCCTGTTGTGGCTCAGAAGGTTAAGATGCGACCCAGCATAGTGTCCGTGAGCTGCCTTAAGATGTGACTCAGATACATCGTTGCCGTGACTGTGATACAGGCCGGCAGCTGCAGCTCCTTTTAAACCCCTAGCCTGGGAACTTCCATATGCCCCAGGTATGGCCCTAAAAAAAATGGAAAAGCAAAGCAACCCCCTGCAGCATGAATTACTTGGAAATGGTAATGGTGAGGGCAGTGAGTGGCTAAATTACCCAAGTAACTGCCATCCCACAGGGTCAGGCTGGGTCAGGCTGTTCCGTGGGCAGTGGGATATATGCCTGCTGGGTTAGGGTACTGTTTTCTAAACTAGAAGTTGAGACATGTGCTCAAAAAGGTTTTATGTTTAAGGAATATTCGTGAAGTTGTATTTATTTCAAATCACAAGGAACCAATCACACTTACTAAAAATGATAAATTTAGAGTTCCCTGGTGACTCAGTGGGTTAAGGATCTGGCATTGTCACTGCTGTGGCTCGGGTCACTACTGTGGCGCAGGTTTGATCCCTGGCCTAGGAACTTCCGCATGCCGTGGGCACAGCCAATAATAATAATAGTAGTAGTAGTAGTAATAATAATAAAACCTATACAGAATTCACGGTTGTCACCTCTCCTGGGAGATGTGGTCTTTGCTCTTCCTTTGCGATTGAGGAAGGGAGCACAGCTGGACGTGTGTTTCCAGAAATTCCTGGTCCTGCCCTTCCTCTGTTCTTGGCAGCCCAAACCTGGCCCCTACTCTGCTCGTAGGGACAGAAGAATGGGAAGCAGTGCCTTTTCCTGGCCTCTAGAATGTCAGCCGTGCCCTGTTCCCTTTGCTCACCTGGTCCTCTGTCCCTTCTCTCCCCAGGTGAAGAGTCACAGTTTGAGATGGACATTTAAAGGACCAGCCATGGGATCGAGCAATGCCTTGGGCCCCAACGGCCCCTCTCGGGAGAAGAGTCCCACCAGCCAGGCCTTACGGAAGTTGCCATCCTGGGCAGGCGCTGGGTGTGGGGTCGGCCACCCCAGCCCCCTGCTCCCTCACTCAGGGCACCTGCTCCCCCTTCTTCATGAACACCAGCAGATACCTCCATGTGCCTCCACTCCTGCAGGCGCTGTCACCCCAAGGGGAGTGACCTCAGGCACACACTGCAGCCAGCTCGTGGACTTGGAGGAGCCCTTCTGAATGGTCCTCTAGCTCTACCAGCAGCCTCCTGGGGGGGGCGCACCCACCCCTTCCTTCAGTTGGTGTGTGGAAATGCTCCCATCCCCCTCCCAAGAAAGGAAATAAAAGCCACCTTCGCCTTAGGGCCAAGAATTGGCCCCTGTCTGAGCTCTTTTCCACTCCCTATGGAGGGCTAACGCCAATGTCACATGCACGGTGCCTGTCAAGCACTTTCTTTGCCTTATCTCATTTGACGGTGGCTTGGATCCCATGGGGGTAAGCAGAGCAAGTGTCATTGTGATTGTATGGCTCAGAGAAGTTGGTGTCGCACAGGGGTTGATGACAGGTGGGGCTGGGCTGGAGCTGTGCTCTTTTCCATCTCCTGTTTTTCTGTGGTGGGTATTACCTCTATTCTGGGCTGTGTCCCCCCCCCACCCAAGGCGTGCCCAGTGACTGAGTCACCTTCGTTCTGCATCCCTTTCCTGCAAGTGTCCAAGGGAGGAGCCCAAACTGATCATTTTGTGTGAGCTGCCGAGGGGTCACGGACATGAGAAGCTCTGCCTTGGGGATTTCACTGCAATGTAAGACTTGCCCATAAGAAAGGTCAGGGGAATTTCCTGTCATGGCTCAGCAGAAACAAATCTGACTAGTATCCATGAAGACGTAGGTTTGATCCCTGGCCTTGCTCAGTAGGTTAAGGATCCAGCGTTGCTGTGAGCTGTAGTGTACGCTGCAAACTCGGCTCGGATCTGGTGTTGCTGTGGCTTAGGCCAGCGGCTACAGCTCTGATTCAGCCCCTAGCCTGGGAACCTCCATATGCCTCGGGTGTAGGAAAAAATAATGTTTGGAGTTACCCTCATTGCTCAGGGGAAACGAACCTGACCAGTATCTATGAAGACGTGGGTCTGATCCCTGGCCTTGCTCAGTGGGTTAAGGATCCGGCGTTGCCTTGAACTATGGTATAGGTTGCAGACATGGCTTGGATCCAGCGTTGCTGTGGCTCTGGTGTAGGCCTGCAGCTCCGATTCCACATCCTATGGGTGTGGCCCCCAAAGGACAAGTAAATAAAATTAAATACAATTCTTCTGGAGAACAAACACTTTCCTCCTTGCCAGTGTGACGGATGTCATTCTTGGTCCACAGCTCAAATTGGTAAGGAATATAAACTTTTTTTTTTTAAGGGCCACACCTATGGCATATGGAAGTTCCCAGGCTTGGGGTTGAATCAGAGCTGCAGCTACTAAACCACCACAGCCACAGCAGTGCAGGATTCGAGCCCCATCTTCAACCTTCTTTGTAGCTTACGGCAACACAGGATCCTTAACCTACTGAGCAAGGCCAGGAATCGAACCCACATCCTCATGGATACTAGTCGGGTTCATTACTGCTGAACCTCAACAGACACTCCCCCTTTTTTTTTTTTTTTAATGGTCACATCCATGGCATATGGAAGTTCCCAGGCCAGAGACTGAATGAGAACCGCAGCTTTGACCTATGCCGTAGCTGGGGCAACGCCAGATCCTTTAACCCACTGCTATGGTCCAGGGGTCAAACCCGTATCTCCATAGCAAACTGAGCTGCTTCTGTCAGATTCTTAACCCACTGTACCACACTGGGAACTCCAGAACTGGGAATCTTTACAATTGACCTGTTATGTTTACTACTGTTACTTTTCTTGCCTGGTAAGTTTGTCCTTTGGTTCTCTTAAGATCATTACTACTGAGACCTATTCAGACAAGCACTGTGGCCAGGCTTAGATTACAGAATGGCTTAGACCAAAAATGACTTCTCTTAAGTCAAGAAAGCCATATCTGGTTCATTTCTCCAGGGACCCTACCCCCAACCCTGTCTGCTTACGTGGGGCAAATTACTTTGTGTGGCTTAGTCCATTAATGTGTGGAGCTTTAAAAAATGTGTTAATTTTTTTCTAAATCTAATTCATAGAAAACTCTAAAAATACTATAGATCACATTATGGGAAGAGTAGAAAGTATGTAATCACCTCCAGTTCCTCAGAGATAGCCACTTATAAAAGTCTAGTGAGCATAATTCCAGATTTCTTTTTCTTTGTGTATATCAACAAGTACACAGAATTAGGGTCAGAATCATAACACTGCTTTTTTATTTTATACTTCTTTTTTATTCCCAAGTCCAGAAATTCCATCAGTCAAAAAAAAATTGCTTCTTGGAGTTCTTTTGTGGTACAGCAGATTAAGGATCCTGGCATTGTCAATGCAGCAGCTTGGGTTGCTGCTGTGGTGTGGGTTCGTACCCCGGCCTGGGAACTTTCACATGCATAGGCATGCCCCCCTCCCCCCAAAAAAGGAAAAAAAATTCCCCTCAGCACGAAACAAGATAATTGCCCAGACTCAAAATATTCATTTTTTTTTTTTTGTCTTTTTAGGGCTGCACCGATGGCATATGGAGGTTCCCAGGCTAGGGGTCCAATGGGAGCTGTAGCCACCGGCCTACGCCAGAGCCACAGGAACGCGGGATCCAAGCCGTGTCTGACCTACACCACAGCTCACGGCAACGCTGGATCCTTAACCCACTGAGCGAGGCCAGGGATCAAACCCTCATCCTCATGGTTCCTAGTCGGATTTAACTGCTGGGCCATGATGGGAGCTCCCCTCCCTAATATTTACTATAGTGTATTTTATTTATTTTAGGGCCACACCTGCATCATATGGAAGCTTCCAGGCTTGGGGGTCTATTCAAAGCTGTAGTTGCTGGCCTACACTGCAGCTTGTGGCAACGCCGGATCCTTAACACATTGAGTGAAGCTGGGGATTGAACACACATCCCCATGGTCTCTGTGTAGGGATCTTAGCCTACTGAGCCACAACGGGAATTCCCTTTGGTGGCAAATTTAACATATGGCCACAAAATCTTTTTTTTTAAATAATTCTTATTTTTTCCATTATAGCTGATTTACTTTTTTTTTTTCTTCACAAAATCTTTGATACTCCTTCCTCCAGGAGGTAGAACTTGAATTTCCCACTTGAATGTATGGCCTAGACTTAGTGACTACTTTTAAAACAGAATGTGGAAAATGAAAATAGTAATTTTTACAGTGAAGAAACTGGTAGATACCACCTTAACTAAGTGGTCAAGGCTGGTGAAAACAGTTTTATTCATCATAAGGGAACAGAAATTGAAAATACTGGCGAAATGCTAGTTGATGGCGCAACTTTCTGAAGAAAGTGGATGGAGGGGCTGAATTAGCTGGCGGAGACAGAGAAGTTATACTTGATGGTAGGAAGGGAATCCGTTTCTCAAGACTAGAGGAAAGAAGAGGGCTGGAATAAAGATGCCATTTGTAAGGGAACAGGAGACCAAGGGGAAGTATTGGTGGCTGAGCCTCCACATCTGCTATGGCTTCGATTTCTAGTTTCCATGATCTTCTCCAACATATGTATCACAGCAAAGATAAGTGGGAACATTCATCTGAGCTTTCAGTTTTGTCTCCCAGGTAAAAGGGCAGGCCAGGATTAGAGACCATAAAGACGATATAGAGAGCAGTTCCGATGATTAACCGTGGCATCTGAGAAAGCAGAGGGAGAGGGAAAACTGGAGGAATACAGTGTCTGAAGTCTGGAGGAAAAGGCAGGAATTGGAATGGTAAGAGGCTAAGATGAGGGAAGAGAGTATATGAGTGTCAAGATTTTAGGGCAATTCCCCAGACAGTTCACTTGTGGGTAAAAGTGGGCAAGGCTAATAGAACAAGTGGGAAGCAATTGGGAAATCAAAATAGCTACATATTTTCAATTGCTCTTGTTTCTGATGTTCCAGAGGTTTGTACACCCTGGGACTATACATCATAGTAAGATTGGCTTCAGCAGTCGAGAGAAGTATGCCTTTCTTTGGTAAAATGGAAAAAGGTGTATTAGGCAACTAGAGATTCTCATACTAAGTGAAATTAAGTCAGAAAGAAAAGTAAGTACCACGTGATAGCACCTATGTGTGTGATCTAAAAAGTAGCACAAATGAACCTATCTACAGAATCAAAACTCTCAGACTTGGAGAACAGATTTGCGGTTGCCAAGGGGGAGGAAGTGGGGTGGACTGGGAGTTTGGGGTTAGTAGAAAACTATTACATTTAGAATGGATAAGCAATGAGGCCCTGCTGTACAGCACTGGGAGCTTTATTCAATCTTATGATAGACCATAATGGAAGATAATATGAAAATATATATGTATGACTGCGTCACTTTGCTATGCAGCAGAAATGGACACATTGTAAATTGACTGTAATAAAATAAAATAAAAAAGGAGTTGCCATTGTGGCAGAGTGGAAATGAAACCCACTAGTATCCATGAGGGTACCGGCTCAGTCCCTGGTCTAACTCAGTGGGTGGGGGATCCAGCGTTTGGTGTAGGTCGCAGACGCGGCTCAGATCTTGCTTTGCTCTGTGGCATAGGTGGGCAGCTGTAGCTCCCATTCCACCCCTAGCCTGGGAACTTACATATGCAGCACCTGCGGCCCTAAAAGGCAAAACAAGCAAAACAAATAAACAAAAAACCCGACAAGCAAACAAAAAATAAAGGTGTATTAGAATATAAACAATGACTTCCTGAAAACTGTCCTGGCCCTAACGCTTCCAGGGGTTTGTACTCTCAAGCTTGGGGACCATGGCTCCGAATGCTTCCACTTCAATGATCTCACCTACTTGCATTGTTGTTGATTCCTCAGGTTGTTGCCTTTAGTCCACTAAGGACCAAACTTCTCTAAACTGTTGACACTGGGGCTTCATCTTCCTCCTCTCACAGCATTAAGCAGCTTGCAGCTTCTAGAACACACACTGCGTCCCATCTCTTCGCCTGCAGACTCCATCCACGTCCCCTCCCCAGCACTCGCCTGTGTAGCTGGGGCTCTGAATTCAGCTCGTCTAAGGCTTACATCTCTAGACTCCACTTGGAAACCCGGGCAAGGTGGGAGATCACCAGCACAGTACAACTAACTACTTCTGGGACGGGAAGACGTTTCCCACATTTTAATGGTGAAGAACGTTTGCACTGTACACCACAGCGTTCAAAGTACCTAAGCTACCGGGGTTCTCAAAGGCGCATCAATCATGCGGTAATTTCCCGCTTTAGCCCCGAAAACTGGCAGAGTCCAGAAGTAAAGTACGTCCCAGATGAAATCCAACTAGTAATCACGCCTCCCCCGCCTTCACCAGGCTAGGTGAGTTGGTGGCTGTTGAGCCCTGAGGTCCCGCCCATCTCTGCCTGCCCGCCAACCTTAAAGCGGGCTTGGAGAGCGCCTTCCCTAGGCAGGCGGTGGACCCACCGAAAGCCTTTACTAATTGAAGGTTAGAGGGCCGATCAGCAACTCGCGCGAGATCCACATAGTAATCTCGCGAGAAGTCTGGAAGGCGGCAGGGATGGCGGCGGCGGGAACTGGACCCGGCCCGGGAGTGGGTGCAGGAACCGGCCCAGCAGCGGCCGTAAATGCAGCACCGGCAGAAGAAGGGGAGACGAAGCCGGTAGTAACGGTAGCAGCCGCTCCGACTGGAGAGGGGACGTCTGTTACTCCAGCCGCGGAGCCAGTCTCTGGAGAGGCCGAAAGCGGGTGAGATGTCCTGCGGCCCGAGGAGGACAGGGGCAGAGAGACCCGCCCCTCTCGGAATCCCGCGGCTCCCAGGAACCCTCTTGCCCGCCCCTTCCGAACCTGGGCCCTGTGGCCAACGGCTCGCCGTGCCCCTTCTGGGACCTTAGTCCCGCCCGCCTTTTGACCAGTCCCCTGTGAACTGCATCTCAGACTACGCCCCTTTCCGCACCTTTCCAGCCAGGTTTCTTGTAGTACCTCCCGGCCCTAGCACCTCGGCAAGGGGCTGGTAGCTCACTCTAATAGCCGGAACCTTTCAAAAATCCCGGAGGAACCGCTTTGCATTGCCAGGCTGAAGAAAGTAATGCTCCCTCTGAAAACTGTGAGGAAGAGCTGCATCTCTACGAACTTTCCCCAGGACCGGTTCCACCCCATGTAGAATGGTCTGTAGGAGTCGCTTAGGTTTCCCTGTGCCCTGTGGGCTTGCGTTCAACTTGGCCACATTCTTCCTAACCCTGGGCTTCCAGTCTGAGAACAGGCTTGGCCGGAAAAGGTGTAGGAGTGTGAAATTCAGCTGTACTTGAATCAACATCTTTGGGAGAAGGGGTTTTCGGGTTTGTTTCTCTTGAAAATTCATTACTTGAGTGCTTTCCTTATCTTACAGGGATGCAAACTCGGTTGATGTAAGTGGTGGCTTGGAGACAGAATCCTCTAATGGAAAAGATACACTAGTAAGTACTTGTTTGGAGATCTTGCAGGACAAAACAGAGTTGGTTTTTATTTTTTACTTTATTAAAAAGTTTTTTTTCTTTTTTAGGGCCACAACTGTGGCATATGGAAATTCCCAGGCTAGGGGTGGAATCAGAGCTATAGCCGCCGGCCTGTGACACAGCCACAGCAACGGGGGAATCCGAGCTGTGTCTGACCTACACCACAGCTCACAGCAACGTGGGATCCTTAATTCACAGAGCGGGGCCAGGGATCGAACCCGCATCCTCATAGATACTGTTCAGGTTTTTACCACAGAGCCACAATGGGAACTCCCAGAGTTGGTTTTTTAAAGTTTTCAAGCAAATCAAAAATACCATTAGGTTAGCTAACTTGATTCTCTAATGGCTCTGTGGCTGCAGGAAGGCGCTGGAGATACTTCAGAGGTGATGGATACTCAGGTGGGCTCTGTGGATGAAGAGAATGGCCGGCAGTTGGGAGAGGTGGAGCTACAGTGTGGAATATGTACAAAGTGGTTCACAGCAGACACCTTTGGCATAGATACCTCGTGAGTATTTCTTATAGTGTTTGTAAAAATTGCTTTGTAAAATACTAGATCTCAACATATTCAACAGTTGAATGCTTGTTTGTGGGCAAATGTAAATGCGTGTCACCCTGTTAAGTGAGTAGTTGGGTTTGAGTCAGGAACTGTTTTAAACTCTGAGCATGTTTTCTGTCTACTGAAGACATAGCCTTTTTCCTTTTGGTTTCTTTCTCTTTTTTTTTGGCCTCTCCCACAGCATGTGGAAGATCCTGGGTCAGGGTTTGAACCCAAGCCACAGCAGCAACCTGAGCCGCTGCAGTGACAGTGCCAGATCCTTAACCCTCTTCACCACGAGGGAACTCCTTTTGGTTTCTAGTTCCCTCCTGTTCGGTGTCCTGAATTCTTTCCTCAGCGAAACCAATTTGTAATCTTTGACCCTTTCTAGTGAATGAAAGTCATTTTTATGGATGATTGAGAATGCAAGGCTCCTTTCCTCATTTGAGGGATTTAGTCACCTACCAGTAAAAGGAGCATTACTGAGTCTGTGGAAATAACTGTACTGCTGGCCCTCTCGGTGGTGTCTTTTTTTTTCCTTTTTCTTTTTTGTCCTCCCCGTGGCATATGGAGATCCCAGGCCAGGAATCAAATCCCAGCCACAGTTGCAACCTAAATTCCAACCTCTGCTTTCTAAGTAAAAAGTTAAAGAAATGCTAATGTTCTGATTAACATGTGACTGGTAACCAGGAATGGAATGTTTAAAAAAGAAAGAAAAATACTGAAGGATCAGGAAGAAAGAATTCATCTTGGTAGAAAGATTTAGAGGGAAAATATACAAGCTTAAGTAAATTAGAAAAGACCTAAAATCAGGCCAGTTTGGCCAGAGAATTCGTTTGGATAAACAGGGCTTAGGAAAGGAATTTTACCAGAGCAATAACTTGGAGCAATCCAGGAAAGTGATCAAAGCGTAGTTCATGGAGTTCCCGTCGTGGCTCAGTGGTTAATGAATCCGACTAGGAACCATGAGGTTGCGGGTTCGATCCCTGGCCTTGCTCAGTGGGTTAAGGATCCGGCATTGCCGTGAGCTGTGGTGGACACTGCTCGGATCCTACGTTGCTGTGGCTGTGGCAAAGGCCAGCAGGTACAGCTCCTGTTAGACCCCTAGCCTGGGAACCTCCATATGCCACGGGTGCAGCCCTAGATAAGGCAAGAAGACAAAAACAACAACAACAAAAGAAAAAAAACATAAAGCGCAGTTCAGAGTTTTGGTAGAGGCCACTTGGTACCTGAATTTGAGAAGTTTTGCCTAAAGCCCGCCAGGTGGGAGAGATTATCTTTTACTGCTGAAATGGAAGGAGTGAGTGAGCTATCTGGGTATGGAAAAGGCCACTGTAAACACCTGATTGTATTTGAACTAGGTATTAACTATATAGCTGCCTATCTTTAGGATGAGGCTTTGCCTTCTGTTAGTGAGCTTATTGCAATGCGTATTTAACAGAAGGGGTTCTAGAGAGAGGTAAAGGTAAGGGAACGCATCTTTTTTTTTTTTTAACTTTTTAATTTTTTTTTTGGTCTTTTTGTCATTTTAGGGCTGCACCCGCAGCATATGGAGGTTCCAGGCTAGGGGTCCAGCTGGAGCTGTAGCCACTGGCCTGCACCACAGCAATGCGGGATCTGAGCCACATCTGCAACCTACACCACAGCTCACAGCAACGCCAGATCCTTAACCCATTGAGCAAGGCCAGGGATTGAACCTGCAACTTCATCGTTCCTAGTCAGATTCGTTAACCACTGAGCCATGATGGGAACTCCAGGGAACCCCTCTTAACATTCATGGGGATGTCACCTAATTCCTTGTGGGGTGGCAGTAGACACTAGGGAACCTTCTCTTTTTTTTGTCTTTTTGCCTTTTTTCTAGGGCCCCACTCGCGGCATATGGAGGTTCCCAGGCTAGGAGTCTAATCAGAGCTGTAGCCTCTGACCTACACCACAGCCACAGCAATGCCAGGTCCAAGCCACATCTGCAACATACATCACGGTTCACGGCAATGCCAGATCCTCAACCCACTGAGAGAGGCCAGGGATCGAACCCGCAACCTCATGGTTCCTGGTTGGATTCGTTAACCACTGAGCCATGATGGGAACTCCGGGAACCTTCTCTTTAAGGATACTGTCAGCTTGTTTCAGCAGAGTCCAAGATAAACCTTCCTTTGTTTTGATTTCTTGTCTTCCAACTTAAACCAGTCTTTTGTTTTTCTGTTATTTTCTCCTTTTCAAGACTGAACTCTCTCTGTAATTTTTCAGTCATCCAGTGCAGATGCCACCCTTCCCTTCACTAATGCGTGGTTCCGTCTCTGTCCTCAGTCTCTCCCTCCACTGCCTTTTTTTTTTTTTTTTTTTTTTTGCTTTTTGGGCTGCATTTGTGGCATATGGAAGTTCCCAGGCCAGGGGTCGAATCGGAGCTGCAGCTGCTGACCTACACCACAGCTCACGGCAATACCAGATCCTTAAGCCACTGAGTGAGGCCAGGGATCGAACCCACATCCTTATGGATACCAGGTGGGTTCATAACCTGCTGAACCACAATGGGAGCTCCCAACTGCCTTCTTCCTCTCTGCCCTCAAACAGACACACCTTCTCTTGCCCCTGAACTCACCTCTCGGGAGATTTCCTCTATGATACAAGCTCAGAACTCCTGCTTAGAACACCTTTTACTTCCTGCCCACCCCCATCAAGTCTACCTCCAAGCTTGACCAATGTTTTTTCTTCTTATACACTTGCTTGTCGTTTCCATTTTTATTATCACACTCTAATTGAGGCCTGCTTTCTTTTAACCTTCTGCTGAAACTGCTGTAGAAGCTTCTTACATATATTCCCATTTCTTAATTTCTTCCTCCCTTCAGACCCATCCTGTTAGCAAACTTACTACTTTCACCTTGTCACATCCCTTCCAAGATGTTCCTATTACACACAGAGAAAACTTGCTTCCCCCTGGCATGTAGGGCCTCTGGTACTTCTGCCTTTCAAGCCTTATTTGTTACCGTACCTCTGATAGCTGCCATCTGCCAGCCAAGCTGGTTTACACCAGGTTGCCCCCTTGCCTCCTAGTTTGCACTTTCATATCTTCACACAAAATAGTTCACTTGTAGCAAGAAAAACTGACTCATCTTTCTAAATCCAGTTCATAGTTTGTGTCCTGGAAAAAAATCTTCCTTGGAATTCCTTGGTGGCTCCGTGGGTTAAGCAGCGGGCATCGTCACTCCTATGGCCTGGGTGCAGGGAACTTCTGCATGCCTTGGGCACAGCCAAAAAAAAGGAAAAGAGAAAAAAAATCTTACCTAACTCTTTTGTGTGTGTGTGTGTGTGTGTGTGTGTGTGTGTGTGTGTCTTTTGTCATTAGGGCCGCACCCACGGCATGTGGAGGTAGGCTAGGGGTTGAATCGGAGCTGTAGCTGCCGACCTACACCACAGCCACAGCAACGCGGGATCCAAGCTCCATCTGCAACCTACACCACAGCTCACCGCAACCCTGGATCTTTAACCCACTGAGCGAGGCCAGGGATTGAACCCTCCACCTCATGTTTTCTAGTCGGATTCGTTTCCGCTCCTTCCCTAACTCTTAAATCTGAAATTACTGCTTGTGTCCTGTAAACTCTGTTTATAGACCATCATCTGTAAGATTCTTTTGGTAAGGAAGCAAGTGATGTTTGTGACTTCTGTGTTGTCCTGAATAATTATTTACATTTAAAAAAATTTTTATACCTCTCTCTGCCCTTTCCAACAATGTTATTGGCACTTTACAAAGATAACTAAATGTAATTTCTTTTTTTTTTGGCTTTTGTTGTTTTAGGGCCGCACCTCTGGCATGTGGAGGTTCCCAGGGTAGGGGTCGAATCGGAGCTGTAGCTACTAGTTTATGCCACAGCCACAGCAACGCCAGATCCGAGCCGCATCTGCAACCTACACCACAGCTCACGGCAACATCAGATCCGTAACCCACTGGGTGAGGCCAGAGATTGAACCCGCAACCTCATGGTTCCTAATCGGATTCGTTTCCTCTGTGCCACGACGGAAACTCCTTAAATATAATTTAAATACGAGTTTTTAGATATAAAGATATTTAAAGAGACTACTTTGTCTTCCAAAATTGAGCTGCACATCTCCTTTTAGGTGCTCAACAACTGTAGTGTGGTAGCTTGGAAAAGGTTCCAGTCAGAACCTTCCAGATACTGAATTATCTACCATGGTGAATGTCTTATTAAATTTTTGTGATAGAAGAATCCAGGCATTGTAAAACTATGAGTGCTGTTTTGGTGAACTTTTTAAGTTTTAAGAATACATTAATATATTAGCACTGCTATCTATCTTTCATGAAGGGAAGGGAACCCTGTTGATTTATTTCTCGTAAGTCTGTGTTCAGAAGTTCACTAATTTGCACAGTTTGGCTGTTCTGCAGATCCTGTCTACCTTTCATGACCAACTACAGTTTCCACTGCAACGTGTGCCATCATAGCGGGAATACATATTTCCTCCGGAAACAAGCAAGTAAGAACCAGCTCTGCAATACTGCAAAGTGATTGTCCTCTAGTTAGCTGGAAAAGAAAAGAGATTTCGGTGGAGCCAAATCAGGAAACCTTTGCCTGGTAGCAGGTAGAAGTTCCATTGGGGCTATTGCCCATTTCAGATCAAATAATGACTCTATATCTTTGCTGCTATAGTTGTTAACCTGTGGACCATCTAGTGGAATATTCTTTTGGTAATAGGTATATATTACTCAGGTAACATTTTCTTCCTTTTTGTTTTTATAGACTTGAAGGAAATGTGCCTTAGTGCTTTGGCGAACCTGACGTGGCAGTCTCGAACACAGGATGAACATCCAAAAACCATGTTCTCCAAAGATAAGGTAGAGATAAAATTATTGTAATTGCAATTATGCCAAAAGAATCAGAAGTTACTTCTAAATGCAACACGACCACTGAACAACACGAGTTGGAACTTCTTTGGTCCACTTATATGCAGATTTTTTTCACTTAACTATTGCAGTCCTACACCATTCAAGGTTGCATCTTTGGATGTGGAATCACAGATGCAGAGGGCTGACAGTAAAGGTATACGAGGATTTCTGACTGTGTAGACAGTCAGTGCTCCTGACCCCAGAGTTGTCCAAGGGTCAGTGGTATACTCACTCTAACAATAACTTTTCCCCGCAATTTTTTTGTGTGTGTGTGTTTTCTAGGGCCACACCCATGGCATATGGAGGTTCCCAGGCTAGGGGTCTAACAGGAGCTGTAGCCGCCGGCCACAGCCACAGCAACATGGGATCCGAGCCGCGTCTGCAACCTACACCACAGCTCACGGCAACGCCGGATCCTTAACCCACTGAGCAAGGCCAGGGATCGAACCCGCAACCTCATGGTTCCTAGTCACATTCGTTAACCGCTGAGCCATGACGGGAACTCCTTTCTCCCCAATTTTTATGAATATATGACTGAAGATTCAGGTGATTTACTGATTTTCTCCTGTGTACACATTATGTCATTGCCTTAGCTATTAGTAGAATGAGTCCTCAGATCTTTTTGCATTTTGTTTTTATTTTATTTTTTGGCTGCACCTGGGGCATATGGAAGTTTTCTGGCGAAGGATTGAATCCAAGCCGCAGCTGTGACCTATGCCGTAGCTGCAGCGATGCTGGATCCTTAATCTGCTTTGCCAGGCTGGGGATCGAACCCTCGCTGCTGCAAAGATAAAATTGAATCCTTAACCTATGGTGCCACAGCAGACACTCCAGTTTGAGCTGTTTTTATAGATGTCTATCACTGACTATTGTCAAGGAAAAAGGCCAGTTTATACGTCCCTTTTATTTATTATTTTAAGATTTTTATTTTTTGTTATAGTTGATTTATAACATTGTCAGTTTCTCCTGTACAGCACAGTGACCCAGTCATATATATACACACATATATATATATGTGTGTGTGTGTGTACATTCTTTTTCTCACATTATCCTCCATCATGTTCCATCACAAGTGACTACTTATTGTTCCCTGTGCTATACAGCAGGTATACATTCCTTTTATTAAAAAGATATATCCTGGAATTCCCGTCGTGGCTCAGTGGAAACAAATCTGACTAGGAACCATGAGGTTGCAGGTTCGATCACTGGCATTGCTCAGTTGGTTAAGGGTCCGGCATTGCTGTGAGCTGTGGTGTAGGTTGCAGATGCGGCTTGGATCTGGCATTGCTGTGACTCTGGCGTAGGCAGGCAGCTACAGCTCCAATTAGACCCCGAGCCTGAGAACCTCCATATGCCGTGGGTGCGGCCCTAAAGTGACAAAAAGACAAAAAAGATATATTCTTTATTGTTAAACTGGGAAACCACATGACTGAAGTCAGGACTCAGAATTAGATGATTAGCCAGTTCATGAATCTTTCCTACTGTGATTCATGGTAAAAAATAAGACAAATAAATTTTAGAATGATGGAGTTTACATTGTGACTTAGTATAATGCATACCTATCCACTCATTTAAAACTGAAACGCCCTCTGATCTTTTCCCTCTGCACACTGATATTTTCTTCTCTAGTCTATGGTAGTTTTGACCTACGGAATTGACTTAATAACCTACTAATTGACTGCAGCCTACAGTTTGAAAGACACTGGTTGGTATATGGGTTTTAGTGAGAATAATATATTTAGAATCAGACTAACAAGGGAGTTTTCTACTAAACAGAGGTTAAGACTTAATCCTGTAAGCTGGAGGAGTCAGCAGAGGGTCCCCTCCACACCCCCGTTTTTTTCCTGCATTAAAAGCATGCATTTAAGTAGAGGTTTGCTGGGAGGTCCCATTGTGGCTCAGCAGAAACAAATCCGACTAGTATCCATAAGGACACCGGTTCAGTCCTTGGCCTTTCTCAGTGGGTTAAGGATCTGGTGTTGCCATGAGCTGTGGTGTAGGTCACAGATGAGGCTCGGATCTGGTGCGGCTTGGCTGTGGCATAGGCCCTTGGCTACAGTTCTGATTTGACTCCTAGCCTGGGGACCTCCATATGCTGCAGGTGCAGCCCTGGAAAGGCAATAAATAAATAAATAAATAAATAAATAAATAAATAAAAGTTTTGCTGAGAATAGATTTGGTTTTCTCCTCTTTTTTTTTCCATTATTATTTTGAATTTTTCAAATACACAGAAAAATTCAGATAGTGCAATGAACTTGTGTTTATTCTTTATCCAGATTTGCCATTAATCTTTTGCTATGTTTGCCTTATCTTCGCATATCTATTTCCGTCTAAGCTTATAGGAAACTAAACTGCAGATATACTTTACCCAGTATTCTTTCATAACCGCAATGCAGGGATCATACTAAAAAAATTCAATATTGAGTCAATACAGCTATCTAATATGTATATTTTATATTTCTGTGTATACAGTATATATTTTCTCAATATTATTATTGTCTTGATAATATCCCTCATAGCTTTTTCCTCCATCTAGAATCTAATCGAGGGTCACACATTAAATTTAGTTGTGATGTCTCTTTATCTCTAGAACAGTTCCTTTATTTATTTTTCTTTTGGTCTGTTAGGACATTTGAAATTTTGAAGAGGCCTAGACAGTTGTTTGCCATGATGCCCCTCAGTTTGCATTTATCTGATTGTTTCCTTATGAATAAGTTCAGGTTCAACATTTTTAGCAAGAATATCATGTAGGCAGTGTGTGTTTTTCTTTGTTATCACATTGGGAAGCATAAGCTATTCCTTTGTTTTTTATTTTTTCTTCCTTTTTATTTATTTATTTATTGGGGAGGCACCCCGTGGCATATGAAGTTCCCAGGCCAGGGATCAGATATGAACCAAAGCTGCAATCTATGCCACAGCTGTGGCGACACCTGATCCTTAATCCACTGTGCTGGGCCGGGGATCAAACCTGCATCCCAGCGCTCCCAAGGCATCGCCAGTCCTGGGCGTCACAGCTAGAACTCGATCGATTGCTTTGTCTTAGTAGTGATCCTGAATTTGACTACTGGATTTCTCCATTGTAGAGACACTTTTTCTTTTTTTTTTTTTTTGTCTTTTTGCCCTTTCTAGGGTCACACTTGCGGCATATGGAGGTTCCCAGGCTAGGGGTCTAATCGGAGCTGTGGCCGCTGGCCTATGCCACAGCCACAGCAACGCGGGATCCAAGCCGCGTCTGCAATCTATACCACAGCTCACAGCAACGCCATATCCTTAACCCGCTGAGCAAGGCCAGGGATCGAACCCGTAACCTCATGGTTCCTAGTCGGATTTGTTAACCACTGTGCCACGATGGGAACTCCGAGACACTTTTTCTTTGTAATTAGTAAGTAATTCATGGGGCAATTCATTGTGTGAATATCTTATTCTAACCCTTCCAAGCAGTGGTTGAGTTTCAACCACTGAATTTCCTTGCCTGAATCAGTTAATAGAGTGGTTTTTGTAAAACAGAATACATGTATTGGTTGCAGTTCTTCTGTAAAGAAACGTGCCCCCCCATTGTCCTCGTTTAAGTTTAGGAATTGCTGTGGATTGGTGGCTTTTTATAGTCTATTATGGGATTTCTGGATTTCTGATGCTCAGATTTGACCAGTGTAGCCCAATGTCCACATTGACTCCTGAAACTTTTTGATATGTCCCTATCAGTTTTTTAAACTCTTCTCTACTTTCTGGAACAACAGAACATTCCAATCTTTTCTTGTACTCTCTCTGATTCAACCCTGGTTTCTTTTAGTACAGATTCGGTTGCACGGCACTGACTCAGGTGGAAGACGTTAGTGGTGGACTAGCTGCGCTGGGCTGTGGAATGTGGTCTGGGGTTGGGGGAGGTTGGTGCCAGAGGATCATGAGACAACTGTTTCATTGGCAGAGGCAGGAACTGGCAGGGACCACAGTCAAAGCAGTGGGGGTGGGAAGGAGGCCTGACTGGGGAGAAAGTTCTGAAATTTAAAAATTTATTTAGTGACAGTTTAGATATGCAGGTCGTACGAGAAGAACAAGGATGACTCTGCGGGGGCAAGCTTGTGATTATAGGTGAAGGTGACTCTGAGTGTTAGGAACAAGAACAGAGTATGCAGAGCAGATCCATGAGGGGAGATAGAGTTCAGGCTTAGTCACAAGGAGTCTGAGGTGCCCGTGGGGTGTCCAGAGGGGAGATGCCTCAAGCAGGGAGGAGCAGAGCTCTGGAGCGAGAACTTGGATGTCATCATGCAGATGGTAGTCTTGTCCAGGGGACAGGGTCAGTCTTTTCCCTCTAGCTGCACCGAAAGCCCTAAGTGGCTAAGATTTGTATGTACTTAGGCCAGATTCCCTACAGCTTGTATGTTGTTTGCATGCAGTTATATTCGTTCACTTATTAAAAGACTAAACATGGATTTGTCCCTTTATCTTAACGTTAAATCTTATTGGAGTAGAGTTGACTTAGAATGCTGTATTAGTTGCAGGGGTACAGCAGAGTGAATCAGTTATACATATATATCCATTCTTTTTTCCCGTATGGGTTATCACAGACTATTGAGTAGATTTCTCTGCACTGTACAGTAGGTTCTTGTTATGGATTTGTCTTTTGGTTCTGACAAGGCCTTTGAAAATGCTGCAGTTTAAAAAAAAATTTTGTGATCATAAGCTTGAAAGCAACTATAAAAATCTTAATATTATCTTGTTTTAAAACTTAGGATATCATACCATTTATTGATAAATACTGGGAGTGCATGACGACCAGACAGAGACCTGGGAAAATGACTTGGCCAAATAACATTGTTAAAACAATGGTAAGTAGACTAAAACTGACTAGCCTCAACGTTTGGAAAACTAGTGTTCTTTGTAAAAATTAATTTTTTTTGGTCTCACTGCAATAATGTGATGAGTAGGATAATGAGAACAACCTAATATTAAATCTTAAAGAGTAATTATAAATTTTAATAGTTTTCACACAAAGTCAGTAAGTTACACATTGTGTCTTAAATGAAGGCACGGTAGTTTTTTTTGTTTTTGTCTTTTTTGTGTGTGTTTTAGGGTCACATGTTCTGCATATATCAGTTCCCAGGCTAGGGGTTGAATTGGAGCTGTAGCTGCCAGCCTACACCATAGCCACAGCAATGCCAGATCTGAGCTGCATCTGTGACCTACACCACAGCTCACAGCAACACCAGATCCTTAACCCACTGAGCAAGGCCAGGGATCGAACCTGTGTCCTCATGGAGACTAGTCACATTCTTTTCCAATGAGCCACACTGGGAACTCCTATCTTATGCACTTTTGCGAGAATAATTTTGTATCGAAATTGGAGACAGTTGTTTTTCTTTGATTAAAAAAATTTTTTTTTGGAGTTCCCATCCTGGCTCAGAGGAGATGAATCCGACTAGGAGCCATGAGGTTGCAGGTTTGACCCCTGGCCTCGCTCAGTGGGTTAAGGATCCGACTTTGCTGTGAGCTGTGGTGTAGGTCACAGACGCACCTCAGATCTGGCATTGCTATGGCTGTGGTGTGGGCCAGCAGCAACAGCTCCAATTAGACCCCTAGCCTGGGAACCTCTATATGCCGTGGGTGTAGCCCTAAAAAGACAAAAAAAAAAAAAAAAAATTTTTTTTCAAAAAGCAAAAGCAAATAACACTGTTGTAAATATACATTATTGCCCTTAGAGCATCTAGGGAGGAGTCCAGGCAAACTGTTAACAGTACTTATCTGTGAGGTGCAGGGATACGTGGGGGTTAGGAAGGATGCTGGCTTTCAGTTTTTCAAGTTTCTCTATTGTTTGACTTTTCTTTTGGCCACACCCGCAGCATCAAAATTTCCAAGCCGAGGATCAAACTTGCACCAAGGTTATAACCAGAGCCACAGCACTGACAATTCCAGATCCTTAACCCACTGAGCCACAAGGGAATTGCTTGAATTTTTTGAAGGTCATATATTAATTCTCTGATCAGGAAAAACAGTACTGCTGTGAGGGGGATTTGTTTGTGTTTTGGAGATTATGCCTAGGAATTGGAGTTAGTGGTTGATCATCTATTCAGTACTTCTGTTAAATATAAAATTTCCAGTAATATACTGGAATATACTGTTTCCTTTTAGAGTAAAGAAAGAGATGTGTTCTTAGTAAAGGAACACCCTGATCCCGGGAGTAAGGACCCAGAAGAAGATTACCCCAAGTTTGGCCTTCTGGATCAGGTATGTTAATAAGCTTCACATTCCCCTTTTGATTTTTAAGCCTCGGAGACAGAATCAGGCTTTGTTTACATTTGTCTATTTGCCACTTGTAACACACTGCCCTTCACACCCATGACTCGGTGGGTCCAAATTAATGGTTCTCATTCCATGAGTAAAGAAAAGAACACTCTTAATCCAACAGACTAATGTTTTAGTTTGGGCTCCTTCCCAAAATTTTAGGATTTGATGCATATCATTTTTATCTTTTAAACTTCCATTTCCTCAGGTGTAACACAGGCCATTCTAAGTTATATGCTGATTTTCTTTCCATCTCAAACTTTGCTCTGAAAACATTTGTCTGTGTGAAGAAAAATTCCCGTGAAGAAGAGGTTGTGCTGCGTACCTTACATAACATGAGGAAAAAGCACATTTTCACTCTTTGTTCAGTGGCAGGGGCCACATTCAGCACCTCAGGAGGTCAGATCTTTTATCTGTGCCTTAAAATGTGTGATTTGCCAGCATTGAAAATTCAAGATTTCGCATAGAAATGCAGTTTTCTGTCTTTCCTTTTAAAATGAGAAGCTCTGATTACATTGGACCTGGACTCCCAAGGGAGCTGATGGACTTCCACCACTCTGCCGGGGGTAGCTGCCATTCATCCTCATTCTCAAAGCGCTTTGGTCTTTACTTGGCTCCGCACACTTCCTTGCAAATCCCTGAAGCATCTTGAGTTTAAGACCCCTGCAAGTTTCAGACTGTAGGATTGTCATTCTACTGGAATTCTTCCGGGTTTTGTTTTGTTTTGTTTTGTTTTGGTTGTTGTTGTTTGAGCATTGCCAGGTTGGTTTCGTTATATAGCCTACCTTTATAAAATATTTTTCCCTCCAGGATCTTAGTAACATTGGTCCTGCTTATGACAACCAAAAACAAAGCAGCACCGTGTCTACCAGTGGCAATCTAAATGGTAAGTGTTTAAGTGTCTCACTGATGATATATTTGTAAGCTGTTGAATCCAAATGTGCCTAGAATTAGGCGGTCTTTGGGTTGACTCTTACCTGGATATTTACTAAGATGCTTTGAAGTCCAAGTCTTAATTTTTAGGAGCTAGTCAAAGATTTGACAGATGGTAGTAGAGAACTTTTGTCACTCTACACCGCAGTTTGATGTTAAGTGAAACAGACTTATCATGAAACAAGGCACAATTTTAAGGTCAGATATACTGTGTTTATGTTAGACTCCCATTTTGTGTCCTTAACTTAGATTCAGTACTTCACCCTTTCCTTAATTCAGCTGTTACTTAACAAGCTTCTCGCCTATCTCCTATTTTTTTTTTTTTACCCTGAATCTTCAGCTTATTCACATGACAGCATCTCTGTGTTGAGCACCCACTGTAGCATGTTCTTCTCTCTAACCCTCCTGCTAGCAGCAGTGTCCTTTGTTACCAACGATAATCTACTGAGAGTCGGGGTAGTGGGGAGGTAGCCAGCTATTCCTCTGACCCGTGATGTCATTAACTGGTCTTTTGGAGTGGTAGCATCTTACATATGTAATCATTCCCAGCTGTTATTGATATTCTAAGATGGGTTGGAAATAGCTAAGTGTAATTGTTCATTTTTTTACATTATTTTTTCCCCTTTTAACTGTTAAAATTTGACAAATACATGGTGCCACTTCTGTTCTTACAGGTGGAGCCTCTTTTGGAGGTGAATTCCTCCTCTGTCTTCTTTCAGCCTCTCAGACTTAAGTATTTTGTGGTTTGGAAAACGCTTTTTGCTGAGTTGTGGTAGAAGCTAAAATGACATTAGAATTTTAAAGCTTTGTGAAAATGGTGGCAATAGCACTTGCTATGTATGAAATACTAGTTCCAGTTTAATGTCAGTAATGAGAAGCTTGTACGTTGTCATATTCTGCCTAACACGGCCAGCGGTCCCCTTAGTCTTGCTTGTTTTGTTCAAGATGCATCCAAAACGTCCCTCAAAATAATTAAAATGCAAATGCCAATAAAACTTAATCGATTTTTGATTAACATAACTCAAACTAGAGGTGTTGATGTTACAGCAATTTAACTTTAAGCCTTTTATAAGGAATAATGACAGCTGGTGTGTTCATTAAAGGGAGTTCTGCATAAGTCTGGTCTTGTCTATGCAGAATATGACCTGCCTTCAACGTCTTGATCCTTTTTCTTGCAGCAGAACTGCTGATAATTTCCAAGCTTGCCCCAAATTAAGATACAGTATTGTATGCAGTTGTTTACATAAAGGTGTTTTCCTACAGTTCAGGGTTGTTTTCTTGAAGTTGGAAAAACAGAGGAATGATAACTGGACAAAAATTTCAAAGAATCCGTTTTCAAAAATACACAAGGTAGTGTTTGTTCCTTGTGGCCTTCGTATGTAGCTCATTTTTTTTTTTTTTTGTAAAAAATTTATGTATTCTCTATTGATATTTGCTCTTAATTCTACAAGCCAGGTTAGTCTAACTTAAACTGGATGCTTTGGCACGATCTTAATAATTGCAGAAATTGCCTACTAAATTGAAAGTCGCCTTTCCTACTTGGGTCATGTACAACCTAGTGGATGCCTAGCAGCACTGGAGAGAAACACCTTTTTGGTACATCTGTTTTTGTTTTCCATGTTTGGTGTACTTTTGTCTTGTTGGATATTCAAGTTAAGTGCTTTAGCAGATACTGTGCCTTTATTATGTTTATGGAATATACCATGTGTAGTTCAAGCAAATGAACATCTACTTATCGTGGGGCTATTCTCTCTTTGCGGATGTTTGTATTGATTGGGTGGAAAAAACCTTTATCCATGCAGTTGTTTCTAGCTGTGCGTGTTTGGAATCTGAGTGAGTGAAAACGCATTTGTGTTACATCCTCAGAAAGTGCACTATGGGTTGAAAATGTAACACAGGTAGCATGTGTGCTGGGTTCACTCACCTTACTGCCAGAACCCGGTATTCTGTGAGCCCCTCAGCAGACTTCCTTTGAGCCAGGGTACAGCTCAGTGTGCTTTCAGGCAGGAAGTCCTGTGGTATCACACAAATGCACGGTGGGGGTGTTGGTCCTCGTGGAGTGTCAGCCTCCGTCTGTGGGACATCAGTCACAGCCCATTTAAAGTAATCTGCCTTCTCTTCAAAGGAGGAATCGCAGCAGGAAGCAGTGGGAAAGGAAGAGGCGCTAAGCGAAAGCAGCAGGATGGCGGGACTACGGGGACCACCAAGAAGGCCCGGAGGTGGGCAGAACACCCACCCCCCTCAGCACTGCTGGAGTGTTCTCTGGGTGGCAGCGTCCATCAGAGGGGAAAGAGCGAAGGTGTCAGGGTACAAACCTGTCCCTTGTTTCTAAAGCCCTAAGTGCTTTGAAGAGTAGAGTAACCCCAGGCTAGGTGTCCTTTTTTATGAACTTGTTCTCAGTAAATCAGCCCCTGGGCAGCACCATCCAGTGATTTACCTGGGAATAAAGCTCCAGTGAGGTGTTTGAAAAAAGGAGAGATGGCCCAGGGGAGTGAAACCAATATTGAATGTTAGCTCTTTGACTTTGAAGATTCCGCCTTCCTCATGGCTCTTCCCTCCACTTCTTTTAGTACCGAGGCAGCGAAATCCAGGTCAGTTCTGATTCAGACTGGCAGCGGGTAGTAAATGTCCACACCTCTGAGTTTCTGTTCATTGGTGTATAGTGACAAATATGCTAAAGGAAACTGCACTTGTTCCTCGTCCTTTCCCTTTTTCCCCTGTGATGTACTGGCTCAGTTTCATAGATGTCCCTGTGGACTAGAGCAATTGTCATTTCCCCATCTTGCCTGCAGAGGGCGGGATGAGCTGTATGAATAATGAGTATTTGAAATCCCGTGTGTTCCAGATGAAATCTAATAAATCAGAGGCCTTTCTTACAGAATTGAATGCACCTGAGATAGAGGGGTTTCGTTTCTTTCTTATTTTTTTTTTGTCTTTTTGCCTTATTAGAGCCGCACCTGCGGCATATGGGGGTTCCCAGGCTGGGGGTCTAACAGGAGCTGTAGCTGCCGGCCTTCACCAGAGCCACAGCAACGCGGGATCCGAGCCGCGTCTGCAACCTACACCACAGCTCAGAGCAACGCCAGATCCTTAACCCACTGAGCAAGGCCAGGGATCAAACCTGCAACCTCATGGTTTCTAGTCGGATTCGTTAACCACTGAGCCACAACGGGAACTCCGAGGGGTTTCGTTTCTTGATTCTACTTTTTCCTTTCTGCAGTGACCCCTTGTTTTCTGCTCAGCGCCTTCCTCCTCACGGCTACCCCTTGGAACACCCATTTAACAAAGATGGCTATCGGTATATTCTAGCGGAGCCTGATCCCCATGCCCCTGACCCTGAGAAGCTCGAACTTGACTGCTGGGCAGGAAAACCGATTCCTGGAGACCTATACAGAGCGTGCTTGTATGAACGGGTTTTGTTAGCCCTACATGATCGAGGTAGGTAAGCTCGAGATGTTCGTGTTGGACCCGGTGTTATGTAGAACAGCTGTCGTTAGCTCCGTCTCATCTAGGATTAGACATAATGTTACCACTCGCTCACCCCCATCTCTGACTAGACTCAGCTGGAATGTGCAATAATTCTCTTCTTAATTGTCCCTTCTTGTAAGCTCTAGTCATTTATAGATGGTATACAGTTTTTTAAACTTTTAATTTTGAACTAATTTTAAACTTACAGTAAAGTCGCCAAAAATAATAGAATTTCCCCATATCCCTCATCAGGATCTTACACAACCCTAGTACAGTTATCAAAACTGTTGAATTTACATTGGTAAATGCTGTCAATGAAGCTGAAGACCTTATTCACGCACGGGTCACCGGTTTTCCCACTCGTGCCTCTTTTCTAGATTCTCACATCGCATTTAGTTATTTCTCCTTAGTCTCTTGCAGTATTGATCAGTTACTTTGTTGAAATTCCTTGGTGAGTGTCTGTCTGACTTTATTTCATGATTAGACTGAGGTTGTGCAGTTTGGGAAGATCACAGCAGATTTGAGTCCTCTGTTCATCTCATGTCGATGTGTCTTACTGTTATTGGTTGTGTCGTGGAGATCATTTGATTAAGGTAGTTTCTACTGGTTCTCTACTCTCTTCCCTTTTGTAGTTAATAAATCTTAGAGAAAGAGACTTTGAGGCTATGCAGATATCCTGTTTCTCTTTAAAGTTTTGTCCACTAATTTTAGCATTTATCAGTGGATTTTGTTGATAGCAATTGTTAATGCGGTATTTGCCTGATCATTTGCTATTTCTTCCTTCCTTTCTGTTTAATTATTTTTATCAGTGTGGACTTAAAGATATTTTATTTTGTAGGCTACATTTTATTTTGTTGCTCAGATTATTCCAGCTTTGGCCATTTGGAGCTTCTTTAGGTTGGTTCCTATGTTTTCTTTTTTTTTTTTTTTAATTTTTTAATTGAAGTATAGTTGACTTACCTATTATATTAGTTTCAGGTGTACAGCATAAGTCAGTATTTTTATAGCCTTAATCCATTTAAAGTTATTACAGAATATTGGCTGTATCTACTGGTGCTGTACAATATGTCCTTATCACTTATTTATTTCGTATATCATAGTTTGTACCCTACCTCTTCCTTGTCCCTCCCTCCTTCCCTTTCCCCACCGGTAACCACTAATCTGTTTTCGGTGTCTGTGAGTCTCTTTCTGTTTTGTTAAATAAGTTCATTTGGCTTTCTTAGATTCCACATATAGGAGATAACAGTGTTTTGTCTTTCTCTGACTTATTTCAGTGAGCATAGTACCCTCTGGATTCATCTGTGTTGTTGCGAATGGAATCTTGTGTCCTTTTGATAAGCCTCATCTTTCCTTTTTTTTTTTTTCCTCTAATTTTCTGGCATCACAAGATGTTTTTAGCTCATCTTATATTTTCCATGCCCCAGGCCAAGTATTAGCTACTTCTCCAAGGAGCCCTGCTTCCTTTAATTGGAGAGCAGTGTTTAGAAATGAAGGTGTAGGAGAACTTGTGACTCAGCAGGTTAAGAACCCAACTAGTATCTCATGATTCGGGTTCGATCCCTGGCCTCCCTCAGTGAGTTAATGATCTGGCGTTACTGTGGCTGTGGCATAAGCCAGCAGCCACAGCTCCGATTCAACCCCTAGCCTGGGAACTTCTGTATGCTGCAGGTGCAACCCTAAAAAGAAAAAAAGTGAAGAAAAAAGGTGTAAATAGTGTGCTTACTTTTACAGGGTGTTGCTTCTAGGCTCCCCACTGGACTGAGGTGGGAAGTGCGTGTATGTATCCTGTTGCATGTGTGCATGCCTGTACTGAGTGTACACGGATACCCTGGATTTTAATCAGACGCCACAGGGTTGTTCCAGCCTTCCACCTTTCCATATTTGTAACTCTTTTCTCGAGCAGTGAGAAACTTGACTCTAATTATCTACAATATATTTTCTTGTTCATTTCTAATATGCACATAAGGGACTTTGAGAATTGCCAGCCATCGTAGGAAACATTCCGTACCTAGATGACAGCATTTTTGTACAGCCCTTTCTGTCTAGCTTTGCAGTACCACGAGGATGCTGTTAACTTAGGTTAGTTCTTTTCTTCCCCACGTCCTTTAGCGGTGTTACGTTTTTCATTTGTAATATGGTAGGTTTGTTTGTTAGTGTTGGGATGCCATTTGGGGTTCTCCCACATCTGGGGTGTGTGTATGCGTCAGGAAAGAACATGAAGGGTACCTGCAGCATTTCTGTGGTTCTGGAGTGACTGTTGTTCAAAAGGTTTTTCTCAGTGTTACCGTCTCCTTATCCCTGCCACCCCATTCTCATTTCTTTTTTTTTTTTCTGCCACCACTTTCCCACCCACCCCTATATGTAACCAGTCTCTAGGTTCTGGATTATCCTTGCTGTATTTCTTTGCACAAATGAGCCCACACGTATGTATTTCCTTTTATCTCCTTTTTTCGTACCTGAAGGGCAGCTTGCTATATGGTCTTGCATTTTGCTTCATGCAGTTACTCCATGTCAGTTCAAAGAGATCCTCCTCATTTTTACCTTTTTTCAATTTATTTTACATCATTATGTGCATGTACCTGGTTTATTCAACCACTCTGTATATGGGTATTTAGATTGTTTCCAGGACTTGCATTCACAAACAAAGAGGCAATGAAGAACCAAGGGCGTGTGTGTTTTTCTACTGTTCGTGGTATATTTTCAAGGTAGAATTCTAGGTGGAATTGTGGACTAAAGAGAGGTAGTATAGACATAGTCGTGTTAGATATCACGGAAGTTCCCTTCAAAAGCTTGTGCTGGTTTGTATTGGCATTCCCACCAGTAGAGGGTGTTCGTTTCCCTGTAGCCTTGCAAACAATGTATTGTTCTTGATTTTAATTTTGGCCAGTCTGAGAGTTGAGAAATGGAATCTCAATATTTAAAATTTTTTTCTTCAAATTTGAACATATTTTTTTTTATGTTTAAAAGCACTTATCTTGTGAATTAAGTTTGTGGGGTTTTTTGGTTTTTTTTGGGGGGGTGGGTCTTGGTGTAGCCATCTGCACGTGAAAGTTCCCAGACCAGGAATCAAACCTATGCCACAGCAGCGATCCAGTCCACTGCAGTGACAGTGCTGGAATGCCACAAGAGAGCTCCTGTGATTTGAGGTTTTTTGTTTCCCATTTTTTTGTCATTTGTCCCTTTACAGATTAGGAATATTAGCCTTTTGTCTGTGGTATATGTTGTGAACGTTTTCTTCCAGTTTGTCATCTGTCTTTGACGCTGTATGACTTTTTTGTCATGCAAAACTTTTATGTATAATAGCGCTTTTAATGGCACGGTTTATGCAATCAGTAAGACAATAGCATTAATTATTCTTTAGAATGTGAAAGTGGAGTTCCCATTGTGGCTCAGTGGAAACCAATCTGACTAGTGTCCCCAAGGATACAGGTTCGTTCCCTGGCCTCGCTCTGGATTAAGGATGCAGCATTGTCGTGAGCTATGGTGTAGTCGCAGATGTGGCTTGGATCTGGTGTCGCTGTGGCCTAGGTCAGAGGCTACAGCACCTATTCTACTTCTAGCCTAGGAACCTCTATGTGCCACAGGTGCAGCCCTGAAGAGGCCAAAAAAAAAAAAAAAAGGAAGTGAATTTAGGTAACCTCCTTTTAGACAAGTGTACCTTATAAATTTTTGTTGTTTTTGTTCTGGAGTGTTAACACAATATCTAGGTAGCATGTTATTACACCTATAAACATCTCGGTATTTATCTCTAACAAGGATTCTAAAAAACACGACCATTATACCATTATCGTACCTGATTAAGGTGAATAGTAATTTCTTCCTCCTTCCCTCCCTCCCTTTCATGCTTTCTTTTTTTTTTTTTAATGTCTGCACCCATGACACATGGAAGTTCCCAGGCCAGGGATTGAATCTGAGTGGCAGCTGCGGCAACCTTGGATCCTTTCACCCACTGTGCCAGGATGGGGGTTGAATTCAGACCTCTGCAGCCACTGGAGCTGCTGCAGTCAGATTCTTAATCAACTGTGCCACAGGGGGTACTCCATGAAAAATAATTTCTTAATTATTTAATACTCAATCCATATTCATGTTTCCATGGTATGTTAAAAATGTACCTCTTTCAGTTGTGTCTTTGAATTGAATCTAAACACATCCATATATTACATTGAATTAATGCTAAAAACTATAACATACAGATGTTTGTCCTTCAGAAGTGAAGGGGTCAAGTGGAGTGAAGTCACTTGAAAGTAATCCCTTGGCACAGTGACCATTGTAGGAGGATTTGTGTGATTCCTGTTAATGACAAGCACACTTTGATTGTAGGGAAGGGTCAAATATGTGACTTCAGGGCTTAAGAACTGAGACTTGTCTTGTTTCACTCTATGTGATTGTAATTCTGGAGAAGAGAAACGTGAGAACACTGACCCTCAGCAGTAACTTGTTAGAACTTAATTCATAGGGTAGCAATGGCTGCCTGCTGTTCATGCTGAGCTTTTTTTTTTTTTTTTAAGGGCTGTACCTGTGGCATATGGAATTTCCCAGACTAGGGGTTGAATTGGACCTGTCCCTACTGGCCACAGCCACAGCAATACCAGATCTGAGCCACATCTGTGACCTACACTGCAGCTCATGGCAATGCCAGCTCCTTAACCCACTGAGCAAGGCCAGGGATCAAGCCCACATTCTAGTTGGGTTCTTAGCCTACTGACAAAAGGAACTCCTATGCCGAGCCTTTTAGAAGTTAACAGTAAATCTGTGTTATATGTTTTAAACTTTTTATTTTGAAATAATCTCAGATTTATAAAAAAAAGTTGTGAGAACAGTATGAAACCTTTTTTCCAGAACCATCTGAGAGTAAGGTGCCATGATGCCCTCTCACCTTTAGGAACTCTATGGTGCATTTCTTACAGACAAGGACATGTTCCTTGTATTAGTTATCTAGTACTTCCTAATGAATTATTATAAAACTTAGCAGTCTAAAACTACAAATCTTGGAGTTCCCTGGTGGCTCAACAGGTTAAGGATCCGGTGTTGTCACTGCTGTGGCATAGGTTCAGTCCCTGGCCCAGGAACTTCTGCTTGCTGCAGGCTGGGACAAAACAAACACACTGCAAATGTTTATCACCCCATAGTTTCTAAGGGTTTGGAATCTGGGAGTAGCTGAGCTGTGTGGTCAGGCTCAGAGAAACTGATGAGGTTGAAGTCAAGTTCTTGGTGGGGCCTGGAGGGTCTGTTTCCAAGATGGCTTTGGTGGGGCACCTCAGATCTCCCTGTGTGGGCCTCTCCATACCTGCTGATTTGCCCTCATCCATGGAAGCTGACTTCTCCCAGAGCAAGTGATCCAAGAGAGCAATAGAGTTTGACCTGTCTTCAAGTTGGACAGTCATTTCAACTTCATTTTTCTGTCAGGCTCCACCTCTTGAATATCGAAGAATTAGTGGATGTTTTTTAAATTTTTACATTCTTATAAATTTGTATATAGCATCAAAATCAGGAGACTAACATCTGATTACTTCCACCTGGTCCTCAGATCCTGTTCAGGTTTCTCCAGTTGTTCCAGTATATCTGTTAGAGCAGAAGGATCCAGCTGAGAATCATTTGCTGCATTTGGTTGTCCTGACACTTTTCTTCAGTCTGGAACAGTTTCTCCATCTTTCTTAGACTTTGACCTTGATGCTTTTGAAAATTAGAGGCCAGTTATTTTGTAGGATATCCCTAAATTTGGTTTCTTCAGGTTCCTTATGATCTGAGCTCTGCATCTTTGGCAGGAATATCACAGAAGTGATCTCTCATCCAGCATCCTGTCAGGTGGTGCATGGCTTTCGTTTGTCCCATTACTGGTGACGTTTGTCCTGTTATTGGTGATGTTTGTGGATCATTTGGCTAAGGTGTTGCCTGCCAGGTTTATCCTCTATAAAGTTACTCGTTTTGTAATTAAAAAGTGTTTTGTGAGGAGGTAAGTAGACCCTTTGATAATCCTGTGCTGTCTTGGACACTTGCCTTGCTCAGCCCCATCTATGGCTTTAGGACTGAATTGTGCAGGAAGTGGTAAAGGAAGGAGTATTTATATCTGAGAAGGTAGAATTTGCCAAATACCCATGAAAGCTCTTTTAAACAGCATGCATGGAATTTAAGGAGGTTATCATTGTATCTACCTAATACTCGCCATTGTGGTGCCACAGAAAGAATGTAGGACCAGGGCTTCAGGCAAACCCTAGCGCTGACGTGCAGTGTGGTCGTGGACGGCCGCACGCTCTACCTCCCTCAGCACAGTGGATGTGGAGTTGTGAGGGGAGTGAGTGTCTGGCTGGCTGTCCACCTATGGAAGTACTTTGTAAACCATAAAGGCCTTTATAAAAGCTAGTTAATCTAAATTTTGTGCTTATTCCAATAGAATTCAGACTTGTAGAGTATTACAAACACTTTCAAATGTTTTCCCTAAGTTGATTCTTAATTGGATTGGAGATGTTTTTACATTGATAAAGTCAACCTACACAGCCTGGAAACACTCTCCCACTTTTTGTTATTTTTTTCCTTCCAAGTCACAGTACCCCTTCCAATTGGTTTTGATTGTCCCCTTATCTTACAATAATGGTCTCATGGTAAAGTAAGATTCAAGCCATGTGCAAAAAAAAAAAAAAAGGGTAGAGAGATGAGTACAGTGAATCTCCATATACCTTTTCAGGAGTTCTCGTCATGGCTCAGTGGTTAACGAATCCGACTAGGAACCATGAGGTTGTGGGTTCAATCCCTGGCCTTGCAAGTGGGTTAAGGATCCGGCAGCTACAGCTCCTGTTAGACCCCTAGCCTGGGAACCTCCATATGCCACAGGTTCAGCCCTAGATAAGGCAAAAAGACCAAAAAAAAAAAAAAGACATGTACCTTTTCACCCAGATTTAATGATTATGAAGATTTTACTGTGTCTGCTTTACCTGCTCCTTTATTTCACTGTCTTTTTGAATTTTTAAGAAGTAAATCTCACCCTGTGCACTCTTAGAAAATTAAGCATCTCTAAAAAGTATGGATGTTTTCTTTCATAACCACAATTGCTATCATCTCACTTAACAAAACAGATTAATTCCTGCTGTCATCTGAATTCAGTCCAAATCAGGTTTCCTGGATTGTCTCAAATATCTTTTGATCTTCCCACAAAACGCATACTAGTTACGAAGGGGAACTACTAATTTTATGGTAGAGAAACCTGGAGGGCACCACCCTAACCAAATGATCAGAGTTTACCATCACCTTTTAATGGCAGGTCCTTCCTGCAGGATGCACTGACAGGCCTGGCATTGCCCAGTGATGTCCTGGCAAAGGCATGGCCTGGACTCAAACAGGAGGAGACATCAGACAGGCGTACCCAAGGCACAGTCTACAAACCAAATTAACTACTATCTTCAAAATGTCAGGGTCATGAAAGAGGTGAGGAGACATGACAGTTAAATGAGACAGGGATCTTGGATTAGATTCTGGAACAGTAAAAGGATGTTATTTGGGTAACTGACTTAACTTGAGATTAGTTAACTAAACCTATAGGTTAGTTAATAGTGTTATATCAGTGTTTATTTCCTGGTTTGGATCATCATATTATGGTCATAGATGCCATTCACACTTGGGGAGGCCGAGTGAAGGATACAAAAGGACTTGCCCTGTTTTTGAAGACAAATTATTTCAAGTAAAAAGTTAAGTCTTTTAAAGGATGTTTGATTCACATTAGGATCCAAGTTCATTATACAATTGGTTTGTTATGTTTTAGGGAGTAGACAGTATAATTAATTTTAACTTGCTATCTTAAATAATCACGAAACTGATTACCTGATAGCTTTCTTTTTTTCCTTCTCTCCTCCTTTGTCTACATTTTGAGACTTTTTTCTGAACTAGTTCTTCAAATTCCTGACCTGATATTACTTATTTTTTTTGTTTTGCTTTACTGGATTGCAAGAGACTCGCGTTTTTGTTGACTCTGAGTATTTCAGATAAGTTGCAGGCCTCTGTTTTCATCTCCATCACTGCAGCTCCCCAGTTAAAGATCTCCGATGACCGGCTGACTGTGGTTGGAGAGAAGGGCTATTCCATGGTTCGGGCTTCTCATGGGGTTCGAAAGGGTGCCTGGTACTTTGAAATCACGGTGGATGAGATGCCACCAGACACTGCTGCCAGACTGGGCTGGTCCCAGCCCTTAGGTAAGCTGGGGCCATAATGTGGACATGGCAGCCAGGGGAGTTATAGACCATCTGGCTCAGCTTCATGACTCTTGGACTTACTGGACTGTGGGCAGAAAACCCAGCTCCTGAGGGTTTAGGTGGTTTTGTAGTTCCTGGGAATATTTTCATAATTCTTTGCTTGTTAGAAATAGTTTGTTAGCTATTTTACAAAATTGGCCAAAAAATAAGAAAGGAGTAGAGCCTTTTCCTTTAGCAACTTAGAGTTAACTTGTAGTCCTGACTTCCTGTATATCTTTTTATTGGACAGGTAACCTTCAAGCTCCTTTAGGTTATGATAAATTTAGCTATTCTTGGCGGAGCAAAAAAGGAACCAAGTTCCACCAGTCCATTGGTAAACACTACTCTTCAGGCTATGGACAGGGAGATGTCCTGGGATTTTATATCAATCTTCCCGAAGACACAGAGACGGCCAAGTCTCTGCCTGATACCTATAAAGATAAGGTGAGTCTGTCCTTCCCGTAGATTCCTGGGTTTGAAGCCCCTGGCAGTTGATGCCTGCAGCTATGTGTTCTCTTGTGAGGCAGATCCACCATTTACGTCTCAGCCAACATTCATTATGAAAATTAACATAATACCCAAGCATTCCTCCATTCAAGCAGCCCACCTGTTTATCCATCTTTTTTTAAATTGGGGGGCTTTTTTTTTTTTTTGCTTTTTTTAGGGCCGCACCTGCAGCATATGGAGGTTCCCAGGCTAGGGGTCTAATTGGAGCTGTAGCCACCAGCCACAGCCACAGCCACAGCAGCACAGGATCCGAGCTGTGTCTGCGACCTATACCACAGCTCACGGCAATGCTGGATCATTAACCCACTGAGCAAGGCCAGGGATCAAACCCACAACCTCATGGTTCCAAGTCAGATTCATTAACCACTGCACCACGATGGGAACTCCCATCTTTTTAAAAAAATTTTTTTTTTGTGTGTGTTTTTAGGGCTGTACCCTTGGCATATAGAAGTTTCCAGGCTAGGGGTCGAATCAGCAGTAGCCACCGCTATACCCCAACCACATCAGTGCCAGATCTTATCCATGACTTATGCCACAGCTTGCAGCAACCCACTGAGCAAGGCTAGGGATCAAACCAGCATCTTCATGGATACTAGTCAGGTTCTTAACCTGCTGAGCCACAGTGGGAACTCCTATCCATCTTTTTGTTTGTTTGTTTGTCTTTGTTTTTTGCTGTGGCATGCAGCAGCTTGATGTGGGGGTTGCAGTTCTCAGACCAGGGATTGAACCTGGACCACAGCAGTGAAAGCACCAAGTCCTAACCACTTAGACCACTGGTGAACTCCCTATCATTTTTTTTGTTTCTTTTGTTTTTGTTTTTGTTTTGTTTTGGGTCGCGTTCTGGGCATTTGGAAGTTCCTGGGTTGCTGATCAAATCCATGCCATAGCAGTGACCCCAGCCACACAGTGACATCAGATCCGTAACCCGCTGCATGTCGACGGAACTCTCCTTTCCTTTTTTTTTTTTTTTTTTTTTAATGTGCTTGGGAGAATATTGCAGCCCTCAGTACAGCGCTCACTGGGTTAAGGATCCAGCATTGCCGTGAGCTGTGGTGAATGAAGGTCAAAGACTCAGTTCAGATCTGGCGTGGCTGTGGTGTAGTGGCAGCTGCTGCTCTGATTTGACCCCTAGCCTAGGAACTTCCATATGCCACGGGTGTGGCCCTAGAAAGAAAAAAAAAAGTTAAAGAAAACATACTAATTTTAAGTATACATTCACTGAGCTTTGACTTTGGCCCAGACCCCTGTGGAGCTGTCCAATCATATCACCCCAGGAAGTTCCCTCACACTCTGTCCCAGTCAGTCCCAGCTCCTACCGCCACTTAAGCCACACATGTGCCTGCTTTTACAGTACACAGAGGTCTGTAGTTACCTCAAGGGTAATGTAGGAACCTTTAAAATTATTTACCCATTCATTATAATTTGATTTTATAATTTGAATAAGCAATTAATATGTTCATAAAATAGAATACTGTGGATGTGGTCCAAAACTATACCTCTACAGATATAAAATGACCTCAGGTATATATTGTTGGATGCAAAAGTCAGGGTGCAAAACAGAATGGATACCATGCTACCGTTTATATGCCTTTTGTTTTGGAAGATATTAACAGATGCCTAGACTTCCTAGAAGGATACCAGGACACTGGAGCAGTGATTGCTTTTGGCAGCAGGAACTGAGTGTTGAGGGACACAGGGGTTGAGAGACTCTTTTAATTTTACATTCTTGTGCATCTTTTGAAATTTTTTCACCATGCTCTGTATATGCATGTGTGAAGAAATTCAAGTAAAAAAAATTAATGTCATAGTTCCCGCTGTGGCACAGCAGGATTGACGGCGTCTCTGGAGCGCTAGGATGCAGGTTCACTCCTTGGCCTGGCACAGTGGGTTAAGGATCTGGTATTGCCCTGAAACTGCAGCTTAGATCTGATCCCTGACCTGGGAACTCCATAGGCCGTGGGGCGGCCAGAAAGAAAAATAAAAATAATGTCCCATATTTGTCTGGGAGTGAATGGTTAAACAGACTCTTGGGGAGTTCCCGTCATGGCTCAGTGGTTAATGAATCTGACTAGGAACCATGAGGTTGCGGGTTGGATCCCTGGCCTTGCTCAGTGGATTAAGGATCCGGCGTTGCCGTGAGCTGTGGTGTAGGTTGCAGACGCGACTCGGATCCCGCGTTGCTGTGGCTGTGGAGAAGGCCGGCGGCTACAGCTCCTGTTAGACTCCTAGCCTGGGACCCTCCATATGCCGCGAGTGCGGCCCTAGAACTGGCAAAAAAGAAAAAAAAAGGCAGACTCTTGGGAACCAGTAAGAAAGGCATGACCCAGTGACAACCTGTGAGAGAACCAGGAAGGAATTGGGAGGGAAGGAAGTGGTCCCCAAATCTGAGGAATGAAAACATTGAATAAGCATCTGCCATCTGGTAGTTCTTAGGAAGAACACAGCTGTTCAAAATCCAACCGAGCTGGCTCTGCAGAGATTTTATTTCTGTTCAGAACAGAGACTCAGTGCTGTTTGTGTGAATCTGGCTTTTTTTCTTTTCATGGTGATAGAGCTGATGCTTCAGTGTTTCTCTTTTTTCTCTCTCGGTTTTCAAGGCTTTGATAAAGTTCAAGAGTTACTTGTATTTTGAAGAAAAAGACTTTGTGGATAAAGCAGAGAAGAGCCTAAAGCAGACTCCCCATAGCGAGGTGAGTCTTGGTCCTCAGAGTGTCACAGGTAGAAGCGTTTGAAGACCGGGTCCGTCCCCCTTGTTAGGAAAGTGAGGGAAATGAGGAGATGGTGAGATTCCTGTTGACATGCCCACAAGGCCAGTGCTCTCCTGCCTGCTGTGCTCTGCTCTGCTGGGCTGCTCGCTGCTGCTGTGGGGGCAGGGGGTGGTGGTGACCCTGGGTCCTTAGAGAAAAGGGCAAAAAACGGCAGTCCAGTAAGCAAGGAGGCAAGTCAGGGCTACTTACTGTTTATCAGAGGAGGAATCAAGTGCAGAGGGAAGAGCCGTTGTAGGAGGGGTGGGGCCTCGCCCTGTGACCCCGGGGCACAGGAGCTGTGAAGGCGCCTTCCGCGTCTTCTAGAACTTTCCCTACCTCCCTTCCCCAGCATTGCTGGGAGCATGTCTGCCCCAGGTTGTTGCACGATCGAAGAAGGGCTGGGACATCTGGACCAACCACAGGGGCCAAAGGTAAAAAGAGAAGGAATGGAAAAAATTCTGAGCTGGAAACATTTTCTCATAAAAATTCTGTGGCGCCACCTATAATAGAAGTGAATGTAGGAGAGATAAATTAGGGCTCCAGTCTCCCTTTAGGAGGGAAAAGTCGTAAAGAGAACCAGTCAGTCAATCCAGGGATGCTAAAGCCAGAAAATACAGCCAGGCAGAAGACAGCTTTTCCTGGAAAAAGAAAGTTACTTCAGAAAAAAGAGCCTTTTCTGAAGTCTACCTGCAGTGGTTAGGAGAAAATTGAGGACAGTTTTGAGAGAGAACACAAGGAAATGAGGACTCAGAGACTTTGACAGAAGCTCTTACAAGATTTTCAAAGTAGAAATGCAGAGGTGAGAACCAGAGGCACTCAGCGAAGGAGAAAAATAAATAAGCTTGTAAGTTAAGAGATCAGTGGAAGACCGATTACTCTTTATAAATACAATATAATGAATAGTGGAAAGTAGCATAGGAATTCAGAAAGCAGATAAACCTGGAGACCAACTAGAAGAATGCATATAGATGTGCTCTGAAAAGTCTAAGGTATTATATAAATGTCAGACATTGCTGTTACACAAGCTGTATGCCATTCTTAGGATTCTTTGCAAGTGCTGCCACCATACTGGTAATAAAAGGTCCTCCAACAGAGTTCTCTTTCCATTTGTTCTGTTTTTAAAATTTGAAGTAAAATGATGGTTTTTGTTTCAGATCATTTTTTATAAAAATGGTGTCAACCAAGGTGTGGCTTACAAAGATATTTTTGAGGGGGTTTACTTTCCGGCCATCTCGCTATACAAGAGCTGCACGGTATGTATGGTCTCTTCATCATCTAAACATGGCTTGAGGGAAATAGGTGAATGGTTGTGGCGAAAGAGCCACCGAGTGTGTTCTAGAAAGCAATATGAAAAGCCTAGGAGTAAGATGGGAACATGTTCCTACTGTCAACCTTTGCTCCAAAAACACATGGGTGCTTTAAGAAGCATTTCCCTATAGATAAATAGGTAGTTATTGTGCCCCATACTTTTCCCTCTGGATGCTCTGTGTAGTAAATGATGCCAGTCAGTGTAAAGCATACAGAGTAGGAGTTCCCGTCGTGGCTCAGCAGAAAAGAGCCCAGCTAGTATCCATGGAGATACAGGTTTGATCTCTGGCCTCGCTCAGTGAGTTAAGGATCTGGCGTTGCCGTGAGCTGTGGTGTAGGTCGCAAATCCAGCATGGCTGTGGTTGTGGTGTAGGCCAGCACCTGTAGCTCCAGTTCGACCTGGGAACTTCCATATGCCGCAGGTGTGGCCCTAAAAAGGAAATAAATAAATGAGTAAAAATTAAAGCATACAGCGTAGGTATACACATAAGTCGGTTTGGTATTATATGTCGTGATAACCTACCATCATTAGGTAGTAACTGTTACTTCTGTTGATTTAAAAAAAGATGATACAGCACGAAGGGGACTATCATTTGAACCTGTTAGTTTAAAACAAAATTACTTGAAAAGGCAATGTATGGAAGGTTCTATGTATGTACTTTTAGTTTGTCAGTAGCTACCATTGAAGTAGTATAGGGTTATCAAGAGAAATCAAAACAAGTCTATTTTATTTACCTAATTCTTGATGGCTAATAGGGTGCCAGCCACTTCTAGTAATATTAATATGTGTCATTTGTTCCAGTTGTACCCTGAGTATCATAGCTACAGTTAAAGAGAAAATTTTGCCATGTCACATTAAGGTTTTCACAACTTTCTCCTGTTTCTTCATGTGCGCTTGGATTGAATTTACCCCAGGTCTCCATCAACTTTGGACCATGCTTCAAGTATCCGCCGAAGGATCTGGCTTATCGCCCCGTGAGTAGCATTGAACATGTCTGCATGCATCCTCAGTCTCTGCTGCTTCTCAATACGGTCACTCTCTTCTCACCTCATTGCCCTGTTCCTTGTTCCTCCCGCAGATGAGTGACATGGGCTGGGGCGCCGTGGTCGAACACACTCTGGCTGACGTTTTGTATCACGTGGAGACCGAAGTGGATGGGAGGCGGAGTCCCCCCTGGGAACCCTGACCAAGCCCTCTTTTCTGTGCAGACACGGACTTTTCTGGGGAATAACACGAGGGGGTTTTATTTTTTTTTACCTGTTGCAAACGTTTTCCGGAAGACACTGCAGAACACAGCTTTTGCTGTAGCAAGTTAAAGGCCAAGTGGCCCTGGGAGACTCTCTGCCCTGCAACACTCCCCTCAGTGATGGCTCTCACTCTGCGCCACAGCCCTGCAGCCGCTGGCCTGGGATCCCTCCTGGGCCCCGCACACTGGGGCCATACCACCTACTCCACCAGCTGGGACTTGTTATCTTATGGCGTTGTCTAAGGAATGGGTGGTCTTGTCCAAGTAGCTAACTTATTTAAAGACATTTCCTTCTGTGCGCATTGCCTCCATCCCACCAGATTCCAAAGGAGGTGGTGGGCCTGTTTCCCAGAACAGCCAGAATCAGTGGCTGTATTCTAAACCCATCTAAAAGCCCTTTCCTTTTGGTGTGGGTGTGTGTTTATTATTAATTTTGAGATATACTTTTGAACACTGGGATCTCTGAAGCTACTAGGTCTGTAGAACTGTAATTGTGAAAGGAACTTGCTTGCAGCTTTAACAGTTAGAAACTCTTCCCAAATAAAACTTGTCTTTGAGTGTGTGGGGCACTTTGCTTCCCTTTCAGGTTGAGTTCCGTGTGATGACAGCTTCGGAAAGGTGGCCATTCTGAGGAAGGGGAGCCAGCCTTGGAATAAAGAGACAGGTTTCTCTCTCCACACACCCCCGCCCCTTGCTTCATTTCCTCCAGCCAACTCAGCCACCCAACTGGACTCCGAAGGTGAATAGGAGTTTGAGTGGATTAATGGTCTTGGATTTTCTGCCATGGCGCAGTGGGTTAAAGATCCAGCTGGAGCGGCTCGGTCACTGTGGAGGTATGGGTTAGATCCCTGGCCTGGTGCAGTGGATTAAAGGATCTGGCACTGCCACAGACAGCTGTGGCAGAGGTCACAACTGTGACTCACATTCAGTCCCTGGCTTGGGAACTTCCATATGCCACAGGTACAGCCGTGAAATTAAAAAATAAATTTTAAAAAGAAGGGTTAATGGTCTCCTTCCAGCCCTTCCCTTTGAACTTGTGTGTTGATCTGTGTAGGTTTTCTTTCCGCCTGGCTTACCTTCCTTTGTGATAGCTGATGATTAAAGGGCAATTTTCAGAAGACTAGAAACTGGAGTGTAAGATCGAGTCTTCCCCTGGGGTCCTTATGTGCTTCCCGCCCCAATCCATCAGCGGTAATGCAGGACCCCAGGATGGCCACAGACTTCCCTGTGTGTAACGTCCTACCTAGGTAGTAGGCAGAGTGATTCACCAAGGGTCAGGTCATATGTTGCCAAGGATAACCATATGTGACACCTGTTTAAGAAATTTCCCAAATTTCAAGTGACTGTTGATATCTTAAAACAGAGGCTTTGTCTAATGTATTTGACTCCTAATGTGTCACCCAGGCCCTTCCGTGTCTCTTAACAGGAAACCTAGCAGATGAGTCTGATCTCAGGCTGAGGTCTGTTCGTTCCTGGCTGGTCTTAAAAAGAAGCTTGTAAAGCTTCTGGATCATCAGGGTTTGAAGAACTCTAAGTAAATGAGGGTGGTGCTATTTAGAGGAAGCTGGAGGTAAATTCTTTGTAATATAAATTGCTACATTTATAAATTGTACACCCACTTTCCATTTAAATGATAAAATTAAGGTTTTATACATTACCTTCATAAATCAAAGTTTACAGAAATGATTTTGCCTGTTTATACTTCATATTCTTTTGGTTTTTGTTTTTTTGGTCTTTGGGGGGGGGGCGCACCCACGGCGTATGGAGGTTCCCAGGCTAGGGGTCCAATTGGAGCTGTAGCTGCCGGCCTTCGCCACAGCCACAGCAACGCGGGATCTAAGCCGCGTCTGAAACCTACATCACAGCGTACAGCAACGCCGGATCGTTAACCCACTGATTGAGGCCAGGGATCAAACCTGCGTCCTTGTGGATACTAGTCAGATTTGTTTCCACTGAGCCACAACGGGAACTCCTATACTTCATTTTCTTTGTGTTCTGATAAGGTTCGTTTGAAGAGATCAAAGAATACTCAGTCTTCATATAGTCCTATATGAAATGGTTTCTGTAAGCAGATCATCACTGACAACTCATTTTATTCCAATGTAAAATCAGACAAGTGAGAAAAGATCTCCCCAGGCACCTCAAAGGCACAGTTGCAGTTTGAAAAACACAAATTATAACCGAACTCAAAACCATGGTGTGTGTTGAAAACCCATATCTTTACTGTCAGCCTGTTCTCTTGAAACCAGAGTGGATGTTGTTCCACATGTCTTTCAGCAGGTACCCATTTTCTTTTAGCTGGGAGTAGATGGTAATTCTGTTCTAGAAATACTTCTACAATTACCCGTTTCACTCTGAAGCTCCTGGCTGGACAAACATAATTTCATCTATGTAAAAAATAGACTACTAAGAAATAATCTGAATAAATAACAATAAATCAGTAACCTCAATAAATACCCACATTCCTGCTATTGCTAATTTGTTTAATAAATAAACTAGAGCTCTAATTCCAAATGGTGTATATCGCCCTAGTGGAAAAGCCTCCAATGATAACGGTCAGGTTTTCAGCGTATGTATACATTTTAGCCACATCTCAACTTATATTTTTAAAGTATAAATTCTCTGAATCTGAAAATCTTGGACAGGGATTTTGCTGTCACCCCCAATTACCCCTTCCAGCCATCTCCTCCGAAATAGTAAAACGTTGACCTGTTGAAGCAGAGAAATCAGCAGGCCTGAGTGGTGCTGAGAGGTGATATAATTGACTCTGAACTAAAAATTCAGTTCCCTTTTCAGATCGAAACAATCACTGATGGGAAAGTAGTAAAATTTACTTTTGTTTAACTTTATTTTAGTTAATACCATTCAGTCACTCCCTTTTGATTCTGTCCTTTTAATTAGGTAAATAAAAATCTTTAGTCATACCTTCATCTTCCAGTGCCCATTAATCAGCTACCAGCCACAGAGTTCTTTTAAGAACTGATTTGGGCTTGTGCATATGATGCAAATTAAGTTTTTATGGAAGATTCTGGTAACAGATTCCATGTAATTAAATGACCAAAGTCCCCAGCAGTTTTTCCTTTGAACAAGGTAGGGGATTTAGGTTAACTAATTAAAATCTTAGTCCATGGCTCCTTAGTATGAAGATGCAATTTACTAGAGTGGATTTTAGGAGTAGAATTTTAAAACAGATGCAGACAGAAATGTTAGTTACGATTCTTTATTCTGACTGCAACTCTGGAAGAATGGAACCACTCTATTAATTAGTTTTGTATTTCTTCCTCAAGTTACCATGGACTAGACTTCTGGAAGGCAGCTGCTTGTTCTGTGGCTCAGCTTGCTACCCATCTGGTGGACGAGCAGAGGGTGGCGGGAGGCCCTTGCCTAGGACCTGCCATGTGTGCACATGCTGCCCACAGGGATTGGAGCTCTTGAGCTCATCAAGCATGACGTCCCTATCCTCTGACCCTGTGTCAGCCAACAGCATTATAAAGATGTTTTTTAGGTAGACACGAAAGGGCTCAGAAGAAAGTTTTACAAATATTTTGGGACCCCCCCCCAACCTTCATTTTACAGCTAATCAGTGAATGAAGTTAGAAGAGCCTTGCCCCCATTTTCTTGGTACTAAAATGTTACCCATCTGAGTTCTGGTATCGTATTTGACACACACCACTGCACCACCCCACTGTCCCCAGATGAAGGTCTTTAACAGCCTTGCAGGCTTTCGGCAGGAACCTCTTCGTGAGCCTGCAGGCCAGAAGCCTTTGGCAGTGGCGGGCTGGGCTTTAACACCTGGCTTCCAGAGCAGGGCGGGACTCCAGGCGCTTTCGCAGATGATTGGCAAAGTCCACCTGGGTCTGCGATAGGACCTGGTTTATGATGGTCTTCGGCAGCCATCCCTAGAATTAAGAAGAATTCAGCCAGCCTGTGGGTGACCTTCCACTTGTCACCACCGTGCCCTGTCACACGTTCTGGGTTGCCTGGGCTTGGTCTCCCCAGCTCTATGCATGCACCCTACACTTGATCAGAGTCCAGAGCTGGTGGACTGCGTTACTGCCTTGCTGTCATGACAGCCTCAGAGCACAGGATTTGCTGTCCAGACAGATTGCAGCCCCCTATTCCCAGCTGGGTGGTCCTAAGCTAGTTTCCAGACCTTTGGAGGCCTAAGTTCCTTTCTAAAATAACTACAGAATTGAACTTTGACATGAGAAGTAAGAAGAAGCCACTACAGGCTTCGGAGGTGATGGAGTAACAGGCCATCACTCAAGTCTCTTCCCTCTGCAACAATGATTCTGTAAGTGGGGGAGTACTTTCCTGTTCTGTGTGGTGTGATGTGGGGAAGGTAAGAGCCCACCTCCTGTGCCCCTTACCTTGAGGTCAATGCTGAGCAGCCAGGTGAGTTTGGTCTTCGAGGGGCTTCCAGCCAGGGGGTGGAGCACCATGCAGGTGGGGCCGTGCTCAGCTCTGCCAGGTGAAGACAAGTTGGGTCAGGAGGACAGGTCAGAGTTCTCTAATGCTGACTGGTTATACTAGCTATGTTCCTCAAGTACCTTGTCTTTCCCAGGTCTAGTCAGGGGAGTGTCCTTTGCCAAGGGTTGGTGTGGTTACCAGCTCGTCAGATCAAACTCTGACTGGTGCTGGAGCTGGAACCTGGAGGCATTCTGTGGTGCCTTTTAGTTGCTGGAAGACAGGCAGATTGGGAAAGTGTCCAGGGTGGTGGCTGGGGCCCTTGGGAAACTCTGGTATCAGCTATGTTCTGAGTGGTATGGGTTCTGTTTAACCAAACGTAGAGTCATACCAGAGCATACCAGCTAAATCTCAGCCCTAGGTCTTGTTTTAGAAAATTACTAAGGTTCTTCAGGAGTTCCCACTGTGGCTCAGCAGGTTCGATCCCTAGCCTTGATCAGTGGGTTAAGGATCTGGTGTTGCCATAAGCTGTGGTGTAGGTAGCAGACATGCCTTGGATCTGGTGTGGCTTGGCTGTGGCTGGCGGCTGTGACTCCTATTCCACCACTAGCCTGTGAACTTCCACATGCCGCACCAGCGGCCCTTAAAAATCACTAAGTTTCTTCAACTTGCCAGAAGGACAAACTTCATGTAAGTGTGGCCAGTCTTGTCTTCCTCCCCTTCTATAGAAAAGGGAGACTCTTCCGTTGGGAAGAGGGTAGGAAACCAAGGATTAGTTTCTTGGAGCCAGGGGTCCCTCACATGCTTGGCCTGTGCATGTCCCTGGCCTGTGTTTAAAAAAGGGAGCTTTTGAGTCTGCTGCCAGTATTACCTGATGACACCCTTCTGCTCAGGCATCTCCCCAAAGTCTGTGGCCATGCCAGCCAGCACGCACACGGAGCCCCGGCGCTTGGTACAGCGCACACTCACAAAGTCTCGGGGCCCCACAAGGTTGCCTGCTGCCTCTGCAGCCAACTCATGGGTGATGACTGTGTCTTTTCCGATCTTCTGCAGGATCTGCCAGAATGCAAGGAACCAGCATCACTACTCAGCCAGGCGGGGGGTGGCAGGGCACCACCCCAGCTTGCAGTCCCCACTGCAGCCACCCTTCCCACCGGGCCTCCCCACCTTGATCTCCTTGACATTGGGGTTCCACTCGCCCATGGCCTCCATGCGCTCCACAAGCTCTTCATAAAGCCTCTCCATGGGCTGGTCCACCACCACCTCCAGCCGGAACACCTTGCCCACGTCTGGGATCACTTTACTCAGCACTTCGTCCCCATTCGCCTATTGGAGGGAAAGAGGAGACGCAAGGTAAAGGTTTGAGAAAAATATCCCCAGCCTAGGACATGTAGATAGTGCCAGCCAAGGCAGGAGGGGAACAGCCAAGAGAACTCTAAGCTGAGCCTGCGGAAGCCTGGAACTGTCTCTTGATTAAGGTAAAGGAGTTCCCTCTGGCTCAGAGGGTTAAGGATCCTACATTGTTACTGCTGCTGCTCGGGTCCCTGTTGTGATGCAGGTTCGACCCCTGGCCCAGGAACTTCCACATGTCATGGGCACAGCCAAAAAGACAAAAAAAAAAAAGGTAGAGGGGGTCATTTGCAGAAGCCTCGTACATCTGCTGAAGACTCAAGAGGTAACTTGCCTGTTCCCTGGGCCCTTTCTTCTTGGGGGTAAATGTTGAAGGGTGTGGGTAGGTCGACCTGGGAAGGCCCTTCCTGGACTTCAGAAGCCCAGAAGTGCTGAGAGAGACAAGCCTGGAAGTAGGGAATGTGGTCAGCAACCAGCTAATTTCACACAGTGGTTTTTTCAGTCCGGTTCCTCGTTTTACACCAGAAGGATGTCGGGCCAGAGAAGGTCAGCGCAATGCTCAGGACCCTTGTTTAAGAGCAGAGCTGGGCCTAGAGCCAGGTCTCCTCACTCCCAACCTAGCCATCTGTTAGCCGAGAACTTGGAGAAGGAAATCTCACCTGGACTTTGGCCAGTGGGCAGCATGGGAGCTTTTGGTGAAGATAAAGTCACCAAGTCTTAATAGAGCCATTGGCCTTTAACATGCCCCTTGTTACTGCTCCCGGTGAAGGTGCAGTGGTCAGGGGCAGAGCACCCAGACGGCCTGGGCCGCCTGTATTCTAGTCCAGCCCTGTTGTCAGTGAGCCCGGATGGCCCTTGCAAGCTCAGCCCCAGGGTGGGCTAAGAGCACAGACACTGCACATTGGCACTGGGACTTCTGCCCCCAGAGTCCCCATTGCACGGTCTGAATGGGCGTACAGTGCAGCTGGAGGGTAGATAAGGATACAGGAACAGTGTTCTTTTCTTTCTTTTTTTGCTTTTGAGGGCTGTACCCATGGCATGTGGCAGTTTCCAGGCTAGGGGCTGAATCAGAGCTGCCGCTGCTGGCCTACACCATAGCCACAGCAACACCAGATCTGAGCTCTATCTGCAACCTATGTTGAAGCTCACCGCAACGCTGGATCATTAACCCACTGAGCGAGGCCAGGGATCCAACTGGTATCCTCATGGATACCAGTCGAATTTGTCACCACTGAACCATGACAGGAACTCCAGGAACAGCGTTTCTCAAATGCGAGTCCCCAGGGTGTCTTTGATGGGAGGAGTGGGTATCTGGGGCTATAGTCTTGGGAAAGGAGAATTCTCAAGTGAAAACTGCTTGCTCCCCATTGACCACTGCACGAAGCAGGGCTTTGGAAGCAGCTGCATGTCCCAGCTGGCCTTGAGGATGGCACTGAGACGGTGAGCAGCTGTGGGTTCCTCCTTGGCCATCCTACCTGCCGGCTCTCCTTCTTCCAGCCCTCCTGGTTGCTGAGGATGTCCAGCGCCTTCTTCATGGCCTCCTCTCCCTGCTGGATATAGGCCAGTTCTTGGTCACTGTAGAGAGTGTCTTCCAGCTGAGAACCTGGATACAAAGCCAAGGAGAGATTGAGCTTCCTCGCCTCCTGCCAGCTTTCATCCCTTAGATCTCTGAGGAGCCAAGGCCAAAGCCATAGCCTGCAGGTCAGGTTAGACACAGGTGACAGGGAGGAGGTCTGGCCTTGAGCAAGCCCCTCCCCATCTTCTCAAAGTGAGTGAAAAAGGCCTGGGGACAGGATCCACATGCACAAGGTTTGCAGCCACCAGGGAGCCTCCTGCCCCTGGTAATAAGCCCAGAAACCTCAGCACTTACCAAGCAGAGAGCTCCCACGTCGAACCTGGTTAATCCACGACCCTGAGGTTGGGCCCCCCAGGGCCCTCCGGTTCAGCTCCTGTCCAAGGGTCAGCACCGCCTGGTACCTCAGGCCTGCGGGGAAAGGAAGGGAAGGGAACTTAGGTGTGGGAAGCCGCTTAGGGATGGGCCATTCCAGCCCTTCATCTCAGAGGAGGAGGAAACTGACCTGGGGAGGAAAGTGACTTGATCAGGAACACAGATCCCTAGTAGGGACTTGAACTAGAGTAACCCCTGGTTCGGGGCTCATGACCTGCAGCCAGGATGCCTCCAGGGCCTAGAAACCTGCCTTCAAACTGGACTGGCCAGGCCTGGAGGCAGGGGCCACACCCAAGCTTGCTACAGTCTCCTTGAAAAGGTGAGAAGCTTTGTACAACCAAAAAAATGGTGTTACAGAAGGGGAACAACAGAGACATGCCCCCTGAGGCCTGTGTCCAGCCAGCAGCAGGGGGGCCTCTGTGTTGAGCAACTGCTCATTGGGCTCAGGTGGACTTGCTGACACAGCGAGGACAGCCCCACGCCGGGTACAGGTCTTCCAAGCGTGGCTTCCAGCTAAACAGTAGCCAGTTCACCCCAATGTAATTGGAAAGGACTTTTTTTTTCCTTATCTGGGGCGCACCCACAGCATATGGAAGTTTCCAGGCCAGGGACTGAATCCCAGCCGCAGCTGTGGCAATGCCGGATCCTTTACCCACTGCTCTGGGGCTCGAACTGGCAACACCACAGAGACAAGCAGGATGATTAACGCACTGCACCACAGTGGGAACTCCAGAAAAGTCTCATTTAGATTGGTTTGTGGTCCCTTCGATGACAGCAAGGGATTGACTCAAATGACCCTGGGTCCTTTAGCATCTGACCCCTGCCTCCTGATAACTCCGCATCTCACCCACCTTCTCTGCCTGCTCTTCTGCAAGTGGCAGCTTGATATGGGATCTCAACTCCCAGACCAGGGATAGAACCCGGGCCACAGCGGGGAAAGCACCAAGTCCTAACCACTAACCAGCAGGAAATTCCCTTACTCCCCTTTCTTTTCCTTCTCCACTCTCCTCCCTGCCCCTGTCTCGGGCTTGCCAACGCTGCTAGTTGGAGTCCAGGCTTACTCCCTCCTCTGCCATCGTGGCCAGAACTTGCCTGCTGCCCTTGGTGCCAATCGTAGAGGAAGGTTAAGTCAGGGAGAGTTCCAGACAGCCTGTAGCCCTGGAGGGGAGGCTGGAAATGACTCGATCTGGAAGGAACACGGGTTCCTTAGTACCCAGCCCAGCTCTTCAGTTGCGGGGAACTGAGATCCAGAAGGGAAGAAACCTGCACAGGTTCACCCAACGAGAGGCACAGCCGGGCCCAGATCCCAGGTGACCTGCCCCCCAGTTCCGTACTCTTTCCCACCAAACGTCCCCAGGAGCTCACCCTTCATGTTGCGCACGTGTCTGTAGGAGCTCCCGGCACACAGCTTAAATGTCGCTAGGAGCATTGTTTCCTGGCAGCGGAGGCAGATGTGGAGGCCGGTACTGCTGCTTGGTTGCCTCTGCTCTCAGGGCGGGCTTCTCCTGTCCTTCCTGAGCCTGTTAGAGTTGGTCTCTGGTCCTGCAGCTGTGGCCAGACTGTGTTCTTGCGTCTTAAATGCCTCCAGCTGAAGGTTGTGTTTCATCATCTGGAGATAAAAAAGCCATCACTCAACCTTGCAAGGGAAGGGGCCAAGGATAGAGAGATTGCCTCACAAACAGCCTTTGGGCATTTGGAGGGGGGTGGGGGAAGGCAGTGCATAGAAAGGAGTAAGGAGGCTGATGCCTGATTGGGTGGAGGCAGGAGAGCGAAGAAAGAACAGCAGATGTCACGTCAGTTTAGAAAAAAGTATACACCATGTGACAGTGGTTCTCAAGCAGCCTGAGTGGTGCAGTTTAAAATGAGCTTTGGGAGCCCCTGCTGTGACACAAGGGGATCGCAGCATCTTGGGAGCCCTGGGACTTGGGTTTGATCCCCTGCCTGGCACAGCGGGTTAAAGGATCTGGCGTTGCTGCATCTGCAGCTTAGGTCGAGACTGCAGCTTGAATCTGATCCCTGGCCTGAGAGCTCCATATGCCACAGGGTGGCCACAAATGGAAAAAAAAAAAGCGCAGCTTTGTAGCCCTCGTGCCAGACTTAGTAAGTCCATAATTGAGGCTCTAAAATCTATATTAAAAAAAAAAAGATTCCCAGGTGCTTGCCACGAAGGTATTCAGTGAACTGGACACAAGACTTCGAGAAATTCTACTGTCGGGGAGTTCCCAGGGCATCTGCCCGGAGAACCTAGCCGAGCAGAGGGGCTGGAAGTCGAGGGAGAAATGTGGCTCCCACCTGGATCTACAAGAACCAAATCCTGGTCCCTGCAGGTGCTGACCTATAGTACACCCTGAAAGGAATTCAGGAAGAAACCAGGATGAGGCACTTTGTGCTCTGGAAAAACAGCCAAAATGAGCCCTGAGGTAGTTAACTATATTTTCAAGGGAAATTTTTTATGACTCTGGATCCTTGCATCTTCCCACACTTAGAAAACACTAAAATCATGAACAGAGATACCTGCTGCTTGTGACCAGCAGCAGCCTTATCCCAAAATGTGTGCTTGATTGTAAAATATGTGCTGGATATTCACCTAAATTACATATACCGATCTCGCTCCAAACAACCCCCACCCCCATCTCCCATTTCTACTTCTTTAGTGCAGTTCCTCAGAGCCATCTGGGGCTGTCTTCCCGGCTATAGTCCTCAGTAAGTTGCCCAGTAAGACAAACTCACAGTTCTCATGTTGTACATTTTTTGCAGTTAACAGTTTTGGTGGCCATGCTGGAGCACAGAGCACACATCTTTCCTTCACTTGGACTCTGTGAGGTTTCAGAGGTGTGGTAACAGAATTTGGGTGAGTCTCTCTCCTGGTTCTCAGATCTCCTGATTATTACTTCATGATCTTGAGGGTTTTATTTTATTTTTGTCTTTTTAGGGCTGCACCCACGGCATATGGAGTTTCCCAGGCTAAGGGTCAAATCGGAGCTGTAGCTGCTAGCCTATACCACAGCCACAGCAACACCAGATCCGAGCCATGTCTGCAACCTACACCGCAGCTCATGGCAATGTCAGATCCTTGACCCGCTGAACGAGGCCAGGGATCAAACCCAAAACCTCTTGGTTCCTAGTCGGATTCACTTCCACTGCGACATGACGGGAACTCCTGTGATCTTGAGAATTTTATTTGGTGGTATATGACAGTACCTGTTCCCCTTACCCCGACCCAGTTGAAAGACACTGAGTGGTCTGTTCTGAGTGATTAGGTATGAGGCTGACCTAATGTCTTTTCTCAGCTGGGCTAAATAAGGGGTGACAGAAAGCCAACCGGATTCATGTAAAATACGAACAGAATTTATTTTTAAAAGTACTCACTTAAAAGGGAGCTGAAATAGGAAACTCACCTTGAAAAATGGGAACTAACCCTGAAAATGGCCAAAATGGGACTTTTTAAAAAAACTCATTCACTTGTTTTATTATTTAGATTCTAGATACAAGTCAGATTATGCAGCTTTTATATACAGATTATACAAAATATAATGTGTATAAAATACAGATTATACAAAATGTAACCTGTATACAGATTATACAACTCTCTGATTTATTTCACTTGGCATAATACTCTCCAGGTCCATTGATATTGTTACAAATTGCACAATTTTTGTTCTTATGGCTGAAAGTATTTCACATCTTCTTTGTTCATTTGTTTATGGACATTTTAGGTTGCTTCCATATCTTAGCTATTGTAGATAATGCTGCTAAGAACACTGGGGTGCATGTATCTTTTTAAATTAGTGTTTTCATTTTTTTTCTTTTTTCTCCTCACCTGTGGCATATGGAAGTTCCCAGGCCAGAGACTGAATCTGAGCCACATCTGCAGCCTATGCCACAACTGTGGCAATGCCAGATCCTTAACCTGCTTCCCTGGGCTGCGACCAAACCAGCAATGCCACAGAGACAAGCCAGATCATTAACCCACTGCTCCAATGTATTCATTCTTTGGGGAAGAATACCCAGGAGTGGAATTCCTAGGTCATATGATAGTTCTATTGGTTTCCCATATTGGCTGCCCTGATTTACATTCCCATCACCAGTGTACAAGGGTTCCTTTTCTCCACATCCTCATCAGTATTTGTTATTTGTGGCCTTTTTGATGCTAGCCATTCTGACAAGTGTGGGGTGATACCTCACTGTGATTTTGATTTGCTTTTCTCTATTGATTAGTAGTGTTGAACATCTTTTCGTGTGCCTGTTGGGCATCTGTATGTCTTTGGAAAAATGTTTATTCAGGTCTTCCTCCCATTTTTTGTTTGTTTTCTTTCTTGGTTGTGTCCACAGCTTGTGAATGTTCCTGGGCCAGGGATCAAACCAATACCATAGCAGCAACCCAAGCCATTGCAGTGACAGTGCTGGACCCTTAACCCACTGCACCACAAGAGAACTCCTCTTGTGCCCACTTTTTGAGTGGGTTGTTTGTTTTTTTGGTAGTGAGTCGAATGAGCTGTTTTTGAATTTTAGATATTAATTCTGTATCACCTGCAAATATTTTCTCCCATTCAGTACTTTTTTTTTTTTTGTCTTTTGTCTTTTTAGGGTCATACCTGTGGCATGTGGAGGTTCCCAGGCTAGGGGTTGAATCAGAGCTGTAGCTGCTGGCCTACACCACAGCCACAGCAACACAAGATCCAAGCCACATCTGCAGCCTACACCACAGCTCAGGACAATGCTGGATCCTTAACCCACTGAGCAAGGCCAGGGATTGAACCCGTGTCCTGTCTTCAAGGATACTAGTCAGGTTCATTAACCGCTGAACCAGGACGGGAACTCCCAGTAGGTTGTCTTTTTACTTTGTGAATAGTTTCCTTTGTTGTGAAAAAGCCTTTTTTTTTTCTAGGGTTGCACCTGTGGCATATGGAGGTTCTCAGGCTAGGGGTCTAATCGGAGCTGTAGCCAATGGCCTATGCCACAGCCACAGCAACGCCGGATTCTTAACCCACTGAGCAAGGCCAGGGATCGAACCCGCAACCTCATGGTTTCTAGTCGGATTCGTTAACCACTGAGCCATGACGGGAACTCCCCCCCCTTTTTTTTAGCTTTTAAATTTAATTAGATCCCATGTGTTTATTTTTGCTTTTGTTTCCTTTGCCTTAGGGGACAGATCCAAAATAATATTGCTATGATTCTCTATGACAGACACCTTTTTTTTTTTCTTTTTATAGCCACACCTGTGGCAAATGGAAGTTCCCAAGCTAGGGGTCAAACCCACGTCCTCCCAAACAAACAATATGCTGGGTTCATAACCCACTGAGCCACAATGGTAACTCACTATGATTCTATGTCAAAGAGCATTCTGGTATAGCACTGGGAACTATATCTAGTCACCTATGATGGAGCATGATAATGTGAGAAAAAGGAATGTATGCATGTATGTGTAACTGGGTCACATTGCTGTATAGCAGGAAATTGACAGAACACTGTAAACCAGCTATAATGGAAAAAATAAAAATCATTATTAAAAAAAAATCAATTGACAATGTCAAAAAAAAGAGCATTCTGCCTATCTTGTTTTTCTAGGAGTTTTATGGTTTCTGGCCTTACATTTAGGTCTTTAATCCACTTTTAAATTTTTGTATATGGTATGAGAAAATGTTCTAATCTCATTCTTTTACATGTAACTGTCCAGTTTCCCATCATCGCTTATTGAAGAAACTGTCTTTTCTCCGTTGTATATTCTTGCCCACTTGGTCATAAATGAATTGACCATAATTATGGAGGTTTATATCTGGGCTCTCTATTCTGTCCCTCTGATCTGTGTCTGTTTTTGTACCAGTACCACCTTGGTTACTGTAGCTTTCTTTGTCGTACAGTCTGCAGTCAGAGATGATGACGCCTCCAGGTTTGTTCTTTCTCAAGATCAATTTAGCAAGATGGGGCTCTTTTGACATTCCAAAGCTGGTTTTGTGTATGCAATTAGAAAAAGTTGGCTTGATAAAACATCTTCAGAATTCTGACCTTAAGGGAACGAGTTCTAGGAAGAGCTTGCTTTTCCCTCTCTGTGCCTTTTGAGCTGTAAACATTCTATGAGTTCTCTCAGAACTAATTCCTGAGACTGACAGGAAAAGAAGAGAAAGTGAGAGAAAATAGTCCTGTTTTAAAAACTCAAGCAAGTAAACTTATTCCAACTGTTATTTATAAACCAGTAAGTTTTACATTGTAATGTATGATTCCTGACTAAGTTTTCAAATGAAGTTATGAGATCTCTGGTGGTGCCTGTCTATATGTCTGTATGTACATAATAGCTATGATATGTCTCTATCTGTGGATGGTATCATAGAAATTAATTTGGAAATAATTCCATTTGGCTCAAAGGAAATGAAGTGCTTATATAAATTCTCAGAGGAGTTCCCTAGTTGCTCAACAGGTTAAGAATCCAGTGTTGTCACTACTGCGTCTTGGGTCACTGCTGTGGCGTGAGTTCAGTCCCTAGCCTGGGAACTTCCACATGCTGCAGAGTGCAGCGAAAAAAAAAGAATTTTCAGAAACTAGCCCAAATGAATTTCACATTCCTGTGATCTGGAGCTATTCATTATTAAACTAATATTTGGTGTTATTAAGCTAGCTTGAGTTTGTTGGTTTAATGAATACAAACATATCTTTAGAGTCATCAGCATTAAGTACAATACTTTATTGTACCTAGGTTTACTAGAAGTCAAATAAGATCTTACTATTTCTGTTACAAAAATTCGTCAGCAAGAAAAATAATTTGGTATGATGAAATTGTATAAGTAAATTAAATGTAAATGAGATAAAAGTTTTAGGTGAATGCTTTAGACATAACTATACATTAGGAATGTCTAGTTAAAAATAGTTCCCCAGGAGTTCCCATTGTGCCTCAGCAGGTTAAAAATCCAACTGGTATCCATGAGGATGTGGGGTTCAGTCATCCAGGCAAGGATCTGGCATTGCTTCAAGCTGCAGCAAAGGTCACAGACGTTGCTCATATCCAGTGTTGCTATGGCTGTGGCAAAGGCTGGCAGCTGCACTCCAATTCATTCCCCCTAGCCTGGGAATTTCCATATGATGCACCTGCAGCTGTAAAAAAAAAGTTTTACCAGATATTTGGTAATTTGAAACTCTGGAAGTTTGCTAAATTCAGTTAAATGATGGAAGTTTATTGAATTTCCAGATCATTCCCAAATAAGTTACCAAAACATTAATTACTGAACCTAGTCTTCCTTTCACAGAGAAACTAAAGATAATTAGAACTGTTAATAAATATGTTTGGGAGTTCCCGTTGTGGCTCAGTGGTAACAAACCCAGCTAGTATCTATGAGGATTCAGGTTTGATCCCTGGCCTTGCCCTGTTCAGTGGGTTAAGGATCCAATGTTGCCATGAGCTGTGATGTATGTTGCAGATGCAGCTTGGATCCAGTGTTGCTGTGGCTGTGGTGTAGGCTGGCAGCTGTAGCTCTGATTCAACCCCTAGCCTGAGAACCTCCTTATGCCAAGAGTGTAGCCCTAAAAAATAAAAAAGTTAGGAGTTCCTGTCATGGCTCAGCAGAAACAAATCTGATTAACAGATGAATGAGTATGCAGGTTTGATTCCTGGCCTTACTCAGTGGGTTAAAGATCTAGCGTTGCCGTGAGCTATGGCATAGATCACAGACATGGCTAGCATCTGGCATTGCTGTGGCTCTGGTATAGGCCAGCAGCTACAGTTCCAAATCAACCCCTAGGCTGGGAAACTCCATATGCCTCGAGTATGGCCCTTAAAAAAAAAAAAGTTAGGTGTCAATCTGAGACATTTTCTATAAGAAAGCTCATGAGTTCCCTTGAGACACAGTGGGTTAAGGATCCGACATTGTCACTGCAGCAACTTTGATCCCTGGCACAGGCAACATGCTGCAGGTGCAGCCAAAAAGTTTTCTTAAATTAATAAACTTTAAATATTTTAAAATAGAAAGCACATGTTTTTAGAAATTATAAATAGTATTTATGTTTGCAAATCTTCAAGAATGCTAATGTAACAGTTCATAATTGCTTGCTTCTTGGTGTTCACTAGACATTAAGGTTTTGGGAGTTTTCACTGTGACTTAGTATCTACAAGGATGCAGGTCCGATCCCTGGCCTTGCTCAGTGGGTTAAGGATCCAGTGCTGCTACAAGCTGTGGTTTAGGCTGCAGATCCAGCTTGGATTCCACATTGCTGTGGCTGTGGCTGTGGCTGTGGCTTGCAGTTGCAGTGCTGATTCAGCCTCTAGCCTGGGAACTTCTGTATGCCACAGGTGCAGCCCTAAAATAAAGCAACCAAAAATAAAAGTTCAATCTAAGATTCTATATGACAGCTTCCAGCAAAGCCAATTTTAAAAAGCCTATATATGGAGTTCCCTTCATGGCTCAGCAGTTAATGGACCCGACTAGGATCCATGAGGATGCAGATTCCATCCCTGACCTTGCTCAGTAGGTTAAGATCCGGCATTGCTGTGAGCTGTGGTGTAGGTCACAGACTCGGCTTGGATCTGGTATTGTGTGGCTGTGGTGTAGGCTGCAAGCTACATCTCTGATTCAGCCCCTCGACTGGGAACTTCCATATGCTAAGGTGCAGCTCTAAGAAGAAAAAAATATTTTTTTTAAATAAATAAATAAATAAGCAAGCAAGCCTATATGATCAATTACACTTATATAAATAATCAGGCCAAGTTCATTTTGCAAACACATTTGTCTCAGTTTGGCTATATTTGATAGAAATGAGGACAATTTTAGAGAAAAAAACTGATCTATAAAGAGGACTGCTGACCTCCAATTCACCTTAAAACAATGCTCAGAGGAGAAACGACACCCGCAGCAGGATGAGAAGACGACCACATTGTCAGGAGAGCTAGCCCAGCATCCCAGACCTGACCTGTATGCCTTTTTAGAGTGTTCTCTTGGACTTGGCACAAATCCTATGCAGACTTTAAAAATTAATCCAATTGTTGGGTTTATGGTCAATTACCTGCCTCCAGTACTCCTGGATTACCTTGGATTTCTCCACTCCAACACTCTAATTGGATGGCCTTCAGAAAATTCATTTTAGAAGAAAGAAGTCATAAGTCTCTTTGGGTATTATTGATATTACATGATGGGACCACCTCATTTGGCCAGTCAGTCATACTTGCTCTGACTTTGGCCATAAATATGAATTTTCTTGTAGAGTTGACTAAGCTTAATCAGCAACAAGCTAAATTTCAGTGAAAGGATATAACTTCCATGATTATTAGGAGGGACCCTCCCTCAGTTATGGGATGGATTTATATGACTAACACCAGACTATGATCATTTAAGTTTAAAGGCCCTCATACTGGGAACAGTTAAATCATACTAAAGATAACCAGCCTAATAACACTGGGAAATCAGGCTGGGTGCCTTATGAGCTATGTCAATATATCATTTCCCTTAAAGACAGTGATTGGTACAGAACAGACTGGGTCAGAAAACCTGGGGATAGATTGGACCGCATCTATTACAACTCTTGGCTTGAAACACTTACTTATGACCCTATTACGGCTACTAGCTGTGTTACCTGTATTCCGCCTATTTTACAAGATTGTTGTTTCTTGCATTACCACATATGTAACTGAGCCTCTAGTGAAAGTAACGATGGCTAAGCGACTTGATTAACCAAATATATAGTTCTATACAAGGTCAGTGATTGTAAAAGTGTAACCCTAGACATGGGAAAAAGCAGTAAGAGGGACTCTCTTCTTGGACCATAACAGGTTAGCAAGACAGGTGGGCCAGAGACTTTTGGATGTTGATAATAGGGTCTGGTTCAGTGATAGCACCTGAGTGTCCTATCAGCAAACTCCTCACCAGACCCAGGAACGCCAGGGCTCTAGTGCCGTGGGACAAAATGCCTCCCAAACCTTGGATGAATCTATGACCAAGAGGAAGGTACTGCCAGCTGAGGCATGTTGACCCCCATCCAGTTCTGCAAGAATGAAGTCACCAGCGGCTTGACCTGTAATACACCCTGACAGGACTTGAGGGCAAAGAGCAGAGCGAGGCATTCTGTGTTCTGGGAAAACAGGCAGAATAGGCCCTCAGGTAGATGTTTTGAGAGAAATTCTTTGCAAACCTAGATTCTTGCATCATCTCTCACCAAGGAAAGCACTAAAATCATTAAAGGAGATACCTACTCCTCGTGACTTCCCCTGAGATGTGTGTTGACCACATGTAACCCCTTCACCTCAGTCACACATAATTCAGAGCAGCTCCTCGGAGCTGAGAGGCCAGCTCCTGGGCTATAGTCCTGGGTAAGTCTCCAACTAAAACAGCAACACACAGCTCTCACATCATGCATTTCAACTGCCGGTGGAGGTTACCTGTTCAGGGTCACACGGCTGATCAGTGGCAGGGCTGGGACAACAGCATAAGTCTGCTGATCTTCAGTTCATCTTTGCATGACTCCTCCTGTGACCCCCAGACACTGTGTGTGTTCAGCTGCTCAATTATTGATCCATCCATTCAGATCAACAGCCTTTTACCAAAGCCCAATTCGGGGTCAGTTACCTCCTGAAAATTTTGTTCTAGAGTGAGGATTGTGCCTCAGAGATGAGTTTTTTTTTTTTTTTTTTTGCTTTTTAGGGTCACACCTGCAGCATATGGAGGTTCCCAGGCTAGGGGTCCAATTGGAGCCACAGCTGCTGGCCTATGCCACAGCCTCAGCAACATCAGATCCGAGCCGCGTCTGTGATCTCAACCACAGGTCACGGCAACGCCGGATCCTTAATCTACTGAGTGAGGCCGGGGATCGAACCCGCAACTTCATGGTTCCTAGTCGGATTCATTTCTACTGCACCATGAGGGGAACTCCTCAGAGCTGAGTTCTTTAAGCTCACAAAGCCGAGGGGGAGGTCCGACCAGAGCCCCACACCTGCAGCTAGGCTGCACCACAGGGCCTGGCATGATCGAAAGGCTGAAAAGCAGGATATTGGGCATGCTCAGTCTTTGAACTTCAGGGGCCCTGGGCTCCGAACGGGGACTCATGAGGCAACTCACTCTCCTCTGCCGTCCCCATGCTCCCTCCAGGCCCAGTGAGGGGGACCCCCATCTAGCCTGCAAGTTGGTCTCTGACGAAGTCTTTTCCTTTAATGCCATCTTTGCTTTGAAGTCGAATTCATCTGGCAGGAAAGTTAGGGGTGGAAAAAGGCACTCTAGATTTGGCCCTGACCCGGAGCCGGCCCCCTGTGTGAGAGTTGTGTCCTGTCACCACTGCCCTGGGGTGGAGGGAAGGCCCGAAAAGTGGGGAGCAGGGCCAGGCTCCCACAGGTTCTTGCTGTTCTCTCACTCCAGAGAGGATGAGGGGGACAGGACCTGCTCAAAACCAGGCTGGGCACCTGCTGTCCATATACAGCGGGCCTACATGCCTCCTCCAAGCCCTGCTGACGCAGTGGTTGCCTTGAGGCCCCGGCCCATCCTCCAGGCTCCTTGTGGCCCCTTCTGCTCCAGGAGGTCTTCCTTAACCACCCAACCCTCTGGAACTGGTTTGTCCCTGACCGTCAGTCCATCCCTCTTTGTCCCACATCTCTTCTTATGACTGGTTCCAGAGGCAGATGCGCCATGGTCCCCTCCCTCCACCTCTCAGCTCCAGGCTCCTGCTCTTCCTCCGGCAGCTGGGAAGCCCCGGGGATGCCGGTCATCTCTGACTGAGGAAACCTGCCCGTGGGCTTTGTTTCTAGCCTTCACAGGTTCACAGGGAAGCACCAGAGGGAGAGACCTTAGCTTCTTGTCTGTCCCCAGCCTGAGCCTGAGGCATGGAAAGAGGTCAGAGGGCGTGTGGGGAAGACTGCAGGCCAGCTGCCCCTGGCTTGTCCCCCATCCTTGGCCCACGTGCGCCCTTGTGCACATGTGTGTCTCAGCAGTGGGAGGGGTTATTATGGGACAGGCCATGCAGATAATGTTCAAGGCCCTGCCGTTGCTGTGGAGAATTGTGGCCCTTGTGACGGGGAGGAGGCAGAGTGGGGAGACTGGGGGAGTGGGGCACATGGCTGCTGCTGATGTCAGAGACTGCCGTGGACTCCAGCGGGGGTGCTGGTGTCCTCCTCTGGGGTCAAGGCTTTCTTCCTCTCTTCCTCAGCCTTCCAAGGCTGGGTGACTAGTTAACTCTCACGGTCCCTCTGAGCAGTAAGTTGGGGAGAGAGCTCTGGGCCTCTCCTCTGGTTCTGGAAGCCACCTGGACCTGGCTTTGCTTTTGAATGAGGGCAGAGCCCCCAAGTGGGGAGACCAGAGGGCGTAGCAGGCCAGGCGGGAAGAGATGCAGCCCAGGCCAGGCAGAGCGCTGGATGGGAAGGCAGCAATCCCTTAGTGAGTGTCTGCTTGTAGCTCAATTATGAGGCAAAATGAGCCATACACCCAGTAGGTGGCGTTGTAGAACAGCAAGAAGGGAATGCTTAATGACACAGACGCGGGGTGGCTGGGAGGGCTGCACCGGCAGGCTTCTGGGGGAAGTGCGTTTGAGTGCGCAAAGTGTATTAGGTGTTGGCCAGGTGTGAGAGAGGGGCTGGGTACAGAGCTTCCAACTAGAGCAGTCAGCCAGCAGCATGGAAAGGGGGCCTGCAGGGGATTCAGCCCTGTGGTGTTGGTGGGTCGTGTGGGAAATGAGGGCTGGAAAGAGGCCGAGGTCAGGTGGGTGATTCCTCCGCAGGTCCCTGGGAGTCAGAGGCTAAGCGATGAGGAGGGGGACCTGGAGCTTGCCTGGGCCCGGCCCCCGGGGAGGTGAGCACAGGGCCTGTGGGAAGCTGTTGGGCGGGACCGCAGAAAGCCCAGTGTTCTCATCCAGACAGATCTCCAGTCCCACTTCCACGGTTCCTCGCTTCTTAAGTCTCAAGTTCCTTGTCTGTAAAATAGGGCCATCTTTTTGTTTCTCTTTTTCTTTGTGTAATCCTCTCAGAGGGGCGATAAGGCTTACACCAGGCAACAAATACATCAAGAGCCTGCAAGACAGAGCCCTGACTTCTCAGCCAAAGTCTGGGCCCCCCAAGCTCCCCTGCTGGCTTCCCCTCCAGCAGATCTCTGCCCCTCCTGAGGTACCTGCCCGCGGCTCACCATCTGCAGACACTCTCCATGTTCAGGCAGCTCTCAGCATCACCCCCTAAAAGGCTTCCCTTTGGGCTCTACCTCACCCTACTTTTTATTAGGATTCAATAGCTTTGGGCCCCCTTGACAGACATTTATCACAAGATCAGTAAGATTATTGCCCATTCCCCACACATACCCTTTTTTTTTATTTGGATTTTTTTTTATTATAGTTGATTTACAATGTTCTGTCAATTTCTGCTGTACAGCAAAGTGACCCAGTTATACATAAAACTATATATGCGTTCTTTTCTTACATTATTCTCCATCATGGTCCATCCTGAGAAACTGGATCTAGTTCCCTGTGCTGTACAGCAGGACCTCATTGCTTATCCACTCCAAATGCAGTAGTTTGCATCTACTAACCCCAGACTCACAGTCCATCCCACCACAGACACAGACACCTTTTTATTTTATTGTTTAAGCTTTTCTTTCCTTTTTTTTTAAGGTCGCACTTGCAGCATATGGAGATTCTCAGGCTAGGGTTCTAGTCGGAGCTACAGCGGCAGGCCTGCTACACCACAGCCACAGCAGCACAGGATCCGAGCCACATCTGCAACCTACACTACAGCTCAGAGCAATGTCGGATCCTTAACCCACTGAGCGAGGCCAGGCATCAAACCCTCATCCTCAGGAATACTAGTCAGGTTCGTTAACCACTGAGCCATGATGGAAATTCCCATACATACCTTTTTAAAAAAACTTTAGAGAGCAGCTTCAGGTTCACAGAGAAATAGCGAGAAACAGATTTCCCATAGACCCTCTGCCCCTATGCGTGCAGACACCCTCCCCCTCCATCCGTGTCTGTAGACTCCATAAGGACCTGTAAACTCCATAAGGGACTTTGATCTTTTCTAAATTTTTGAATCCCTGGCACTTGGCATAGTGTTAGATAATTAATAGCTACTGAATAAATGTTTAGTAGAAGACTGGAAAGCATGGAGCCTGGCACTTTGTAGATTCTCAATAAATACTGGTTTTCTTCCACCTCTTTCCTGCTGCTTATAGGGTACATGTTTATTTAATATTGAAAGAATGGAGTGGTTTCCTCCAAAGGGTCCATGGTGAGAGGGCAACAGAAACTTAAGGCATTGGGGCTTAAGCCCAAAGTAACGCATTGTGCTCGAGGTCAGTATGGATTACTTCCCTTTAAAGAACATTTTAAGTAATTCAGGACCTAATTTATTTTATTTTATTTATTTATTTTTGCTTTTTAGGGCCGCACCCGCGGCAAATGTAGGTTCCAAGGCTGGGGTCAAATCGGAGCTGCAGCTGCCCTCCTACACCACAGCCACAGCAATGTCAGAGCCAAGTCATGTCTGCAACCTACACCAAAGCTCAGGGCAACGCTGGATCCTTAACCCACTGAGTGAGGCCAGGGATCGAACTTGTGTCCTCGTGGATGCTAGTCAGATTCGCTTTCACTGAGCCAGGACGGGAACGCGCAGCACCTAATTTCTTAATCTGAGTTGATTGCTGTTACTTCATAGGTATCATTCGTAGCTGTACAAAGGAGACTAAGTGCAAGTTCACTGAGGGTGTGGAATCTACCCCACAAGTCTGGCTCAGTGCTGGGGACTCAGCAGATTGTAAGAGCCGATGTGGAACACTCCTCCTGTGCTGGGCGCTGTTCTAAGCGCATTACTTGTCTTCACTCCATCCCAAGGAGCTGGTCCTATCAGGAACTTGAGGCCCTGACAGGTGCAGCTGGACCAAGTCTGGAGCACTCTGAAGTAAAGAAACGAGGAGGGACAGTCTGTGACCTTTGCCTTTTAAAATCTCCTGTTCGTCGCTGAAATCTCAGCGTGATGAAGGACACGCCCAGCTGTATCTCCTCCTACTGGCTCCCTTGTTCTCCAGCAGGTAAGCCAGGGGCTTTGATGGGTGCCTTGGTTAAAGCTCTGTCGTCTGCCATGGGCAAAACCAGAAGAGCAAACTGAAGGCAGATAGGCTGAATTTAACCTCCCAGATATTTTATTTGACCTGCACACTACTTTGCGAAAATTTTGAACTAGTTGCTAACATGAACTATAGGGACAGAAAACAGATCAGTGGTGGCCAGGAGCTGGGGAAGGAGGGAGACGTTAACTTCAAAGGGGCAGGGGTAACGTAACTATATGTAGTCGTTAAAGCTCAGAGAACTGCATACTAAAAAAGAGTGGATTTTACTGTATGCACACTTGTTCGTCAATAAAATTGGGTCTTAGAGATGAATTCTCAAGCAATCTGGGTTTCTGACCTTGGATACTGCCAGCACTGAGCCTTCTGTCCTCCTTGTGGTTTTAGCTGCTGGCCAGCTGGTGCTCTGACATCAGTCAGTTCTCTTGTTTCCAGAGCAGCAGCATTTGAAGCCATTTTCAACCCCTGGGTCTAGCCAAGTGGTAGCAACTGCTGCTGAGTAGAGTTGGGAGGAAAAAAAAATTTTTCTTAAAATAAGCACAAAATAGGCTGAGATGGGGGGGGAACCCATGAAGTGAGACAGGAGGAAAGAATAAGGGCATGGTTTTATTCCCTGCTTCCAAGTAGCTCTGACAGACCCGGAGGAATGGACAGGTAGGGGAGCGTGAGCCAAGGTGGGCGGCAGGTGTGTACCACTTTCTAGGGTTGGTTTCCTAATTCTTTCAGGCTAGAAGACATCGGGTCATTTAACTAGACACAAAACCTGCTTAGTTGGTAAAAGCAAGCAGTCAGGAAGCAGCTCTTTCTCTCCTCCTCCGGGGCACCCCTGAAGGGGTCCTATGCAAGATGGGGTAGGGCACTGCAGTTGGAAGGAAAACAGGCAGAAGAGTAGCTCTTGCTTCTAGCACCCCTGACAAGTCCTCCCCTGTCCCAACCCCATGTTTCGCTGCGATACTTTTCCAGACATTCTTACATCAATTATCTCCAGACCCTTCACTCCTTGAGGACTGAGGTCTCTAGTGAAGGCTGCCACCCAGGAAGAGTACGGCTCCATATTCAGTCAGGGTCTCTGCCAATTACTCAACTCTTGGTTGCTCCATGGGTCCTGCTGTCCTCATCTTCTTGTACCTTATTGGTCTCAAGCATCTTAGTTGACCAGCCTGAATTCACTGCACACCCCCATCCATCCATCCATCCATCCACCCATTATGCAACTCCACAAATACATATATTGAGATCTAATATATGCCCAACATCATCCTAGATGTGGAGTGCAGGAGTCAACAAGATGGAAATCATATCCTTAAGGGTTTACATTCTAGTTGGGGAGTGGAGCAGACAGTAAAGAAGTGAAATTTATGTTGGATTATGACACCTGCTCTGGTGAAGAACAAAGCTGCAACCGACATAGGTGGGGGCAGGGTGCTTTTTAAAACAGGTAGTCAGGGAAGCTGAAATCTGAGCAGAGATCTGAAGACTGAGAGGGAAAGACTCATGCAGCTACGTGGGGCAAGTGCCTCCTAAGCAGAGAGAGCGGGAACTTCTGCCCTCATCCAGGGCACAGCTGATTTTGAGTTCTGGGAACCTCCTCTGGCGGTTACAGCTAGTGCATCTGCTCAGTCTGCAGGCTGCGCCACCTGCTGTCAGTGCCTTGCTCTGCCTGACCTGCCACATGTACTCTTGTGAGAAAAGCTGAGGCCGCTTTCCAGCCTTCAGGTCTGCATACCTTTGGGGTTCACACTGACATGACAGAGGACGCTCTGAGGGTATCTGGCTCTGTAGAGAATGCAGGGCCTGTTAGGAGTTTATCAGAGCGGGGAGGAGAAAACAGACTTTGAAATTTAGCCGAGAGCAAGCGATGTAAGGTCAAGGGCCAAGGGAAGGGGAAGAGAACAGCTGGGAGAGGGAGAGATAGGCTGCTATACCCAGTTGCATCAGAATAAAGATGCCCAGGACAGGGGCTGCCCAAGTTCTTCCTTGTTTTCCTTCAAAGAAGTCTCTTGGGAATTCCTATTAGAAGAAACTGTTAAAGACAAAACAAGGGTATGAACTGAAATTGACTGTGAAGTCTGGTAAGAGTAGAAGAGTACCAGCAGAGGTCCAGGAAAAAAGCACCGGATTTTAGTAGCTACAAAAAGCCTGGAGAGGGCAGAGCGGAGGACAAACCTTTGCACTGGGCAGCGTGCAGACTGAGAGAAGCAGGTGGTCTAAAGTTTCATTCTTCAATCTAATACTTTGCTGTTGTATGTGTGACAAAAGTCTTATTATGTTATGCATAATGATTGAAATGTGGCTATGGCTTGGAACTTCCTGACCTGCCTTGGAAATTGTTTCTTTTCTTCTGGGAACATAAGACTAAACCGTAACTCTTTGTGATTGCATTTGGAAATGTCTGGAGGAGGTTGAACAGACAAGGTAACTGCAGTGAAGCCGAATCTCTTGGTGTCGGGTGTTCTGAAACAGTGATGCTCAGAAAAGCAAATGCTGTAATTCTGCTGTAAAGTTAAGTCAGCCACATTTTCCACAAGTTGGTAATGGGTTTTCCCTTTTGTATGGGTAGTTAATAACACTTAACAAATTCTGGCTCTTCAGCAATAAAGTTAGAGGAGAGCACTAGATAAATCATGAGATGCAACTGTTCTTCACAAATTATCTACCTTGAAATCAACCCGACGACGAACAGCTCAGCATTTCGTAGTTTTCAAAACACCTAGGCTCACAAATGTGAAATGTACTTAATACTATAAACTAACTCAAATATAGGAATTGGCTATAGATACCTTTTCTGCAAAGGACATCTTTGCACCACAGGCTAGGATAATTTTACAGTTAAACCTGAGGGTCAGGGAGGATGCCTGACTCACCTGAGCCCAAGGTGCTAGAGAGATCAAGTCCGGGTTTTAACCTGTGTCTCCCAACTCCAAGTTCAGTACACTGTCCGTAACATGACACCCCGCTCTCGGAAAGTACAGCCTCTTAGCTTCCTGTGTGAGCAACATCATACCAGGAAAGTGGTATCACCGGCAGCTGTCAGCCAAGACATGCTGGCCAAAGATAACCTAGACGCATCCATCACTGAGACACCATTTAATCTGTGCTGCTTTTTTGTTGACAGCATAAGAAGCTCAAGACTCAATCCAAAGGACTAAACCCTAACTAACCAAATAGAGTCACATGGATCTCATGGGAAGGCAGTTGCAGTACCTGCTGGTGAAGCAGAAACAGGAGTCATGATGCTGTTTCTCCAACACCAGACTTCCGTTAGTCAGTAACTGCAAAACTAAACTGAAAGAGCCCTCCTCAAGCCTGAAAATGTTTTTTCCTATCAGAAAAAAACACAAAAGGGGGAAAAGGAAGGACCTGCAGGCTATTTATTCAGTATGAAAATATACCTTCATGAACAACTAGCAAGTTGCAATTGTGACAGAAGGAAAATCCCAGTGTGACAGAAGGAAAATCTCAAAGGCACTGCTCACCCCTCTTTGAGAGAAGAAATTTAATCATGTCCATTCACTGGAGAAACTCAAACTTGGGAAGTAACATCTCAATTTTTAGACTCCATCCTTTATTTACAAGTAAATGAAGAATATCCCCTGAATCCTCCAATGTGGGGTGAGGAGAGTAATACAGAGAAGTAGCTGCTGGCTCCACAGTGACGTGTGAAACGAGTCCATGCCACTGTTTCTTCAAATGGTGATCTTGTTATTAAAAAGGAAAAGAAAAAAACAACCAAACACATGATTTCTTCATGTTGCACATGGGGAAGAATTCAAAATAAAAATGGCTTTTCAAAGCTCTACAGTCTCAAGTCAAAGGTGATCAGGACGCTACCTTCATCCAGTGACAGCCCCTGCTCCCCAAGAGCAACAGCCTCTGAGCAAAAGACTTAATACTCATCCAGAGTATCTGCGCGGGGGATGGAGAGGCCTCGGTCCTTAAGGGCCTGGACCTTCAGCTTCTCGGCTTCCAGCCTGGCTTGCTGCTCCACCCTCTGTTCTTCCAGGATCTCTTCGATAGACACTTGCTGGAGGGGTGTGTCACTCTCCTTTTCTAAGTCCTATAAAACAAGCAGGTTGGGAAAACTTCACCTAGTGACCAAGAATAGAGAATAGCATAGATCTAAAGGCACATGGATTCCTATATCCGGCTTGAGTTATTTTTCGTACTTGTGACAGGCCTGAAATGTCCTACAGACAGATAAATTTTACAAAGAAATGTCTGGCAATGCCCCAATAGAATGCGAACCTGTATAAGTTTAGTAACGGGGATCAGTATCGGCGTGTATAACGAAGCTTTAGGTTATCCAAAGTAAAATCCTACATTGGTCAAGGCCTTTGTCTTAAAAAAAAAAAAAAAAAAAAGATTATCATTACTTACTTATAAACAGCTAGCTCCCCACCCCAGTGAATCCCAGAAAAAAGTTACTGAGGTCAAGATGGCTTAAGCTAAGTTTTGTATATTTACACACTAAGTTTTGTATGTTTACAGAAAGGCAGTTTAATTTTGGGGTTTTTTTTTTGCTCAGTAAGGAGGTAGAGAACACCCCCTCTCCTAGGCAATCAGCTGTCCCTCTGTCCCATTAACTAGGAGTGTTACATTGTAACACTGGACTTCTTTTCCTTCCTTTGCAAAGGGTCTTCTAGAGAAAACCTCAGCAGACCAGTTAAGTTACTAAACCATCTGGGTCCCCATATACTTCTCCACTATTTTATTTTTCTGTGTGTGTGTGTGTGTCTTTTTTTTAGGGCCACACCCACAGCATATGGAAGTTCCCAGGCCAGAGGTCAAATCAGAGCTGTAGCTGCTGCCTACGCCACAGCCACAGCAAGGCCAGATCCGAGCTGCATCTGTGACCTACACCACAGTTCACAGCAATGCCAGATCCCTTAACTCACTGAGCGAGGCCAGGGATGGAATCTGTGTCCTCAAGGATACTGGTCAGATTTGTTTCCACTGAGCCACAACAGGAACTCCTTCTCCACTATTTTAAAATATTTCTGCCTAGTAGAAAATACTTTTTTCGTTATTTCAAAAATACATGCTCCTTGTATGAAATTTAGAAAACAGACAAACAAGAACAAAAAAACACCTCTCTCTGATTCCAGCAAGGAAGGATAACATTTTGGTGAATATCCTTCCAATTTTTCTATGTATGTACTGACTTAAGGGAAAACTTACAGTGCAAATATCAGCTACTTTTCCCACTTAATAGAGCAAGAATATGCTTAATATTTTTATTTTTGAACACCTTATAAACATTTGATAACTGATTTTATAATGTAGCACCTTGCTATAAAATTATCTCACTCTCTACAAACTCAGTTTATTCTCCTTAAAATGAGCATACAGGTTATCATTCTGTGTTTTTGTAACATGGAAAACTATCAGACAGGGCTTTCTTATTTCTTATCCTTCTTCTCTATGCCTTTTTTTTTTCTTGGACGCTCATGTGGCATGTGGAAGTTTCCAGACCAGGGATCGAACGTACACCACTGAAGCAACCCAAGCCACTGCAGTGACAACCTGGATCCTTAACCCACCATACCTCAGGAGAGCTCCTCTCTGTGGCTTTCAGTTATAAAATTCTGGGAAGCACTGACACATACACACACTCTCCACATGTTCCAGCGTAATACTGGATACTAATCTTGCTGCCAAGGCCTCCGAACCCACAGGCAGTGACAAAGCAGATGGAGAACTTTCACTGAGAGGTTAGAATGAAAACCACATAAATTACACAAGCAAGCCCTGCCCTTAGTCAAAAGTTAACTGCATCCAGCAAAACATATATTATCAAGTGCAATCGTACCTCACCACCCATGATGGTAGAAGGGAAGATAATATTCTTGGCTTAGTGTTCTACCTTTTGGACCTTTTCAATAGTTTTGCATTGAGCTATTCATGTGGTTATCATAATGCCGTTCCCAACAATCAGCTTCTTTCGTAAGGCCATGGTCTCACTATCCTTGAGGTAGAATCCCAGGACTTCACAAGTAACTAAACATTATAGAATCTAAATGGTTTCTACATTTGAGTTTCCCTAGAATTGGTATGTAATTTCTTCAAACTGACTACTGACTCATAGGATTATGTAACCAGTCCTGAAGCATATTTCTTTGGCAGCACAACTGTAAAAACTCGGTAGCATCCGTTATACCGACGACAACAACAAAAAAGAGTACTTTTCTCCACAGAAGAGATTCCAGGAAACAGTGAATCTTCAAGGAAAAACACCAGTTCACTTCTCTTCACATATATCTATACAGGGAATGGAACTGGCACAGAAAACATGTTGGTGGTATTTACTACTAAAAAACTTAAGTGGAGCATGTGCAAATATTTTAACTTAAATCTTTTCCTGGAGTTCCTGTTGTGGCTCAGTGGTTAACGAATCCGACTAAGAACCATGAGGTTGCGGGTTCAATGCCTGGCCTTGCTCAGTGGGTTAAGGATCTGGCATTGCCGTGAGCTGTGGTGAAGGTTGCAGACGCGACTCGGATCCTGCGTTGCTATGGCGAAGGCCAGCAGCTACAGCTCCTGTTAGACCCCTAGCCTGGGAACCTCCATATGCCACAGATGTGGCCCTAGATAAGTCAAAAAGACCAAAAAAAAAAAAAAAAAAACTTTTCCTGATAACAAAGTAACACACTTCCTCTTTAAAAATTAAATTCCAGGGGAGTTCCCTGGTGGTCTAGTGGTTAGCATTTGGTGCTTTCACCACTGCAGCGTGGGTTTAATCCCTGGTCTGGGAATTGGGATCCCACATCATGCTGGCTGCATGCTGTGGCAAAAAAACAAAAACAGAAAAGTATTTAAAAAAGGAAAAAATAATCAGCCATAATCTTACCATCCAGAGGTGGGTCAACCCCTTTTAATATACTGGCAGACCACTTTACAATCACTTCCTACCCTCGTTCCCTCACACCCCAAAATACTATGGTGCTTTGTTTCAACCTTTACATAATATAGGAGGTGACAATTTCTGCTGCTTAAACATGGAAAAAATGATACACCGAACCAAAGATACAAACCACAAAAATATATATATTTTTGGGCCATACCTATGGCATATATAAGTTCCTGGGCCAGGGACTGAATCTGAGATGCATCTCTAACCTACACTACAGCGGTGGCAACAGTGGATCCTTAACCCACTGTTAAGGAATTCCCACAAAATATTAGGAACTCCCACAAAATATTTTTAAAAGTAGGAAAAGTTATTTCTTATATTTCACAGCGATACTTGGACAGTATTGATTAGCTGTTTCTAGCTAACTGTTTCTAACACAAGGTCTCTGAACCAACATGACCCTGGCAGAATTATTTCCTTACTTTATCAAGTGGCCTATTAAAAATAGCTATGGACCAAACCACCCCACTCCAAAAACTTCTGTAAATCTGATTTAAGATGTGGCTACATATTGAGAAACTTTATGGAAAACTTTTAATGATAAAATCAGGCAAATGCCAAGGTTTTTCCTGGAAAACCCAATAATCAGAAGCACTAGAAACCAAGCCTAAGGTTTTAAATAAAGTACTTTCCTTTTTTTCCCCTTTTTTAAAAACCATAGTTGATTTACAATGTTGTGCCAATTTCTGAGTAACTTTCTTTTACAGGAAATACTTCATGTAAAATGTGAATTCAAGTTTTGTTCTTTTTTTTTTTTTTGGCCACCCCATGGCAAATAGAGTTCCTGGGCCAGGGATCACATCTGAGCCACAGTTGCGGCCTACACTGCAGCTGGGGCAATGCCAGATCCTTAACCCACTGTGCCGGGCCAGGGATCAAATCTGTGTCCTAGTGCTCCAGAGACACTACGCCACAGTGGAAACTCCTCAATCCTTTGAAAAAATGTCTAAGTACTTCTAATACATATTTTTTAGAATGGCTATCTAATAGTTCACACATGGACCTATTTTACAGAATCTGAATAAACTTTTCACTTGCCAGCTGGTCTTCATGACACAGATAGCAGGGGGCCTCCTCCTTGGCTGTGAACTAATGAAGCTGATCTCCATTCCTGAAAAGCTAAGAGAAAGGCTGCTTCTGCAATCATCCTTTCCCCTTGCCCTCCTTTAAAACATGGATGTGTCTCTTTCTCCAAACACTGCTAAATACCTTTATGTCACGGAAAACTATTTGTAACCAATTGTTTAAATGACTACAAAATATTCCAGTGCTAATAAACCACACCTCCTTGAATTAGTTCTTCAAATATTACTGTATGGGACAGTACTTTTTTTTTTGTCTTTTGTCATTTTAGGGCCGCACCCGCGGCATGTGGAGGTTCCCAAGCTAGGGGTCTAAACGGAGTTGTTGCTGCCGGCCTACGCCACAGTCACAGCAACGCAGGATCTGAGCCGCATCTGTGACCTACACCACAGCTCACGGCAATGCCAGATCCTTAACCCACTGAGCGAGGCCAGGGATCGAACCCGCAACCTCATGGTTCCTAGTCGGATTCGTTTCAACTGTGCCCTGATAGGAACTCCAGGACAGTACTTTTTATGATATGAGGTAGAAAAATCAATGATATTTTGCTAATGGGATTAAAATCTTTAAAATGCAAGAGGCACTGGAAGTTAACTAATCTCTGTAACTTTCCTTTTACAAGGTAGCTTTCCCAAGCTAATTTGATGGTTTCCTGTGAGAAGCTGGGTGAATGTAGAGAATATATATTTTTTTCCTTCCTGAAAAGACAGAAAGAAACCTAACTAGATGATTATTAAGATCCATGGCAGCTTAGTAGTTTTCACTTACTATTTCTCCTAGTAGGACCACATTTTCTCCTCTGACCACAAAAATCCCTCGAGGAATATCACCGTATTTTTTGCCCACATGAATACGCTCCACAGTCTGATGTAGCACTAAGTTAGCTATAAGTGTACAGGGAAGAAACAAAGATATTTGTATTTAGTTCAAATTATAGGTAAAGGTCCATAACTCAACTAATCAGTTATTTTAAGCAGAAAAAAATTTAGCCAAACATGATTCTCAAACTTTACAATTCTGGGAAAAGCTAAAATTTTAATTTCTTCCTATTTTAAGACACATCACTTAGGAGACTTTTAAAGTATTAAAAAAAAAAGGTTGTGTTAAAGTATAAAGAGACTTTTAAACAACCTCAAACTCAGAGGATATCTGGGATTATGTTGCAGCAATACAAGAAGGATGGTGGGAATAAGTGAAGAAAATTAAATTCCTTATGAGTTAACTGCAAACATCAACATGGCTATAAGAAAATACAAATGAGAGGGCACTTGGAAGATTCTAAAGCCCAAACAACTGCAGACATCAGAACTCTGGTTTTTGAGAAGGAAACAGTTTTTCTGTGTTGTATAGGTATGTGTATGTGATGATTTACCAAACACTTAACTTTGTTTCAGTTTTTAGGATTCATTTCATCCAATGTAAGTATTCATGGACTACGATACAACAGTAACCTATTTTTCCCCTTTAGACAAATAACCATAATCTGGTAATCTGAGAGTAAAGTCAGTAATTACTTTCCCTTCAAGTAGACTGATGAATTTGACTTAAGATTTAGAACGATCTGTGAAGAATAGTTTTCTTCTTTCAATTGGTACTGTTTGTCTTATTCCAAGAAAAGATATCTATCCTCTTATCTGCTACAATTCTTACAAGTATTTCAATAATGCTGTTTTTCCTAATGCCCAAAGCAGCCCAACTTGGCAAATGCCCAGCAAATGGCATAAACTAAGAAATTCCTTGAAACAGAAGCAAATAGAAGGTCTGTTTAAAAAATCCAGGAGGAAAAACCAAGACCAAGACCTTCAGTCTGGGAGTTCCCGTGGTGGCCCAGTGGTTAACGAATCCGACTAGGAACCATGAGGTTGCGGGTTCGATCCCTGGCCTTGCTCAGTGGGTTAACGATCCAGCGTTGCCGTGAGCTGTGGTGTAGGTTACAGACGTGCCTCGGATCCTGTGTTGCTGTGGCTGCGGCATAGGCCAGTGGCTACAGCTCTGATTAGACCCCTAGCCTGGGAACCTCCACATGCTGTGGGTGCAGCCCTAAAAGATGACAAAAAGGCAAAAAAAACCCTTCAGTCTGATACGTCCCTAAGTGTAAAACCCTGAGCTTTGTGTCAGGAGTCCCTAAAAAGCTCCAGAAAAGGCCTTCATCCCAGCTTCCGCTGGACTGACAGGGAGGGATTATGTTCAGTGGAGAAATTGCTTTGAAGAGCAGTCGCACCCAAGCCGGTATACAAATGAGCAGCTGTCAGTGGGCTGAATTTATTTCTATCATCTGGCTCCCTCTAATGGGGAAAATAAAAAATAGTCTAAAACACTGTAATCGCATGTTCCAGTGAAAACCAGTTTCAGAAAATCAAGCTTGTACACACAAGCTTTTGAATTACCTAAGATAACTTAAGAAAACAATGATAAAATGACTCAAAACAGTATTCCATAACACCAGACACTTGAAAGAAGAACTTCAATACGAGACAACACAAAAATACAATGGGCAGGTCCTACTATCCAGAGTAGAGAAGCCCACAGTAAATACATACCAAATTGATCAATGCTTCTTAAAAAGCCTATAAGTGTCCTTCCATCTCGAAGCAGAACCAAGTGCTTTTCTGGGGAGAGGAAAAAAGATCTTTAAAGAATGAAAACTGTTAGTTTCAGTGAGTTTACAGGATAACAAGAAGACAACATTAATTGCAGATTAAGCTCAATTTCTTCTTCCAGTGTAGTTAAGGCAGAGTTCACTGGGTAATTAGAAGTGGGAAAGTAGGGACGACCAAGGAAGCCTAGGGTTTAAATGACAAGACTGGTGGGGAAAAGGATGAGAGAGGTGGGCAGGATGGGAAAAAGACTGGGAATGCAGTCAGGAAGCCTGTCTGACACTTGACAGTTAAACCCTCTCAGTGTCCTGTCAGTTTCTATATCTGGAAATTCAGAAATTTAGTCTAGATGATCCTTATGGTCTTAATTCTAAGAATTATTTTCAGGCGTTCCTGTCATGGCTTAGCGGTAATGAACCGGACTAGTGTCCGTGAGGATGTGGGTTCAATCCCTGGCCTTATTCAGTGGGTTGAAGATCTGGTGTTGCCGAGAGCCGTGGTGTAGGTTGACAATGCAGCTTGGATCTGGTGTTGCTGTGGCTGTGGTGTAGGCTGGTAGCTATAGCTCTAATTTGATCCCTAGCCTGGGAACTTCCATGTGCTGAGGGTGCAGCCCTTATTTAAAAAAAAAAAAGAAAATTATTTTTTCCTCAACTTAGAAGAAAGCTAGCTGCTATTTCACACTTTGGAATCAGGGAAAATTTTAAAGCAAAAATTCAGTAAAATTTACCGAGTGCTATGTGCTGTTTTGGGGCCTACATATATAGTAGAGAATAAGATTCAGAGTCACTAACCTTATATTCATGGTGGAGGAAGTCAAATTTTTTAAAAATGACCTATGGGTAATTAGCAGAATAATAAACAAGATAGCAAGATAGTATGAGAAAGAGGAGGAACAGCTACAGGAGAGAGGAAGACTGCAGAAGAAAAACTCTCTGGAGAGGTGACTTTGAGCTGACACTGAAGAATGACAATAAGCTGGTCACAAGAAAAGTGAGTGAAACACATTCATTCGTTTTTTTAATGCCACGCATGTTCTAGATGCAGAACGGAGGAAGGAGCTGGTGACTCTTTACCGAGGAATCTATACGCTTCCTTGTCTATAAGTAAGTACCATAAGAAAGCTAATCTTGGCGTTCCTGTCATGGCTCAGTGGTAACAAACCCAACTAGTATCTATAAGGACATGGGTTCCATCCCAAGCCTCGCTCAGTGGGTTAAGGATCCAGTATTGTCATGAGCTGTGGTGTAGGTCACAGATGCGGCCTGAACCTTGTATTGCTGTGGCTGTAGTGTAAGCTGGCAACTGCAAGCTCCAATTAGACCCCTAGCCTAGGAACTTCCATATGCTGTGGGTGTGACCCTGAAAAGAAAATTAAAAAAAAAAGGAAAGAAAGAAAAAAAGGCAAAGAAAAAAAAGCAAGCAAGCAAATCTTAATTATGTGAGGCTGAGAGACACTATTTCTAGCTGGAGGAGGTATCTGAGTTGGACCTTAAAAGGTAGATCATTTTTGGCCATGGGAGAACGAGGGAAATATGTAATTCAGGCAGAAGAAAAAAGAGCTAATGTGTCCAAATGTTTGGCTGTAAGGTGTGAAGGGAAATAACAGGAGATGAAGTCAGAAAAAAAGTACTGGGAACAGGCTGAAGTCAGGATGTGACCCCATAGGTAATAAGAAAACACTAAAGATTAAACTGGCAGGAAAGATAGAATAGTTCTGAGGCTATTTCCAGAGTCTGAGACATGCAAAAGAGACCTGACCCAGAGCAGAGATGGGAGGAGGGAGCATGAGAGGACTAAGATACCGCAGTACCAAGGGATGGGATCTGTGTTTGCATACGTGGGTATGAGCGAGAGAATGGGGTGCTGAAGAGCTGAGTTAAAGAAGATGTAGGAATTCTGGGTTATCATGTCAAGAAGGACCATTTACCAAAAGCTAGGAGTAAAAGATGCAAGCTCAGGGTAGAAGGCGATTAGCTGTCGTGATTCTGAAGTCATATCAGGTCGCCTATGCAGAAATGTCAACTAGCAATTAGAGGTGTAAGACTGGGAGGCCAAAAAGGTCAGAATTAGAGCAATTTTGTATAAGCCCACAAAGAGGCGATATAATTATTAAATCCCAGGAGAGCTCCCAGAGATATAAAGAAACAGACTGTAGATGAAGCTAAGAGCCCATCTATTTTAGGGAACAATAAGAGTTGCAGAGGTGAGAAAATTAAGTACCAGTGTCAGAGAAATCAAAATAAAGATTTCAGTGGTAACGGTATCACACTGTTGCAGAGGGGAGGGAAGAACCTGGAGGACTGCATTAGACAGATGCCTTTTAGGACTGCAGTTTCAGGAGTGCTGACTAAAAAAATCAGATTGCAAGGGTAACAGAGATGGTCTATTGCAGGGGGTCAGGAAAAAGACTTAAAATAGGAGATGACTTGAAAGGTTTGGGGGTAAAGATATGAAAAAGGGGATGGGAATTTGATGGGGAAACACAGCTCAGAAAAAATTTGACAGACAAGAACATACATGAAGGGGGGACTCTAGGGGAGGGAGAAAGACAGACAATATGAGAGAAAATACAGGAAGACTGAGGAGAGAGGAGGAAAATGTACGTGTGTGGGGTGCAGTGAAGCGTGCATATGAAATGGTTTCAAACCTTTCAGTAAAGGAGGGGTTTCGAATCTGCAAAAAAAGGGGGAGGCTTGAGAAAACTATTTTTGAGTAGAATGGCAGCATGTGTTAGGGCCTCAGCTAATTCAGATATATAACAAAAGAGGTGAACGCAAAAGGGCATCTTCAGACAACAGAAACTGAAGACTTTATCATACATTGCAGATAGACTTGTACAGTGGCTATTCATATATGAATTTCATCCAACCTACGCTACATTTCCCTTTAATAGCAAAGTCACTAATTTGGATTTTAAAAATAATTTCAGATGATAGAGAATATAATCATAAACTCATTCTTTAATTTGCATACATAGTAACTGTAGAGATTGCTGTAACTTGTTTGGAACCGTATGCAAACCGTTTTGCAGCAATTACAAGTCAACGTTGTGGCTCAGCAGTAATGAGCCCAACTAGTATCCATGAGAACTCAGGTTCGATCCTGGCCTCACTCAGTGGGTTAAGGATCCAGCTTTGCGATGAGCTGTGGTGTAGGTCACGGACGTGGTTGGGACCCAGAGTTGCTGTCGCTCACACAGGCCAACAGGTACAGCTCTGATTTGACCCTTAGCCTAGGAACTTCCACATGCCAGAGGTGCATCCCTAAAAAGCAAAACAAGTTAATGAGAGAGAGCACACGACTGAAACAATTTATTAAAATGTTGCCTGAGGAATAATTCACAGACGAGAGCCTAGAAAAGATGGGACAACTATAGAGGACTAAGCTCCTCTTCAGGATGGTGACTAGGAATAAGTTAGGTCTTCTGAATAAAAACAAAAGAAAATTGTCTAACAAGAAAAAAGTAAGTTATTCGGTCTTTCTGGAAAACGCAATACCTTATCTAGCAGTGGTCTCTACTATCATAACCTGAAAATCTAAAGACCTTCAAGAGTAAAAAAAGACTGCAAACAGCCACGCAGCATAAAGCCTAGGCTTAGTACTAATTAAGTGCAACTACTGTTGTATTAATATTTTTGTTTCTTGATGTATTCCTTTTCTAAGAATTCTCATCCATCCACTAGTAACCACCTGGGACTTCGAAACACCGCAGGTGGGAGTCGATGGGCCCGGGAGGTGGCAACTTTCACGCTTGGGTCTCAGCAGCCGCATCCCTGGAAAGCAGAAATGGATTCGACAGCTTGCCCAGGGGCTGGTGGAGGCTCTGAGAGACATGATACTGGTAGGAGGTGGGCAAACGGCGTGTCACAAGGCCCCTCCCTCCTGAAAAGGACGCCAACGCCGTACGTCCAGACTGCACTAAAAAGACAACGCCCCCCTGGCCCGGACTCATTCTTTGACATGCCTCCCAAAAGGCATCCTCCTGGCAGGAAGAGTCTCACCCCAGACTTCACTCGGAGGAGCCGAACTACTCACTGTCGATGTCCTCAATGAGGCTGGCGGTGCCGGGCATATAGTTCATTTTGAGTTGAAATAAGGCGCAACGTATAGTGGTGGTGGGCCAGCTCGTCCAACACCTTCTTCCTCCTACCGCAGTCGCTGCCTCGGCGGGACCGGGACAGGAACCCGGACCTGGAGCAGCACCTCCGCCCCGGCTTTCAGCCGCCGGGGCCTGCCGGAAACGTCGCCATATTACTCCCACCCACTTCCGGCGGCATCACGTGCCCGTCCTCAGGAAGGGGCGGGGCCGTAGTGCGGTCCCTGGGCACACTTTCCGCATCCTTGACAAGAGGGGAAGAGAAACCTAGATTGGATAGGTAGTGGGGAAATGCGTTCTCCCTTTTAAGGAATACGGTGCCACCCCTTGCTGTCCAGTTTCCTAGACCCCAGAGTCACGGACCTCCGTCCTTCAACTCTCAAGATTCGGAAGCTGAGGGGGCGGAACCCGGCCTGGGATTGGCTGTTGCTGGCCGACCCCTTTCCCCGCGGCCCATTTGCGTTCTCCGGCTGGCGCCTGCGCAATGGGCTGGCCGTGGGGGGCGGGAAGCGTTTGGGGGCAGTGGAGCCCATGTCGGCCTTGAGGCGCTCGGGCTACGGCCCCGGTGACGGTCAGTCCTATGGCCGCTATTACGGGCCTGGGGGTGGAGATGTGCCCGTGCACCCCCCTCCGCCCATATATCCTCCCCGTCCCGAACCTCCCCAGCCTCCCGTTTCCTGGCGGGTACGCGGGGGCGGCCAGGCTGAGACCACCTGGCCGGGAGAAGTGGGAGGAGGCGATGGTTACTATCCCTCTGGAGGCGCCTGGTCGGAGCCAGGTCGAGCTGGAGGAAGCCACCAGGTAAGCTTTGCGCCATCTGTCCCTGGGTGGGGGTGGGAGGCGGCGATAGAGGAGTCTTTGGGGGTAAGGGTCATTGGGATTGATAGACCTCCAAGAGTTCGTAATGAATTGGGTTTCATGTGTTTTCCTTATGGGGGGGTGGCGAGACAAACTAGGATCGTGGGCGGGGGACTGTGCTTGTTTTCTCTTTGCCTCTCCTTTTTCGCTTCAATCATAACAAATGTCTTACCATGAAAAAGGGGGAAAAGATCCTGCGCTGACCTGCTGAGCTGAATAGCAGGCTGCGAATCTAGCTTGGGAACGGTGTTGGGCTGGAGCGATCCGGCTCTGCTTTTCGAGTCCTGAGAATTTATCCTGCGTGGCTTGTCAGGCCGGCTCTCCCCAAGAAGGGAGATGGCTGCAGTCCCCTCCGTCCCTTAGCAACCCCTCCCCCTGGGAAGGAACGTGAAGGAAGGGCAGAGACCTGGGCGTTTAGCTCTTTGCCCTTAACCCTTTGCCCGACATTGAGTCACATCAAGGTTGGAAAGCAGCTTTCCGAGCATTGTTTTATTTCATCTTAAGGCTGACTGCCACGTAAATGTCATAGCAGCGTCTCTGTTTTATGGTGAAAGAACCGTTGGCCGTGAAGGGTTAACTCACTCAGTATATTCGGACCCATAACGGTCTTGTTCCTTGTAGTCGTGCGGAAATATAGTTATTTTGTTATTCAGTATGCTTCGTAGAGAATTAATCGTTATCTGGTGGGGGCACTCTTGTCCTTTCCTTCAGGAACTATAACATCCTCATTGGCTGAAAATGTAATAATGAAATTCCCATACATTGCTGGTGGGAGCAGAAAAGGGTTCAGTGCTTTGGAAAACAATTTGGAAGTCCCTCAAAACGTTAAGCATACTGTTACGATCTTACTCAGCAAGTCTGCTCCTTGGTATACACCCAAGAGAACTGAAAACATGTCCACGTAAAAACTTGTACAGGCCAGGTTAATAGCAGCATTATTCGTAATAGCCAAAAGGGAAAATATTCCAAATGCACATCAACTGATGAATAGATAAAATTATTTAGCCATAGGAAGAAATGAAGTTCCTTCTACAACATGGATGAACCTTGAAAATATGCTACATGAACGAAGATAGTCACAAACATTAAACATTGTATGATTCCATTTATGTGAAATATCCAGAATAGGCAAATCTGCACAGACAAAGATCTGTCATTGTCAGGGGTTGGAGGCCTGGAGACATTGGGAAAGATAGATAAAGGGTAGGGGGTTTCTTTTGGGGATGATGAAAGTATTCTGGAATTAGGCGTTCCCGTCGTGGCGCAGTGATTAACGAATCTGACTAGGAACCATGAAGTTCCGGGTTTGATCCCTGGCCTTGCACAGTGGGTTAAAGATCCGGTGTTGCTGGGAGCTGTAGTGCAGGTCACAGGCACGTCTGGGATCTAGCATTGCTGTGGCTGTGGCGTAGGTCGGCAGCTGTAGTTCCAATTTGAGCCCTAGCCTGGGAACCTCCATATGCCGCGGGTTCAGCCCTAAAAAGCAAAAAAAAAAAAAAAGAAAAAAAAAAATCTGGAATTAGATTGTAATGAAGATTGCACAGTTCTGAATATAATAAAAACCAGTGAATTGTACACTTTAAAAGGCTGGGTTTGATGTCATGTATTTCTTTAAAAAATTGTATCATAAAAAAACATGTAGTGAGAGGTTAAAGGTCCATAATTTCTCTGTCTAAATCTGGAATAAGCAGCCTGTGGGGACTTCAGTCCCCTGACAGAGAATGAGGAAATGCTTGGCCTGTAGGTAGGCAGACTAGATCCATCTCACTTGTAGGGGAGGGGGAAAGAACCACTAAGCTGATGGCTCCACCTGGGCTTGCTCTGTAGTCAAAACAAAGATGTTTTGGGGTTAAGGTTAGAAAGGTTAAGATCTTAGTACCATGCAGGGAGTTGAAAGCGAGAACAGGTGTGCACACAGGCTGGGTAGTGGTTCTGGAGTGGGTTAGGGATACGGTTGGAATGTGATTGGGCATTTGTGAACCATTACAGGAGTTTATCCTTTCAGGTTGACGTATATGAAACTTGAAAAGTATGGGATGATAATGTCTTTCTTTTTTTTCAAATGGATGCACCTGCAGCATATGGAAGTTCCAGGCTAGGGATCGAAATTGAGCTGCAGCTGCCGGTCTACAGCACAGCCACAGCAACACCAGATTCGAACTGCGTCTGCAACCTACACCACAGCTCATGGCAACATTGGATCCTTAACCCACTGAGCAAGGCCAGGGATCAAACCCGCATCCTCATGGATACTAGTCGAGTTCTTAACCCTCTGAGCCATCATGGGAACTCCGGAAGGCATCTTACTCTTCAAAAAGTGTGATCAATGGACCAGAATCTTCAGTGTTGCTCCAAGGCAGTTAGAAATGCAGAATTTCTCCTGCTCCGTACTTCCTGCTGCTCCAGTTTAATAAGATCCTCAGGTGATTTATATGCACTTTTGTGGCTGAGAAGCATTGCTTGACAGAATTGAATATATTGAGATGATGTTGCAGTGAATCACTGCAAAGACTTGATTCTATGTTAATGTATTTAAATATGCAGCACTGTAGTTTGATTCCTGAACTAGCAGTATATACATCACCAAGGAGCTTTTTGGAAATGCTGTACCTCAGGCCCTTCTCCAGACCTGCAGAATCAGAATGCACTTTTTTTTTTTTTTAATGGCTGCTCCTGCAACATAGGAGTCTACACCACAGCCATGCCAGATTCAAGCCGTGTCTGTGACCTACACCACAACTCACGGCAACACCAGATCCTTAACCCACTGAACGAGGCCAGGATCGAACCTGCATCCTCATGGATGCTAGTCAGATTCGTTTCCACTGAGCCACGATGGGAACTCCATGTTTTTGCTTTATTTTTGATGGGGAGTTTTAGAGTCTGGCATCCAGGAGTTGTCTGTGGGAACAAAACAGTAGATGTGGGGCTCAGGAAGGAGTCAGGAATGAAGACAGTGATTGGAGAGGCATCAAATAGAAGCATAAGTGAATTACCAAACCCAGTCACGCTGCCGGGGAGAACTCTGAGATGTAGGATAGGTGACGAGGAGAGAGAACCCAGAATAAGACAATGGGTGAGAAATCTCAAAAGGATAATAGGGAAACCAGGACTCATGCATTGTAGACCAAGAGAGGCCCCAGCTATTTTGCAGCTAAATAATAAGAGAACTGAAGAGATTCATTTGGGTTGACAATTAAAGAGGCACTGTTGATTTTAGTGGTGGGTGTTTAAGATAGTATTAAAGTAATGAATGGGAGGTTTGGGTCAGAAGGCAACTGAAAACAGTGTAAACTGTTAGTAAATGAGAAAGTGGTCATCTGACTGGGAATCAAGATTGAAGGAAGAATCTTTTAGATTAGGTGGCTTGAGGATGTTTGTAAGCAGAGAGTAACCTAGTAGATTGAGAAAAAAGATGTGAATAAAAGGGAATATGGGGTGGGTAGAGATGGATTAAGAAGTAAGAAAAAGGAGTTCCCTTGTGGCACAGCGGGTTAAGGGTCCAGCATTGTCATTGCTGTGGCATGGTTTTGATCCTTGATCCAGAAACTTCTGCATGCTGTGGGTGTGGCCAAAAAAAAAAAAAATGTGAGAAAGAGCTGAGAAACCTCTTCGGAGCTAGAGGGGGAGAAAGTAAGCTTGGATTTGGAAGGGAGGAGCGTTGAAGGAGTTGCTAGCTCTTGGTGTCCTTTCTTGATGAAGTAGGAGGCCAGGTCATCTGAGAGTAAAGGAAGTGGGATGGGGTATGCTGGGAACTCGCTATGGAAAATGTTTGAAACAGGTGCTGAGGGAAAGGGAGGCAGTGTAGAGAGAAGTATAGAAGAAAACCAGATGATGATATTGAAAACAAGAATCTGTGGTGATGGGAACTTTAAGTGCTTTTTAGTGATTTTGGAGTATGTAGCTGTAAAAACAACTTACAGTGTGTTATTCTAATAATTTTTATCTAATTCTTGTGAAAAATATAAACAGATTTGTATATGGATCTTAGGTAATAGCAGCACTGCTCACATTCCTCTACTGTTAGATTCATTTGTGCTAGGGCTATTTTTGGAGGTGTAGTGGCAAGTCACTTTGTGAGTTAATCATGTATCGACTTCTTATGGAACTAATTAGTTCTAAGATAAATATGAAAGGAGTAGACTCCAGCCTTCATCTGAGATGTATGTATTTCTTCTTAAAAGAGAGGAAAGTAGGAATTCCTGTCGTTGCTCAGTGGAAACGAATCTGACTAGGAACCATGAGGTTGTGGGTTTGATCCCTGGCCTCGCTCAGTGGGTTAAGGATCCGGCGTTGCCATGAGTTGTGGTGTAGGTTGCAGATGTGGCTCGGATCCCGTGTGGCTGTGGCTGTGGCATAGGCTGGTGGCTACAGCTCCAATTAGACCCCTAGCCTGGGAACTTCCACATGCCGCGGGTACAGCCCTAAAAATCACAAAAGTCCAAAAAAAAAAAAAAAAGAGGGAAATGAATAAACTTATTATATTCTTGAGTAATTTTTTTTTTTTTTTGCTTTTTGGAGCTGTACCCGCAGCATATAGAGGTTCCCAGGCTAGGGGTCGAATTGGAGCTACAGCTGCTGGCCTACACCACAGTCACAGCAACGCCAAGTCACGTCTGTGACCTACACCACAACTCACAGCAACCCTAGATCGTTAACCCACTGAGCAAGGCCAGGGATTGAACCTGCAGCCTTGTGGTTCCTAGTTGGATTCAGAACTGTTGTGCCACAATGGGAACTCCTTGAATAATTTTTTTTAAATTTCCTTTGCCACAAAAACTTTAATTCACATTATTACCACTTGCGAAAACCTTTTTTCATCTTTGCCTGGTTTACATCATCTTTTATCACGTTTGTCTAGTTTCAGGCAGCAGACAAAAAGTTTGAAAAGACTTAGGCACATGATACAGTTGGCAACTTGGTTTCTAGAACAGCTTCAGCCAGTTTCCTGTGAAACTAAATGCTGTTTCATAGAATTAGTATCATAGAATTAAGAGTTCCTGAGCTGCCGACTTTTATTGTTACTGGGGATATTTTTAGATTTGTTCCATTTTGTCCAAAAGGGAAAAAAAAGCAAAGAAAATCTTTTCTATTAAGACTTAATAAAATTAATGTTTTTTACCCCATCATTGAGAACATTCTTTTTTCTTTTTCTTTTTCTTTTTTTTTTGCTTTTTAGGGCCAAACCTGTGGAGATTCCCAGGCTAGGGGTTAAATTAGAGCTGCAGGTGCTGGCCTGCGCCACAGCCATAGCAACACTGGATCTGAGCTGCATCTGGGACCTACACCACAGCTCACAGCAGCTTCAGATCTTTAACCCGCTGAGCGAGGCCAAGGATTGAACATACATCCTCTTGGATACTACTCGGGTTTATTACTGCTGAGCCACAACGGGAATTCCAAGAACATTTTTCATATAAAATTGTATATTTTCATACTGTTAAGTTTTACCTTTTTATAAAATTTCCCTTTTTCTTTTTCGGCTGCCCTGTGGCATATGGAATTTCTAGGCCAGGGATCAGATCTGAACCGCAGTTGCGACCTACCCCACAGCTGTGGCAATGCCAGATCCTTTAACACACTGTGCCGGGTTGGGGACCTGCATCCCAGCTCTGCAGAGACACTGCTGATCCCATTCCGTCACAGCAGGAACTCCAAATTTTACCTTTTTTTTTGTCTTTTTGCCTTTTCTTGGGCTGCACTCACTGCATATGGAGGTTCCCAGACCAGGGGTCTAATTGGAGCTGTAGCGGCCGGCTTACGCCACAGCCACAGCAACGTGGGATCCAAGCCGTGTCTGCAACCTACACCACAGCTCATGGCAATGCCGGATCCTAAACCCAATGAGCAATGCCAGGGATCAAACCCGCAACCTCATGGTTCCTAGTTGGATTCATTAACCACTGAGCCACGACAGGAACTCCTACCCTTTTTAAGGTGTGAGTTTTGACAAATGGATACAGTCATATAAAAACGCTACCACAATCGAGATGTAGATATTTATCCATCTTTTTATTTATTTATTTATTTATTTGCTTTTTAGGCTGCAGCTTCAGCATATGGAGATTCTTAGGCTAGGGGTCTAATTGGAGCTACAGCTGCCAGCCTACACCACAGCCACAGCAATGCTGGATCTGAGCCACGTCTGCGACCCACACCACCACTCACAGCAATGCTGGGTCCTTAACCCACTGAGCGAGGCCAGGGATCAAACCTGTAACCTCATGGTTACTAGTCAGATTTGTTTCTGCTGCACCACAATGGGAACGCCAATCCATCTTTTTATTTTTTAATTAAAAAAATTTGGGGGCGTTTTTACTGCACCCATGGCATGTGGTATTTCCCAGGTCAGGGATCGATCCCATACTGCAGCAGCAACCCAAGCTGCTGCAGTCACAGTGCTGATCCTTAACTTGCTAAGCCATGAGAGAACTCCTTTATCCATCTTTTAAAAAAAGGACTCCTGGGAATAAGATGAAAAGTTTGATTTTCATCATCTCTAAGCCCCATTAAAATTACAGAGTGGGAACTGTATTTTTTATTGTTTTTTAAAGTAGCTTTGGAGTTCCCGTCGTGGCTCAGTGGTTAAAGAACCCGACTAGAAGCCATGAGGTTGTGGGTTTGATCCCTGGCCTCGCTCAGTGGATTAAGGATCCGGTGTTGCCGTGAGCTGTGGTGTAGTTTGCAGAGCGGCTTGGATCCTGCATTGCTGTGGCTGTGGCGTTGGCTGGCGGCTACAGCTCCGATTAGACCCCTAGCCTGGGAACCTCCATATGCCACGGGTATAGCCCCAGAAAAGGCAAAAAGACACACACACACACACACACACACACACACACACACACGCACAAAGTAAAGTAGCTTTATGAGCTCATTTGCATAACGTATGTACGTGTACAAATATAGGTTCAATATTTCTAATGTGTTTAAGTTAGTCATTTTTTATTTTTATTAAAATTTTTATTAAAGTATAGTTGATTTACAATGTTCTGTCAATTTGTCATTCTTTTTATTGCTTAAATGATCCCGTATTATACCAAGGAAAATCCCTTCCTCTTGGCTTCTAAGTCCTTCAAGATGTGACCCATTGATTTTTTTGACTGCTGCCTTCATTTCTGGTACAAGATGTGCCAGGCTTGTTTTGTGTATATTCTGTCTCATACATATAACCACGCATTCCATTAAGAAACCTTGATTTCTGAGTTCCTATCGTGGTGCAGTGGAAACAAATCCGACTAGGAACTATGAGGTTGAGGGTTCGATCCCTGGCCTTGCTCAGTGGGTTAAGGATCCGGCATTGCCATGAGCTGTGGTGTAGGTCGCAGACACGGCTCGGATCTGGCATTGCTATGGCTCTGGTGTAGGCCTGCAGCTGTAGCTCCGATTAGACCCCTAGCCTGGGAACCTCCATATGTTGCAGTTGCGGCTCTAAAAAAGACAAAAGACCAAAAAAAAACCCCAGAAATCTTGATTTTTTTGTTTTTACCTATAGAATTATGTTTAGAAACTGTATAATTCAAGATCCAGGCAGGAAAACAGAACTTTAACTAGTTATTTTAGGGGAGATAATTTGATTTAGGAAACTAGTTAAATGGGGGTTGGGTCTTACCTCCCAGGGTCTTGTTGAAAAAATGAAGAACGGAGATGGTGGAGTAGAAGGAATGGAAGGAATGGAGCTCACCTTCTCATAAAAGCAACAAAATTACAACCAACTGCTGAACAACCTTCAACAAAATACACTGCAAACTATTAAAAAATATCCTACTCCAAAAGACAAAGAGGAGGCAACATTGAGATGGTAGGAGGGGCAGTTGCACCGTATAAGCAATCCCATACCTGTTGGGTGGGTGACCCACAGACTGGAAAGTAACTATTGTAGAGGCTCACCCATGAGAGTGAGAGTTCTGAGCCCCATGTCAGATTCCCACACCTGGGGATCTGGTATTGGGAGGAAGAGCCACTTTAGTTCTAGGGACACATACAAATTGAAAGTGAGAGAATGGAGGAAAATATTCCAAGCAAAACAGAAATCAAAAGAAAGCTGGAGTAGCAATACTCATATCAGACAAAATAGACTTTAAAATAAAGAACATTATCAGAGACAAAGAAGGACATTACGTAGTGTTCAAAGGATTAACCCAACATAGGATCACCTCAGTATAACAACCTTAAAAGAAATTGACAGTAACGTAATAATAGTGGGGACTTTAACACCCCACTTACAGCAATGGACAGATCATCCAGATAAAAAATCAGTGCGGAAACACAGGCCTTAAATGATGCATTAGACCAGATAGACTTAATAGATATTTATAGAATGTCCCATCCCAAAGCAGCAGAATACACATTCTCGTCAAGTGCACATGGAACATTCTCTAGGATAGATCACATTCTGGGTTACAAATCAAGCCTTGGTAAATTTAAGAAAATTGAAATTATATCAAGCATCTGACCACAATGCTATGCAACTGGAGCTCAGCAACAAGAAAAAAACTTCAAAAAAACACAAACATGGGGAGACTAAACAACATGGTGGTAAACAACCAATGTATCACTGAAGAAATCAGAGGAAATTAAAAAATACCTAGAAGCAAATGACAAAGACACAACAATCCAGGATCTATGGGATGCAGCAAAAGCAGTTTTAAGAGGAAAGTCTATAGCAATACAAGCCTACCTCAGGAAACAAGAAAAAACTCAAATAAGCAACCTAACTTTACATCTAAAGCAGCTAGAGAGGGAAGAACAGACAAGACCTAAAATTAGTAGAATAAAAGAAATCATAAAGATCAGAGCAGAAATCAATGAAATAGAAATGAAGAAAACCATAGAAAAGATCAATGAAACTGAAAGCTGGTTCTTTGAAAAGATCAACAAAATTGATACACCCTTAGCCAGACTCATCAAGAGAAAAAGAGAGAGGACTCAATAAAATTAGAAATGAAAAAGGAGAAATTACAGTGAACATCACAGAAATACAAAGGAACCTAAGAGACTACTACAAGCAACTATATGCCAACAAAATGGACAACCTAGAAGAAATGGACAAATTCTTAGGAAAATACAATCTCCCAAGACTAAACCAAGACAAAATAGAAAAGATGAATGGACCAATCACGAGTAGCGAAATTGAAACTGTGATTTACAAACTTCCAAAAAAAGTCCAGGACCAGGTGGTTTCACAGGTGAATTCTATCAAACACTTAGAAAAGAGCTCACGTCTATCAAACTAGAGTAGAGCTAACTATCCTTCTGAAACTATTCCAAAAAATTGCAGAGGAAGGAACACTGCCAAATTCATTCTATGAGGCCATCATCATCCTGATACCAAAACCAGACAAAGATACCACAAAAAATAAAATTAGAGGCCAATATCACAGATGAATGTAGATGCAAAAATCCTCTGAAAATTAGCTAGCAAACTGAATACAGCAAAAATACAAACTGAATACAGCAAAAAGGGTTGTTCACCATGATCAAGTGGGATTTAGATCTATGGTCTCGAGTTAATTTTTATACATGGCCATAGGAGTTCCCACTATGGTACAACAGGATCAGTGGAGGCTCTACAGTGCCAGGACACAGGTTCTATCCCCGGCCCAGCACAGTAGGTTAAGAGATCTGGTGTTGCCACAGTTGCAATGTAGGTTGTGGCTGTGGCTTGGATCTGATCCCTGTCAAGGGAACTCCATATGCTGCGGAACAGCCAAAAACAAACAAACCAAAAAAACCGGAGTTCTTGTCGTGGCGCAGCAGACGAATCCAACTAGGAACCATGAGGGTGCGGGTTTGATCCCTGGCATCGCTCAGTGGGTTAACGATCCAGCGTTGCTGTGAACTGTGGTGTAGGTTGCAGATGAGGTTTGGAACTGGCGTTGCTGTGGCTGTGGCGTAGGCTGGCAGCTACAGCTCTGATTAGACCCTTAGCCTGGGAACCTCCATATGCCACAGGTGCGGCCCTAAAAAGACAAAAGACAAAAAAAGCAAAAAAACACATAGATGAATACATTTCTTTCTGGATTATCAGTTCTATTCCATATAGTCCTAAAGACCGTGCCTTTTTTATTTTTCTTGCCCTAGCTAGAACATCCAGTATAATGTTGAAAAAAAGTAGCAAGAGCAGATATCCTTGTCTTGTTCCTCATCTTAAGAGAAAGCTGGAGTTCCCATTGTGGTGCAGTGGTTAACAAATCCGACTAGGAACCATGAGGTTGTGGGTTCGATCCCTGGCCTTGCTCAGTGGGTTAAGCATCTGGTGTTGCTGTGAGCTGTGGTGTATGTCGTAGACGCAGCTTAGATCCTGCGTTGCTCTGGCTCTGGTGTAGGCCGGCAGCTGTAGCACCGATTAGACCCTTAGCCTGGGAATTTCCACATGCCACGGATGCAGCCCTAAAAAGCCAAAAAAAAAAGAAAAAAGAGAGAAAGCATCCATTCTTTCGTCATTAAGTACAAGGATAGGTGTGGGTGTTTCACAAGTGCTTTTTATTGGGCTGAGGAAATTTCCTTATTCCTGGAGTGTTATCATGAAAGTGTTAGATTTTGTCAAATGCTTTTTCTGTATCTCTTGAGATAATCATAGGGGTTTGGGTTTTTATTTGATAGATATGGCATACTGCATTTGATTTTCAAATATTAAACTCACCTTGCATTCCTGGGATAAATCCCACTAGGTCATGGTACATAACTCTATAATATTGCTGCATTCGGTTTACTAGTGTTTTTTTTTTGAGGATGTTTGCGTCCATATTCATAAGTCATATTGGCCCCTATAGATTTGCCTATAGAGGCAAAGAGTGTTTTATTGTGATGTTTTTGGTTTTGGTGTCAGGGTAATTGATTCACAAAATGAGTTTAGAAGTATTCTTTCTTCTTATTTTATTTTATTTTATTGTTATTATTTTTTTTGTCTTTTTGCCTTTTCTAGGGCCGCACTCGTGGCATATGGAGGTTCCCAGGCTAGGGGTCTAACAGGAGCTGTAGCCGCCGGCCTACGCCACAGCCACAGCAACGCGGGATCCGAGCCGCGTCTGCAACCTACACCACAGCTCACGGCAACGCCGGATCCTTAACCCACTGAGCAAGGCCAGGGATCAAACCTGCACCCTCATGGTTCCTAGTCGGTTTCGTTAACCACTGAGCCACAATGGGAACTCCTTATTTTATTTTTTAAATGATTTTTATTTTTTCCATTATAGTTGGCTTACAATGTTCTGTCAGTTTTCTACTATACAACAAAGTGACCCAGTCACACACACACACACCCATATATATATACACACATTCTTTTTCTCATATCATCCTCCACCATGTTCCATCACAAGTGACTAGATACAGTTCCCTGTCCTATACAGCAGGATCTCGTTGCTTATCCACTCCAAATGCAATAGTTTTCATCCATTACCCCCAGATTCCCAGTCCATCCCACTCCCTCCACCCTCTCCCTTGGCAGCCATGAGTCTGTTCTCCAAGTTCATGCATTTCTTTTCTGTGGAAATGTTCATTTGTTCTGTATATTAGATTCCAGATATAAGTGATATCGTATGGTATTTGTCTTTCTCTTTCTGACTTACTTCACTTAGTATGAGTCTCTAGTTCCATCCATGTTGCTGATATACCACATCTTCTTAATCCATTCATCTGTCAGTGAGCCTTTAGGTTGTTTCAGTGTCCTGGTATTGTGAATAGTGCTGCAATGAACATACCGATGCATGTATCTTTTATAAGGAAAGTTTTGTCCGGATGTATGCCCAAGAGTGGGATTGCTGGGTCATATGGTAGTTCTATATTTAGTTTTCTGAGGAACCTCCATACTGTTTTCCATAGTGGTTGTACCAATTTCATTGCCACCAACAGTATAGGAGGATACCCTTTTCTCCACCCCCTCTCCAGCATTTGTTATTGTTGACTTGTTAATGATGGCCATTCTGACAGGTGTGAAGTGGTACCTCATGTAGTTTTGATTTGCATTTCTCTAATAATTAGTGATGTGTTGAGCATTTTTTTCATGTGCCTATTGGCCATCTGTATATTTTCTTTGGAGAAATGTCTATTCAGGTCTTTTGCCCATTTTTCGGTTGCATTGGTTTTTCTTTTTCTTTCTTTCTTTTCCTTTTTTTTTAGCTTTCGAGTTCTATAAATTGTCTGTATATTTTACAGATTAAGCTCTTGTCAGTTGCATCATTTGAAACTGTTTTCTCCCATTTCGTGTAAGTTGTCTTTTTGTTTTTTTGGTTTATTTTTGCTTTTATTTCTGTTGCCTTGGGAGTGTGGCCTAAGAAAACATTTGTATGGTGGATGTCAGAGAATGTTTTGCCTGTGTTCTTTTCTAGGAGTTTGATGGTGTCTCCTTATGTTTTTTTTGTTTTGTTTTGTTTTGTTTGGTCTTTCTGCCTTTATGTAGAGCCACACCCACGGCATATGGAGGTTCCCAGACTAGGGGTCTAACAGGAGCTGTATAGCTGCCGGCCTTCGCCACAGCCACAGCAACGTGGGATCCGAGCCGTGTCTGCAACCTACACCACAGCTCACGGCAACGCCGGATCCTTAACCCACTGAGCAAGGCCAGGGATCGAACCCGCAATCTCATGGTTCTTAGTCGGATTCGTTAACCACTGAGCCACGAAGGGAACTCCTATCTCCCTTTTGAACTCAGTGTCTTTTAGGCTGCAGAGGTCTGTTTCATTGTTTGCTGCTTCAGGTGAATTCTCCTGTTCTTTTACCTGGGAATCATTCCTGAGCTTCTTCATTTTGCTTATATTTTTCTTTTTCTGTGAGTTTAGGGACATCAAAGAGTAGTCTTGGAGAGCTGTTCTATGCAAGAGCTCCCCTTTGTATTTTGTGGGGGGTTACTATTGATTTTTGGTGTGGGAGTTTGGCTATTTGCTGTCTTTTCCTTTGCTGTGAACAGGCTGTTATCCTCAGGGTGTTGAGTGTGTTTCCAGGGGGAAGGAAGCAATGGGCAGGGCTAGCAGTCAGTGCCTGGTTGCTGAGCTCTTGACAGTAGCAAGGACCTGCAGGAAGGTGGTGCAGGCTACTCCTCATTGCAGGGCTGTGGAAAGTGGTAATGAGCCTTGGGCAGATTTAGGCAGTTCCTGGAGCATTTGGCAGTGGCAGTGGCAGTGGCCGGGTGTGTGAGTTCCGAGGGGAGTGAGAGCAACAACAGGTGGTGTTTGGGCACAGTGCCCTCCTCTGTGGTGCTGAGATGATTGGGGCTACAAGTGGTACCTTTTCATGGACCCCTAGTGGTGGTGGGCCAAACCCACCTCTGGAGTCAGAGATACCTCTGGTGGTTTGCCCCCACCACCTGTAGACCATGCAAAAAGCAGCCCATCCTGCTTAGCCCACGAAGGAGGTGCTTTGCAGGCTGCTTCTAGTTGCAGGATCCTGGGAAGTGACGCTGATCAAGCAAGTGTGGGTGCTGCCTGGAGCATTTTGCAGTGGCAGCAGCAGGTGGGGTGTGTTCCCAGGGGAGTGAGAACAACAAAGGGCAGTGCTCGGTTGCAGTGCCCTCTTTTTTGCCCACCTCTGAGGTGACTGGGGCCACAGTTGGAGCCTGTTCACAGACTCTTAGTGGTGGCATGCCATGCCTCCCTCTGGTTTCTGAGATGACTGTTGTGGTTTGTTCCCTCTGTCCCCGGAGCCTGAATCCCAGCACCCAGCCCCTGCCCAAGTGTCTCAGGCTGTGGTGTCTGGGGCGGCGGTGCAGATGATCTGTGTGGCTCTCACTCTGCTTTGCCCTCCTTGGTCCTGCTGCTGCACTTTTCTCGGCAACTTTGAGGCCCCTCCATCTCAGCTGATCTCCCCCTTGGTTAGGTGGCTTCCCAGAGTGTGGGTTCCTTTTCTCTTTTGCAGCTCCCTCTTAAGAATGCTAGTTCCATCCTGATTTGCTTTCTCTCTTTTACCTTTTTCTTTGGTTTAAACCAGTTATGTGGAGGGTTTCTTGCCAGTGTTCGGTAGACGTTCTGTGCGAATTGTTCTACGTGTAGGTGTTTTGCCAGAATTCCACATGTAGATTTTTTTTTTGATGTGTTTGTTGGAGAAAGTGAGCTTGACGTCTTACTCCTACGCCATCTTGATCCTTCCCCCATTTCCTCATATTTTTTAGAAGAGTTTGTGAAGAATAGGTATCAGTTCTTTAAATGTTTGACACAATTCAATAGTGAATTCTCTAGCCAACTTGAGCTTTCTTTGTGGGTAATTGGTTTTTGTTGTTTTTTTAATCACCGATTCAATCTCTTATTATAGGTTTATTGATATTTCCTGTTTTTTCTTTAATTAGTTTTGGTAGTTTGTATCTTTCTAGGAATCCTCCATTTCACCTAAGTTAACTAATACAGTGTTGCTGCAGCTGTGGCTGGATTCTATCCCTGGCCAAGGAACTTCCATGTTCCCTTAAAGCTGAACAATAATAATATAAATAGCCCACCTAAAAATAGAAAAAACAGAGTTCCCGTTGTGACGTGGTGGAAACGAATCTGATCAGGAACCATGAGGTTGTGGGTTTGATCCCTGGCCTTGTTCAGTGGGTTAAGGATCCAGAGTTACCATGAACTGTGGTGTGTATGTTGCAGACATGGCTCGGATCTGGCATTGCTGTGGCTGTGGCATAGCCCAGCAGCTCTAGCTCCGATTGGACTCCCCACTAGCCTGGGAACCTCCATATGCCGTGCATGTGGCCCTAAAAAGCGAAAAAAAAAGAAAGAAAGAAAAAACACCTGAATAGACAGTTCTCTAAAGAAGGTGCACAAAAGGCCAATGAGCACATGAAAAAATGCTTAACATCATTAGTTATCAGTGAACTGCAAATAAAGATCACAGTGAGATACCACTTCCACCCAAGAGTATGACTATATATCTATATCCACGTCTATATCATCACACTTTCTTTCTGTTTTTTTGTCGTTTTGCCTTATCTAGGGCCGCACCCATGGCATATGGAGGTTCCCAGGCTAGGGGTCTAACAGGAGCTGTAGCCACTGGCCTGTGCCACAGCCACAGCAACGCGAATCCGAGCCGCGTTGGCGTCTGCAACCTACATCACAGCTCACGGCAATGCCGGATCCTTAACCCACTGAGCAAGGCCAGGGATCGAACCCGCAACCTCATGGTTCCTAGTTGGATTTGTTAACCACTGAGCCACGACGGGAACTCCTCAGCTTGTTCCTTAAATTGTTAAACGGAGTTACTGTATGACCTAGCAATTCCACTCCTAAGTGTATACCCAAGAGAAGCAGATGTCCACATAAAATATTATTCATGAATGCTCATAGCAGTATTCATGATAGCCAAAAGGTGGCAGTGGTCCAAAAGCCCATCAGCTGATGAACGCCAAATAAGCAAAATATGCATATTTTTTGCTCACAAAAAGGAATGAAGTACTGATACATGCCACAGCGTAGTTGAACCTCAAAAACATGCTAAGTGAAAGAAGCCAGTCATAACACACAGCATATGATCCCATTTATATGTAATATCCAAAATAGGCAAATCTGTAGAGGCAGCAAGTAGATTAGTGATGGTGTAGGAATGAAAGGTATAGAGTATAGCTAAAGGGTACAGTGTTTCTTTTTGAGATTTTGAAATGTTCTAAAATTATGGTAATGATTGCCCATGTCTGTGTAGTATATTTGTAGATATACTAAAAGCCATTGTATTGTACAGTTTAAATGGAAAATTGTGTAGTAGTGATCTCAATAAATCTGTTAATAAAAGTAATAATGCCAGTATTATGACTAACAGTTAACTAATGAATGCAATTTAGGTTTCTTTGCAGTTTATCTTGTCCTTAGGATATATTTCACTAAAGATGTACAGTCAAGGTGAGTTTTAAAGTCACTTGAAATAATTCTTTTGCTTGTTTGTTTGTTTTTTAGGGACACACCCTTGGCATATGGAGGTTCCCAGGCTAGGGGTCGAATTGGAGCTACAGCTGTTGGCCTACACCCATAGCAACATGGGATCCGAGTCACGTCTGTGACCTACACCACAGCTCACGGCAACACCGGATCCATAACCTGCTGAGCGAGGCCAGGGATCGAACCTCCATCCTCATGGATCCTAGTCGGGTTTGTTAACTGCTGAGCCTCAAAGGGAACTCTTAGATAATTCTTTTTTCTGTATGGTTATGTTATCAACTTGGTATTTAGTTATCAATCCTAGTAAAACAATAGCTCCAAGAGTTATGGCTTACAACAGTAAATATTTTTTTCTTGGTCATGTTCTGTGAGTTCACTGCAGTGGCTCATCTCTAGGCTAAGGGCTGGGTTTGAGTTTGTACATGTGTCTTCTTGTTCTGGGACTCAGGCTGAAATGACAACTCCTATATGCAATATGCTGATCTCATGATGGAGGGCAGGGATGCAAAGGGGTTGCTAGAATTTGCACTGACTCCTACATCTTTTGTTTAGAACTAGCGCACTGTTACTTACCCATATGTGCTTGTTTTGCGTAAGAGATTAAGTGCTTTTTAAAATATGTGAGGGTTATACCTATTCCTCCAACTCAAATCCTCTATACATGATCCTTCCTCATCTTTCTCCAGTCAATCTTTCCTTTCCCATGTGAAAATATTGGCTCCTAATAACATTGCTCTCTTTATTTATATCCTATATTCTTTTTTTTTTTTTTTTGGCTTTTCAGGGTTGAACCCACAGCATATGGAGGTTCCCAGGCTAGGGGTCTAATTGGAGCTGCTGCTGACGGCCTACGCCACAGCCACAGCCACATCAGATCTGAGCTGTGTCTGCAACCTACACCACAGCTCACGGCAACGCCAGATCCTTAACCCATTGAATGAGGCCAGGGATCGAACCCACAACATCTTGGTTCCTAGTCGGATTCGTTTCCATTGCACCATGATGGGAACTCCTATATCCTATATTCTATAATACACACAAAATAGTTTAAAACTTAAAACACTATCACCACTAATAGCATTCTACATAGAATTTAATATTTCTTTGCATTTCCTTTGCATTTAGAATATATGCCACTACAAAACACACACACACACACACACACACACACACACACGAGTTCCTGTCATGACGCAGCAGAAACAAATCCAACTAGGAACCATGAGGTTGCAGGTTCAATCCCTGGCCTCGCTCAGTGGGTTAAGGATCTGGCATTGCCGTGAGCTGTGGTGTAGGTTGCAGACGCAGCTCAGATCTGGCGTTGCTGTGGCTCTGACATAGGCTGGATACTACAGCTCCGATTAGACCCCTGGCCTGGGAATCTCCATATGCCGTGAGTGTAGCCATAAAAGGACAAAAAGACAAAAAAAAAAAAAAGAATATATGCCACTAATGATATCCATTCAGAAAACTCTTCAAGAATTACTTGAATTATTTTTGCGTATGTGGTTATCAACTTATTTTTTTTAAAGAGAAAATACAGTTTGAATTCAAACTAAATTTCCACATCAGGAGTTCCTGTTGTAGCTTGGCTGGTTAAGAACCCAGTGTTGTCTGTGAGGATTCGGGTTTAGTCCTTGGCCTTGACTGTGGCATAGTCCTGCAGCTGCAGCTCTGATTTGACACCTGGCCCAGGAACTTCCATTTGTTGCAAGTGCGCTGTAAAAAGAAAAATATTTTTTAAATAAATAAATTTTCCACATCAATTTAAAGACTATAGGGTTTTAAATATCATTGTTCTTATTTTTTTATCCCTCACTGTAAAAATAACTGCTTTCCACACACCAGCATAATCATTCATTTTTCACCTGTGATACCCACAAAACGGTATCAGAACAGCCGTATCAACAACGGTGATAATTATTGGAGTTCCCATTGTGGCTCAGTGGTTAATGAATCCGACTAGGAACCATGAGGTTCCAGGTTCGATCCCTGGCCTCACTCAGTGAGTTAAGGGTCCAGTGTTGCCATGAGCTGTGATGTCGATCGCAGACGCGGCTCAGATCCCGCGTTGCTGTGGCTGTGGCTGTGGCGTAGACCGGTTGCTACAGCTCTGGTTAGACACCTAGCTTGGGAACCTCTATATGCCGCGGGTGTGGCCCTAGAAAAGACAAAAAAAAAAAAGCAACATTGATAATTATTAATATGACTACTGACAAAATTCAATGGCAGGGTTGTCTATAGAATATATCCCAATAGGGTTGTTTGTCAAATTACTGGGCTCCTTATCACTTGAAATAGTTTCTCTTTGTGAGGTTGTTCTATCAATGCAATAACTCATTTTTTGTTTTGCTTTCTTTCAGCGATTTAGAAATATTTCATTTTTTATAATTATATAAAATATTTATAATTGTTCTAAAGTCACATGTACAAAATAGGGTATATTTAAAAGAAGTCTGTCTTCAATCCCTACACCACTGTTTTGTTTTTAACTTTTTATTATGGAAACTTTTGAACATTTGTAAAAGTAGAGAGATTAGTATAATAAAACTCCCAGATATCCATCACTCATCTTTAGCAATTCTCAGGTTATTGTTAATCTTGTTTATTATACACCCAATCACTTGCCACACTGTTATGAGAGTTTAAAAATATGTTTTAATATTTGTTTAGGACAGTATTTTTTTTTTTAGGGCTGCATCTGTGGAATATGGAAGTTCCCGCGCTAAGAGTCAAACTGGAGCTGTAGCTGCAGGTCTACGCCACAGCAATGCTGGATCTGAGCCTTGTCTGTGACCTATACCACAGCACAACGCTAGATCCTTAACCCAGTGAGAAGGCCAGGGGTCAAGCCCACGACCTCATGGATACTAGTTGGGTTTGTTCCCGTTGAGTTACAGTGGGAACTCCCTGTTTAGGACAGTTTTAAGAGCAGGTTTGTATTCTGATGGAGGTGATCTGCTGTACTAGGAGAAATAGATGATTCATGAAAGTTCTTTACTAGGAAGACATTATGTGGTCTGGAGCTATGTGGGAGGATTGGCCTTTTAATAGGGCCGTAGACACTTCATTCATGCTTTCTGGAAAGACGTGACGAATATAGTAGCTTGGTAGCTTTAGTAAGTAGGAAGACGGAGTTTCTGTCTGATTGCTGCTGCTTTTTTTTTTTTTTTTTTCATTTGAAACATTTGGGGAGTTCCCATTATGGCTCAGCTGTGGTGTAGGTTGAAGATGCAACTCGGATCTCACATTGCTGTGGCTATAGTGTAGGCTGGCAGCTGCAGCTCTGATTTGACCCCTAGCCTGGGAATTCCATGTGGCATGAGTGCAGCCCTAAACCCCCTCCCAATTTTTTTTTTATTAACATATAGTTGATTTACAATATTCTTCTGCTTAAAGTATGGGATGAAGTTGTCAGCTTAAAGTGAATGGTGGCGTAAGAGGATATTGGAGATCTGAGGGGACGGGAAGAGTGAAGCGGTTGTTCTGGAGAGTGCGATGAACATACTGAGGAAGTGTGGTGTGGCTGCTAGGCAGTGCTGAGTGTCTGCTTGTGTAAAACCAGCAAGCTTGCGTTTCTCTCCGCTTAGATGCAGTGGAATCAGTGGATAATTGGGTTTAAGCTGGATTAGGGTTTTGAGGAGTGAGAACACTTGAGAGAAAGATGGCGGGGCGGGTTGATGTGTTGGGAAGCTGAGTAAGGAGGGAGTGAGGAATGAGGGGGTGCGGCGGTAGTATAAATACGGGGAACTTTGGAGACTGTAGGAAAGACCAGAAACCAAGGCAGTTCTGAGGATTTAGATGTTAGATCACCACTGTTGGGGTGAGTCAGCTTTAGTTCTTGACTTTGCACCTCTTTGATATTAAAGCTTCAAATGCTTTGTAGAGAGAAATCAGTTAGTGAAATACCACTTACGGGGGGAAGAAAGGAAGGGCATTAATCAGGGGAATTTGTATGATTGAGAAATTTGATTGTTAGCATTTGAAGTTAGTCCATAACATTTTCCTTTCATCTTGCTAGTTTCTATATTGCTTTAGTTGTTATATTATGTAAAGGAGATGTTACTTGCCCAGCTTGTATAATGTCATGTGGAATAACTGCATGCTTTGAAAAGAGTATTATGAAACTGCTAAGTAGTGCAGTTAAGATGGTGATAATTAAATTCTCAGTGACTACAGTAGCCAGTGAATATCTTTGTAAAACCATATTTAAAGATTTGAAGATTCTCTTTAAACTTTAAATTATTTTTTGTAAGGATTAAAACAATATCTCAATTTATGTGGTATAAAACAGTCTGAAATGTATATTAAAACAGCCTGAAATGTTTTGAGCTGATCTAGTCTCTTGTCAGAGTGTATATTGGCTTACAGCAAATGATTGCACTAACTTCTTGAGTTGGAACGGAAAGTTGTAGAGAATAATGCCAAAGCTAGGTTTTCTCCTTGGAGTGGTGATTAGAATAGTAATTATTCTACATCATTTCCTGATACCAAATTAGTTGTGGGCTGCCAGCAGAAGGCTTAGCCATAGCAGAAAGTAGAGGAATATGAAAATTCTAGGGGTGTGGCCAGGCAAAGAAATTGAGGTTTTTCTTTTTTTTTTTTTTCCTTTTTAGGGCCACATCTGTGGCATTTGGAGGTTTCCAGGCTAGGGATTAAATCAGAGCTACAGCCACCGGCCTATGCCACAGCCATAGCAGTGCAGGATTCGAACCGTGTCTGCGACCTACACCACAGCTCACGGCAACGCTGCAGATCCTTAATCCACCGAGCGAGGCCAGGGATCAAACCTGCATCCTCATGGATCCTAGTCAGGTTCATTAACCACTGAGCCATGACAGGAACTCCAGAAATTGAGTTTTGAAGATATGTAGCATTTGAAGTAAAGTTAGTAGTCAGATATTACTTCAGATTCCAAAGTTGTTGAGATAGGTAAATAGTGCCGTTCTAAACAATGGCAAATAAACTGTCATTGTGCTGCGCTGATTAAATTAGTAGTGATGGGTCTAGTGATTGGAGAGGGATAAGGGAATTGAATGTATATGGTTTCGGTAATTATCTTGCCATAGTAGATGTATTAGTTATATATCATTTGTTATGATTGGCATAATGCGTAAGAATAGTAAGTGTTTTGTCCTAAGGCAAGCGATTTACCAGATCCACATCAGTTTTAATGAGTGATTTTATAGTGAGCTTCCTTTGCTCTTTGTCTATTGCTTTTTTTTTTTTTTTGATACTTACACCTGCCTCTATCAGCTTCTTAGGATGATGTAAGGATGTTAGTAAAAGTGAACTTGTTTTCCATTTTATTCCTTAGGAGCAGCCACCTTACCCTAGCTACAATTCTAACTATTGGAATTCTGCACGACCTCGGACTCCTTACCCAAGTACATATCCTGTGAGACCAGAAATGCAAGGCCAGGTATGTTCTAAAATTGACAAGACTTTCTGAATTTTTTCTTAATGAGTCAATTTATTTCAGAACTTGTGAAGATTTCATAGTAAGGGTATGTGGGTTTTTATTATGTAATGGACTCCATCTTAGTCATTTTATTTTTGGTCTTTTTAGGGCCGCACCCGCAGCATGTGGAGGTTCCCAGGCTAGGGGTCTATTCGGAATTACAGCTGCTCGCCTGTGCTACAGCCGCAGCAATGCGGGATCCGAGCCGCGTCTGCAACCTACACCACGGCAATGGCGGATCCTTAACCCACTGAGCGAGGCCAGGGATGGAACCCTCAACCTCATGGTTCTTAGTCGGATTCATTTCCATTGAGCCACGACGGGAACTCCCATCTTAGTCATTTTAATGTTTTTAACTCAGAGATAAAGGAACTATTTAGGCTCATATTACCTATAGCAAAGGTAGCTTGAGACATGATAGATTATTTCTTAGGACCTGGAAACAACCAAACACAAAATGCACTTATTTTTAAAAATTTGACCTTTTTTTAGAGATATAATTGACATTATATTAGTTTCAGGTGTACAACAGAATGATTCATTATTTGTATACTTGGCAAAATGATCATCTTAGTAAGTCTAGTTAACATATGTTACCATACATAATTAGAAATTTTTGTTTTCTTGTGATGAGAACTTTTAAGATATATTCTTAGTAACTTTCAAACATATAATAATTTACCATGCTGTACACTATGGGCTGTGATTTATTTATCTTGTAACTGGAAGTTTGTACCTTTTGACCACTTTTACCCATTGCTGCATCTCTAACCCCCTGCTCTATCTCTGGCAGCCACCAGTCTGTCTTCTGTATATATGAGTTGGCTATTTTTTTTTAGATTCCACAGATAAATGAGATAGTATGTTATTTGACTATGTCTGACATTTCATTTAGTATAATGCCCTCAGGTTCCATCCATGTCGTCCCAATGGCAAGGAAGCTTCTCTTTTATGGTTGAATAATAGTCCATTGTATATGTGTACCACATTTTCTTCATCCATTCATCTGGTGATGGACACTTATGATGTTTCCCTGTCTTGCCTGTTATAAATAATGCTGCAGTAAACATGGGGGTAATGAGGTACAGATATCTTTTCAAGTTAGTATTTTTTTTTTGTGGCAGGGGGGCGCATGGACCCAAAGCATATGGAAGTTCTCAGGCTAGGAATCAAATTGGAGCTGTAGCTGCCAGCCTACACCACAGCCACAGTAACACCAGATCCGAGCTGTACACTGCAGCTCGTGGAACACCGACCTTAACCCACTGAGCAAGGCCAGGGATCGAACATGTGTCCTCATGGTTACTAGTGGGATTTGTGACCGCTGAGCTATGATGGGAACTCCTAGAGGAGCTACATTTAAACAGCCTTCAAAGACTGAATTTTAAATCCAAATTAGAATTCTCTGTAAACTGATGATCTCTGCAGAATTAAATTTTCTGATCACCACAAACTAAATTAATATAATTCTCCTGATAGATTTCAAAGTATCAAATACTATAATCAATTCTGTTCTAATTTACTAGTGATACGGAGGCTGAAATAATGGAAATAAGTTTCTTTATGGGGCTGATTTAATTCACTTAAAAAAAATGTCCCTGGAGTTCCCGTCGTGGCGCAGTGGAAACAAATCCAACTAGGAACCATGAGGTTGTGGGTTCGATCCCTGGCCTCATTCAGTGGGTTAAGGATCTGGCATTGCCGTGAGCTGTGGTGTAGGTTGCAGGCGCGGCTCGGATCCCGTGTTGCTGTGGCTTAGGCCGGCGGCTACAGCTCCGATTAGATCCCTAGCCTGGGAACCTCCACAGGCCATGGGTGCAGCACTAAAATGACAAAAGACCAAAAAAAAAAAGTCCCTTTTTTCCCTCATTAATTTGGTGATGTAGTAATCCTTTAAGACTGATTTTGAGCCAGAAGAGCTCATTAAAGTTAGAACAAGATATGTTTATCTACTTATAGAAAATATAACAGTAATTGATAGTTCTGAAAGTTCCCTCGAGGTGTAGCAGGTTAGATATCTGGCACTGCCATAGCTGTGGCGTAGGTTGAATTCCTGGCCCGGGAACTTCCACATGCCATGGGTGTGGCCACAAAAAGGGAATTGGTTTGTTAATAATTATCATGTATATATGAACTTTACGATAAGGTTGTTCAGAGATAGTGGAACGCAAAATAAAGGAAAAATATGTTACTTGGGAGTTCTTTTTGTGGCTCAGTGGTTAATGAACCCGACTAGGATCCATGAGAATGTGTTTGATCCCTGGTCTTGCTCTGTGGATTAAGGATCTGGCATTGCTCTGAGCTGTGGTGTAGGTCGCAGACTCGGCTCAGATCCCACATTGCTGTGGCTGTGGCATAGGCCGGCAGCTGTAGCTCCGGTTTGACCCCTAGCCTATGCCATAGGTATGGCCCTAAAAAGCAAAAACAAACAAATAAACAAAAAGCATTTTACTGCTCATTACAAACTTCCATTTTATGTGCGTCATCCTCATACCTTCCTGTGACTGAAATCAGGAAGCAGGCATTATTACAGCTTAGTGCTACCTGCTTGTGGTTTGGCCATGTACCATAAAATTCACTCTTTTTTTTTGGATCTTTTTAGGGCTGCATCAGCAGCATATGGAGGTTCCCAGGCTAGGGATCCAATCAGAGCTGTAGCTGTGGTGTGCCACAGCAACGTGAGATCCGAGCCGCATCTGTGACTTACACCACAGCTCACAGCGATGCTGGATCCTTAACCCACTGAGGCCAGCGATAGAACCCGCATCCTCATCTATACTAGTTGCATTCGTTTCTGCTGAGCCACAACAGGAACTCCAAATTCAGCCTTTAAAGGTACAGTTCAGTTGTTTTTAGTACACCCGCAGGATCGTGCAGCCGTCATCACTAGTTCCAGAACATGTTTGTCAACCCACATAGACAAACATTCCTCCCTGTCCTCAGACCCTGGCAACCTCTAGTCTATTTTTTCTCGACGGATTTGCCTACTCTGGACGTACCATATAAAGGGAATCATAAAATACGGATGGCTTCTTTTACTTAGCCTAATGTTCACCCATGTTGTGGCATGTGACAATACTTCATTCCTCTCTGTGCGCAAGTAATAGCCCATTCTCTGGATCTGCTATTTAATTCTTTCGTGGATGTGAAGTGGTTTCTATCTCACTGGCTTTAATTTGCAGATCTCTGATGACTAATGATGTTGAGCATCTTCATGTGTTTATTAACCATTTGTATATCTTATTTGGAGAAATATCCAGATTCTTTGCCCATTTTTAAGTTGGGATATTTAGCTTTTTATTGTTGTTATAAGAGATGTTTTTTCCCCCCATTTTTGGCTGCACCCAGCTTCCTTTTTTAAAAAGTGAATAGTTTCACTCATTTCCTTTCTAGCCATCGCCTCATGTTAGCTTTGCCACATGATCAGTCTTCTCTTTGGTAGGTTTTTTAAATCTTAAACATTCCAATTCAGAAACTGCTCTAATAAACCAAGAGTGCATAATTTCCTTGATCATGTGGAATTTACATTCATTTCTTTTTCTTTTTCTTTTTTTGGTCTTTTTAGGGCCACACTCATGGTATATGATAGTTCCCGGGCTAGAGGTTGAATTGGAGCTATAGCTGCCGGCCTACAGCATAGCCACAGCAATGCCGATCCTTAATCCACTGAGCAAGGCCAGAGATTGAACCTGTGTCGTCATGGATCCTAGTTGGGTTCTTTACTGCTGAGCCATGACAGGAACTCCATACATCCATTTTTTAGACGCTGTTAATGTTATGTGGGCCCATGAGCAGTCCCCAAAGTTGATTAGCCAGCTGTGCTGAGGTTGATTTATGTGCTATGCAGGTAGTGGGGACAGTCCTCGAAATAGAGCTTTGCATATTTTCTGGAGCTTCATTCTTCAGCTAGTAGTAAGGATTGTTGAGCATGTAGGTTGGTTCATGGAGCAAGTCTGAGTGATGCTCATACAGAAGATTTGGTCTCACTAGACTGTTTTTGGTTTGTTGTTGTTGTTTTGTTTTTTAGGGCTATACCTGTGGCATATAGAAGTTCCCAGGCTAAATGTCGAATTGGAGCCACAGCAATACCAGATCCGAGCAACTTCTGCAACCTACACTGCAACTCACAGGAACGCCAGATTCTTAACCCATTGAGCGGGGCCAGGGATTGAACCCGAGTCTGCGTCCTCATGGATACCAGTTGGGTTTGTAAACTGCTGAGCCACAATGAGAACTCCCCCTTTTTTTTTCCAAGGGTCACCAGACTGTTGGTGAAATTCAACAGTGAGGTATTTTCTGAGATCTTCAAAATAAGTTTGCTTCTTATTTGCTTTTAAAGCCTTCATTTGCATCAGGGACTGTCTTTTGAAGCCCCAGAAGTATTTTTTTCCTCTTTGGCCTCTGTGTCAGGGCTCTGAAATGGGGCCAGAAACGCCTTTATTTTCTTTGCTTTGCTGCTATGCTACTTTTCAGGAGACTTAAAAACTTTGAAACATTTCTGAACTATGTTCATTAGCCTCATTCTTAGTAAACATTTATAGCAGCTGCAGGCTAATTAATACATCATCTTCTGACTTAACGATCATTTGTAAACATCCATGTTGTGTCTCTGATCCATCGACCCAGTGGGTACTTGGAAAAAGTATGACAAACACATAGGTTTTCTAGTAATGATTGTGGTGGGTTTTGGGGTTTTGTTTCTTTAAATCCCCATTTAAGTTTGGTCTGTGTGCTGTTTCATATTCATATAGCAAATGGGAAAGGGAAGCTGTTGAACAGTGTGTTACTTTCTGGGTAAGAGACCTGACCACTTTTCTCCTCTTTGGATTCTGCATCTACACAACAGCCTATCAGTTGTAAAACCAGCTTTTGGAAGAAGTATTTCCCTTCTGTATAACCTTTAGTTTGCAGTGAGACACCATATGGTATGACATTATTTTGACTTTTGAATGCTGAGTCATTTTTATATTTACCTCTAGAGCAAGTGCAGCCCTTGGAATATTTTTGCATTTTAAGAGCTCTAGTCTCTTGATTGCTTCTGGAATCCAGAATGAGACTTCTACAGAAATTCAGTGATAGTCAAAGATTTTGTCTAATTCTTCTTGTAGTTGCTCAGTTTCAGATTTCATCTGTTGACATATCAGCTGACAGGTTTCAAATCACAGCTTGCTGTCCATGTAAGTTTCCTTTTGTGAAATTAGTCTGCTTGGTTGAAGATGGAAGTAGCTGTGGTCCTAGCAGCCCATCAGTTTCTAGACATACATGGGATTTCATGACTTGTCCCCTTTTTTTGGGCCATGCCCAAAATAAGTTCCTGAGCTAGGGGTTGACCCCATGCCACAGCAGTTACAGTGCCAGGTCCTTAACCCACTGAGCTACAAGGGAACTCTGATGTTAATTTTTTTTTTTTTTTTTTTTTTGCTTTTTAGGGCCATATTGCAGCATATGGAATGGAAGTTCCCAGGGTAGGGGGTGAATCAGAGCTGCAGCTGCTGACCTTCTATGCCAAGCCACAGCCACAGCCATGTGGGATCCAAGCCACGTCTGCGACCTATACCATAGCTCATGGCAACTCGGAATCCTGAACCAACTGAGCGAGGCCAGGGGATGCATGCTGATGCATACTAGTCAGGTTCATAACCCACTGGGCCATAAGGGGAACGCCATGACATTTTAATTTTTATTTTATGTTTTGGCTGTGGCATGGCCCGGCTTGATCTGGGATCTCAGTTTTCAGACCAGGGATTGAATCCAAGCTGCAAGAGTGAAAGCACCTAGTCCTAACCACTAGACCACCAGAGAGCCTCCCTCATGACATCTTTATTTATTTATTTTTTTTGTCTTTTAGCCTTTTTTTATCTAGGGCCGCACCTGCGGTATATGGAGGTTCCCAGGCTAGGGGTCTAACAGGAGCTGTAGCTGCCGGCCTTCGCCACAGCCACAGCAACGCGGGATCCGAGCCACGTCTGCAACCTACACCACAGCTCACTGCAACACCGGATCCTTAACCCACTGGGCAAGGCCAGGGATCGAACCCGCATCCTCATGGTTCTTAGTCGGATTCGTTAACCACTGAGCCACGAAGGGAACTCCACCTCATGACATTTTTAATAGCATATTTTTTTTTCTATAAAAGGTAATGCAGCTTTATCACTAAACATTTGGGAAATAAAAGAGAAAACAAACACTAATTCTGTCATACTAATACACTTATTTTGGTAAATTTGTTTTTAGCTTTTCCTGTATTATGTTTGTATAATTTTAAGCTTACTATACATACACTTTTTAATATGACTTTTCACTTATCACCTTACTTTCCATGTTATAGGGTAAAATAACAGGAACTCTTTTTTTTTAATAGTAAGGAGATTTTCAAACATAATCCCAAGTAATGAGAACAGTATGTAATAACCCCCCATGTACCTGTTATTCCACTTCAACAAATATCAGCACATGGCCATCATGTTTCATCTGTATCCTTAGAGTGTTTTGAAGCAAATTCCTGACATCATATTTTATTTCTCTTGCAAACACTTAAGCATATATCTTTAAGATATAAGACGTCTTACTGGGTGGGGGGATGCACTGTGGGTTTGGGATACAAAATCTGTAAAATTGACTTGTGATGATTTATGTACACCTGTAATTGAAATAAAATCCATTAAGAAAAGAAAAAGAAAAAAGTCTTACTAAACTGAGGATTCTGGGTGTCAATAATAGTCTGGATAGGTGAGGTAAAACTTCACTAAGCAGAGTTCCCGCTGTGGTGCAGTGGGATTCGTGGCGTCTCCAGAGTGCTGAGACACAGGTTTGATCCCTGGCTCGGCATGGTGGGTTAAAGAATCTGGCATTGCTACAGCTGCCACTTAGGTCACAACTGAGCCTCAGACCTGATCCCTGGCCTGGGAACGCCATGTGCCACAGGGTGGCCAAAAAAAGAAAAAAACAAAAAAGAAAAAACCAAAATTGAAACAAACCGCAGTAGGCAATATTTGGAAAATCTGTCTCTGCCATTATAATCTGGGAAGCAGAGTGGGATAGGGCACAGAACGTGGGTTTGGAGTCAGATCTGGGTTCATTTTCTGACCTTGTCATAATACTGCTAACAACAATGATTATACAAATAGTTACCAATTATTGAGCATACTATGTGCCAGATACCATACTAAGCATTTTATGTATGTCATCTCATTTAATTTTCACAATAACCTTGCAAGATAAGTTTATGATCTCCATTTTCCTGATGGAGAAACTAAAGATCAGAGCGGGTAAAGACCCGTGGTCAGTCTAGGTCTTTTGTGTTCTTTTTTTTCTTTCTGTTGTGTCGTGGTTATTTTTTCCTATCTCTGGCCATTCTCCCAGGTTTCCTAGAATCCCCTATCCGGTTTGTGGGGGCGAGTTCTCTGCTGTTAGGTATGATTGTTAGGTATACTTATGGAAATGGTTGAGAAGCAGTGCTCTGAGGCCATTTGTTCATCATTCATCACAATATACTCTCCCATTGTTATGACATAGACTCTTCAGTAATAATCTGACCTTTATGTATGTATATGATTATAATACACAAAAGAATGCCTCAAAGATCGCTTTGGTGTTCCTGTTTTCTTTGGTTACTGATTTCCTTTCTCAAAGTTTCCAGAGTGAGGGCATTTCAGCTCTTCTACTCATTCGTCTTTTCTTTTCCTTCCAACTTTGCTTTTTTACAGAATTTGAATTCCTATACAAATGGAGCATATGGCCCACCCTACCCCACTGGCCCCAGCACAAACCCTGCCTCCTACTCCGGGGCTTATTACACACCTGGGTATGCTCAGACCAGTTATTCCGCAGAGGTTCCAAGCACTTACCGTTCACCTGGCAACAGCCCAACCCCAGTGTCCCGTTGGATGTATCCCCAGCAGGACTGCCAGACCGAAGCACCCCCTCTTAGGGGGCAGGTTGCAGGATATCCTGCTCCACAGGTGAGCATGTTTCTGTTATGTTTTTACTTGTTAGATTAATGAATGGTACCAAGTTTATTTCTCTGTTTACCTCAAGAGGTGAGATTTATGTATTTTTTAATATTCTATGAATGATCCCATGTTTATTTCTCTGTTCATTTCAAGGGGAATTCTAATATGTATTTATGCTTCCTTATAGCACATGGATCCATTTATTTATAGTATCTGTGGGCAGACTTTGAAGTTTAGGCCCTATTCCTTCCGAGTTTGGTCGTCAGCAGATCTGCCCCTCGTAGCTTTGGAACCAGGCCTTTTTAAGCTTGGAGAAATTATTGCACCTGATTAGAGATGCTACAGGTTAGCCCAGTAGCAGCAAAAATATACTCCATTGAGCAGAGAGGAAGCATCTCAGAATCTGTTTACACTAGAACATTTCCTTTCAAGTGCTTTTTAGCGGTGACCAGCCTATTTCCTTCCTCTCAATCCAGAACCCTGGAATGAGCGTGCCCCACTATCCTTACGGGGATGGTAACCGTAGTGTTCCACAACCAGGACCCCCCACGCGACCGCAGGAGGACTCATGGGCCCCTCCTGGCGCTTATGGAGTGGGCACCCGCTACCCCTGGCCTGCGGCTGCGCCCTCAGCACCACCTGGGAGTCTCTATGTGAGCGAAAGTGCTTCGTCATGGCCTAGCAGTGGCTCTCCTCAGCCACCTCCTTCACCGCCACCCCCGCAGCCCAAGGTAGGAGACCCTCTGAACGGTGGTCTTCTGATGTTTGGGTAACAAGAGAGCACAACGTGGAATTTATCTGCACTGGTCTGTGTTAAATGAGGGCTAATTTCAAAAAGTTGGTGGCTACTACCCTATAGCTTTACGTAGCCCAGTTTCCTTTTTTTATTATCATTTTTTAAGACTTTTATTTTTTAGAGCAGTGTTAGATTCACATCCATTTTTAAAAGACATTTCATTTACTATTTGTTGTAATGCTATCTGAATGTTAAACAAAATCAAAGATTGGATTTTATTACCTCAGTCTCCAGACAGAAGGCAAAACCAGTATGAGATTGCGTGGTTTCATTAAACCATAGACTCGAACAGCATTTGCCTGTGGCTCGGCTCCTTTTCAAGACTTGTCTTACGGTTTTCTCTCTTTAGGGGAAAAAACTGTTTCGTATTTATTAAGTCACTGGACGGATTGTGAGGTGGTAAGGATAGATTATGAGGTCTTCATGCTGATGACCTGCCTGAGGATAGATTCCAGCCTTTATGCTCAGGAATTCTCTGTCTTTTGTCTTTTTAGGGCCGTGTTTTTCTCAAAATGTGTAAGGAGGACTGTCTAGATTTATTGGTGGGGAATCTTTTCATGTACCTCCCTGGTCAGGTGAAAGACGTGGGCTAACAAATCCGATGTTGATAGATTCCCATTAAAACAGCTTTTTTCCCCTTTGCTCTCCTGCTCCAAGGATTCCTCATACCCCTATAGCCAATCAGATCAAGGCCTGAACCGGCACAGCTTTCCTTGCAGTGTCCATCAGTACGAGTCCTCGGGAACAATGAACAATGATGATTCAGAGCTTTTGGATTCCCAAGTCCAGTACAGTGCCGAGCCTCAGCTGTATGGTCATGCCAGCAACGAACATCCCAGCAATCAAGACCCGAGTAATAATCTTCCTGAAGAGTGTTTATCTTCAGATGAAGGGACTCCCCCAAGTATTAAAAAAATCATACATGTGCTGGAGAAGGTCCAGTATCTTGAGCAAGAAGTTGAAGAGTTCGTAGGAAAAAAGACAGACAAAGCATACTGGCTGCTGGAGGAAATGCTAACCAAGGAACTTTTGGAACTGGATTCAGTTGAAACTGGGGGCCAGGACTCTGTCCGGCAGGCCAGGAAAGAGGCTGTTTGTAAAATCCAGGCCATACTGGAAAAATTGGAAAAAAAAGGATTATGAAGGGATTTAGAACAAAGGGGAAGCCTGTTACTAACTTGACCAAAGAACTCTTGATTTTGGTTAATTATCCTCTTTTTGAAATGCCTGTTGATGACAAGAAGCAATACATTCCAACTTTGTTTGCTGTAAAACTTGAAAAACTGGTAAAGGACTTGGAAGAAAAGTTGGGTTACGAGTTGTTTTCAATTTTTCAGACCAGTGAATGTAGTAGGAAACTATGGTGTTATCAGTATTGTCAAGTAGACTCACCCCTTAAGAAATGTATGGGTATTTGCAAGCTGCTTCTTATCAGCAGGAGGGAAATACACTTTATGTAACAGGCTTATCAGAAACCTACCAGATAAGACTGGATACTATCTGAGACAAACAAGCTCTGTTTTTTTTTTTTTTTAAACATCTGGATTACTTGTCACATTTTTGTACATTGTGACTGCGTTCAGCATACACTTTGTGTGTAAATTACAGCTTGGACTTCAGCTTTCTTGGACCTCTGTTTTGTTTTGTTACTTGCAGTTCACAAATACAGTACTATTCTCTACTTCTTGGTACCTTTTGTAGTAATATGTTTAATATAATTACTCAGGAGACTGTATTGACAGCCAGAGGGTATGGCAGGTCTGGATGAATTTTTATCTTTTCACCACTTGAATATATTGCAGTGTGTAATAAGTTCCTGAGGTAGAATGTCTCCTTTTTTGTATAGGTCATTAGGTTAGAGTTTTACCACTTCTGCTTTTCTTGTTACTATTGGAAGGTTAATTTGGAAATGGCATGGGTATAGGAATGAAAATGTGGCCATTTTCTTTTTTTGCTTTCTTAATGGTATTTGAATGAAGATCCACTTTAAACTCCACCCCCCCCACACCCACTGTTTTGTTACTATAGCTGTTTCCATGTGGAGCAATGTGCTAAATACAAATGAAAAATTAAATGCCACAGCAAGGAGAAATAATAATTGTGAAAGTAATGATACAACCATTGGGAATGCTCTTCTCCATTAACTTCATCAGGATCCCTATGAGGAGATTTCAGCTCGGTTTATAGTAAGAAACGATGTGGGTAAAAGAGGATTCATGCTCAGGGAATGAATCAGCAGCCATAGCTAGAGTGGGAAAATTTGTTAATCTTTTAAAGGTAGATTTGATGTTTATCTTTATTCCTTTGGAATAAATTGCATAGACAGTATTGCCTGTTCGTTAAAAAAAAAAAAAAAGATGTTTACCACCACTAATAACAGTCACTTTAGAATCAGACTTAAGGAAGGGATGTCTTAGCTGGGTTTGCTTGGGGAGCCCTGTGCTACCAGATAGAAGAGACTTCAGTAGGTGAGTTGCTTTTGATATCTGAAGTAAGTTCCAGTACGCCGTATCTATTACTGCAAAAACTGCTGTTTCTTAATAAGATAGCCAACTGATATTTTTTTTTCTTGACTGCCAAGTCTATTAATAAGAAAATCAATCTATCAGCCCTTCCCTCTCCTTATAAACCACACCAATACAATCATATTATATGATGAGAAGAAATGGCCAGGCCATATGGTTGGTAGAGGTGATTTTATGAGATAATATGGTGACAGTTTTATTCTAGGATTTTAATTTTTGGCCTAATAGGGGAATGTTTAAAAATAAGCTTTTCTATGAAAATTTAAAAGTTGTACTTGAAACTAAGAAACTAAATATTTGGAAGGGGGAGAACCTTAAAGCTAAGTTAGCAACCAGTGAGACAGTGACTAATTCAGGAGAGAATACTGCTCTTTTTTTTTTTTTTTCTCTTAATGGATTTTATTTCAATTATAGGTGTACATAAATCATCACAAGTCCATTTTACAGATTTTGTATCCCAAACCCCCAGTGCATCCCCCCACCCCCCCAGATTGTCTTATTTGAAAAACCAAGGTTTTCCAAAGTCTGTGAGTCATTGTTCTGTAAGAAGGTTCATTGTGTCTTTTTAGTTTCCACATGTAAGCAGTAGCACTGGGTATTGCTGTCTAATTGTCTGACTGGTTTCACTTTGCATGATAATTTCTAAGTCCATCCATGTTGCTATAAATGTTGGTAATTCGTTCCTTTTAATGGCTGAGTAACATTCCATTGTGTGTATGTACCATATCTTCCCTATCCACTCTTCTGTCGATGGGCATTTAGGTTGTTTCCATGACCTGGCTATTGCATAGAGTGCT
>PVHT020000140.1:9998298-10027721 GCA_004024745.2 Catagonus wagneri | reverse complement strand
GCTGTGCAGAAACTTTGAAGTTTAATGAAGTCCCATTTGTTTATTTCTCTTTTTATTGTCCTTACTCTGACACATGGATCTGAGAAGATGTTGCTATCATTTATGTCAGAGAGTGTTTGGCCTATGTTTTCCTCTAAGAGTTTTATAGTATCAGGTCTTATATCCAGATCTTTAATCCATTTTGAGTTTATTTTTGTGCCTGGTGTTAGGAAGTGTTCTAGTTTCATTGTTTTACATGTAGCTGTCCAGTTTTCCCAGCACCAGAGAATACTGCTCTTTAACTGAGTGCCCCAGATACCAATTTCCCTGAAGTCTTAAAGTTATGTCCCTTGAAGTCTAAATAACTGGTTAGACACATATATACATATATATGTATGGTTTTTAACAGTTATTTTTTAAATTTTGAGAATTTTAACTCTTCTGAAGAGTTAAAAACAGTTGTTTATACCCTTCAGTCACCATTCCCTTATAGTAACATCTTACATAATTGTAGAATGTTTGTCAAGTTAAGAAAGTAGCCTTGATACAACGCTATTAACTCTAGAGAGTTTTGAAAGTAGAAATTTTCTTAGTCTTTTCACTAAGGTCCTTTCACTGTCTGGGGATCCAGTCCAGTACCCTGCCTTGCATTCCACTGTCATGACTTCGAAGTATGACAATGTGTCATGACACTTGATGTGGTAATGAACTGCTCGTGTTGTTTACCTTAACACCACCTAAGGTGGCATCTGCTAGGCTTCTCGGTTGTAAACTTGTGTTTTCCTTTGTAATGACTGAGTGTTTGCTGGAGATAATTTGAGCTATGCAAATGTCCTGTTTGTGCTTAAACTTTTGCCCATTCATTTTTCTACACTTGATCTTAGCCAAAAGGCCGAGAAGCGATTGCCCGCTCATTTTTCTATCCATTGGCAGACCTTGCTGGTGTCAGTTACTACAGCAGTGTTCCTGTGCTGACTTTCCCGTTCTCTTTTTCCTTCTACATTTATTCATTGGGCTTCTGTAAGGAAGGGCTGTTGCTTCTGGGTTTGTATTTGTTTTGTCTTTTGTCATTTTAGGGCCACACCCGTGGCATATGGAGGTTCCCAGGCTAGGGGTCCAATTGGAGCTACAGCTGCCGGCCTTCACCACAGCCGCAATGTGGGATCCGAGCTGCGTCTGCAACCTACACCATAGCTCACGGCAACGCCGGATCCTTAACCCACTGAGCGAGGCCAGGGATCGAACCCGCAACCTCATGGTTCCTAGTCGGATTCGTTTCCGCTGAGTCATTGACAGGAACTCCTGGGTATATATTTTTAATTATAGTAAGATATTCAGGATAAGTACAAACTTAGAACTTAAAGGTATAAACCATGTTAAAATGATTCCAGAGGCTAATATCAAGGAAAGGAAAACTAAATTGGCAACCTGTTCCAGAAAAAAATGGTGAACTTAAGAAGGAAAATAGTATTCTTTTTTTTGTATGGATTTGGTTCAGTTTTTGACTTAGTGTTGACTCCAGACTGAATTAAAAAATTATTATTATTATTATTATTATTATTATTATTTTGGCCATGCCCAAGGCATGCAGATGTTCCTGGGCCAGGGAGTAAACCCGTGCCAAAGCAGTGATAACACTGGATCCTTAACTTGTTAGGCCACCAGAGAGCTCCCATAAAATGTTTTGATATTTCACATCTGGACTTTTAAAAAGTGTCTACATTTATATTACTTTGGGGATAATTTTTGTCAAAATTGTAAATACAGTTATCTGGATCTGGCATGTGAAACACAAACTAGGTTTTCTTTATAATTCAATGTGATTCCAAATATAAGTGCCAGTATAAATACTGAGGCAAATAAGTTTTAATGAAGTATCAGCAGAATGGGCTATGCTGATCTCTAGATTGTTGGTGGAGAATTCTTTTAAATGCTTTGAAAAATAGGGTTGGGAGTTCCCATTGTGGCTCAGCGGGTTAAGAACCTACTAGTATCCATGAGGATGCGGGTTCAGTGTCTCGCTCAGTCAGTTAAGGATCTGGCGTTGCCACAAGCTGTGATGTAGATCACAGATGCGGCTTGGATCTGGCATTGCTGTAGCTGTGGCTTAGGCCCCGCAGCTGCTGCTCCAATTCAGCCCCTAGCCAGGGAACTTCCATATCCCTTGGGTGTGGCCCTAAAGAGAAAAAAAAAAAGAAAGAAAAATAGGGTTTTGAAAAAAAAGCAGTTCTTTAGTTGGTTAATATAATACCACTAGAAGTAGGCAGTTTTTTTTTTTTTTTTTAGATTAAATTGGCATTAAATGTTCTCCAGTAACTTCTTGGAAAAGGGAGCATAGGAAATCACTTTTTTACATCTTGCATATTTGAAAGTGTGTTTTCATGATCCTTCATTTAATACTTGTTTTTTCTTCTTGGAAGCTTGTAGGATATCTTTGTCCTCTCTGTTCTGAAATTTCCTAACAGGATAGTGTTGGTGTGCATCTGTTTTTGTCCATTTTGCTGGGCACATTTATTCTGAAAACTCCTGCCCTTAAGTCCTTTAACATTTTCTTGGTTTTGTTTGTTTGTTTTCCCCCTCGGCTACCCTGATCTCTATTACATCTTTCTAGAGTTCCTGCTGTTTCTGTTATAGACATCTTAGACTGAGTCTTTGATATACTTTTCTTTTTGCTGAACTTTGTGGGAAATTTACTCATCTAGATCTTCCAATTCTCCACTGAATTTTATATTTCTCTTTTAATTTCTAGGATTTTTGTTGTTCTCTGTGTTTTCTGTGGGACTCTGCTCTTGTTTGTGGTTTTAGCATCTTATATCTCTGAGGAAGTCTTGATAATTTCTTGATTTTTTTTCTTCAATAATGGATTTCCTCCAAAGTTGTTCTTTCCTTTCTTTTTTGATCTCAATCATGTTAGAGATTTTTTTTTTCAGATGTCTGTTCTTGGTTGTGTTTTTTACAGTATTATTATACTGGAGCTCCCAAATTGCTTCTATAAAATGCTTCTTGACTATTCTGTTTATTATTTTTTCATAGTCTTTTTTGGAGGGGATAGTTATTTTAAGTTGAAATTGGGGAGAATTATCTGGATAATTTTTACTCCTCTGTGAAGACAGGAGGGTTTTGTACTCTGTGTAGCTATTCTCACCAGGATTGGTGGGCAGTAGCATATTTGTTGTAATAAAATGTGAGGCAGAGGAGATGCAAGCTGCAGAAGGGAGAATTTAGGGATTTCTGAGATCACGGCACATCTTCTCTTAGCCAGCTCTTGTTCTTTTATTTTGCAATATGTATATTTTATCCTGGTAAGCAAATGCCAAGGTTAGTACTGCCAGATAAAATATAGGACTCTTGGTTACACTTAAATTTCAGATAAATCACAAATCATCTTTTAGTATCAGTGTGTTCCAAATATTGCATGGGACATAGCACTACTAAAAATGATTGCTTTCCTGAAATTCAAAATAACTGGGAGTACAGTCATCCTACAGTCTCTGCAGGGGATTGGTTCTAGGATCCCCCGTGGGTACCGAAATCCATGGATGCTCAAGTCCCTTTTTAAAATTGTGTAGTGTTTGCAGATAACCTATGCACATCCTTCCATATACTTTAAATCATCTCTAGATTAGTTGTAATACCTAACACAATGTAAATGCTTTGTAAATAGTTGCAAATAAAATGTAAATGCTATGTAAATAGTTGCTGGGTATGCAGCATATTCAGTTTTGTATTTTAGAACTTTCTGAAGTTTTTATTTTTTCTTTTCAAATTTTGCTTGAACCTGTGGATGTGGAACCCCACATAGTTGTCAGTCCATGGTTGCTTGAATTTCTGGATGTGGAACCCATGGATAGGAGTGCCAACTGTATTGTATTTTTTAATTAAAATTTTTATTTTGAGATCACTGTAAATTCACATGCAGTTTTACAAAATATTGCAGAGCTTTCCTGTGCCCTTCACCCAGCTTCCCCCCGTGGTAAAATCTTGCCAAACTTTACTGCAATGTCACCACCAGGATCAACATTGATACAGTCAAGACAAAGAGCAGTTCCATCACCACAACTCTTCCTCCTATTGACCTTTCACAGCCATGTCTGCTTCTCCTTTCCCACCAGACTAAACCCCTGGTAACCACTAATCTGTTCTCCATTTCTAAACTTTGTCATTTTGAGAATGTTGTATAAATAGAATTGTACAGTATGTAACCACTAGAGATTGGTTTTTTTCCCCCTCAGCATAATTCTCTCGACATTCATCCAAATTGTTTCCTGTATCAGTAGTTCTTTTTTATTGCTGAGTAGTAGTCTATGATATGGATGTACCACGGTTTGTTCAAACATTCACCTGTTGAAGGACATCTGGGTTGTTTCTAGTTTTGGGCTACTATGAATAAAGCTGCTATGTACATTCAGTACAGGTTTTTGTGTGGACATAGTTTTCATTTCTTTGGGATAAATGCCCAGGAGTGCAGTTCTGGGTCATATGATACTTGTATGTTTAATTTTTGAGGAAACTACCAAACTTTCCTAGAGTGGCTGTACCATTTTACATTCCCACTAGCGAAGTATGAGTTTCCCTACACCCTTACAAGTATTTGGTGTTGTCACTTTTTTTTTAAATTATTTTTATTTTTTCCATCATAGCTGGTTGACGTCACTTTTTTAAATTTAAATTTAAAGTTTTTTTTGGCCAAGGCATGCAGAAGTTCCTAGGCCAGGGATCAAATCAGCAGTGACAATTCCAGGTCCTTAACCCACTGAGCCACCAGGGAACTCCAGCAGTTTTTATTTTAACTATTTTGATGGTTTGTAGTGGTATCACATTGTGCTTTAATTTGCATTTCCTTAGTGGTTAATGATGCTGAACATCTTTTGATATGCTTATTTGCCATCTGTAAATTCTCTCTGTGAGATGTCCGTGCATGTCTTTTGCCTGTTCTCTAAAGGGATTTATTTTAATAAACTACATATTTTAGAATAATTTGGATTTACAGAAAATTGTGATGATACTAAAATTCCCATATACCCCACACCCTGTAATTGATGCCTTAAATGACTGTTGTACATTTGTCACAATTAATAGATCGATACTGATACATTCTTACTAAAGTCCATGCTTTATTCAGATTTCCTTTACTTTTACCTAACACCGTTTTCCTGTTCCAGGATCCCATTTAGTCATCACATCTCCTTTTTTTTTTTTTTTTTTAAAGGGCATATGGAGGTTCCCAAGTTAGGGGTCGAATCAGAGCTGTAGCCACTGGCCTACTACACAGCCACAGCAACAGCAATATCAGATCCAAGCTGCGTCTGCGACCTACACCACAGCTCATGGCAACGCCGCATCCTTAATGCACTGAGCGAGGCCAGGGATGGAACCTGCGTCCTCATGGATGCTAGTCAGATTTGTTTCCACTGAGCCACGACGGGAACTCGGTCATCTTGTCTTCTTAGGAGCCTCTTAGCTGTGACAATTTCTCAGTTTCCTTGTCTTTTTTTCTTTTCTTTTTTTTCCATTTTTGGCCGCCCCATGGAATAGAGTTCCCAGGCCAGGGATCAGATCCTAGCCGCAGTTGTGACCTATGCCACAGCTGCAGCAATGCCAGGTGGGGGAGCGAACCTGCGTCCTGGAGCTGCAGAGTTGCCACTGATCCCACTGCACCACATCGGGAATTCCGGACTGTCCTTGTTTTTGATGACTTTGTCCAGGAGTTGAGGTCAGATATTGTGCAGAATGCCCCTTGACTGGCATTTGTCTCATGTTTTTCTCATGTTTGGGGGAGGAAGTTCACAAAGGTCAGTGCCCTTTCTCATCATACATCAGATGAATATACCATCGGTGTAACAAATGTATTCTGTTGATGTTAACCTTCATCGCCTGGCTGAGACAGAGTCTGTCAGGTTTCTCCACTATACAGTTACTCTTTTTTTCCCTTTTTCATACTGTATTCTTTGGAAGGAACTCCCCATATGCAGCTCCACACTTAAAGAGTGGGAAGGGATCCTCCACCTCCTTTAGGGTGTCTACCTACATAAATTCTTTAGAATTTCCCGGCAAGGTGGGTTTGTTCATCCTCCCCCGTGTATTTATTTGTTTGCTTGATCAATTGTTTCTATCACTATGCACCCATAGATATTTATCTTATACTTTGTGTTATGATCTAATGCTGCCTTTTTTATTTTGTTGCTCCAAATGCCTTGCTTTGGCCACTGGGAGCTCTTTCAGTTGTGTCTTTCTGACATACTCCCATCATTGTGTGGGGCTTTTTTTTTGGTGTGGGGGCAGGGGGGAGCCCTTCCTTACTATGTGGCACTAAATGAGTCCCCAGGCTGTTCTTGTATATTTCCTGTCCTAGTCCTAGAGTCAGTTATTTCTTTCTTTCTTTTTTCTTTTACATTTTTAAAAGTGTAGTTGATTTACAATGTTGTGCCAATTTCTGCTATACAGCAAAGTGACCCAGTCATTGTGTATGTACACACACACACACACACACACACACACACACACACACACACACACACACATTCTCTTTCTTACCTTCCATCATGGTCTATCCCAAGAGACTGGATATAGTTCCCTGTGCTGTACAGCAGGACCTCATTGCTTATCCATTCTAAATGTAAGAGTTTGCACCTACTAACCCCAAACTCCCAGTCCATCCCACTCCTTTCCCCATCCCCTGTGACAACCACAAGTCTTTTCTCTGTCTATGAGTCTGTTTCTGTTTTGTAGATAGGTTCATTTGTGCTGTATTTTAGAAAGAATCAATTATTTCTCGAAGAAGCCCTGGTTCCTCTTAATGAAACCAAATTTGGGTTCCATTATTTATCTTTTCACTGTTGAGTTTTGAGAATTCTTTTTTCTATATATATGTCTTTTGTCAGATATGTGGTTTGCAAATATTTTATCCCAGTTCGTAGCTTGTCTTTTCCTCTTCTTAACAGCGTTTTTCACAGAGCCAAAGTTTTTAATTTTGACAAAATCCTATTTATCCATTTTTCCTTTTAAGGACTTTTGGTGTCAAGTCTCTAAGAACGCCTTGCTTACCCCCAGTTCCTAAAGTTTTTCTCTTATTGTTTCCTAAAAGCATTATGTTTTACATTTGCATTTGCTACATTTACATTTGCTCAATCTGATAACCCCAGCCAAGAAGAAACATTGGCTGAATGGAAACCTCCAGGGGCCCAAGGAGAGTACCTTGCTGCACAGCTTTGTCTGAAGCTCTCGGGTTATCAGCTCAAAACAGTCTTCATTGAAGTAAGAGACATCATAAGGAAAGCATAAATCATTTTCCTCAAAACAAACAAAAATCTATGAGTTCCTTGGTGGCTTAGCAGGTTAAGGGCCTGGTGTTGTCACTGCAGCAGCTTGGGTCACTGCCATGGAACAGGTTCAGTCCCTGGCCCAGGAACTTCCACATGCTGTGGGCACTGCTAAAAAGAAAAATAAAATCTGAAAAATAAAAACAAAAAAAATCTAAATCTAAAATGATTCAAGTTGGAGTTCCTATCATGGCTCAGCAGAAACGAATCTGACTAGCATCCATGAGGACGCGGGTTCGATCCCTGGCCTTGCTCAGCGGGTTAAGGTTTTGGTGTTGCTGCGAGCTGTGGTGTAGGTTCCAGGCACAGCTCTGATCTGCTGTGGCTGTGGCTGTGGCTGGTTGCCACAGCTCCGATTCGACCCCTAGCCTGGGAACCTCCATATGTCACAGGTGTGGCCCTATTAAAAAAAAGACAACAGGGGAGTTCCCTTCGTGGCTCAGTGGTTAACGAATCCTACTAAAAACTATGAGCTTGCGGGTTTGATCCCTGGCCTTGCTCAGTGGGTTAAGGATCCGGCGTTGCCGTGAGCTGTGGTGTAGGTTGCAGACGCGGCTCGGATCCTGCGTTGCTGTGGCTGTGGTGTAGACTGGCGGCTACAGCTCCTATTAGACCCCTAGCCTGGAAACCTCCATATGCCGTGGGTACGGCTCTAGATAAGTCAAAAAGACAAAAATAAATAAAAAATAAAAAATAAAAAAGGACAACAACAACAAAAAAGCAACCAAGTTGAGGGCAGAAACTACTTAATTGTGGCTGTAAAGTAATAAAAAGCATTTTCACAAGTGTTTTATGGGCTTCTAAAAATCACCGACTTTAGGCTCCAAGAGAGTATCATGCCGGATGTGTGTATGGTTCCTTCTTGTTCTAAGGTTTTATCAACAAAGTGCGTGAGACAGCTGAAATTAATAGTTGAGGTCTTCCTTTTACTGACTTAAGCACCTTGTGGCACGGCAGCAGCCTATATATATTTTTTTTCTTTCTCGACTGCAGGTGCAGCTGAAAAAGTTCCCAGGCCAGGGAACCTCCACAGAGACAAGCCGAATCATTAATCATAACTCACTGCACCACAACAGCAACTCCAGCCTGTGTGTGTGTGTGTATGTATATGTATATATATATAGAGTCTTTAGTCGTTTTAGGGCTGTACCTGCAGCATGTGGAGGTTCCCAGGCTAGGGGTCTAATTTGAGCTACAGCTGCCGGCCTTCGCCACAGCTCATGGCAACACCGGACCCTTAACCTACTGAGCGATGCCAGGGATTGAACCCACAACCTCATGGTTCCTAGTCGGATTCATTTCCGCTGAGCCACGATGGGAACTGCTGGCCTGTATATTCTTGATTAAAAGGTAGATTCATGACCCCTCTGATGAACTGTCTCTGGGTTTGCATCTGAAAATTTACATTTTTAAACACTCTACTTGGCATACTCTTCTATTCTTTAGAGTTTGAGAATCATTGTCACTGGCGTTGTTATTTTATACTCAGCATCTGAGACACTGTGGAGTTTTCGTAACTTTTGATGCCTAGATGTCCACCAGGGTTTGAGAACTTCTGACTCCAAAAACTATGTATTCTCATAGCACCTAATGCCTTCACAGGCACTCAACATATACTTTTTGAATATTGAAATATGGTTTATTCTGGCAAGAAGTGGGAATTCAAAATTGATGCCTAACAATCATTTACACTGGAGCATGGAGTTGGCCAACTACCACCAGAGACCAAATCTTTTTTTTTTTTAACGGCCACACCCGATTAATCATGCCCCAGTCATGACTAGGGTTGTTGTTTTTCTAACAATAACATGCCCATTGTTCCTTTTTTTTCTTTTTATGACTGCACCTCTGGCATATAGAAGTTCCCAGGCTAGAGGTCAATTTAGAGCTGCAGCTGCCAGCCTGCGCCACAGCCACGGCAATGCCAGATCCCAGCCTCATCTTGTGACCTATGCTGTAGCTTGAGGCAATGCCAGATACTTAACCCACTGACTGAGGCCAGGGATCGAACCCACATCCTCATGGATCCTGTGTCTGGTTCTTAACCTGCTGAGGCACAACGGGAACTCTTGCTTATTGGTTTACATATTGTCTCTGGCTGCTCTTGTGCTACAACTGTAGAACTAGTTATCTGTCACAAACCTTACAGCCCTAAAATATTTATCTGGTTTTTTACAAAAACTGTTTGCAGCCTCCTGAACTAGAGAATTGAAAGGGAAAAAGTAGACTTCATTTTAGATTTTACCTTTTAAACTCTTTCCTGGTAAAAGATTTGATGTACAGCTGCATCAAGAGCCAGTAAAATTAAGTGTTTTTTTGTTTTTTTGATATACTATAAGATATCCTCTTTGTGGGAGTTCCCATTGTGGCGCAGAGGAAACGAATCCGACTAGGAACCATGAGGTTGTGGGTTTGATCCCTGTCCTTGCTCAGTGGGTTTAGGATCAGGCGTTGCCGTGAGCTGTGGTGTAGGTTGCAGACGCAGCTCGGATCTGGCATTGCTGTGGCTGTGGTGTAGGCCGGCAGCTATAGCTCCAATTTGACCCCTAGCCTGGGAACCTCCATGTGCCTTGCTAAAGTGCAGATTCCTGGAGTCCCTAGTGGCTCAGCAGGTTCAGAACCTGGTGTTGTCACTGCTTTGGCTTAGGTCGCTCAGGTTGCTGTCGTGCGGGTTTGATCCCTGGCCCGGGAACTTCTGCATGCCCAGGATGCAAAAAAAAAAAAATGGAAAAAAGGAAGATTCCTACTGAATGAGAATTTCTGAAGGTATGCCTAGACCTTGGCTTACTCCCTCTTTTGTAACTATCAGTGTATCTGGTCTCTCTGTTACAGCACTCAACACAACACCTGCTTGTCTCATTAAAACTGTGAACTCCTCCAAGGTAGGTATTCTTATTCATTACTTTTGTCTGCCAAGCCCCAGACTGGGCACATTTAATTGTTGTACTCAAAGGGTGGTCCAGGGATGCTGGGAGTCTTAGAGACCCCTTCAGGGTCAAAACTATTATTTTCTTAGAGTTCTTCTGTGGCTCAGTGGGTTAAGGATATGGTGTCACTGCTGTGGCTTGAGTCAGCTTGGGTCACTGCTATGGCGCAGCTTCAGTCCCTGGCTGGGGAGCTTCTGCACGCCATGGGCGAGGCCAAAAAAAAGGCTCCTATTATTTTCTTAATAACACTAGGACGTGATTTGCCTTTTTTGCTGTGTTGTTGACATCTGCTCTGTTGATGGAAAAGATTGGTGGCTAAAATTATTGGCACCTTACCAAGAACGAGGGCAATGGAAGCAAATGTACTATCAGTCATTGTATTGTTCGATGCCATGCATTTGTAATAAACATAGTGCCAGCTTCACTTAACAATATGCTTCATGCAGTATAAGAATTATTAATTTTATTAACTGTTTTTTTTTTTTTTTTTAGGGCCACACCTGCGGCATATGGAATTTCTTGGGCGAGGGTTCAAATTGGAGCTGCAGCTGCCAGCCTACACCACATCTGAGCCTACTCTGTGACCTATACCACAGCTTATGGCAACACCGGATCCTTAACCCAGTAAGTGAGGCTAGGGATTGAACCTGCATCCTTATGGATATTAGTCAGGTCCTTAACCTGCTGAGCCACAACAGAACTCCAAATCTTATTAACTCTTAACCCTTGAGTTCACACCTCTTTCACGTTATATGTGATGAAATGGTTAGTATGCACAAAACAATTCTGAGGGCTGAAGTACGGCTGGTGAAAACGGGTTCCTGGACCCAGTTCAGATGTGTGTGTGTTTTGGCCTCCCCACACCAACATGCAATTCTTGGATGCCAGCAGGGTGTCCTAGAATTCAACTCAGTCTGACACTGTCTACCTGGAGACAGAATCAGATTCCACAGGTAAAGGGCCCCAGTTTAGGTGCTAGTCACACACAGGTCGTTACCTGTCCTTCTGACCGACTGGCTGTAAATCAGAGGTTCTCACAACTTCCTCCTCCTGGGCTTTCATTAATTTGCTAGAACGGTTTATAGAACTCAGGAAAACCCATTCATTTACTGGATTACCCGTTAATTATAAAAGGCTGTTAAAGGACGCAGAACAGCCAGGTGAAGAGGTAAGGAGGGCAGGGCCCGGGGGAGGGGTGGGGCTTCTTTGCCCTCTCCAAGGACACCACTCTCCCAGGCTTCCTGTGTTCCCTAACCTGGAAGCTCTCTGAACCCTGTCTTTTTCACCTTTTTTTTCTTCTTTTTTGGCTGCCCCTCGGGATTTGGAGTTCTGGGCCAGGGATCAGATCCGAGCTGCTGTTTCGACCTAAGCCACAGCTTCGGCAACCGGCAACATGGGACCCTTAACCCACTGTGCTGGGCTGGGGATCAAACCCACATCCCAGTGCTCCCAAGACACTGCCAATCCCGTTGTGCCACAGTGGGAACTCCTCCTTTATGTTTTTAAAGAGGCTTCATTACATAGGCATGCCTTATTAAGCCATTGACAGTCCATTCAACCCTCAGCCCCTCTGCCCTCCCCAGAGGTTGGGGGGTGGGACTAAAGTTCCCCCTTCTAATCACATGGCCGGTTCTCCTGGCAAGCAGCCCCCATCCTCTGTGGGATCCAAAAGTCACTTTCCTTGAAGCATTTTCAGGAACCGAGGATAAGACACTGAATATTATCCTATTGCTTTTATAGTTCAGAAAATTCCAAAGGTTTTGTGAGCTGGGACCTGTGAATGAATACATATTCATTTAAATGGTCAAATATATATTTTTCCTGTAAATCACAGTATTACAGCTGGTCTTTTGAGAAAGCACATAACATTATTGACTTGGTAACTTTTTTCACTGAATATCATTTTTTTGAAAGTATAAATGACAAACCATAGCTATTCAGATTTAGGTACCCAGCAGAACTTTTCTTGAGAACAAAGTGAGGAGTTCCCCTGTGACTCACTGGAAACAAATCTGACTGGCATCCATGAGGATGCAGGTTCAATCAGTGGGTTAAGTATCCCGCGTTGCCATGAACTGTGGTGTAGGTCGAAGACGTGTCTTGGATCCCATGTGGCTGCGGCCGTGGCGTAGGCCGGCAGCTACAGCTCCGATTTGACCCCTAGCCTGGGAACCTCCATATGAGGCTGTTGCAGCCCTAAAAAGACTAAACAGAACAAAGTGAGCCTATCATGTCAACCAAAACAACTTACAGTATTTGTTGCCAATGATAAAATTAGACTTTTAAAGAAAAAAGAATTTTGGAAAACATTTATGAGCTTGGCAGCTTCCCAATACTTAAAAGACTTTTCTAATGAGATGGGTGGTAATTTTATATATGTATATGTATGTATATACATATGTGTGTATATTTACATATATATAAATGTGTTAACATCTGGAAGAGTGCATAGCTCAGTGAACTAATTTTTTGAATGACCAGTGCATGTCATAAGCCATTCATGGGTAAAAATCCATCCAAAGTATGGGACAGACCAATGGGTTTTAATATATCAGATGTGTTTTCCGATTCCACATTGCAACTAACTTTTAATCTACCATTTGTTGAATTTTAACATAGTATTAAAAAGAATATCTACATTTATCTGAAAAGGCTATTAAGAGACCCCATCCCTCTCCAACTACATAGTTGAGTGAGGCAGGATTTTCTTCATGTACTTCAACCCAAACTAAAATTGTAACAGATTGAATGCAAAAGCAAATGAGAATCGAACAGTTTTCTATTAATCTAGTAATTAAAGAAATTTACAAAAATGTAATGCAATGTCATTTTTTATTTTTTAAAAAGATTATTTTGGAAAAGTTTTTTTCCATAAAAATGTTTATTTACACGAAATGGCTTTGTCTTATTTTTAAATGAATTGAATATTTAAACTTCTGTTTTAACATCTAGTACAGTGAAGAGTGATACATACAATCTACGTAAACAACACTCCTTAGGGTCCTCAATAATTAGAGTATGAAGGGTCCTGAGACCAAAAAAAAAAAAAAATTGAGAACAGTTGGTATAAAGGTTGCAACATGGCTTTGGAGAAAGGACCTAAATTCAAGTTCCAGTTCTAGCACTTAACGGACTCCATTTTAGGTAAGTTACTTGGGTGCAGCCTCTAAAAACAGACCAGGTGTTTATAATACCGGCTCCATCACTTGCTAGTATGTATGACTTTGGGTGTGTCCCTCTGTTGCCGAAATCTCGGCTGCCTCTGTACACTGATGCCAAATAGAAATGTGGAGACAGAGTTGGAGGAAACAGAAAAAGTAGCTCTGATTGCCAGGCAAAGAGGGGAACCCAGCAGGCTAGTGCCTCAAGGACTGTGCTCCCCTCCTTAGAAGGGGTAGTGAGGAGTGTTTGAGGAGCAGGGCATCATCAGCTCGTGAACATTTTTCTGATTGGTTGGTGGTGAGGTCATTGGGAGTCAGCATCATCAACCTTTTGGTTCCAGCCAGTCTGGGGTCCACCTGCTTGTGGGCAGCATGTGGTTGACTTCTTCTACCTGGTGGGGGCTTCAGAACCTGCAAAATAGCTCCAAGGACATGGCTCAGAATATTATCTCTATAGTCTTTGAAGAAGAACTAACTAAAGGTTCTTGACTTTGTTGAATGGCTAAACTACTATTATTCTGTCACACTTGACTGTTTTCCTTTTTCTCTGTATTTTCTTTTTCACTTCTCCTATTAAACTTATTCCTTTTTTTTTTCCTTCTTTTTACGGCCGCACCTGCAGCATATGGAAGTTCCCAGGCTAGGGGTATAATTGGAGGGGCATCTGCCGGCCTACACCACAGCTCAGGGCAACGCCAGATCCTTAACCCAATAAGAGAGGCCAGGGATTGAACCTGCATCCTCATGGATACTAGTCAGGTTTGTAACCCAACGGGAACTCCCTAAATTGATTCTTTGAAGTTTTTCTATACATAAAAATGCAGGTGAAGGACATGTGTAGGGGTCCCCTCTGGGAAGGTGTCATGGGGTCCTGCTCACTTACACCTCTACCTCTGCAAACAGGGAGAACCTACTTCACCAGGTTACTGTGAGGCTTAAATAAGATTTTACTTGTAAAATGCTTACAGTTGTACCTAGAATATAGTGAGAGCTCAGTAAAAGCTAGCTGCCGTTATTAGTTGTATTACCTAGGATTCTGAAAGGATCCTAAAGACTGAGACACAGTCCTGGTTTTCTTTGTCCTCCTGAAAACAACAGGATCTATTCAGGTATTATAAATTTCAGAAGGCATATGTAAACTTGTGGGTAATTGTATGCGGTTGTTAAACCGTAAGAGAATTTCCATGTTAGAAAAACTCCTTCTTTTAGTTTCCTTTATCTTAGCTTTTACAGAAATAAAACTTTTCCGTTTTCACCGTTCCCTGAACCCTGCCCTATAATATAATTAGAAAATAGGGGAGTATTTTATTGCATGCCCTAAAGGAATTGAGGTCTTCCAGAAAACTAAATACTCAGGAGAGCTGGGCAGGGCTACTAACCGGGAAATTCATTTAAAGTCTTCACTTCAGTTATGCTATTTTTTTCTTTTCAGGGCAGCAGCCGCAGCATATGGAAGTTCCCTGGCTAGGGGTCTAATCAGAGCTACAGCTGCCGGCCTGTGCCACCGCCACAGCAGTGCCAGATCCGAGCCGCATCTGCGACCTACACCATAGCTCTCGGCAATGCCGGATCCTTAACCTACTGAGGCCAGGAATCGAACCCGCATCCTCATGGATCCTAGTCGGGTTCGTAAATCGCTGAGACACTATGGGAACTCCCCAGTTATGTTATCTTATATGGACAAAAATATTTCCTCTCCAACCTCCCTTGCGGCTTTTCAGTCCTGCCAACCTCACCGCAACATCTCCCAGAGATATATATCATTTTGGCAGCCTCTAACTACAAATAAACCCAAGGGGGAGGGGTCAAAGCCCCAGAGACAGCCTTTTTTTCTCTGCAAATGCCCATGGTATCTGTTCTTAACACCCAGAAGTGGAGGTATGGTTGGATGGACTGTTGCTAACGCCCCGGCCTACTTCTCATCAGGGGTTGTGGCATCCCCGCGTCCCTGCAGTAGCCCAGCCCATTAGTAGGCTTAGCCAGGGTACCACGGGGTTAGGAGGTCTGTTTCCTCATCTATTAGGGGAGGAGGCTGGACTGGTTCTTTTTGAAGAAGCCTGTTTTCACCGAAATTAAAATACTCCCCACCTTTGTCTCATTCCCCATGCCTGCCTTCCAAAGACCGCCGGCCTAGCGGAGTTCCCTGTGCATTGGCTGCAGGTGGAGGGCACGCTGCACGCACCATACGCGTGCCCAGCGCTTCAGCCTCCTGCCCTCGCGGAGGAACCGGTCTCGCGCGATTCCCTCCACCTCTCGCGACATTTCCCGCCAGTGCCCCTGCGGGCCTCCACGCCCCGCCCGTCGCCTCGGCCGGGAGATATATGTTACTTCACCTTTGCTTTTAGGAGCCTGATTCCTGCTCGCACGCTGGGAGCGCGGTGGAGTTCAGCGTTGGGCGCGAGCCCGGCGGGGCCGCAGGCTCCGCCCCGCCCCGCCCGGGCTCGGGGGAAGGACTCCGCGGTGACATGTCGAGCCCCCCCTCCTCGAGGGCAGGAAAAAGTGAAAGGCTGCGGAGCTGCTAGGTGAGTCCGTGGCAGCGCGTTGGGGGCGGCAGCCTGGCCGAGAGCTCAGACCCAGGTGCGTGTTGGAGGCACTGCAGGATGGAGATGCCGGCAGCGGAGGAGGACGCGCTGCCCGAGGCGGAGAAGGGGGCTGGGAGAACCAGTCCCGGCGGGGTGAGGTGACCTCGGCTCCAGGGGGGTGACAGGCCCCCTTTTGTACCCCTGCGCCCGAAGGCAACGAGAAATTACTTAGTTTGCATCCGAGGCTCCGGTCCTTCTTGCAGGGCTTGGAGGAGGGAGGAGGAGACGTGTCCTTAAGCTCCGAGGTCCCTGATCTGGGCTGTATGAGGCCCGGGGCCGCGGGGGAAAAGGAACACGCAAGGTAGAAGAGGTAAATTCCGTCCACTTGGGAGGCCGGCTGTTAGCGGTCCAGCTGCGCAGCCTGCGGAGGTAGCAACTATCTTGTCCGCTCTTCTTGGGGGGGAGGCTGGGTTTACTTTTGATGTCTGCAGTGTTAGTGTATGCCGAGTGGTCTAAATGTTGAAAGGATAGAAACACACAGGTCAGAGTCTCCCTTGAGGGAAGGAGGCTTTTGAGGTCACTTGTTACTTTTCATCTGGGACTTGGATGGTGCGAGTGGGTGCGTACATGCGCACAGAGGCCCCAAGCAAGTGTTCGTGATTTGAGAATTGGTACCATAGTCCCTAATTAAGCACTCTGCAAGGACTGGTTCTTAAGCGGATAGTTTTATTTTCGATATTGTAAGATTTCAGTAGTCATGTAAATATGTAATGACAGGGACCTGGAGCCTAAAACCAGGTGTTATTAAGACTTTCAGTTCGAGTAAATTTTTTTGCCTCTGGCAGTAGACTTAGATTTGAAATTGAGGTAAAGCATTTCTTTTTCTTTTTTTTTTTTTTTGCAAATTCTTGACCAGGTGTTTCTTGTGATTCTGGTTTTGTTTAGTTAAAACCATGCAGTTTTCTGAGAGAATTGGGAGGTCACTGCAAAGCTGTTGGTCTAGCTATAAGAAGCATTTTTTTTTTTTTAAATCTCTCCCCTAAAAAAAAAAAAATCCAGTTGTTATTTCTTTCTCTTTCCTTTTGTGTGTGTGTGTGTGTCTTTTTGTCTTTTAGGATCGCACTAGTGACATATGGAGATTGCCAGGCTAGGGCTCGAACTGGATCTGTAGCCGCCAGCCTGCCACAGCAACGCGGGATCTGAATGGCATCTGTGACCTACACCACAGCTCATGGCAACGCCAGATCCTTGACCCACTGAGCGAGGCCAGGGATGGAACCTGTGTCCTCATAGATGCTAGTCGGGTTTCTTAACTACTGAGCCACAACAGGGACTCCTGGCTGTTCTATTATGTTATTTCTATTTCAAATTGTGTAGCCCCCTTAGATTTTTATCTTTCAGGAATGAGTCCTTAAAATGACCAATTGTGTGTCTGTGAACAGTTATACTGTTAATAGAAGGAAACATTTTTCTGACGATTTTCTTTGTCTTTTAGAGAACGAAATGTCATCAGTGGAATCACACCAGGAACAATTGTCCCAGTCAGATCCATCCCCATCACCAAACTCATGTAGTTCCTTTGAGCTAATAGACATGGATGCCGGCAGTTTGTATGAACCAGTTTCTCCTCATTGGTTTTATTGTAAGATAATAGATTCTAAGGAAACGTGGATTCCTTTCAACTCTGAAGATTCACAGCAACTGGAAGAGGCATATGGCTCTGGTACGGTCAAAACAATGACTTGTAATAGGCAAGGATTTACTGTTATCACTCTAAAACTATATATTCTGGGGTTTGTTGCTTTTTAGGGCTGCATCTGCATCTGGAGGTTCCCAGGCTAGGAGTCAAATTGGAGCTACAGCTGCCTGCCTACACCAGAGCTGCAGCAGTGTGGAAACTGAGCAATGTCTGCGACCTACACCACAGCTCATGGCAGCACCGGATCCCCAACCCTGGGCAAGGCCTGGGGTCAAACCCGCTTCCTCATGGATACTAGTCAGATTTGTTTCTGCTGTGCCACAGTGGGAACTCTATATATTCCATTTAAAATTTTTTTATTAAAGTATAGATGATTTACAGTGTTATGTCAATATAATAGTCTTTAGAGCAAATGCTACTAAGGATAAATTTTAGATTTTTTTTTCAGGTTATCTCAGCATTTTTATACAAAAGCTCTGCATTACTATCCAGCTAATTTATAATATTCAAGCATTTGGTCTGTATTTTGAAACTAGTGCAGATTTTAATTTCTGCATAATTATCCAATTGTGTTTCTTATGTTCTGGTTTATGTTTCAGTTCTTGTTTATAAAGAATGTGGTGGGGCTGCTGTCACATTGCAAAATAAAGAATTCTTTAATTTTTCACTTTTTTTCTTCTGTGAAACAAGAATGATGCAGATTGCTGTTTTATCATCATGAAGATCATGGTCATTAATTTACCTTTTGGTTCCTCAAGCAAAAAAATTCAGAAAAGCTACCTTATTTAATTCTTTTTTTTGTTTGTACAGCCACACCTGGAAGTTCCCAGGTTAGGGGTGGAATCGGAGCTGCAGCTGCCAGTCTTCACAACAACCACAATACAGGATCCAAACCATATGTGCGGCCTATGCCAGAGCTGGCAGCAATGTGGGATCCTTAACCCCCTGAGCGAGGCCAGGGATCGAACCCTCATCCTCATGGACACTTGTCAGGCTCTTAACCCATTGAGTCACAACCGGAACTCCCCTTATTTACAGTTTTTTTTTTTTTTTAAAGGACACAACTAACTCTCCTCAGAAAAAGAACAAAACCGTGTTCGGGTACTATTTTTTTCATGTTTCATTAAACCGAAGAATGATTTTGATAGTTTACAAAGTAGTTGAGCCAAGAAGAAATTGATCATTCACGTGTTTCATAACATTATTTAGAGGATAACTGAGGAATGTATTTTGGGAAGTTGATTTTGCTATGCTGTCTACTTCTCTACCCCTTTCTAATCCTTGATAGGAAAAGATTGTAATGGCAGAATTGTCCCCACTGACGGGGGCAGATATGATGTTCATCTGGGGGAGAGGATGCGATTCGCTGTGTACTGGGACGAGCCAGCATCAGAAGTGAGACGATGTACCTGGTTTTACAAGGGAGACAAAGACAATAAGTATGTCCCCTACTCGGAGAGCTTCAGTCAAGTATTAGAGGTATCCCTTTGGCCTTTTCTTATTCATTTTCTTCATTTTTTCCTTCTCTTCTGTAATAATTTTCCTTTTGTGACTTATTTTGTGAATTTACAGAGAGTTTGGTTCTATCTGCATAATAGCTTATAGCATTTCTTTTCACAAGTTAGTTTCAGGATAAAGTAGTTTTCAGATTTTGAAATACAATGAAAACCATTATGTCTAAATTTTTTTCCCTAATAGTAATAATTGTTAATATTTAAACTGTAACCATAGGATTGGTCTTTTTTGCCGTTTGTTTTTCTTGCTCTGAAAATATTCTGAAGTTTTGCTCTGTCTTTTTGCCCACCCAGTGGCATATGGAATTCCCATGCCAGGGATCAGATTCCAGCTGCAGTTGCAGCCTACACCACAGTTGTGGCAGTGCCAGCTCCTTAACTTACTGTGCCAGCCAGGGTTGAACCTGTATCCCAGCACTCCAGAGACACTGCCGATTCCACTGTGCCATAGTGGGAACTCCTATTTATTTTTTAATGACCACATTTGCAGCACATGGAAGTCAGTGGGCCAGAGACTGAATGTGAGCCACAGCTGCTGCAGCACTAGATCCTTTAACCCACTGTGTTGGTTGGGCTGGGGATGGAACCCTCACCTCCACAGCGACTTCAGCTGCTGCAGTCAGATTCTGAACCCACTGTGCCACAGCAGGAACTCCTGAGATTTGCTTCAGATTGGAGTAGGACATTAATGTTGTTGAAAGAAATACGTCACAATGTGAACAATGATTATCTCTAGTCTAGATGATGGAGTTGGGAGTGATTTTTTTTTTTTCATTTGTCCCATGCTATAAAATTTTAAAAGAATTTTGAAGTAAACATGATAAATCAAGAGAAAGAACTATATGTGTAGTATATTCCTAATTTTATGGAACATATACGTGTGTTAATATTATTGAAAGATATCAGGAGTTCCAATTGTGGCTCAGCAGAAATGAATCTGACTAGGAACCATGAGGTTGCGGGTTCGATCCCTGGCCTCGCTCAGTGGGTTAAGGATTCGGTGTTGAGTTGAGCTGTAGGGTAGGTCTCAGACGTGGCTCGGATCTGGCGTTGCTGTGGCTGTGGTGTAAGCTGGCAGCTGTAGCTCCAGTTAGACCCCTAGCCTGGGAACCTCCACATGCCACAGGTGCAGCCCTAAAAAGACAAAAGCCAAAGAAAAAAAAAATCAAAATGTGTACAGTGGAATTCCTGTTGCAGCTCAATAGTAACAAACCCGACTAGTATCCATGAGGACGTGGGTTTGATCCCTGACTTCGCTCAGTGGGTATAGGTTGCAGATGGGGCTTGGATCCTGCATTGCCATGGCTATTACTGTGGCTGGCAGCTGCAGCTCTGATTCAGCCCCCAGCCTAGGAACTTACATATGCTGCAGGTGCCACTCTTAAAAGCAAAATGTATACGGTGATTATCTCCAGTCTAGATAACAGAAGTAGGAGTGATAAATAATTTTTTTTTTGTTCTCTGCTCATATCTATGTCATTTTATTTTATGTTGTCATTTTAAAAGAATTAAATTTGATAAATTGCAGAAGGTCTTCATTTTGTAATTGTTTATCTAACAGTACTCTTGTGAAAAAGTTTAGTTTTAACAGAAAAGCTATTAGAGAAATCTAATCAAATGTGATTTTTTTTAAGGAAACTTACATGCTTGCTGTAACTCTGGATGAATGGAAAAAGAAACTGGAGTCTCCCAACAGAGAAATTATTATATTACACAATCCAAAGGTAAAGCAAATGAAAGTCCTTCTTTAATGATGGGGGATTAAAGGTTAATTACTTTACTAAGGAGAACTTAATTGGTTTCTTTTTTTCTGGGGATTCTGTGTAGGATAAGTGTTGTAAATTTTTATATTGCCTAAATGTAGAAATTTTTATATTGCCTTCACAGTTCTGAAACCGAAAAGTTGTAACCACTAGACTGCCATTATTTACTTGTTCAACTTTTACAAAAATTTTTCTTAGGGAAAATTATGTCACCGTAGATCAAGAAAATCACTGACCCATTCATTATGTGGGCATATCTTAGATGTGTAGGGTATTGTTGAAAGATCTGTTAGCCTGATGCATTTTTCTTCTTTTTTAACTTTATTGAGGTATAACTGACAAATATAATAGTATGATATTTAAAGTGTACAACATTAGCCTGTTGTTTTTTCAGGATTCTCATTTTAAGCTGTAAGAGTTGCATATCTGATTATTTTCGTACACCTATAATTGAAATAAAATTCATTAAATACAAAAAAAAAAGAGTTGGCATCTCAAACTCCAGTTGAGTTTCACTATGTGTTATGGTTTGAAAGACCTTTTCCCTACCCCTTAGAATATATGAATAGAGATGTCTTTAATGCAGACTATCTTTATTGTGCTGATTTTTTTTTTTCAAGCTTATGGTGCATTACCAGCCAGTTGCAGGGTCTGATGAATGGGGCTCAGCACCCGCTGAGCAGGGTCGACCACGAACAGTGAAGAGGGGGGTTGAGAACATCTCTGTGGACATTCATGGTGGTAATGTTAATCTTTCTTTTTTTTTCTTCTGATATACTTACTTGTTTACCACTTGCGGCCTTTATCTATGGCTTTTGATTACCTCGAGGCTTAAAAATGGTTTTTAATCAAATGGGCTTCTTCTAAGTTAACATGAGCTTTACCTCATCTACTAGGAATCTGAATAGGTATAAAACTTTCCTTTAAAGTTGCTAAGTGTGTGGTCAGTTGGATAAAATTTGGCAGTACTAATCAGGAAGTCACTAAGTACAAATGAACTGATTGAGTCCTAATTCTAAGAAGTATAATTCCACCTGCTTGATTATTCATTTATTCCTGGTAACTCTGTCTTTGGAGGTTTTCAACTAGGGAAAACTATTTTTCGGTAGGACCTTAATGGTTATCCACTGCTGTCTAGCTAGGGTCATTTACGGTTGGTTTTATAATGTATTTAACTGGATTATAAAATTCCTTTCGTCTTGCAGAGGAGATGGCTTGTCTCTTGGATAAAGTCTCAGACTTACTGTAATTTAAAAAGATGAGTTTAGGAGTTCCCATGTGGTATAGTGGAAACAAATCTGACTAGGAACCATGAGGTCGTGGGTTTAATCCCTGACCTTGCTCAGTGGATTAAGGATCCAGCGTTGCCATGAGCTGTGGTGTAGGTTGCAGATGCCACTCGGATCTGGTGCTGCTGTGGCTGTGGTGTAGGCCGGCAGTTATAGCTCCGATTAGACCCCTAGTCTGGGAACCTACCTCCATATGCCTCGGGTGTGGCCCTAAAGTGACCAAAGCCAAAGCCAAAAAAAAAAAAAAAAAAAAAAAAAAGAGTTTGGGAGTTCTCTTGTGGCGCAGTAGGTTAAAGATTCAGTGTTGTCACTGCAGTGACTTGGGTCGCTGCTGTGGTGAGGGGTCAATCCTTGGGCCAGGGAACTTCTGCATGTTTCAGGCACAGCACCCCCATCCCAAAAAAGATGAGTTTAATGACAATTCAGGGTTGCCACAAATCTTCAGTTTGTAAACAACAGTAGCAAAACTCAGTATTTGTGAAGTGCAATAAAGTACAAAAGACAAAAATTAAAAAGATGAGTTTAAGATTTCAGGCCTCAAAATACATACTGGACATTATTGATGCAATTGATAAAAATGGATATTAGATAAAAATATTCTGTCACTGTTAAATTGCCTAAATCTGGTAACTGCCCTGTGGTTATATAAGAGAATATTCTTAGGGAATACATATTAAAATACTGAAGGGTTAAAGAGGTGTGATGTATGCAGTCTCCTGAATAATTCAGATAAAGAAATGGGTTTGAATACACATACACATAGAGTAATAAAGAGAACATGGTAAATGTTAAAGTGTTGAATCTGTGTAAACAGTACGTGAAGTTGTACTCTTCTTTCATGTTTCTGTAAGATTGCAACTATTTCAAAATAAAACATTTTAAACCCCTCCAAAATTTTCCACCAATCTTATTTCAAGATAAATTAGAAACAAAGTAAAAAATTACTATATTTTTACTAATTAGTCACTGTATTTTTAATAGTTATAAATATAGGACTGTTTGTGTCCTTTACAATATCTGCTTGTGATTTTTTTTTTTAAGGGCCTCACTTGCAGCATATGGAAGTTCCCAGGCTAGGGGTCAAATCAGAGCTGCAGCTGGCCTGCACCACAGCCACAGTCACAGTGGATCTGAGCTGTGTCCATGACCTACACCACAGCTCGTGGCAACGCTGGATTCTCAGCCCACTGAACAAGGCCAGGGTTGAACCCAAGTCCTCATGGATACCAGTCAGGTTCTTAACCCAATGAGCCACAACCGGAACTCCTCTGCTCATGTTTTCACTTGCCCATTTCAATTACCCATTCATTGTGAATGTCGATCTTAGAATACATGATGAATTATACAGAATGATTTTTCTTTGTAATTTCATTTGTAGGGGAACCTTTACAAATAGATCACTTGGTTTTTGTAGTCCATGGGATTGGACCAGCTTGTGATCTCCGCTTTCGAAGCATTGTACAGTGTGGTAGGTGTGCAGAGCGTGTGAGATTAAATCAATTAAGGGGACTGTTACTGCTCCTGTGAGTTGCTCAAGTGTTGTCTTTCGTCTGTTGTCTTAGCTGCGTAATAAGATTGGGAGAGCTAAAGGCCACTGGCAAGGTGGTTAAATCTTCCCAGCTTAGACTTAAAGTGCCAGTAAACTCCTTAGGCTAATAGGTTTATTCTCTTAACTAACAGTTGTTGAGTGAGCAAGCCCTCAAATCTTATCAAATGATTTCAGGATGTGATGGTCCTGTTTTTAACCATTCCTGATATAAAGGGAATCATAAATATATAACCATAAAGATAATATTGTTTACACGAATAACTGAAGCTTCATTCCTTTTTGTAATTAATACTTTCATAAACCTCTTGACATTCTAATTGAAATGTTTAGGTGATTAGTGTAACTTGATTTTGAAAGGTACGTTCCTCTAAAACTTGTTAGTATTCATAGTCTAATTGCCCCAGTTCTGGAGTCTGATCCTAATGGCTAATGCTTCTAAGCATAAACCTTCTAGAAGGTTAAGATCTACGTAATATGAATTCCAAACAGCAGTTTTTAATCCAAAATATTGGGTAACGGTTGTTTATGAGAACTGGAAAGTTAGGATAGGAGTCTGACTGCAAGGCCAATTGACATAGTCATGCGATTTAAAAAAAAAAATTGAAGCTGTTCCCATGACACAGTAAAAGTTTTGAAGTTAGCAGGATTTTCTTTGACCAAATATTTTTATAGTAAAAGCAAGCTCTGTATTAAAGAAATGTCTTTTTCTATATACAAGCTAAATTTTTCCTGATAGCACTATTTTTGACTCTGGTCAATAGGTGCTCTGAGCAGATGTTGATAGACGTAGCATGACTGTATGAGTGTTGCATCCTAATCCTGAGAATCCACTGCCTCACTGTTTAATTTTCTTTTGCAGTTAATGATTTTCGCAGTGTTTCTTTGAACCTGCTACAGACACATTTCAAGAAAGCCCATGAAAATCAGCAGATTGGGAGGGTGGAGTTTCTCCCAGTCAACTGGCACAGTCCTTTACATTCCACTGGTGTGGATGTGTGAGTAACCCTTTACACCTCTGAGCTGTTAACTGTGGTTGTAATATGTTTTCCGATCACTGATAGGCTTAGGAACATATCAATGCTGTAGCCGATTGTATATTTAAAATTTGGGGAGTTCCCATTGTGGCTCAGCGGGTTATGAACCCAGCTAGTATCCATGAGGACATGGGTTTGATCCCTGGCCTCGCTTAGTGGGTTAAGGATTCAGCATTGTCGTGAGCTGTGGTGTAGGTCTAAGGCTCAAATCCCACATGGCTTGGCTGTGGCATAGCTGGTGGCTACAGCTCCAATTCGACCCCTAGCCTGGGAACTTCCATATGCCACAGGTGTGGCCCTGCATTAAAGGCAAACATTGCTTTCTCCCCATAGTGTATAAGTATTTCCATCTTCAGATATCAGGAGCCAACCTACCACAAGATGCACAAAGAATTTTGTTGTTCCTTTTATGATGATGATTTCGATAACATTTGTCCAAATTTTGGGAAAAAAGGAAATCCCCAAACATTAAATTATTAGGATTTATAACATGAGGTATAATTGGTATAATGACTTATGAGTGATGGTTATTTTTTTTTGTTGTCTTTTTGCCTTTATCTAGAGCCGCACCCGCGGCATATGGAGGTTCCCAGGTTAGGGGTCTAACAGGAGCTGTAGCTGCCGGCCTTCGCCACAGCCACAGCAACGTGGGATCCGAGCCGCATCTGCAACCTACACCACAACAGCTCACGGCAACGCCAGATCCTTAACCCACTGAGCAAGGCCAGGGATTGAACCCACAACCTCATGGTTCTTAGTCGGATTCGTTAACCACTGAACCACGATGGGAACTCTGAGTGATGGTTATTTTTTTTCTTTTTTCTTTTTTAGGGCTGCAGCCATGGCATACGGAGGTTCCCAGTCTAGGGGTCTAATTGGAGCTGTAGCTGCCTGCCTACTCCATAGCCACAGCTACCTGGAATCCGAGCCATGCTTGCGACCTACACCACAGCTCACAGCAACATCAGATCCTTAACCCACTGAGCGAGGCCAGGTATAGAACCTGCATCCTCATGGTTGCTAGTCAGATTCGTTTCTGCTGAGCCACGACAGGAACTCCTCCAGATGGCTATTTTTTTTAATTAAAAAAAATGGGGGGGAGGTGGGCCCACAGCATTTAAAAAATTCCCAGGCCAGGGACTGAATCTGTGCCACAGCAGTGACCCAAGCCAATGCAATGATGTCAAGGTTAAATCCTTAACCCACTGGGCCACCAGGGAACTCAAAGTGATGGCTTTCTTGAGTTACAAGTTCAATAGCTTTATTTGTAAACTTTACAGAAATGTCAGAGAAGGTTATCCTCATACTAAGGATATTCAGCTATGGGCCTTCCAGAACAAATGTGTTCATAAGCTAGGTCTAGGTTAGAACCAGAAGATGCTTTTCTGGTAGAGAGAAGAAGTAGTCAGCATAAATTCCATGCTGGTCTTGGAAATGGCTTCCTTCTTATTCTCTGTGTCTCAGTTTGGTGTTTTTTTTTTTTTTTTTTAGAGCAGCATATGGAAGTTTCTAAGCTAGGGGTCCAATCAGAGCTGCATCTGCCGGCCTACACCACAGCCATAGCAACGCCAGATCTGAGTCATGTCTGTGACCCACAGCAATTCACGGCAATGCTGGATCCTTAAGCCACTGAGCAAGGCCAGGGATCAAACCTGCATCCTCATGGATACTAGGTGGGTTGGTTCCTGCTGAGCCACAATAGAGGCTCCGTCTCAGGAGTTCCCGTTGTGGCTCAGTGGTTAACGAATCTGACTGAGAACCATGAGGTTGTGGGTTTGATCCCTGGCCTTGCTCAGTGGGTTAAGCAAGGATCTGGCGTTGCTGTGAGCTGTGGTGTAGGTTGCAGACGTGGCTCGGATCCCGCGTTGCTGTGGCCGTGGCCAAGGCCGGCAGCTACAGCTCCTGTTAGACCCCTAGCCTGGGAGCCTCCATATGCCGCGGGTGCGGCCTTAGGTAAGGCAAAAAAGCAAAAAAAAAAAAAAAAAAAGAAACTCCCTCTCTCAGTTCTTAATGCTCTGATTTGAGCATATTCCATGTGCCAAGTGCTCCACTGTGGTGTTGCCTTTACTAGGTATGGAGTTCACGTTCTTGCATATTTGAGTTCATGCTGAGAAGTTACTAGGGGCACACAACCCTCTCTAAACTACAGGTGCTGTTGAAGCTTTCTGGGATTTGAGAAAGCTTTAACCAGAAGCTGATTTAGATTACTGTCCACATTGTTTTCCTTTGTGAGATAGGGGTTCCAGTTGCCTTTGGCATCTGGCATCCTTGCCTTCTTTCAGCTTGTAGAAATTCTGCATTGAAATAGGGAACTGAGCTATTTAACATCCAACTTGTGGTCAAAAAACCTTAATGCTGAGAATTCTAGGAAAAACATTTTCTATCTTTTAAAAAACCTTTTATTAGAGAATTTTGTACCCAAGAGCATATGTAATGAATCTTCATGTACTGATTATGATTACAAGGCCCCAAAAAGCCTCAATACGGGGCCACTTCTGACCCATCCACATCTTCATACCCCTTTATACTGACCATCTGTCTACTGTGTTATTATTGTTTTTGTTTTTTTTTGTCTTTTTAGGGCCGCACCCGCGGCATATGGAGGTTCCCAGGCTAGGGGTCTAATCGGAGTTGTTGCCACCAGCCTATGCCACAGCCACACCAGATCCGAGCCGAATCTGCGACCTACATCACAGCTCACGGCAACACCGGATCCCCAGCCCACTGATCGAAGCCAGGGATTGAACCCACAACCTCATGGTTCCTAGTCGGATTCGTTTCCTCTGCGCCACAACGGGAACTCCTACTGCATTATTTTTAAACAAAATCTTAGACATCATATCATTTGTCAGTTAAATGTTTCAGTTTATATTGTGTATCTTTTAAAAAAAATCTTGATTATAATATACTTTATTGATTTATAGTGTTTCAGGTGGTCAGCCAAGTGTATCAGTTTTTTATATATACACACACACACACACACACACATATATATATCTGTTCTTTTTCAGATTCTTTTCCCATATAGGTTATTACAGAATATTGAGTTCCCTGTGCTGTACAATAGGCCCTTATTTGTTACCTGTTTTATATTTAATAGTGTGTATTGGTTAACTTCAAATTCCTAATTTATCCCTCTTCCCTTCCCCTTTGGTAAGCATAAGTTTGTTTTCTGTGTTTGTGAAAGTTCATTTTATAGTGTTGCAGAAATCTCTTAGCTTTTGCTTATCTGTAAAGGTTTTGATTTCTCCTTCAAATCTGAATGAGAGCCTTGCTGGATAAAGTAATCTTGGTTGAAAGTTTTTTCCTTTCATCACATTTAGTATACATGCCACTCCCTTCTGGCCTGCAGAGTTTCAGCTGAAAAATCTGCTGATAACCTTATTGGGGTTCCCTTGTATGGCATTTGTTTTTTTTCCCTAGCTGCTTTCAATATTTTCTCTTTGTCTTTAATTTTGGTCATTTTGATTAATATGTGTCTCGGGGTGTTCCTCCTTGGGTTTATTTTATATGGTACTCATTGCACTTCCTGGATTTGAGTTAGTGGGTCCTTTCCCATAGTAGGGAAGTTTTCGGCTATTATCTCTTCGAATAATTTTTCTGTCCCCTTCTCTCTTCTCCCTCTGGCACCCCTATAATATGGATGTTGCTGCATTTAACATTATTCCAGAGTTCTCTGAGACTCTGCTCATTTCCATTCAATCTTTTATCTCTTTTCTGCATTAATGATTTCCACTAATCTGTCCTCCACCTCACTGAATCGTTCTTCTGCCTCCTGTATTCTGCTGTTGGCTGCTTCTAATGAATTTTTTATTTCAGTTATTGTATTTTGCATCTCCTTGTTTAATTTTTACAGCTTGTATTTCTTTGCTCAGTGTTTCCTGTAAATTATCAATCTTTGCCTCCAGCCTATTTCCAATGCCTTGCATCATCTTCAGCATCAGCAGTCTAAAGTCTCTTTCTGGGAGGCTGATAATCTCATCACTGAGCTGTTTTTCTGGGCTTTTCTCTTTCTCCCTTATCTGAGTTATAGTTTTCTGTCTTTTCATTTTTATAGGTTTTTGGTGTGGTGACCTTTTTGTAGACAATAGAGTTGTAGCCTCTCTTAGTTCTGGTGTTTACCTACCCTGTGGCTAAAGCTGGTATGGAGGGGGCTTGCTGTAGGCTTCCCGATGGGAGGGAGTGACGCCTGCCCACTGGTAGGTGGGGTTGATTCCTATTCCTCTGATGGGTGGGGCTTTGTCTCTGGATGAGATTAGAGGCTGGCTGTGTGCCTGAGGGGCCTTTAGGCAGCCTGTTTACTGATGGGTGGGGCTGAGATCCCACCTGGATTATTGTTTGGCCTGGGGCTTCTCAGTGCTGATGGGAGGGACCAGATTTTCCCAGAAATGGCCCCCTCCAGAGAAATGCAGGCTGCTGAATGTCCCTGAGAGCTTCACCTCCAATGCCCTTCCCCCACAACAAGGCACAGTCACCCCTGTTTTCCCAGGAGATCCTCCAGGAATTGCAGTCAGGTTCCACCCGGATTCCTGTGGAGACTGCTTTGCCCTGGGACCCAGTGCACGTGAAAGTCTGTGTGTGCCTTTCAAGAGTGGGGTCTCTGTTTCCCCCAGTCCTGTGGAGCTCCTGCACACAAGCCCCGCTGGCCTTCAATGCCAGATGCTCCA